>OZ012660.1:18543259-19743259 GCA_963942545.1 Oxycera nigricornis
TTCGCCGAACTCGGTGCTGCATCTTTTTGCGCCCGCAATCCGGTATGATTTGTAGGGGTCCATCTCTTTTACCTTGAGGAGCGGCTTGTAGTTTAATGTGTTCAGCTCCTTGAGGACGTCAACGTCATCATCCTCCACCACAATCGGCGTGCTGTATTCGTTGCTTTCAAACATGGCTCTAATCGAAACCTTTAATTAAAAGCGAAAGCTTAAATTAAAATAAAGTATACTCACCTTTTCTCCGAAGTAATTAATTATGGTCTTCATTCAAATTTCGGGGCTCTTTATATAGCCCATTTTCTATTATACTTGCGGCTTTTTTTTAGCAATATATCACTCGAATGAAACGTAACCGCATGCTTTTATCAAATCGCGTGTGCCGTCGCTGTCTATTTTGCATGCGGTCAAACGCGTGTTCGAAAATTCTTATCGGCTTTCGGACAGTTGTCTATTTCACGGACAACATTTCGTCATAGCGCAAAACGATTTCAAAAAAAACCACAAACTTATTAAACAGAAACGAATACCTCTTATCAACGTTATTTCATTTGATTTCGCCATGGCGCGAAACGAATTCGAATAAAAAAAACCACAAACTTACTAAATAGACACGAATGCCTCTTATCAACGGTATTTCGTTTAATTGCTTCAATCGAATTCAAATAAAAACCACATGCACATTAATTAGAAACGAATGCTGCTTATCGGCGTTATTTCATTTGATTTCGCCATGGCGCGAAACGAATTTGAATAAAAAAACCACAAACTTACTAAATAGACACGAATGCCTCTTATCAACGGTATTTCGTTTAATTGCTTCAATCGAATTCAAATAAAAACCACATGCACATTAATTAGATGCAAATGTCTCTTATCAACGCAATTTCGTTTTAAACCCACAATATTGAAAACTTGCCTCCGGCTCTGTAATTCGCTCGTGGGAAATTTGAAGTTGGCCGCCACAAACAAATAAAGTGTCTCGGAAATATAAGTGCAAGTGACGCGGCGTGCAATTTACAGTGTTTTTTGTTTAATTGCTTCATTCGAATTCGCATAAAAAACCACATACACATTAATTAGATACAAATGTCTCTTGTCAACGCAATTTCGTCTATAAAGCAGAATATTGAAAACTTACCTCCGGCTCTGTAATTCGCTCGTGGGAAATTCGAAATTGGACGTGGCAAACAAATAAGTGTCTCCGAAAAAAAGTGAAAGTGATGAGGCGTGGAATTTACAGTGTCGTCGGTGAAAGGTGGGATCGGGTGGGATCGCGGGGGTGTAAAATTAGGTGTGGCAACACCGGTGTGGGTAAGATCGTGTGTGTGTGTGTGTGTGTGTGTGTGTGTGTGTGAGAGAGAGAGAGAGAGTGGTAGAGAGAGAGCGGGGGAGAAGGGGTTAATGCCCTCATCGGCTTGATTGCGGTTGATGACGTAATAGGCTTGCGGTTTTGTGGGCGCGGTTATTTGGGGGTCAAGGACCTTTTGACAGTTCACCAAGATGGCGTCAAGGACCTTTTGACAGTTCACTAAGATGGTGTCAAGGACCTTTTGACAGTTCACTTCCGGTGGTGATGACGTCATCGGATTTTGACAGTTCACTTCCGGTCTGGGTGATGACGTCATCGGATTTTGACAGTTCACTTCCGGTCTAGAACCGGCATATTACCACTACTGATACATGACCAATTATGCCGCCAGCATGCAAACCGCACAGTCTCTTGAAGATTATCCTCACACCAGAAAAGACAATTTTGCGTATTTACGAATCCATTGTAAATGAGCTACATCGCTGAAAAAAAAAATTGAAAGTAAAAAGCGGTTCAACCTCCAACTCATCCTCAGTCCATTCACTGAACATACGACGCAAATGATGATTCAATGGTTTTAATTGCTGCACAAGTTGAATTTCGTAGGGCTTCAGTTCAAGATCTTTTTTCAAAATTTTCGGCGTCGAATCGATTAATTTAGATTCTCAGTCGCACTAAACAGCAGCGATAGCTGCCTCGGTACGCCCTGTACGAACTCGTGTTGGATGAGCATTGTCCAATAGAGTATACGTGAATATAAATCTTTCCATCGTATTGCGTATGAGCTGCTTTGATAGACGATTTTGGCAACCATAAATTGGACGAAGTGCTCTTAAAGTTTGGCACACAGAACGCGATTTACGTAAATAAATTTTCACTATTTCGTAACGTTGTTCGGGTGTAAAGCCTAGTACACAGATCGGTTCTGCGCAGAAATTTGTATGAAAATTCTGCAGAAATTCCGCACAGAATTTCAGACTCAATTCTGCAGAAGCAATGCACAGTTTTCTGCACAGAATCGATGAAGTCGGTAGATGAAAGCACCGCAGCACCAAGTACTCTCCACACTTTTCAGACTTGAATTTTAATTGTTTCGACATTTCTTTTGATGCAGAAAGTTGACGTTTGGCAATAGCTGTCATTGAAGTTATTTCCAATATCAACAGCAGCCGGCATTTGCGAAAAGATAAGTGTTTCGTGAATAATCTCCACTAGTCTCCATTGTCAAATTTCCAGCAGCAAATTATTTACCAAATGTGAAGACATGCAGAATTTTCTGTTCTGAATCGAACTGTGTACTAGGCTTAAGTCTTTGCATGGTAATTGTCAAAATGGCAGTGAAACTTGACAGAAATCTCTTTCGAAAGTTCTTTACCTCTAAAAAAACATCTTTTATCCACGCTTATCCATGTTTGAAGCATGTGCATTGAATTTAGAGTGAAGTAGTTGTAAATTAAAGAATAAACTGCTTGCAATTCTAATTCGGGAAGCAGTGATGCCTGGGGTAGGTTTATCACCAAAATTTTCATTAAAATTGGCTACACATTTTCATTTGGGTTACTGTTGAGTTTTGATCTTTATTTTATTGGTACTGAACAGAAAGTAGAATAAATTCAATATAGCTACATTTATTTTAAGTTAAATTATAAAGATTGAAATGCAGAAGAGATTTTATATATTCGTTATTAGGCTTAGTTCATCCGTTACTAAATTTAAAGAAATGCGTGACAAGAAAACGTTTAAACAACAGTTCTTGATGTATATTTCAGAGGACCCAGAGGATCTATTTAGGGATGTACTTAGTCGTGCTATAAATTCTGCTACTAATAATAGCTTTTAATTTAAATTTCTTATCTCTGTTGATAATTTTACTTGGGAAAAATTTACAAAAATTAACATCATTTAAGATGCCCTCCTTTCGTGTCGTCTCTGATTCGCAACAACCAAATATATCTGTTTCAATGAACCCAAAACTATAAGAATCTTAGAAAACGACAGAGTGTCACATAGACTCGCTTAGATACTTCTTCATACGACCATTTGTGCATATATATCTATTTACTTGGCAAACACGTTCCAACATTGTGATGCGATGTTGACAAATATCAACACCTAATTACACTATCTAGCACTTTCGAAACGGAATGAACTCTCCATCAAACCTCGTTCACCCCATTTGACATTGGCAAAAAATATCCTTTTTGCCTGTTGAGTTGAGTAGTGTCTGCGCTCATTCAGAACTTACGATACGCTAGTCTTTGCTGTTTATCTTGTTATTTTTAGCTAATTGGCTCTAGATAAGCTCTATATATAAAATAATGCCGATTTCCCACCAGGATCGAATTTTCGTGTTGACTTGATGATATGCAAGCTATTTTTAACACATGTTTGCGCGAATGTGTGAGGTTTCTTTGTATATGAACGCGCACCGGAAGTGTTTGCGATAAACGAAATCATTATTGTTAAGATAGAACCAAGATGTCTTTGGGATTCTTCGAAGAAGAAATTAATTGTTGTTTTCGGCTATTACAGAAATGTATTACGGGAGAAACTGCATGATTCATATGAAAACGTTAAAACATACTCACTTTGGGTACCCAAAAATTGAAATTGTAACAACTCACCTAAAAAGAAGAGAGAAAAATCCATTAATTTATTGCCTAAAATAATTTTTTCTTCAATAAATTGATAGTAAATTTCATATTTGAAAGATATTTATCAATGAAAATGTCATGACTTAGAAATAAATTTCTTCGAAGGAGATCAATAAAATCAGAGGTGAAAACGACACTTGAATTTCAAATGCTTCGTCATCTTCCATTAAACATCATTCTTGAGAGGGGTGAAACGTATAAAATCATGTCTTTTACTAGCAGCAAATGGAACCTTACCATAAAGGCGATGTTGAACAACACTGTAATCTGTACATAAATACAGTTGAAGTGAAAAATTTGAATTTTTTTAATGTAATTAATGATACTTGCATGAAAATCAAGAAAACTGTATTCGATTAGTGTACAAAAAAGGATTTTTTGATAAGAGTGAAAGAAAAAAAATTTAACGGTTACAGTAGTCATGTTTGCAATTCTTCTGTCGTCCGATGTTATTCAATTCCACTCATTTAAATTATTTATTATTCAAAATTGCATATACTTCATTCGGATAACGCAAATATGGTACAACAATTGAAGACCTCGGTGCAAGATGGACACAGCTCCACTTTTTGCTGGTTTTATTTTTTTTATTGAAGTATATGAAGAAAAACATTCTCTATGTTTGTGTGGAAGAATGATACTAACTTCAACTAATATTTCATAAGATATTAAAGGAAAGGAGTTGCAACAGTCTGTGTTTCGGAGGAATAAAGAAGGAATTAGCTTAGTTTACTATTATCAAAATACACTGTACTATTTACAAAATATATGATTGTTTTTGTCACTATACTCTCATTTTATTTCCAAGGAAACCAACAAAAACACATGTATTTGAAACAAAAAGAGGACAAATCCAATACATAAACCTTAACATCTTATGACGAATAATTTGTTTTTAAAAAATATCGTTGAATTCGGTTTTATTGTGACAAAGTCTTAAATAATGCGAAATAAAATCTTTCAAAATTAATTTTTAAAACATTTTTCTTTGTTTTTGAAAATTTTTGAAAAATGGAGCTGTCTTCTTTTTGCACTGAGGTCTTCAATTGTTAAAGGTAGATGATTTTTCCACTTCATTATGAATTAACTTCGACTTCAATACAGCTACTTCATTATGAATTAAAATCTTCGTTATGAAATTGAAGTGTCACTGGCGTAAGCTTATCTGCAAATACTGAAATAATTTTGTCTCAATAGTATTTTCTACATAAAGTAACATTACGGCTCTGTTTGAATAGTGCTTTCGAAATATGTGCTCAATAAGGAATAATTAGATTTATGCGTGGAATTTCACATTGGTTATTTTTTCAGTTACTCATATTTTTAAGATACTTCATAAATTATTTCACTCATAAGTAAAGCATGTTTCTTGACATTGAATTTTCGAGGAATTTTGAAATTTTGCAAAGATCATCCTAGATTATTGTCTTCGTATTATTTGCACTCTTTTAACTCTTTTCTATTCGTTTATAAGCAAAAATGTGGTTATAATGTTAGCTAAGTGAAATTCAAACGTAAAACATATTTATTTTGGATCATTTTGACAAAAATAACTTTGACAAGTATTAAATTTATCAAAATAAAAATAAATTCCACTGTTACAAATTGTTTCCAGCGAAGAATTATCTCGGCAAATATCGTTGCTTACCATTATGTCATGTATATAAAAATTCCGCCGCTAAGTATTTTTTCTAGGAATCTGATGAAAATTGCCTTCCAATTTTGAAAATGGAAATGTGGAATTGCACTCGACAAGTGTGGCTCGTTTTGAAAGGCAAAGTAATTGAAAATGCGATGTAATTTATTGTATAAGTATTTACCGGGAATTCTAAGATACATAAATGATGAATTCAATACTGCTTTTACGTGTTACATTTTGCTTTGCTTGAGGCTACAGTTAAGCTAAAGATAATGTCTGAACTTTAACTGTGATAAGAAATGTTTCTAAATTAATAATTTACAAATTATAGAAATAGACATTTAAAGATGTTTAAAATTAGACATGAAAATGAAGACAAATATCTGATGTTTTACTTTCAAAATAGCTCAATTGTACTATCTACTTAAAAAAAATTGTATATAAATTACCACTAAAGGGTGCATAAAATGTTTAGTAGCTCTGACACATAAATGAATCAGGAAATCAATTTTAGCATTTATAATTATATTTGTCTCTAGATTGTTAAATTTGTGCGATTTTTTCTTCATAAAATGAACACTTCGTGGCGACACAGTACAAAGTTTAATGGTACCATGTAGCAAAAATATTTTCGACCACTTGACGGATCACTTTTTGACATAATTTTTTTAATGAACTTTAATCTGGGTGAAAGGTTAGTTGACCGCGTGACATCATTTAGTTGATATCAAATTTCCATTCCATCAAACCCATATCGTACCATTTACATCTTTAGAGTTTTTTTAGAAGTATCGACTTATAGGGATATCTGTCTTTGTAGCTGTCAAATTTCGCTGTCATTTTGATATTATGTTTAATTTACTTTGGCAAATTATCATTCAATCAAATTGTGGAAATTTACTTCCGCAATTCGCATTCTGTGCGTCAAATTTATAGAGCACTTCGTCAAATCTATGGTGATCCTTACCGTCCATCTGAGCAGCTCATACGCAATACGATGGAACGATTTATGTTCACGTACACTCTTGTTCATCGAACACGAGCTCGTCCAGTGTGTACCGAGGCAGCTACCGCTGCTATATAAAGTAGTGTGACTGAGGATACAAATTCATCGATTTGACGCCGTTTTCAAAAACTTGACCTCTGTCTGTCCACGACACGGAAATCTTTGAGAAAAGCACCTGAACCATAGACTCTATTGAATCCAGCTGGAGCAGCTATTGAAGCCATTGGGCCATCGTTTACGTCGTACGTTTGATAATTGGGCCGAAAATGAGTTGAAAGTTGAATCGCACTTTTGCCGTCAAATCATTTTTTGACTTAATGGGAAATTATTTTTAAACACAAAATGCCATGAAACTTGCAAACTAATTTGGTCAAAAAATTGGCCATGATTTGTGTTTTTTGTGTAGGAAAGTTCTATGCCTCTTGAAAAACACCTTGTATTTTCTGCTTACTTATTTATATTTCACGGTAAATTTGGAATGCAACAAAAGATTACCCGTAAAAAATGAGTTTCATAATCATGAAACTTCAGCCAAAGTTTAGATGAGTTTGATAAATGTAAATTCTGAAATCTCATCAATATTATTCGTATCTGAAATTCGCCATTATATGCAGAAACCCATGAAACAGTTCGTCGACTGAAAGCAATTCTATTTTTCACGCTCCCAGCCGTACACATCGACATAATGAAGTGTGCACGGCATGCAAAACGAATAATAAATGTTTGCAATTTATATAATATACTACATTTGTATGCTTACCATAATCCTTTCTGGCTCTAGGTTGCCTATTAGAGACATTCGGGCTGCCAAATGTTTGACCCATTTTCTCAAAGCGCTATTTTATTTTTTCCTATATATTTTGTAGTTGTACGACTCAGCAATCTTTCTGTTGCTCTTCGGCTTCCAACGTTTCAGTCTTACGCAAAATGATGGTTATGGTCCTTACAGCTTAGCCCGAGGGACCTAAAACGTAGCTCCTTTCGTACGATGAATGCACACTATACTTTACTCTAAAGTACACCACTTTTAAGGCTTTCACTTTAGCTATAGCACCGTTGTACACAATACACGATTCCGCACCCGTTTTTTTCCACCCTTTCGGTTCGTCTTCACACGATACTAATGCAAAGGATTTGTACGCGTTCCACTTTTTTAAATCCTTTCAGACTTGATCGTAGAATAGAATAAATTTGTTATCGACATGAGAAAATAAGCATTTCTAATGCCGATTGCCAGTTTTATTTTTTCTTAGACTGGCTGCAGATATATTTCGGCTGTAACCTTGTGAATAAATTCTTCGAAATAATTTATACAAATTGTGGAATGTCCAAAACGATTGATGAGTTTCGCAAGTAGATTAGATTACATTTAAAACACGCTTGACTTCGAATTCTAATTTTCATAGGCAGCAATTTGTTTCCGGACATTAACAATCGAATGTATTTATTTTAATGTCAATAGCGTTTACCCAGTCATCGTTAGTACATCTTTAGCTACGCTTTGTCACTTTTAAACACAACAAATACTGATTCATATATTTTCCATGGGAATGCTTCATTTGCGGAAACCATCACTGTAAGGGGAATTAAAAATATAAATAGTATAAACAGTTGTCCCGCGCAGAAAATGAAAATGCGATCAGATTTGACATCCCTGGGGTTATTTTTAAGTCATTTCAAATTCGTATCGCAATGCCATGCATGACATTGTTTGCATCCTTTGAAATTGCAATGCTTGAAAACAAAGCTCCAATTTGGTTCGAAATTAATCCAAATTTCTTTCAACGTTGCAAAAAGTGAGGCTCTCAGGACATCAACCCTGATCCAAACTGACTTCACCCCAATCATTACAATCTGCTTTTTAGTTGAAGTTTAGAAGATGAAAATTAAGCGTTCGCCTATTCCCACTAAATTCAACCCAAAATTATTAATACATAAACCGAAAACCAACTTTACTTAGAAGAGCAAACAAATAAGCTATCCTTCCTAATTAAACCATAGGTTCCTCGGCAAACAGTTATCATCCATCCAAACCAGCTTTGAAGGAAGATACGTCCCGGCCGAACCAATTATCCCAACATTTTCCACCGGATATGGTAGTTATTTTGAAACGGAAGTTAGTATGAGTGTTTACTTAGATTCAAGATTATAAACAAAGGATATTTTCTTTCCGATTCTATGAATTGGGAAATTGGCAATTGTATGAGCTTTGATCAAAGGATATCAAATATATTTTCAAGGCTTTTGGGGCAGAATATCTTCTGAGCAAGATAATAATTGAGTAAATAGCAATTCAAGGACTCTCAATCTCACTCTCATCAATATCATGAATATTTTGATTGATTTTGAATCAACAACTGAAAATATTAGTTAAAACTCTATATGTGATGAAAAAGATGAGTATGATTTACGCAGTCATCTCTGAAACTAACATAGAATATATTACAGGTCTATGCTGATTAGGGAGTGTTCATTGCCCATGTTAAGCTTTCGGAGGGAAGGGTTTCCAATTGAATCCTTGCAAGCAGAATAGGAAGGCGGGCACAAGCTTTTCTGAGACAGTAAACTGAAAGATTGACCACAGGAAAGAGTTGAATGATTTCAGCTTCGTTAGAAGAAAATAAAACGTGAAACATTGTAATGAGATTGAAGTAAGCGGATCTATGGTCAAAATAGTTGTCTTCTGAATTCAAGACTATGCTCCTTGAGCTTGAGGAAAATCTCGTTAGTATACCAAAAATCAGACAAAGTCATCAGATCAAAATGTAAGGAAGTGCCAACTAGAAGCTTTAATTTCTTAAGTGCAAAAGAGATAAATTGACTACATTAGTAAAAATTTGAACCTCCTAGTCTAGCCGACAACTTTCGCCTACTAGTGTGCTTTTTGGTTAGCAACTTACTAACACTATGCTTGCACATTGATGGAGGTTCATTTACTTCTCCCCATCCCTTCCCACTTTACACCCCGAAACCACACTTCCCCACTTCATTAAATTATAGAACCAGCCTTTAATCTGGAAGTCATTATACTTCGCGGATACGAATAATTATAAAAATTAGTTGAAATATGATGAGCTTTTTCCATCAATAAGCCTAATCGTGGTCGTGCTGTCTAGTGGCGGATGGTAAATGACAGCACCTGAAGAGGATGCCGTCCGTCACGCCGAAACCACACTTCCTCACTTCATTAGATAAATTGAGTTTATCATAAAAGAAAGATGAATATCAGCTGATTTTAATAAAAGGGGCCAAACCATAGGCTTTTGTGGGACACTAGAAAAACAACAGATGTGATTAAATAAACTTCCACACGCAAATAACACAACAATCAGAAGGCCAGATAGGATCCGACATAGGGAAACTAAGTATCTATTACTTTACAATGATACATACGATATGGATAGCTTATCTGAGCATCATAGGTACAATGAAATCCTGTTGCAGCTGGAATGGAATTCATGGTTGATCTGCCACCTCTCCATCTACAAGTAAAGAAATAAGCAGCCATAGATGACTTCAAACAACAGAAGGCAGCAAAATTCAAACTTGGAGACTTCAACGGGCACCTGAAAATTCCGTGTGATCCACAAATAGAAGAGATATCAAATATTCATTCGAACGATATGCCACCATCATTCAATTTTATGAAGCCGTTCAAAGTTGAAATCAAGAATCGCAATGAATGACACACTGCATCCTGAGCTGGAAGAAGAATCTGTAGTTTAGTTTACTGTTGGATCCAACCGACGCAGGAGTAAAAGAGCCAAAATTTATCATTGCCAAATCACTGGGACAGTCTGCAATGATTTTTGAAGTGGAAGCATTTGTTTTTTAAGAGAAAATTCCTTTTAATTTTGATTGTTTTTTTCTTTAGATTTGGCATCGATTTTGGACCTTATTCGTTCGATCTTCCCCAGCGATTGGATGTATTTGTTAACAAAAGTTAGCTTAAACAATAATTTCGATTGTAAATTTTACTCTTAAGATTGATACATAGCCATTGACTCAAATAGTTTAATTTTTTTGAAAAGACCAGTGAAATTTTTTGGTCAAGAGTCCCCTAGTTTTTTTTTTGCATTATTCAAATTTTTAAATTTTGGTCCGCTATTTTTTTGAGATTTTGCCGATTACGATGCCACAATCGTAACAGGTACGAAAATAGCATCGGCCAATTATTGTAGGAAGGTGCTCGTTCTACAAAAAAAAAAGTCCACGAGAGAGCATAGATTTATTTACTATTGTTTAGAAACTATGAGCGTCAGCGTAAAAACCTCGAAAGTCTATCGGATAACTATGAATCATTTTTATGCCGCCTTCCCACGGCCATTGAATTTACCCGTCGCGCTAGCTACCACCGACATGACGTAGGATGACTATGGCTGTAGTGACATATGCCACTGTGTCCTATTCAGGCAAATCGGGAAATTGGCATTCAGGCGTGTGGTCGATCTTACAATTGGCGCGGCCCACGAATTCAGAGGCCGTGGGAAGCCGATTTAAGTATGTTTCTGAAGCAAATAAATAGCACGAAAATTCGAAACAGGATCCCCACATTGAATTTTATTCAATAGTTAGTGAATAATCTTCAGAATTTATCGACGATTATCTCAAGAAGTATACAATTTCAATATTGAGGTAGAATTGACAGGCGCATCCTGAAGATCCGCACCAACGGCAATCACCCAACTGGTAAATCAGGCGAAAGATGGAATGACCTAGTCCTCTTTTACAGCACACCACTGCTTAGATTTTCAAATTGGAAGACGTGGCTGTTGGGCAGAAATGCGATGTTTCCAAGGAACCAAAACTATCGAATTTAAATGGTCTTACAATGATATGCATTAACTGATCGAGGATTCTGTATCCTGGAAAAGAGAAATGACAATATGTCTCGACCATTACATGTGAAAGAAGTCGTTGAATTTCTACAACTAAAAACTTATATTTGAAAATGATATAGAGAAGAAGAAGGAGATTTTCATACTATGCCCGACACTTTATGTAATTTTTCTGCGAACTACATTTCAGACTGTGAAATGTCAAGAAAGGATTTTATCCTTTCAGGTTTTCAATCCGACAAGCTTTGTTAGAATGTTAATAGTTACTACGCATAAAAAGCGAACAATTTTTAAAAAATCGATTTTAAAAAGTGTCTAAAGGTACTTCCCCCCTTAACTGACTTTTCGAAAGCATCACCGTCGAACTGGGTAGAACCAGCTGCAAATACTGATGAAACATATTAAATTTGATAGCTACTAACAACTCGAAATAAAAGCAATTTTGAGTTCAAACTGACTTTAATTTTATGTAACAGAAACTACTAGAGAAATACTTTTATAATCTTGTCTTCTTCGTATGGGTTAAGCAAATACTAAGAAACTTTCTGTCATAAAATGGAAAAAAAAATATTCTCTATATTTCATTATTTATCAAAGGACACTACCATGTGTCACCTTTTCACATCGAATTGAAGCTTGAAAACAACCGAGTTTTAAAGAAGGATCCAAATAAAAAGACGTTCTTTGAATACCAAAAACTTGTCTTTAATTGGTGTGCTGTTTCTAGAACGGAGTATCTCAATAACTGGTAGTTCGTGCAGAGAGGACTAAAATGATCGCGGTCTCAGGTTTGTGTAGAAAACCAACAATTTACAGAAGTAGTAAACACTTAATGTTCGACAGAAGAAAACTTCGCCGAACGCAAATACGCGTACGCAATAAAGTTGCAATAAAACCGAGAGTAATAAGTGAGGAAACAGCTAAATGAAACTTTGAAGAACATCAAAGTTTAGATAGAATGGCAAGAAGTAAGTAATAGAGAAGACAAGGGATGGCTACCATTTAATGAGAAATAGCATAGCAGCACAAACCAAAACACCCAGGGTACTTAAATACTTCACTGTCATCATGTATCTTTCAACAAAGTGCTTCCTTTCGGTTGTTCCGAGTTAGCAAACATCAACCTACATAAAATGTATATCATCTACGTTTAATTCACATACATATCTTAACGTTTATATGCGAAAGCTCCTTGAATGATCCCGAATCTATATATGAACGATTCCTCACCGAAGAAAAATAAACAGTCCACCAGCTTCTTTCTTATCGTCCGTATATCATTATGTGTAACCGGAGCAAACCAGGACTTTATCTAATCGCTTTTTCATTTTATTGCCACCTATATTTAAGACGAAGTATGTGGATTCGTCACAGTCATCGTCATAAACTCTCATTCCGTTGTTGTTCGTTAGTTCGCATCTTTTTTTCCTGTCTTTTCGCCGCCAACAAGAAAACTAAAGAGTGCTTCAGTTGTGATTAAATCGTTTTTAATTTTGATGTTGATGGAAAAAGCAGGCACGAATTGCTTGAGCGGGGGCGCTACACGAATGGATGCTTCCATACAATGGAGACGACGATGAGGCACAACAGCAATAACGTCCATCCATTTCATCGTCAAGGCTGTGCTTTTGTCGTCTACCGCGAACATTACTAACTACGGAAGCGCTCTTCGCTTACATTTATTAGACAGACAGTCTAGGATGAATGCAAGACTAGCGAAACGCAGGCATTGGATATCCTTTTGTTCTTTGAATACAGAGTTCTCTTCATATTACACTGGCTGTGAATTGAACGCTTTCTCGTTTTAGAATCTAGTTCTTTTATTGAAGTTGACGGCATCTACATGGTTGGTGTAGATATCGGAAATAAAGTTTCTGTACAGAAAAAGATACCGATGAGCATGAAGAGCTCATTGGAAGCTGATCAACTATTTTATTCATTGTAAGTTGGGAGGGGATTCTAATGTGTTTTTATTACAATGCTTAATCCATTGGGTTGGAGCATTTTACTTAATTATCTCTGTGGAAGAAATCTACTGAGATTTTATTTTGGTTACTTTTGAGGGGAAGTTGCACCTGACCTACATCTCCAATTTGGCTGTTTTTCTATTGAAATTGATTGATTCTGAATCAACCTGGCCGTATTCCAAACCAAATTGGAGCCATTTTGATCCAATTGATATTTCATTTGTGGTAGTTTTATTTGAAAATGTATGAATTTTACTTGGAAAATCACTAATTTGATTCGGAAAACACCTGGAGACGAGTATAAGGGTAAGTGGTAAATTATAAAACATTGAAATAACTTAATTCGGTACTTTTTTACGTAACTTCAAAATTTTCATCATACATATCATTTTAACACTTTCTGTAAAAATAAAATGAGGGAAATATTTGAAGCAATTATCAAACGAAAAAAGACGAGTTAAATCGGGGAAAACTATTGAATTTCAAAAAATCCTTCCGGCCGTATGATCCTCTCTAAAGGGTTTTCAAATTACTCTTGTTTTTTCATTCTTCTTTTAAAGTAGTATTTTTCATAAATGAAAATTATTGAATTTCATATTGAAGCTTGCGAGCTGCCAAAACAAAGCAATAAGAGTTCATTATTTTGGTAGAGAATCCTTAAAATTGGAACAGTTACAAGTGGAACTTCAAAAAAACAATGAAGATAAACAAGCCTGGTTCTCGAAAATCGGTCTGGAATATCTATATTATAACATACTTCCGGCAAATTCAAAATCAAAATTGACAGGATTGATACAATAAATCATGCGAAGAGCGTTCATTATTAATGTCCAGCTTTTACCAACTGCAAACTTGCAGCGTTTTACATCACTTTCTTCAATACACTTATCAAAATCGCTAATCTACGGATCGATACTGGAAAAGTGAAGAATTTAGGTAAAATATATTGTTCGATAATTAATTTCTTACTACGTTTTTGAAAGTGGGCACATTTTTTAGTGTTATCTCATGTTTTGAAATGCAAGGATACTCTCACGTACTTTTTTAAATTTTTGTTTTCTCTACAAGGAAACATGGAACCAAATGCTTCATTTCGCAAAAATAAATTTGAGCCTTTTAAAAAACACAACCTTCAGAATAGTTGACATTTCTAACGATTACTTTTTCAAGGACCCACTATTTCTTTCTTGAGGTTTTTCAGACATTGTTAATATCTGTTAGAATGTACTTTTGATATTTAAAAAGTAAATTATGAACCACTCTCTGAGGTGCAATGACCTCAATGAAACGTAACCTCCATCACTTCCATTGGGTTCTCAGAACGATCGTACACGCTGAGTTGCGAGCGTTTCTTTTCAATACACATGACGTTCTCAACTGCTTTTGGGCACTTGTGAAACAGGTCCACCGGATGATACAGTTGCCGGCAACGGGAGTAGGTCTGGTGCATCGACCACGGTCACCGACGAGTGAGTTTAAGGCGGGAGTTGTGAACTAGCTTTGAACTAGCTTTAGCCGAAAGTCGTGTTCGAAAGCTCCAGCGAGTCGGTGATAAGAAAAGGAAAAAATCGTCATGTTACGCATTGCTAAGCTATTGGTTGGGTTTAAACAAAGATATTATTTCGAATAGATTTGGAATGTGTAAAGTGTACATTTATAAAATTATGGGAGAAGTTGCTTTGAGCGTTTTCGCACGCGAATAATTTGGACCTAGATTTGAGGGTTTGCATCGATATGCTAAAATAAACCTTTGAGTTAACCTCTCAAAAAATTTCTGGAAAAAATTATACACACGGTTTAGTATAAGGAGTAAAAGGACTAGTAAAAGGGCGCATGTTGAGTTTAAAATACAAAAGATAACCATGTCGAATTTGTATGGCACGAAAAATCGAACGCCACGACAGCTCGCACCAACACGACCGGTGGGAAGGGTGGCGCTCGTAGTGCCAGTTGTACGCATGCCATCAAATCAAATGTCGAATTGTTGCGCTTGCTCGCCCGCGAAACTACGCGCCATGGGAAGCCGGTATATGAGGTTTGCGTTAGCCGGCATTTGGGATTCAAATTTTTTACTATTATCTCATAAAGCATTCTGATTATTAGAGAGGCAATGTCAAAGCATTTGAAGCACGATCCTGAAAAAATCAAACATTAAATAGGGGTGTCAACATATGGGAAGTATCCTATCAAAAAAGATTTCACTGCATATCCAATCCAAAGCCAGGAGAATATTTAGCTTTCAAAAGACGAAACTATATCTACTATTTTTTAAGATAAACAGTCTCAACAAAGCGTACTTGAAATAAACTGACTTTAAGTTTTGGTAAACAATACTAATACTCTTAATCTGTAAAACCCAAAACCATTAATTATTCCTCAAATATACGAAATTTCGATCGAGCTGCCAAAATCTATTCTATGATAAGAAAGCGATTTGTTTTGCACTTCAAAACAGATTCGGCCGTTATTTAGTTTCATACAGTGAGGTTCGCTGTATTCAGATCCAACTCAGATTTTAGATTTGATGAAGAATGTTGTTTGCATTCTTTTTTTGTATTTAATTTAACTTTTTTTTCCAATTAGACATTTGAAGGACATCAGAAAACACTAAGGTAACCAGTTTATACAATCTTGTTTAACACATCAGTTCTAAATAAATTATTTAACTAAGCTAGCTAAACAATAAACAATAAACAATAAACAATAAGCTGTTTGGAGCATGAAATACGAAAACAACGATAATTCGTTCGTAAAATCCATGAAAAAAATTATACGCAATTTATCACCGGCGAGAGCAATTAAATCACGGTCAGTGTAATGCTTTGTGAACAAGGGGCCCGAGCGGTAGATTTTTTTTGTTGCGTTCAACAAGACTCAGAGTGCTGAGGCACATTGCCAAGTCTTGTCTAGTCTTGCTCTCCCAGATTGAAATAATTTAATTTTCACTCGATTTTGCAAAAAAAAAAAACCGCCAGGCAATAACAAAGAGCAACCGCACAATTAGTTTTATTAATTTGCGACGCCGAGCAGTCAGTTCAGCGCTGTACCGCTCGGTCTTGGGTGGCTGGCTGCTGGGGATAATCCAATTAGGGGTCGTCGAGGCTCGCGGTAGGAGACAATTCGCGAGTACCACTGTCACTGATATTGATTGTCCTTCCACTGCGATTGACCATCGGCGACATAGGTCGCCAGGTAAATCTTCATTGTGGTAAGTTGGAAACAACTAGACCTTCGTCTTGCACACTCTGAGGACACTTCCAATTTCAGGGCGGCGGTGGGCTGGATAGACCACACTGCCCACATAGCACTTTTCACAACGCTGACATAGAAGATTAATCGGTCTTCTTCCTGCAGGTCACAAAACCCTAATGGAAATTGGTGCGAGGCTGTTGGCTTTCTAGAAATACCGTACTCAAGGAAGTCACTGCGAGAAACACCCTTTAGCACTTAGCACAACTGGTAATCCTCCGGCAAATAACAAACGGGATGAGAGTACATGTTCCGAAAATGTCCACCGCAACCAACCTCAGGCAAGTTATCCTGCAATCAGCTCGCAAGGAACTTCCTTAGCCGGGCAAACTACTTCCTGAAAGGCGTTCACACTCAATCGATTCGCACTTGATTTGCAAAGGTAGGCGACTTCGACGCCGAAGCAAAATCTCTCGTCGACTCAAGCTTATACTTTCGGCGTGGATGGCAAACTAAATCTCGTATCGGCGGCACTGCAAATTCGAGCTGTGAGCGTTTTCGCCAGACCCGTTTCGCGATTATGTGAAGCTTTGGGGGTCCGTTGTTCGCCGCCCCCACCCATTCGGGCCGAGCAAATCAGCCAACGGACCCAACGCCACCGGTGCAGCGCACTTGCCAAAGCTGTGATAACGCAGAATGCTAGCAACTGTGCACCGGCGAGCTTCCAGCAAGAAGCAGGCCCCACAACCCCACAGGTAGCGCCAACGATACCCCAAGAGTTTCCGGTTGCCATGGCAGCTTGGGCAGAACATCTCGCACCTGGCGCCCCATCTCGACCCGCCACCCATTCGAAAGCTTCGACTCGCATCTTTCTCGTAATGATGGCATTCGTTTGCTGGGTAGGATTGCGATAGCTGGGGTCCATCCAAACAACACCGCGGGTGTAACGAACCCTCCCCCGGCTGCAAAAGCTTGCAAAGTTTCTTTCGACTTTATATAAAACAGATACAAAATAGCACAGCAACGGTAATGTATCTGATAAGGAAAATCTCGTCAAAACGTTGTTGTCGACATTAAAATGTTTGTTGGGTAGCGCGCAAAAGCTCAACTCGTAGCTACAGTGGGTAATCAGAGTAGCGGCATTATAAATAAATCTGCACATTAACTTCTGTTTTCCTATCGGGCATGTGTGGACGAACGTACACCAAACACAACTGACCGAGTTCAGTTCACGTTCTAGAAGCAATTTGAAACACTGCGCCACCGAAAATAGATAAAACACAACTGAATTCCGCGTATTTATAGCAATTTCAATTAAATGTGTTTATGCTCTTTCTGAACTGCGTGAAATACGTACGGCTTCAATTCAAAACAGCACACGAAATACGAGTGAATCACTGATGTGTTGTTCGGATGTTGCAGTGCCATCAAACTAGACGATGATGGTCCAAAACAGGGGTGGCCCGTGACCTTAGCGGGAAATGAGACGATAAGCAAAGAAATGGAATCTTGTTCACCATGAAAAATATGTTAAAAAATGAATTTAAAAATTATTTCCAAATTGTGAATCAATGTAACTTTTTTTCGTCACATGAAATTTGAAAAGAAAAACTGTTTTTGGGCATAAATTCGCACACAGTTTTAAGCCGACGTGTATTACTTTTCGACATGGTCTTTGATCTGTGCTATCAATTATTCACACATTTTTACTAGGTGGCAAATTTTTCATATTTCAGATAATCAACTCACTTTTTAGAATAAATCAAAGTTTTTTAATCGAAAACTGGAATCATAGAAATTGCAAAACAAATAACTCAATATAATCTTCATTTGAAATACTTACTAGGAGAGGCTCAGGTTATGGAATCTCAGATTTGGACGAAATTTGGCACATAAGTAGAAGACGTCAAGGATATTCGATCCTTAAAATATTAGAGCGCAACACTCCTCCTTTTTTGAGGAAAACGTCCTTAAAGTTTTTAGCGTCGCTAATGGATTATTAAGTTTTTACATCTGGCAGAAGCGGTTCCTCTTCGTGTCTCAAAGCCAAGTCGGCAAAAAGCAATAAACCAGGGTGGCGCCCAACGTGGCCATGAATGCTTTGGTGTTGAATACTTGACCATCATAACATTTATGACTCGATACAATGGGCGTCACCCTGGTTTATTGCCTTTTGCCGACTTGACTTTGAGGCACGAAGAGGAAGCAGGGTTGATTCGAGGAACAAAGGATGATCTTACCATTAGCTATGATTTTGCTTCGATTACAACAGTTCTTAAGACTCTATCCGTTCAACAATGAGTTTCTTGTATAATTTGCATATATAAATGATCGAACAATTTGCTGATTTCTCAAAATAAATGTTTTTGCAGTTGAGCATTGCTGATTTGCCTTAAAATAATTACATCCACGAATATTGAAAAGAACAGTACCCACCGGTGATCGAACACACGACGACGACAATTATTCAAAAAGAAAAACAATACCCCGACGGGAATCGAACACACGACCCCATGATCGCGAGCTGGTAGTTCTGCTACCTACACTGGACCGCTTCTGCCAGATATAAAAACTTAATAATGCATTAGCGACGCTAAAAACTTTAAGAACGTTTTTCTCAAAAAAGGAGGAGTGTTGCGCTCTAATATTTTAAGGATCGAATATCCTTGACGTCTTCTACTTATGTGGCAAATTTCGTCCAAATCTGAGATTCCATAACCTGAGCCTCTCCTAGTTAGTTATTGCAAAAAATCATTTTGCCTTTGCAGTTCAACAAAAAACTATACAACCCCCTACAAATCACATTTAAAGGGTAACACTACTCTAGGATTTTCAAAAAATCGAAAAAATCGAAATCATAAAAATGAGATGTCGGTAGTTTTATAGCGTGGAAAAATATCCTACTAACTGAGCGACTTTGCTGCACCGCGTCCCAGAGCCCCGCGCACGCTGCCGGTGAATCACACGCTACTGGGCGCAGCTGCTCCGATATATCTCTCGGTATAATAAGTAGTCTTCTTACCTACATCACGTGAGGTATTTATAGTTACAAAGAAGGCCAATAGATGTCGTTCATAAGACGCTTATGTTTTTGACTACTTAACAGCTACAAAAACTTTAAACGCGTTTTCCTCAAAATCACTTTTTTCAAGCTTACCGGTAAGATTATTTTGGAACGGGTGCATGGATCTATTTAAAATTTTGACAGTAACTTTGAAATACCAAAATCTAGTGAAGTACGTAGGGATTTTTTGATCAATTATTTATTTTAAATTTTTTGTCAAAAATCGTATTTTTTTCAAAACAGCGCCATTTTGTTAAAAATTAGTTTTAAGAAAACCTCCTACGTACTTCACTAGCTATTAGTATACACTTCAAGAAAAAAAATAGTTTTTTGTTCTAGGAGCGACCGTTTGAGAGAAAATTTACGGGTAACTTTTTAAAGGTGGATCACACAACAGTCGAATACGGGGTCCTGTGGCCGCCATTTTGGAAAATATATTTTTTCTGTACTTTTTGAGATATACAATATACTACCATTACCAGGTTTGGTGTTTTTTAATTTATTTACTTACGAAAAATCACTCACGAAAAAAGGGGGTCTCTAAAGTAGTGTCACCCCATAAAGTATCAACTATCGTAAATAAGATGTTCAGCATGCTGCATTAGTTTAGGTGCACTGAATTTAGGGATATTTCTTTACAATTCAGCAACATTCGAAGGCTGAAAATATTATGTTTGGCGTTTTTCTACTCTTATTTTCCACGCGAATGTGTGGAACACAGTAGTAAATCGGTAATATAAAAGCACACTATCAAGTGCAACCCGCGATTCTACGGGACAAAGTCATATATATTTTCCTTCATTTATCATATATTTTTAGTCATTTATGATAAAGTGGCAGTTATTTACTCGGGTCACTGCCAGACCTCGTATATGTACCTTTTATGTTACGTTTGAAAAGATCCTTAGAAACTTTAGTTTCTTGATAAAAAAATTTCGTGTGTTAAAGTGAAAGATAAAGTCCGCGAAAGTGCTTTATTCTCTGCAAATTTGGCAGTGCTTGGAAGACGTAAATTTTTACAAGCACATGGCGTCATTTTTTGGAAAGAAATTTGATTATTTGATTTTCCGAAGGTCTTGATTGCGCACTGTCTGTTGTATACACTGTGGTGTGGGACAGTAGAAGCTGCTTTACATGTTTTTTACGGGTATAGAACTTTCGATAGGGATATCTGTCATTGTAACTGTCATTTAAACATTATGTACTTTGGCAAATTGTCATGTAAAAACTTACATCCAAACAACGTGTCGAAGTTGTGGAAATCTATTTGCAAAATTCGCGTTCTGTGCGCCAAACTTATAAAACACTTCGTCCAATTTATGGTGTTCATAATCGTCCATCTGAGCAGCTCATATGAAATACGATGAAAAGATTCATGTCCGCGTATACTGTCATGGACAATTTTCATCCAACACAAGCTCGTACAGTGCGTACCGATGCAACTTTCTTTGCTTTAGTAGTAGTAGTGTCACTGCACGTTCCAATTTATCGATTCGACGCCGTTCTCAACAACTTGGTTTCTGTCCTTCCACTTTATGGAAAAAATTGAGGAAATGTCATGGACTCAAGCCCTATGAACTAATGCAGCAATTGAATCCATTGGACCATCCTTTGCGTCGTACGTTCGGTGAATGGGCCAAGAACGAGTTGGAAGCTAAACAGGATTTTTATCGTCAAATCATTTTCAGCGAAGAGGCTCATTTCTGACTTAATGGGTTCGTAAATAAGCAAAGTTGCCGTTTTTTGAGTATAAGGATAATCCTCAAGAGATTTTGGAGTCCCAATAACATCTCAAAAATTCACTGTATGGCACGGCTAGCATTCCGGCGGCACAATTGGTCCTTTCTTTTTCAAATCGGAAGACGGAACCAACGTTACTGTTAATGACGATCGCTACCGACAAATTTTGATTCTCAACATCATGGCAATCGCCTGAGAGACAAATGGTTCCAACAGGAAGGCGCAACATGACATACAGCACGTGAAACCATTACATTATTGGGCCGAACCTGTGATGAAGGAATCATCTCAACAAATGAACCTGTGAACTGGTCGTGTGATTTGACTCCATTCGACTCCTTTTTTGTGAAGATACGGCAAGTCACTTGTTTATGCTAACAAAACAGCACAAACAAACACTTGATTATCTGTTTTTAACCATAATGGAGCAAGATGACTCAAATAGCTCAATTTTAGAAAAACTGGATTGAATTTTTTTCACCCGAGATCAGTCAACTACTTTTAATATGTAATAAAAGAATCTATTAAAAATATATCTTTAGGGGGTCAGAGTATATGTTCTTTTGCTTCCACTTGTTTTGGAATGTCGATGGTACTTTTCGCAGAGATTTTGCCTTCCCGATAATCATTGTAAGCGTTTAACAGAACCGCTCACTTCTATATGCATATTACACAACTTGTTGGTGGCGTAAATCACTTGACTTCAATGTAATCTTCAAATCACATTGTAGCCTATATGTTATGTATTATTATTAGATGGAATATTTAACCACTTTCAAGAACCGTCATAATGAAAAATGATCTGAATTTTCACTTTTACGATTTGCCTTGTACTTCTGCCAATGTTTTACTCACTTACCGGCAAAACCCCCTTTCCACACTTACAAATGCCTTTCTATTCGCTTTTCGACAAGTACGCGAAATGCAAAAATCAATAGAACATGTACTGCACACGAAGTAGATACATGAAAGCGTAGATAATGGCGCGGAAAGTAGTCAGACACTGTTTTACTTTCACGCTCTTGTACTGGCCGTTGTTCGTGCGTCAAGCAATTGGCGTCTTTGATAACGCGTTGCTGCTTGCAAGCAGAAGTCGAGGAATCATGCGACCACCTCTGCCACATTGTCTCAGCAAACGAACCGAAAAAAAGATATCCATTACGCAAATCGGTGAGGGATTTTCAGATTGCAGTCTTCCAAGCGCAAAATAAATGTGCAATTTCATTTTCATTGCGAATGGCGAAAATGCACATCCTGGCATTGGGTTTTTGGCACAAGTCCGAAAGCTATGCGAACAAGCACATGGGTAACTTCACATGTCTATGCTTTAAATAAAAAAAAACATATGGTTATTTATGCAAGCATGTCTTCAAGTTTATTGCATAATGCTGTACGATGGGAGCTTGCTCGGAGAGAGTGTTTCAAATTGTTGATGCCATTTTATATGAAGTTAGGTGATTTTGTATGCGTTTTGTCGGAAATAGCTTTGAAATGCATTTATTGGAGAAAATAATCAATAAATGAAGTTCAATAAAATATAATATTAAAATTTTTTTTAAGGATTTATTTGAATTTAAAGGCGATATCCCATTTCAGTTAGACAGGACAGATAAATTTCTTACAGTAATAGGGTTCCGTCAGATTGTGATATAGAAATTTTGCCCCTAAAAAGGCATTTGCACGAACATGTGTGCTTGAATTTGCTTAGTTTCTTCTTTACGATGTTAACCGAAACCAAAATTTGGGGCTGACAAACGACGTTATATTTCATTATCTTAATAATTCAATGGCTGGCCACTTTTCGCTGTTCCATTGATTTTATAGAATTATAACTATAGAAATAGTTTCTTTAGGCTGGTTGTAAACACCTGGTATTCTTCAACAAGTAAGAAAAGAATTTCGCGATACCATTATCACCGAGAAATTTTCATTTGAAATATTATTTTATTTCTTTTGATGTTTTTGGAGAAATTTGAAAATTGATGGGCTGGAAATATTCTCCTTCGGCAGAATGTGCTCTGTGTATTACAAGTGTGAAAGCGACGTGGGCCGATGACCGCGATTTATTCCCCGCATACACTGTCCCTTCTACAAGCGACCATCAACGATACGAGTGCGGCTGGCAGTGCGGCTGGCAGTGCTGCTAGCAGTGCGGCTTATGTAAATCGGGTTTTTTTCTCCCCTTAGCTCATACTCTGCCATCGTACTTTTGATTTTTCCTAGAAAAAATTTATAAGGTAATGTGCGAAAAATAAAACTGTCTCATTCCTGTTTTTACTGTAATGGACTGGAAGAAAGTGAAATTTTTGGCAGGAATTCATATTTAAAACCCGAAGATTCGACCAAAGTCAGTAATTGTGGCGAAAATATGATGGAAAAATGTAGTGATGAGTGTGTGTATACTAATCATAGACCGAGTCAAATAGATTTGGGATGTATTGTACACTACGAACCTTAAACAACTGAATATCTTTGATGGATTTATGAATTCGCAGAAATATCAAAAAATATTATTAAATAATTTGAAACTTTGAATGGAAGAGCATTTGTCCAGAGTTATTTTTCAAGTCAATTTCGCTTCGCACCTTTTGATGAGATGAGTTTGAGTTATTATACTCATGTTTTTGGTTTTTTATTATTATATCATTGGGCTTCTATCACCGATGGTACACTAGGGGTTTTCCCCTAGATTTAGGGATTTTTTCCGACAGTGAGGAGAGGGAAATAAGAGGGACTGCGTTGTAGATTTGTGTTTAAGAATTTCACAAATCATTTATTTTCATTTTTAACTACAACTGTATTGATATCTAGAAAGTTAAACAAGTCAAATTAAATCTGCACATCCAAATAAAACCAAACTGAAATGAAAGCAACTTCTAAAATCTGTAAAAAAAAGACGTCGACTATTTACTGCAGGATTTACAAGTTATACAATTGTAAAGTTTAAACAAATGTTAACAGACTATTATTCTGGCTTGCAATTTGCTTTTCGGAAATTTAACAATATGGACCCAGAATCACAACATCGCTTTGGTTGGGGATATTTAAAGTTTTTTTTGGGAAGAAATGAAATTCATCTAGGGTCTCAACACAACACTGGGAACATTGGGTTTCGTCTAGTCATACTTTTTTATAAGTCTATTTATTGTTTTAATTTTTTAAAAAATATAATCAAAAATATGTTTAAAATTTTATTATATTAGGTTGCTGCAGATGAAGTGACCGATTCAGCAATGACATAAAGATGGCTGCAATTTTAGTGTATTATGTTGGCACAAGGCGGCGGAAATGATACGACATATTGAAGTATAAATACTGCTATCTTGGTTTATGGAGTCATTTCTGTTTTGCATTTCATAGTGGACGGAAAAACAAAAAGAGAAAGTCAACATGAAAGTGAATCCAAAACGGTTAATTTTACTATACGAATTTAAATTAGAGCACAACGCAACGGAAGCAACGAGGAATATTAACAGCGTCTTTGGGCCTGATACAGTTAGCGAACGAACCACTGGTGGTTCGAAAAATTTCGGTCCGGAGATATAGACCTTGGAAGTGAGCTACTTGGACACTCAGGACCATCGATCGATAGTGGAGTCTAACCCCCGCCAAATCATAAGGGATCTTGCCGAGAAATTAGGCGTTCACAATTCGACAGTTTGCCGCCACTTGCAACAACTTGGAAAAGTGAAAAAGCTTGACAAATGGGTTCAGCATGATCTTACCGAGCAAAACATGACGTGTCGAATATAGATTTCAAGTTCTCTTCTCTCCCGCAACAAAAAGGAACCGTTCTTGGAGCGAATTGTGATCTGCGATGAAAAGTGGATTCTATACGATAATCGTCGCTGATCGGCCCAATGGCTAGATGCCGATGAAGCACCAAGACACATGCCGAAACCAAGCCTTCACCCCAAGAAAATAATGGTAACTGTTTGGTGGTCTGCAGCTGGTGTTACCCACTATTTGTTCCTGCAACCTGGCGAAACCATCAATGCTGAGAAATACTGTGCTCAACTGAATGAAATGCATCAGAAATTGATAATCCAACGACCTAGGCTTGTCAACAGGGATGGAGTGATACTGCTTCATGATAACGCACGACCTCATGTATCGAGAACAACGGTCCAAAAATTAAACGAGTTGTTCTATGAGACTCTTCCTCACCCTCCATATTCACCAGACCTATCACCAACAGATTATCATTTCTTTAAACATTTGGATCACTTTTTGACAGAAAAAAAATTTAATAATGAAGCTGCTGTCAAAAATGCCTTCGAGGAGTTTCTTCGAACCAGAAACTCGGACTTCTACGAAACTGAAATAAATGTACTTGTATCTCGTTGGGAAAAGTGTGTTGCATCTATTGGTTTCTATTATGATGAAATAAATTGTCTTTATAAAAAGTTACAGCTGTTTAAAAATTTATTACTAAATCAGACATTTCATCTGCAGCAACCTAATAGATCCGATCAAATTGAAAAAGTTGCAACGTTTCGCAAAGACAAATCGCAGGGATCGGATACTTCAGCAACACCTTGAAACGAATCTTCTCTTAAAGGGGTAAAGTTAATTCGTACAAAAAACGCATGTTTTTGTGAATTTTTTGTGATGACACAATTAAAATTTCTGTTTTAAAATCATACATTATAGTATGACATTCGAAGAATATTGTATAAAATTTTCACGAAGAAATATTAAAAAATACGGCAATGGCAGCAATTATTCGGATGTGTCTCGGAAAAAGGTAGAATTGCGGTGCTCCTAATAACTCATTTGAAATTAAAAAATCAAAGTTCATTCATTTGATAATAGTTTTCCCCAGGTAAAGCTGAGAGGGTTTTTTGAAATTTTAATCTTTCACTTTTTTGGAACACATTACGGAAGTCACCATTTTTACGAAATGGATAGATGCAGCCTTTTAATTTAGAAATAATTTCCATTTCAAGAAATAATAGTATAGTTAGTTATAGTGATAGTTTTTTTAATCAAAACCAAACAAGTTTTTTAAGTCATTTAAATGCAATGCTATTAATGTTTTCAGTCCAAACAAATATTTATAGGTCAATTAATTTTTTCGAATGACTTACAATACGAAAAGAAGACAGCAAACTCAATTCTATGTTTTGAACATGTTTTTTTTCAATAATAAAAAATATTTGTTCAAAAAATAAAAGCTTCGATTGCGGACTAGATAAGCTATTAGACTAATCATGCTTTTTTCATAAATTTTTGATAAAACACTAAGAAGTATTAATTTTCACCGCGGATATAAGTGAGTGGTTAACAATCGAGCTGAAAACTTTATTTAGAATCAATATTTTTGTTTGGAATGTTCACGTACTAAAGCTACATAAAATAAAATGTTTGTCTCTGACTAGCCCTAGCCCCTTCCCTTTCATTTCTCAAAAACTATTGATCGTGCGTAAAATTTGATGCTAATCTTTTCTGTAAACAATTTTGTGATGAACAATTTGTATCCGGATAAAAAATTAGCATACAACCAATAGAAAGTGAGATATTTGCGAAAAACTGATTTCATCAATCTTTGACCGTGAATAATTCGCAACGCAAAGAAGATTTTGAAAGGGACTTTTTTCACGTGGATTTACTTGAGAACGGAATTCTCATTTGACTGGGATGTTATGATTATGAAATCAACAAAAACTAATTGTTTTAAAGCTCAAGAAGAATGATTGCCCTAGGGATTCGAAATTACAGGGGAAAAATGAAGCTTTTCAATCGTATCTAGATTTCACTAGCCGCTTCTGCATAGTAAGAAAATAAACACTTGTTTAACTTTTATAAATGAAACACCACTTGCGGAGCATTTTAAGACAATGGTAAAACATAGGAAGATCAACACGAAAGATGTCCCAAATATAAAACCGTTAAGTTTAATCACTTTCAGTTGGGTCACAATTCATCGTAAAGTCCGTTTCTAAGCAAATTATGACCATATTTTAACTAACGCAATACTTTAAGCGTCAAGCGATTCAGCACACAATAATTGCAGCCATTAAAACAAACTATTCATTTCGATGTCATCTTGCTGCTAATTCAACATAAATTGCAGCTCTGAAATTAATTCACCACCATAAAATCCAAGGCTGCATTTATCTTTCAAAGAAAAAATATACAGTAGGCACTCCACTTCGAAATACTTTCTAAATCCACTCCACGAACGTTATTATTCAAAAAAAATCTTCAATAAATATGAATTATACGAAAAACTCAAACAACTGCTCATATTGCGTCCTTCAGCTACCACCATTGTGCGCCGTAGACAGGATGCTTGCTCCTATAATTCAATAATGTCGATGTTTGTCGCAGTTCCTTTGCTTATTTTACATTTCTCATTCTTTTTTTGGGCCTCATTTCCTTCTGGAAATAATTTGCGTCCTTTATTCGAAATTATCGTTAAGCTTTGTTTTTGATACACCTGTCCTAGATGTTTTTGTGATTTTTCCCCTTGACACACAGAAAGGACTTAATATCGACTTGAATGGATGCAGTGAATCAGCAGGAGATGGAAAGTCTATTTTGCTGTTGGGAAATGAAAGCTCAGCAAGGCTTAGTGGAGCGCACATCGCAAGTAATAAGGAACAGGCAATTTATGTAATGGATATCTATTTCGTTGTAAACTCTTGTGAATATTACATACAATGGCGTGCAGGATTAATGCCTTTTGTGCACGAGTCGAAAATTACGAACAGACGTATCATGCACGGATTTAGAGTGAAGAGCTTCATCAAAAGGATACGACACGGTCTCATTCATGCGTTTCACGGAGTGAAATGAAAAAGGCTGGAAAGGATATGCTACTTTAAAGAGCGGGAATGTCAAAATGGAATTTTGAATATTAATGATTGAGTGTGAAAAGTAATATGTAAACATGTTTTCGCAGCGGCGCGACGCTGGATACTTGTAAAAAATCCGTCCTCAATGTCAAGGGTGTAATTGAGCAGGGTTCGACCAGAATATTTCATGAAAGCAATTCCATCAAGTCTTCTGTGTTTTAAATTGAAGACAGCAGGGTTGAGAGCGCTGAACTCTATAAATAATAGATGGAATTGTAAAGAAGAACGAATACACGACGAGAAACTGGAATAGCGAAAAATTTGACGGACAGATTCTTACGAATACTCATCGTAAAAATAAATTGGAAGATAACCCCGAAGGCAGATTACGCCAGTAGAGATTGGAGAACGGATAATTTGCACAGATTTGTTTTAGTAGAAATAACGGCAAGGAAAAGTGCAACTTTAAAAATTGTACAACACAAATACACCTTCAAAGTAGCTGATTAACAACAATTTTTCGTATGTTGCTGGGTTCAGTTTTCGTTGCGATGTCAATATTAATCTTTAGGATTGTCAGATGCAAAATATTAGCAAATAAAATACTTGTCCTAGACTTGTTAAATAAGTGAACAATTGTATGAGACCTTATTTAAGGTAGTTGGAGTTTCCACAGCATATATGTAACATGACTTTAATGTACAAGGAAGTTGTAACTGAAGAGATCGTATTGAAATTTGAAATCAAATCTCTGAATACGGTTCGAACGTGAATGACCGATAACTTACTGTTAGAAAAGCGGTCGCTTCACAATTACTTAAAATGGATAAAACCGAAAATATTTACCAGTTCATGCCAAGAAATTGACAAAAGGAGAATTAAAGCGTTTGCACCTCAAGCTTACTTATTTCCGGATTAAATACATAAATCTCCCAATTAAATTCATTAATTTCCGAATCAAATAAATAAAAAAATCAATATCTAATTGCATTGGGAAATTTGCTTATTTGATTTGGAAATTTATTCACTTCAATCGAACGTTGCTTAATATTTTTCGGACATTCATTTATTTGATCTGGAAATTTATCAACTATCAAACATGTAACATATTAGCTGGAAATTACTGACATTTTGCTGCGGAATAAAAAAAATTAACGTGAAGTTTCTATGTAGACAGTAAAATGGTTTCAAAAAGTTGCTACTGAAATTCATTAAAGTGTCGAAATAATTAATGAACATATACTTTTTGAAAAGTTTACTAGGGAAAAAATTATCGTTATCCAATTTTGCAAGCTATTGGTCGATGAGCTGCTTAACTTACAAAAAACAAGAAATGCAAAATCTACTTCGCATCATTTGCAGGACACTCAAGACAAAAATAACTAATGCCATACGAGTATTTTGTGCATCTAGTTTACGATGGCTTTGAAAATGGACCTCCACAGAAAATAATTGCGCACGAAAAGAGTGGGCTACGAATCCCGATATGTGAACTCGGACATCCCTTCTCATCTTCCAAACAGATTTTTATGCCGAACACGTACACTTCCCCCGAGTTAGCAGAACTAAAGAAATATTCCGATACTTGGTGAATACAATCACCAAATGTGATTGCAACGAGAGCAGCAACTTTATTTTCACGGCTAATGCACGCAACATTTTCAATTTGCCATGGATCTGACAATTAGGGAAGCGTCAGATGACATTGTCAGATGGTGTGCCAAACTTGCCATACGAAAAAAGCTGCTTACAAGGCTGGTGGCCTGCGATGAGATCACTTGTACTCGAGTTCAAGTTTATGGAAGAAAACGCTAACTTAGAATCACCTATGAGACCCTCGGAATCGTCCGGCAATTTTTCACGACATTTTGTAATGTCTAAGTTTTGTGACACAAGTTTTATTTGATTTTTTCATTTTCAAATATATATATATATATATATATATATATATATATATATATATATATATATATATATATATATATATATATATATATCCTTCCTTTTATCGTCTTGTATTTTCTAATAGCAACTCAAACAATTTTTAAGCCAAAAATAGACTTATTATATGAAATATGTTTACTGCTTGATGATGGAACGGAGTTAGTAGCAGACCATTATAATTTTTGGCGAGACGCAATATCAAAGAGGATAAAAATGTTTCAGTCCTGAAATAGGGAACAACAAATGAACTATCTGTTTAAGAACATTTAGAATTTGATATTCTAAGCAGTCAGAGGGGTTAAAATATAATTGACGGTGATGGAATAGAACACTTTCAATTAAGAGGAATCTACGAAACATCAAAGTAGGAAGTTGAAGCATGGAATATTGATTACAGATGGTCTGCATGGAAGGTTAAATTTAATGAGGAGAAAGTGAGATTCCATCAAAAAGTATGGATTATGCGGCTACCAAAACTAGAAACAGTATTCGCGGATTAATCGAACGAGGCTTGTGTATAGGCGAACCAAAAAAATGTAAATTTATGAGGCGACTTAGTTAAAACCGTGAAACTGTAGAAGCACGAGAGGAGTTTGTCATGCATAATTAATCCCTACAATTAAGTTTCGGATCGAAGACCATCTCAAAGCAAAGCCGTTAAGAAATCACTGAAAGGATTCAAAACAAGCCGCGAGGTGCGACCCTTGAGGTCCACACGGTCAACTTCCCAGTAATATCTACATAAACATCAACAACATTACAACAATGAGAGGTAATAGTAACAGGAATGAGTTAATATGAATCATATCGTCTACGGGAGGAAGCTTTTTTTAATTAAAGACTATAAAAACTATTAAAAATCTGCTCAAATTATGCAAATATTTTAAACCTTTGATTGAATTTACAACATTTTTTTAGAATAAATGATACAAAATAATTGCATTCGTATAAACCCTCGTTACATGGTAACTTTGAATGATTTTTTTTATTTTTTATTTAGTTTTTTTTCATAATCATGAAGAAAATTTTGCCGGTGTCTCTTCAAAAACTGATAAGAATGTATAAATTTTATAAACTGGCATCACTGTGCTGTGCAAATCAAGTTGAAAAAATATTTTTTATAAAAAAAACCATAATTTTTCGCATTTTCTTCTATTAAATAAAATAAAGAGGCTGAAACGAATTTTTATAATGTTAAAAACTTCACAAAGATGTTAATACACGTCAACTGACACCTTAATGATGCAAATATTATATCTGGTTCGTGAGATATAGTGAATGATAAAAATTACCTTGAAAATCATGATGACTTTTAATGATTTTTTATTTTTAATTTAATTTTTTACGAAAAAAGAGAAAAAGTTTTGATGTTGTTTCTACAGACATTGTTTGGAGTATGTAAATTTTGTAAACATTGTCTACTACATTTCGCAAATCAAGTTAAAAATTTATTGTTTATGAAAAAAACCTAATTTTTTGCACTTTTTTTTCTTAAAATAAAAAACGGCTCAAACGATTTTTTTAAAAATTCGACAGATTTATTGAAATCAAATTACGCGTACATTGACACCTCTACAATGCAAACCGTATGTTTGATGCGCGAGATATAACGCATGACAGAAATGACCTTGAAGATCATGATGACTATTAATGATTTTTTTATTTTTTATTTGATTTTTTTTGTAATCATGAGAAAAAAATTTGATGGCATTTTTGAAAAACTCTTTGGAGTATATAAATTATATAAAGATTGATTATTTGGACTTGACAATAAGGTTAAAAATTTATTGTTTTTGAAAAAATCACAATTTTTTGCACTTTTTTTTAAAAATTAAAAAACGGCTCCAACGATTTTTTTCAAAATTTGACAGATTCACATAAATGTTAATACGCGTCGATTGAAACCTTAACCATGCAAATCGTATGTTGGGTTCGCGCGATATGTATAACGCACGACAGAAATGACCTTGAAAATCATGATGCCTGTTAATGATTTTTTATTTTTTATTTTATTTTTTACGTAATCATGAGGAAAATTTTTTATGTTGTTTTGACAAACACTGCTCGAAGTATATAAATTTTATAAAAATTGAACACTGTCTTTCGTAAATCAGGTTAAAAATTTATTGTTTATAAAAAAAACCCTAATTTTTTGCACTTTTTTTCCTTAAATTAAAAAACGGCTCCAACGATTTTTTTCAAAATTTAATAGATTAGCACAAATGCTAATACGCGTCGATTGACATTTTAACCATGCAAATCGTATGTTTGGTTCGCGAGATATAACGCATGACAGAAATGACCTTCAAAGGGTCAAAACAGCAAACCCCCCCGACTGAAGTATCCCAAAAACTAATCATCTTAAGATTGCAAAGACGCTTCGATTGACACCTCAAACAAGTCGATCGGACTTTGTTTACGTGAGTTATGCTCGTAGAAAAAAGCGTCCACGAACGTACAGACGTACGTACGTACGTACACACACACACACACACATACGTCTCCCTTTCTAAAAACACTTTATATATACTCGTAAGACCTCAAAACGTAAAGAAAAGTTGAAAATTTCAATTTCGATTTTCGAGGCGATTACAAGAACTTCCCATATACTGGGAAGTTAATAAAAAAACTACAATTCACAGTTCTTAAATACTGCACAAAAAAAAATCAAAAATCAAACGCACTCATAATAAAACGAGGGCGAGCCACGTAATAAAATGGCAAACAAATTTTTCGATTTATTGTACAGTCGCGGTAATGTCCACCAAATAGTTTTTACATCCTATGAATATTCTGTAATTTAAACTGAGTGTTGAAAGCTGACTTTCTGGAAATTTAACTTTTACAAATCAAAGCATTAAATTGTTTACTGACTGTTCAAAATCACGAATTATGGTTTCATTGTTGCAATTTTTTGTCACCAAACTGCAACATACAAACACTTATTTTTGCCCCATTTAATTGAAAGTGCGTTTTATGTAGAAATTTTAAAGGATAAAATTCCGCTGCTTACATAGTTGTGGAATCAAATTTCCGCAGAGAACATAAAGAAATGTTAAAAAAAAACATGATACATCCGAAAATGGTTCACCTTTGAAGTCTCTATGATTCCAAGTTTTTTAAGGAAAGAGTTTACCTGAAACGTATAAAGGGCTACCCCCTTTAACGTTTAATCTCATTACAATTAACAATTGCCTGTGAGAAAGGGATATTATATGCTTAGGCAAAAATTCTTTTGGGCAAGATGTTCTAAATGATAATATCTGAGCCACCGAAAGTGAAATACAACTAAAATTCTTAGTGAAATAAAACACGATTCAACACTGAACAACGCAACGTACTGTGGAGAGTATTAACAAATTGGATCAATGCTTCTTGGACTAGAAGTTAATTTCAACGAATTCTACATGCAACGAGAAAACCTGCTCGCTTTTCGAGTTGTTTTCTTTAAACGGCTCATATAATACACATTACAGCTCTCACAACCAGACGTGAATCAGCCCCAGATGTTCGATAATATAGCTTTCACCAATTACTTCTTTGTTTTCCTCGCGGTCAAGGTCGGATCGATCGCTGTTCGCATTAACATTCGATACTATTCCAACACCACCCAAAGTAAATTACGCTGGAAGCCGAAGACAATATTCCGAGCCGATTGCACAATGCTAATCGTCTGGCAGAATAATGAGCTTAAGTGCAAAAAGAAGGCGATAAACTAAAATTCTTTCGCGGCATTGGTCTAATTGGCGGCAACGTATATGTACATATGTTTATGCAATTTTACTTGAACGGTTACGAATGTAATACATACTTGAATGGAGCTTACAGAACTATTCAGCCTTAAGCTTATGGAAATCGACAAGATTTTGTGTTTGCGAAACCAAATCGCTGGCAAATATGGCAAAGATATCGTTTTACCTAAATTTCGCGGTGTTCTATTATGTGAAAAGGTGGTATTTATTGTTGCATGTGAATTCAGTTTGTTTTTCTACTTTTTTGAAAAAATTTCCATCGAGAGGCCTTGTTTTTTTACCAAGATTCTGAATTTTAGATATCACTATCCTGGAGAAGCTTCTAGTACAGCTCATGAAGAATTCATGCATCCAAATTGACAACTACCTTCTATCGTACTTCGGTGCTGATGGTTGAATCTTTTCGCCAGTACTGCGGCTTGGATACCATCGTCTCCTTTCGCGGTTTCTAGAAAATCGAGATGCTACATCTGTTGGATTTCAACAGAGCCTGACGCATCTTAAACGACTTTTTCTTCATACAGAAAGCGATTAAACTACCAGCAACCATTGTCGAGTACAAAACATATTATTCCAAATCTTACATTACTTACAATATGCTCAAGATTCCATAATGTTACATTGCGGAGGATAAAAATATATGCACCACATACATATTATGCCTGCAAAGCATCTATTTTAATTACATTGCATTCAAACGGTGAGGATTTTCGCGCCCTTTGGGTGCACTGCACCCGAAATAGTTTTCCTCTAAATTTAATTCCTGAAGAAAAACATCGAAAACTTTACGTAACTTCGTTGAATTTGGCAGCAGTAAGATTAGTAATTTTGAATAACAATTTAGGGCACAGCGAGCGAAACACGGATTTCAGAATTAAAATTATAATAATCAAATTTTGAAATATGATAGCTCTACTTAATTTATAAAGAATAAGCGACCGAATTTTGATCAAAAATTTTTAAATTTGCGGTAACAATGATTTGAAACACTATGGATGATTCTTAATTATTAGCCAGGTTGGGCTTTCCGCATTTTGTTCAGTTATGATTCGTAGCTCCTTTTCTTAAGAAGCTTAATTAACTAATTTACGTCGGTCAAAAAGATCATATATAAACCCCAGAATCATAAAATGAATTGGCAAAATTGAGAGAGTCGTCCTTATTAGTCTTACTTCAATATATTCGTCACGTGGTGTTATACAAAAAGGTCAAAATAAGATCCTAAAAAATCAACTACCAAAAGCCACCATACTTGCCTGATAAAAATAAGGTGAAAATATAATAATGCAGGTCATTCTATTGAACTACCTTTTTCGAATAAAGTACTTTCAAAGATTAATGTAGCGCATGTTTTAATTACTTACGAATAGTTCTTGAATTTTTGATTATTTTTCATGTTTGCACTCACCTGAAAATAAATAAAAAATAATGATAGCGATAATACAAACGTCGAAATGGATGTAAAATATTATATTAAGAAATTACATAAATTCAAAAATACATCCACACAATAAATACCGTTATTTGATTATCAACCCAGGATAATTATAGAAATTGAATCACAAATTTGCTTCGATCAATTATGCTAAGCTACTCTTATTTTCGTTAAAAGGTGCGTGAAATGTGGTTTTTAACGAGTGTCAAGTTTCGTACGAGTCAAACATGGCGCAAAACGCACGAATGACGAATTCTATTTCTATTCTATTCTATTTTTTGCCACACAAGCATTAAAGGCGAGGTAATGCACGAGCAGGGAATGGAATCCAGCGGTCAGCTGATTTGATTCGCTTTATACATGAGGATTGGACGCACTGGCTGCGCTTATCACAATACGTGTGATCTTCCAAACTTGTATATTTCTACAAGATAAGGTAGGTACATCAATAATTCTAAAAACTCTAAAGCGTGCTATAAAATTGTGCAAATTGGAGTTGGAGTACCACTGCAAAAATCAATTCCAAAGCCCATGAATGTTTATAGCCCATTTATGTTGCCCCGAAAATACATATTTATGATTGACGCATTTCGAAATGTATTGAGATGGTTTTGTTTGTCAGATACACATGTTAAACACTAGCGGTCTCAAAATATGAATGCCTAATTGTAAGTAAAAGCTTTTATGAAAAAAGATAATTTCAACGATATCATGTTTTCCCTTGAAAACCAAGGAATAGTCCATGAAGTTATGTTTGCAGCAGTCCTTCGAATTCACGCCTGTTTAAATTCAATTTGATTGTCTTGCAGTGGAAAAAGCTTTGTTAAGAGCACTGTACTTGCTTAATATATTGTGTCAAACAGAGTGGTGAATACGAAAATATCAACTAGTGGCATCTATTGCATTTAGCAACATCAATTATTACCTTGTTTTGATCTGTGATTTTGTACAAATTACTTTATTGAAGTAATTTAAAAATATATGTTAAAATACGTGTTTTATACCCTATAATGGTCAAAATTAAAATGTAGATTCGTGACAGTGTAAATAGGTTATTAGCCAATGCTGATAAACGCCATGAGCGTCGCCTACCTTCTATGACACATACAAAAACATATCCGACACAAAATCGCGAACGAGAGTAGATTTCATCATGGACACATCGGTAGCATATAGGTTTTAAGTTTATTTAGCCCCGAGTTCAAATCCCATCCCAACTTGAACATATTTACAAGCACATGAGTAAAGTTGACGGACATATGAAGTATATCAACCTGATATTATCTAGTGTGACAAATATCGACGTCTTTTACCTATGTACACCTTCTCGCTCACCAGAATAATTTATTTTACACGTGATAACATAACAGATTTTAGCGTGTTTCAAATAACAAGCTTGGAAGTGTGGTCAAAACGACTACATGAAAATAACACGTTATATCGTTTAGCATTTAAAATGTCCTGATTCTATTTTTCGTTTGTTTTCGTTTTTTTCGTTTTAAAGTAAAAATCCAATTTGGTCTCCAATCATCTATCATTTTAAATAAATCTGTTTTCATAAAAAAAAAATCTTGTTTTGTCCATAACCCGAGATTTAAGTTACGATGATCACCCCAAGGATCTAAAAATAAAATTCCTTTAAAAGTAGAGACAATAACTTCAATAGCAATCGATGATAAACCATCCAAAATTGGATCAAAGCCTTGAGGAAATGTTAGAGTTATTTCTTCTACTTGACCAATGGAACGCTTGAAAGTGAAATGGTTATGCAACAGTCTCGTCCGTGATCAGTATCCTGATTTGACTCAGCTACTCATTCACAGCTGAGTAAGCTGATAGTCCGGCACCAAGTCTCTTTTCCGAAGAATATTTATCGCCAAGGATTCTCAAACCTGGCACTCGGTGCATAGGAAACAAGCACTCTAACTACTAAGCCACCCAGACGACTACTACCCATTTTTTGATAATTATCCTATCAATCCAAAACTGCTCCTTCACAATCTACTTTTTTTCTTGATTTCTTGAGCACCCTTGTATTGCTATTATGAATAAATACTAAGTATCTTTATATAGCTTGATAAATGACCATAAAAGATTTTATCTTTCTTAGGACCCACGTAGATTTATTCAAGTTTTGCATCAAAAAAGTTGAGATAGATATTTCTCATATATTCAAAAGCTAGTCCATTTAAACCAAGCGTTTATACAGAAAAAAAAATCCTTAATTTTAGTTCTGTGGTAACCTTTTTTTCATTTTGGGGTGTGTAACGCATTTTTAATAGGTACTTATTTATTAAGTACAGGCCAACCATTTTTAATGAGTTGGTCTTATCTTGTTCTTTTGTTTCACAACCATAAAAAATACCAGCATTCGCCGGTATGAATATAATACATACTATGTATTTAAGATGCCGTAAAACGTAAATTATCTGATTTTTTTATAGCTGCAACCAATAGTCTGTTCCAAGTGAACTTAATTTGTATACTGCCAATCATTTTAAAATTGACAAAAACATTTTAGCAGGATCAAAACAACTCCAATAATACAATTCAATCATTGTTTTTGTTGATTTTACAACTCACTTGTGAACTTAGTTCACTTGAAAGCTATTTATCCATCCATTTAAAATGCGACTATACCGATGGATTGAAATCAATATCAAACTTACGAAATTCAATGAACGCAATCATGAATGCTGAAAATCAATCAATAAATTTCTAAAGATGATAGATGAAAGGATGGATTGAAATTGTAGAAAGTTTGAAGGATTTTCATCATTTCATGACTAAGATTTTCAGAAATTTGCGGGGAAGTCTATTAAATGTTGGTTCGATTTGAATGGAGTTATTGAAAAGAAAGTAATAAAATGCTAACTGTCGCAAAACGTGGCAAACGTATTATGTCAAAAAGTAATTAATTTATACACACGTTTTCGCCGAGGCCAAAGCTTACACGTGCAGAATAGCAAACGTTAGTATGCTTCATTTATTGGATTCAATTAATTTTCTTTGATGGTGCTGTAGGCTGATTGAAATGTATCTATTTCGCTGCGCAAACATTCTTTATGGCCTTTTGATTGTAAACTCTACACAAAAATGTCCTTCTAATATAAATATTAAGTGTTTTTTTTTGTATATTTATGACACATTTTTCAAACGTTATAAATACTAGCACGGTTTCTTATTCAAAGTTTTTTCTGTTTTCTAGTTAGCAGCAACTTGTTTTCACTGAATTATCGATAAAGCATCGAGGATTCTATTTGCATTACTAACATCTCAATCAACTTTGCAATAAATTCGAAACTTAAACGCATTTATCAGCTAATTGTAATCGTTTTATCCTTAGTCAATTAACACCGAAAGCAAAATAAATTGCATCCTTTGAACTGGCGTAACTCATTTGACCTAAATTTCTGCTTGAAATCATCTAGAGTTTTCCGGAGTGCAGTGCAAAATGCTCTCTATATTCATTTATGAATGTATCTTGAACGTTAGATTTCTGCAAGCTAATATCCATCACGTATTTGATTTAATCAACTCTGATGAAACTATGTACGTATGTACATATATGTATTCATTGCCGGTGATGGTAGTCAGTTATTAACATCATCACCATTACTTCTTTATCATTGCATAGCATTTAGACTCGCATGAAATTGCATATATGCTTGATGCCTTTTGATTATGTGTTCATATTCAAACGAGTGTTTTATGAAATATGCAGGTTAAATGGAGTTATCTTTATTAAATAAATTATGTGCAAATGATTCGGGATAGTTGAGAACTAGTTTTAGCCAATGCAACCTATACGAGGTGTGTTCAAAAAGTAAGGTGACTTTGTATTTTTAGGAAAAAATATTTATTTATTCGTCAATATTTATGTTGTCCCCTTCAAAGTAATCCCCCTCAGATACAATACACTTGTTCCAACGCTTTTTCAATCCTAGAAGCACTTCTCATAAGCACTTTTCGGTATAGCCTTGAACTCTTCCAGCGATGCGGTCTTTATCTTTTCAATCGTTGCAAATCTCCGTCCTTGCATAGGTCTCTTCAGTTTTGGGAACAAGAAAAAGTCACATGGGGCCAAATCCGGTGAATATGGTGGCTGAGGCATGATTGTGGTGTTGTTTTTGACCAAAAAATCTCTCACAAGCAAAGATTTTTTTGGGTCAAAATTAAGCAGTTTGGGATCAAACTTCGCTGACACACGTCTCATGTCCAAAACGTTCGTTTCATGGAACGAGCCAACCGATATGCCAACATCCTCAGCAACTTCTCTGACAGTGATTCGACGGTTTTCCAAAACAATTTTCTTCACTGCTTGAACGTTTTCATCTGTTGTTGACGTGCTTGGGCGTTCAGAGCGAGGCTCGTCATTGGCATCTTCTCGGCCATCTTGGAAGAATTTGTACCACTTGTAAACATTTTTTTTACTCAGAACAGTTTCACAGTATGCCATTGTCAACATTTCAAGTGTTTTGGAGCACGTAATTTCATTTTTTACACAAAATTTGATGCAAATTCTTTGATCCATTTTTTTCGATAGCGAAAAATCGCCGAGCACGCAAAATGCTTCTAACCGTTATACCTCTCACAAACAAACTAAACATATTATTTAGCTGAAACTGTAAATGAATGTTTGTGACAAGTGTACCAACATAAAAAATAAAAAAATTGATTATCGAATGTACGTTGCCCGCGAAATTTGAAAAGTCACCTTACTGTTTGAACACACCTCGTCCATATTTATTTTAATCCGCTACTTGCTGTAAACAGTTGAAAAACTAGAACTAGAATACTCTAAATGTCCCCTCAGAATTATATAACCACTTCGTTTGAGACTAGGAAGAATTCACACAGATGTCTCAGCCGTCTTTAAAATGTGGCGTGAAGTTCGCTGAGTAATAATATTCACCAGCGCCGCCTGGACGAAAAACCATCAACGATCAAGTGACAGGTGAAGCGAGGCAACACCACACATCCCAATCAAATTTTACCCGCCATATATGTAACAACCCAATAAGAACAATGCTTTATATTTTGTAGATATAATTTAATAGAGTTAATAAAAAAGAAACCATTGCACAAAGCAAGATTGAAGGGTCAATTCGTGCAGAAATAATGCATAGCATTCGGATGGCATATGCTCTGGTATTGGATTTGGCCAAATTTTAGACGACAATGACCGTTAACATCGAAGTAGCCTGTGCAAGGCTTGGAAAAAAGAAAATCATATCATGACAATAGACTGGTCATCAAAATCTCCTGATACAAGCCCAATTAAAAATGTGTGGGGTATAACCAAGATCCAAGTTGCTGGAAAATCAGTGTACAAGATGAAGCAACTGGCACACAATATACCTCCAAATTTTCCGAATTTGTCGAGAAAAATGTTCTAAATTGCGTGGCTTGCGTTTGCGAAGTTACATTTTTATTAGAGCCCACACATTTTCTATTGGGTTTGCATCCGGTGACTGAGATGGCCAATCTAAAATGAGAACCCCATTGTCCACTCGCTACACGCTCCACTCCGATTGTTTGTTTGGGTCGTTGTCCTCTTGAAGGATCCAGCTCTCATTTTTTCTAATGAACCATTGCTTGGCAAATGGTAACAAAGACTTTTGATAGATTTTGTTCATTTTTTCGGCATTCAAATTGTCCGTCAATAAGAACAAAGTTCCGAAATCCTTTTTTGAGAAGCACCCCCAAACATGGACTTTGACGGGGTGTTTAACAGTTCGTTGGAGCAGTCTACTAGTGAAGATCGTCCAGTCGTGTTTGATGCTTAAAATGCCCAAGAGGAAGATTCATCAGAATAGATCACGTTGCTCCAATTGCGGTCCAAGTTTTCCTTCGCCCATGCCACACATTTTTCAACGTGTTTTTCATTTAACATTGGCTTTTCCAAAGTACTTCGATATTTCACTGTATTTGCTTGCAAGTGTCTACGAATCGTTCTGTATGATATGTCGACACCTTTTGCATTCAATTTTACAGCACCTTCACGTAGAGTCATAGTTGGATCCTTCGAAAACACTGCGAGAATCTTTCTTTCGTCTTTTTTAGTCACTTTACTTGCACTTCCGCGATTAATAAAATCATCGACATTACCGACCATTACATAGCGATTCACCCGCTTGCTTACAAATTGCTTCGACTTTCCCATGTACTTCGCAGCAGCTGCTTGCGTTAATTTAGGTCCTTTTTCATGCGAACATAAAAAATTGCCTCGAAGCGCGAGGCGTAAGCAGCATTCATTTCGAAAAACCATTCGAAGAACGACTGAATTCGACTAACAGCTGATTCCTTCCATATGCACAAGCATGGAGGACTGAAGTGCCCTCTATGTCATAAAAAAAAGAAATAGATCGCTACGATTTTTTTCTACATTTAACAGTGACCACGCTCTTACGTAACAGACTGGAGTACCCGAAAGAACTAGGCTAGACTAGGAGGTTCAAATCTTTACTAATGTGTACAATAGCGACGTAGGCACATACGAACTAAAAATTGACAGTCATTATACTTCGCGGATACAAATAATTATAAAAATTAGTTGAAGTATGATGAGCTTAATCCATCAATAAGCCTAATCGTGGTCGTGCTGTCTGGTGGCGGATGGTAAATGACAGCACCTGAAGAGAATGCCGTCCGTCACCCCGAAATCACACTTCCCCACTTCATTATGTTAGAGTTATTTCGGGGTTTACTAACACGATCTTTTAAGTGAAATTATTCTATTCAAGTTATTCATAGAGGATGCCACGAGACAAAAGTTCGACCGAAGCAAAAAAAAATGAAAATAACTTGCTTTAAAAGAGCGGGTTGACCGAAGAAAAGGTCTTAAGGTATAGTAAATAAATATGTGAAATTAGGTTTAGAGTATAATAAAAGAAAGCGAATCGGTCGAAAATCATTGATCTCGAAAAGAGATGAGACAAATCCGACAAAAAGCTTGCAATGAACACATGTTTGCCAGCAAAATACGTGAAGAAATAAACTTAACAGTCACAGTTAAACGCATTCAACAAACCATTAGCTCATTAGCAGACATTAGTTTCAAAAAAAGAGCAAAGAAACCGGCTTTAACCAAGAAAAAAATCGCTTAGTGCGATCCAAAAAGATGATAGCGTCGCGAATCGACTGGAACGTCATTTTTCCCGACCAAAAAAATTAATTTCGACGGTCCAGATGCACTTCAATACTACTGGCACGATCCTAGAAAATCGGATGAGATGAGGATGAGCCTAAACTTGGCGGAACTGTTATGCTGTGAGGTGGGTGCGTTTTGTTACCAAGGAAAAACACCGCTGGGAAATATTTCTACGAAAATGAATTCCAAAAACTATACCAACATGCTGGAAACGTCTCTTATGGATCATGCAAAAGTGATAGGACGTGAATTCATCTTCCAGCAGGACAATGTGTCCATCCATAAGAGTCCCCCAAGAGTGGCTTCAAAGCAAAAATATTTCTGGTCTCGAGTGGCCTTCGTTAAGTCCGGACATGAACCACATTGAAAATCTGTGGCGTATCCTCATAGCGTTTACCGTGGTGGAAATTTGAAACAAAAACTGCTGGGAACGAAATACCGGAAAGCATAATTCAAAAATTGGTTAATTCTATACCAAACCGTCTGATAAGCCTAATTGAGGGGCCCCGAGGGACAAATACCAAGTACAGTAGAACCTTGATACTACGACCATCGATAGCAAGAAATCCTTGGTAACAAGTCAATTTTTCTAGTCCCCGTGAAATAATCATAGGATTTAGTGTAGTATATAACTCTATAACACGACTAATATTTAAATGAAAACCTCAAAAACAAGTATATTCCCTAATTCAGATTTTGGCTATAACAACCTCTATAATATGTCACTCTAAGTAAACAAACCTTTACAAGACGACTCCAATCTCAGTATAATGTTGAGCTCCGTAACTTAACCTTTATAACACGACTCTTAACTTTTAAATCCATAGTTTCCGCGTTTGCAAAACGAAAAGAATGGAAGTTTTGGGCTCATGATTTAACGTGAAAACTAGATAACACGACTTATTGTCTACACAACCTTAATAACACGACCCTCGGCTAGGAGTGTACCTTGATAACAAGTCTATTTGAAAGATCCCTTTGAGAGTCTTGTTATCGAGGTGCTACTGTATTAATGTGAAATAAAATGAAATTTTGTTTTACTTTTTTAGTAGTGAACGTATATTTATTCTGCACCTTTAATTGTAGAAGTATTATCTAGTTTTTGTTATATAAACAAATTATTTTCCAGTAATATGAATTATTGGAATTTATTAGGCTCTAAGCAATTTATTGTTAACTTTGTGCTTATGAAGTATAGCAGTTAATAAAAATTATGGTAAACATGTAATTCTTTCGGTCACGGTATTTAAATTTTACTGTCTGTGAACCACGCAGAAAAACTGGTCGAAAGTATGGCCCGAAAGGTGTGAAGCTTTACTCGAAAATGATGAGGACTACACAGTTTTTATTAACTAAAGGCGCCGTGTCGACTGTGATGTACTTTTATATGAAAAGTTATACATAAACGTTCAGTTTATTGCGTTAGAGTTGTTTATTCAAAAGAACTATATTAACGAAACTTGGGTTTTTAAATATCTCGACTTTTAGTTATGTAATTCGATGGACTAGTGTAAGCGAAAATCGGATTACTGTCGTAATCGCAGAGACTAAATGAAATCCGGTAAAGCTAAGCCCGTGAGAAAAATAAATGATAGTTTCCACAGCAATGTTTATCATACTGTTGTAAATGATTCTTACAAATTATGTTCATTTTAAAAGAACATGAATTATCGCGCATCTGTAGAGTGACTAAAACATTCGAAAGACGTCATCTTTATCTTAAAGCCACAAAATTTTCAAGGCAACAATCAAAAAATGATTCAGCGAAACAAAGACTTTTAATGCTTACTTTTCGTTATCTTTTCAATATACATACATAGTAGTCTTACAGATAACATTTTAAATGTCATGCCAATGTTACCCGGTATTATGCGAATTTTATTTTCGTAGACACGCAGAGATTTGGATTTTGAAAATTGTTTATTATAGACACTTAACGACCTAATTATAATATACAATGAAAGAGAGTCAATTGATAACCTTTTCATTGATTTCTACTTGGCAAGTAGCATTTTATTAATAATAGTTCAACGCGTCAAAAACACTTATCTCCGTTAATAAATCAGTGACAACAAATCGTCGAGGCAAACAATCTACAATATTTTAATATCGTGTTATCAGCATTTCATTAACTAGACAGTATCATGTAGGAGCTTCGTAGGAGCTACATAGTTCAAATATCATGGATGTCTTTTGTATTGTAGCAAAAATATATCTACCGTAGATAGCGAACCGTATTTTACCGAAACTTATTACTAACGTTTGTTGATTCGATTATGCTCCTAAAAAATGATTCTTTCAACAGTTTATTGACATAAAAAATCGATTTTTTACGTGTGTTTTTTTATTTTGTAAATATTTGTAATATTTTTAAAAACAAAATGTCAACATCTGCTTATTATTTCGTCTTTTAATTAAGATGATGAAAATTGAGTTGACTTTCAAAATATACATTGACGATTCGTTTTATTCGCTTCACCAAACACTCTTCGATGCATAGTGCTGAGTTGATGGTACCCTTCGCTACAAATTCCGCTGATCTGAGACCAAGCGCTTGGGAAATTTGGTGCTTTGTTGGTTTTATGTTTTGGGCTAACACCACCTTTTGATTTTGCTGTATAGAAGTCCTGGTCTGGCAACTGTGCCTGGTCAAGGCAACTGTGCGAAATCGGGCTTCACGTCCAATCCTTGTATAGCTTTCAAGCCCGTCTTTTCGCTTCTTGCTCCTTTTCCTCGGATCGATCGGGTACTTTTTGGACTTTACATGATCTAAGATGATAATGCTCCTTAATCCTCTGAATCATTGCGTTCGATATTTGCACTTTTTGAGCCATATCTCGAATGAATGTGTTCGGACTCTGCAAACATTTCTTCTTTACTTTTCGGCTCAAATTTGTATCGGATGGACCTTTTTTCTACCCGAACCAGACTTTCTAACAACAGGTAGGCCCTTTTTGTACTTTAAAATCGTTCGTTTCACTGTTGCAATCCATGAATTGGTCTCCTTTGCTAGTATCGAATATTTACGAAAGGGATTTTCCAGGTATTTCAACACAATTTAACTACGCACTTTTTCTTGAGAGGATGACATCTTTTCAAGAGTGATCTTACAATACAAATAGATTGGACATTCTTTTTTCTCGCATTTTATAGCTTATTTTGCATACCTGATGACGACTTAAACTTATCCCAAACAGGAGCTATACAGGAGAAACCAAAGGACATTTTTTTCCGATACAGTCTTTATATTGATTGGTTGCTAAGATTTAGATAGTCGCAAAGAAGGGGGCGGCAATTTGTTCGATTCAAAAGTATTTTTATGTTCATTATAACGACTGAAGTCGAATCGCGTCACTCTCATATAAAATTTAAAATATTTTGTAATATTTTTTTCTTTCGGCTAATGTTCCGATTGAATTGCTGCTGGCATGGTGATAATCATCGCTTATCTACCATTATTTAATGCTAAACAATTTAACGAATCGTTTTATATTAAAATTCAATTCTTACATGTAGAAATGTAATATTCTTTGATTTTGGAAAAGTTTATAATAATATAGAGATTTCAGCGATAAAAGCTTGAAACGTGACTTAAATATATCGCTGTAATGAATATTGCGATAACTCTACATCCTTAGCCGGAATTCACAATTCTGCAGCAGGTTCAGCTTCAATGGCATTTTTTGGGTCTAAATGTCATGCGACAGATTAGTTCTTCAACTTAACGTGCTTTCCCCGAATTTGATCATTAAAACACGGGCCTCTTAAGCCAGGGTTACGAAATTAGCTCGCACCAAAAACCCCATAAACGTATTAGTCAGTAGCCCATAGCTTATGTTAGTAGTACTGCTTTTCCAAATATGCATTCCAGATCTCATCCAAAGCTTGACTGGACTCCTTTATAATCCTCGGTGAGGATTTGGACCTATCAGTCAGTATCCTTGCCGCTTTTTGGGTTACGGCACCCCTGTCGTAAACGCAGCAGTACGTCAATGCACCACGATACAGAAGAATTGCCAAATAAATCCGGTCCCAAACTGTATTAGAAATGAAAGTACCCGCTTTTGGGTGTCAACCACAGGCGCCAAGTTTCAACCTCCATAGGTTCCTCACCGACACCGGCAGGGACAAATCCCTGGGGCCGCGAATCCCTTGGTACCAGTATACCCTTGGTGAGGTTTCGAGGAAGCACAGATACAATCTCTTTAATTGAGCCCCATTGCAAAGATTCGGATTGATCGCCGTATTTTAAGGCTTATCATCATTTAAACATATGCCACCCTGTGTTTCGTCACACTTTTACTTCAGCATCCTGTTGTAAGGATGTTGTTCTGAGGATCGGTCAGAATTTCTCCTCCTTTACACTGGCGTTAATGTCATACGGCAGGTTGCCCAATCTGTACTATATGTCTAATGCATTTGTGAATCAATCAACAGGTTTAAGTTCTTTGTGTTATAGCCTATCTACAAAGTCATGAAATTACATAGTTTTGGCTCCACTCGTGACTTTGAGCATTATCATGTTCAAAAACACATGTTTTACCTATATTTCCAAAGTACCTATGAAACATAATTTGGACGAAATCACGGATCAAAACAAGCTAGTAATCGATGTTAACATATGCAATAGGTGTCGCCAGTGGATATTTTCGAATTCACCACTCTGTTTGAGGTAATATGTCAAGCAAATACAGCGCTGCTAACAAGTTTTTCCATTGTAAGGAAAATAAATTGACTAAAACCACCTCCGCCTCCTCCGAAAACCTCTCACTCTTTCACTCATTGCTTGCATTGTCCGTGTGCAATGTATTTACTGAAGGCTTGTTCATTTACTTAGCACTTCATTTGTATAAATAGCATTTCCATTACAAGTTCGTTAATTTCCGGATCAAATAAAGAAACACCAGAGTCAAACAGTGAAATTTTCGAATGAATAAATCAAATTTCCGGAACAAATTAATAATGAAAATAAATAAATTTGCCAATTCGAATTTATTTGTATCAGTCTAAAATTTATTAATCCAATTGAATAGCGAATTCCAATTATTTGACTCGAATTTGTTTTTTCTGAAACGGTTGTTAGTTTATTTGTTGTGAAACTTAACGAACTTGAGGTGAAAATAATAAAAAATCATGCAACCCTTCCCCCTAAATACATCATCTAACTTTCATTTTTGCTCTCCTCTCACACGTTCGTAAAGAAATCATGATTCTGTGCAGTTTAATACTTCCAACCACTTTTTGGCTCCCTATAATAATAGAATAAAAATCAAATTTTTACCCTGTAATTACCAGCTATTCATATTTATATATTGAATTTAGATTCTTGTTATATAATTGGATATTTTTTTCCAATTGCATGTTTTACAATAAATAATTATGTCAGCTATACCGTTGTTGGCTACCCCAAATGCATCGTTTTCTTGGAGCAACCTAAGTTGCTGGGCTAAAAATGTATGATTCACCAGACTTCTCCATATTTGAGAAGCAACAAATCGCGTCAGTGTAACGCAAACTCAAAAAAAATCGTCGTTTTTGATTTTAAAAATAATTTCCTGTCACACATATTGAGTGATAAACGTACAAACAAAGCAGTGGTGGCTCCTGAACAATGATACTCCCTATTTTTTATGCTATATAAGCTTGAAATTTGTTGATGAGAAGAACGTAGGCAAAGGTCGCTACTAATTAAACTTACAAGGAATTTACCACTGATAACTTTTTTGAGGGAGTCACAGGTATCGAAATAAACGCGGATTGAAATTGCATCTGATTCTCGTTCAAGCGACCAAATGAAAAAGGGTCAGTACTTTGATCCCAGGCACATAAATTTAAGCTTTTGGACTGGAAGGACTACAATGTAGGCACCTTTTTTGTTTTCCCAAACCAAGACACGATTGTTTGGTCCGAAAAAAATTCGAGTAAGAAACTTAAGGAGAATAAAACTCGATTTGCACTAGTGCGCTTTTGATGACGATTAAACACCCTAAACTATGCAAAATAAATTTGGCAGATTTTTTTCGACAATTTTTCGATTAGCCACTTGAAATAATGATGTGTTATTTTTCAAGAAGAGATTTGTTTTAAAACGTTTTCAACAAAATTTAGAATTTTAGTGAAAATGATCACATAATTTTTTTATTTTGAATGAGACTTATCATTACAAGAGCAAAGCAGCATGAATTTTTATCCCATTTGGGCAACGTTTTGATGATTCCGGTATGGAGCCATCTTTATCTTACGTAACATTACGGGGTTTTGAAAATGTTACTAAGTGTTACATGGAAGAAGGGGAGTCTAGAAAATTGTTATGTTCCAAAATTTCAAATTAGTTAGAATAATTTTTTTATAACACTAAATCTTAAAGACAAATTTTAAATTTATTTGTCGCGCCACGAGGTGTCGGCAGGCGCGATAAACAAAATTCAGATGCATTGTTGATAGTTTAGTAGAATAAAATATTTAAAAGTCTGAGGGGATACGATGAGTTTGTAACGTAATATAGGGAGGGGGGTCTTTCAAATTGTTACTAAGTGTTACTTAGAGAGGAGGGAGTTCAAATACTCTAAAAATTTCGTTACGTAATACATGGATGGTCCCTATTTTAACAGGCAGCTAAGATTTGGTCACTAGTATGGAAACTGTCGCCTTCATCATTAACGAAGAACATATTTTTTTAATTTATGCCAAAACTACAGGTCAATGGCTTATATTCATTCGTAGGATCCAGTTAAATACTACGTTTTTAGTATGTATGACCTAAAATAAATTCATTCAAGACTTGCTCATTTCCAGCTTCGGATGGTAGATACAAACCAATCCTAATTTAATTTCTCCCTTCTTCGATGTCTTGGCCTTCACCCCAGTGTACATACAATAATACACTCTTGACAAAAATATAACAAAGAACCTTCTCTGTTTCGTTTATTCTTTGTCTACATATGTAACACATATGTATGGTACCAAATGCATGAAAAGACATACATAGAGCAAACCAACTGCATTTGGAAGAATATAGTATGGCGATGTTGTCCTGCAGAACAACGACTGACTGGAAGGATCTCACGAAATGCATTGGACAATGCATAACGAACAAGGATACATATATGTAAGTAATAATATCCTTCACGTTCCACTCTAGTGACGAGTGGTGCATGTCTGCAATTGAATAAAAGCGTCAGACGAAACATTACAATTAAAATTCTGTACGGTGTAATCGTATGACGCAGTGTAAGATGTACATATCTGAACAATGAGCGCCAATGAAAATGAAGACACTTGGCGAAGTTTATAATTGAATTACTTGCAGTCGTGCGTTATTCTTTAGAATATCAGGACAAAAATGTAGATTTGAAGGCAGATAATCTAAAAAGAAACAATCGAAGTGTAGTCCAGTTAAATTAAACAAAAATTGATGGAAATGATGCAAAAAATTTTACAGATTTGGTTTTGATTTGCGTGTCTTGCCTATATTTAAATTTAAAAGCAACGGTCATCTAAAAATAAGACAAATTCAGAATTAGAATCACACACCCCTTGATCGGAGAGTAATCTTGAATCAGTGATTCAGAACAAACAATCAATGACTATCATCCCAAGTTTTATTTCTGTGAAGTCAATAGTTTTCCAGATAGAAAGAAAAACAGCAGTACCTTAGATTTTACAAAGAAAAATGTTGGATCAAAAAATAGGATATTTAGTGGGGAAAATAAACTTAATGCCCTTTTTTGTAATATCAATAATTTTCGAGATAAGAGCAAAAAACTTTAATACAAAATGGCGGCTAAAGCTGATCAACTTTTTGAATTTAGACTCGTCATACACTCTCCTACTAACTGTATATGCAAAACTTGACTGTAGATTTAAAAAAAAAATTATTTGACTCGACTATAGATAGGATTTTACTTTTGTGAAGTTGAACGACATTGCTACACACGTTTAAAGGATTCCTAAATGTAGCTTTTGTGGTTCGATGAATTCACTGAATCAATGGAAAATGCAATAAAAGTATTGTTTATAAATATAATATGCATAATTCTGTCGGGTTGTTCAATTTGTTTCTGGTCATGAAGCGTATGAAAGGATGCCATTGCCGTTTTGGAATAGACGAACGGAGCCAAACAATATAACATTTGTATCATAAAGCAAATTTAGTTTTAAAAATATTTTTTTTCTTAAATTTGCTTCAGACAGCGATGTATGATGTGCAATGGATTGTACTTTCTATCAGACCAACAAAATTACGACATGTAAACTGCATTACTATTAAATTACCGTCGCATAAGTTTTTTAGGGTTCCGTATTGGAAGGATACGACGGACGGAATATAATTTTTGTGGCAACTTTGTTCAGCAGTTTGTCATAGGTTGGTAACTTCTAAAAAAAAATGAAATATCGAGTGAAAGTTAACACAAAATACGCAAACCCTTACCTTGAAAACGAAGAAATTAAAATAATGTTTAAAAAATCCCAACTTTAACATAGCAGAAATGATGAAAGGGAGAAGTGCATTTTTTTATTCCACATATGCTTGGAAAGTTTCGTTGAAAAAAGCTTTACTAACGGAAAACAAACATTTTTTGATTTTTTTTTTGGATTTTAAAAAAACTTTTGAGGACGTCAAAATCATGGTTTTAAGACATTTTACACGTCTACCAAAAAACCGCTTTATGTAGGAAATTGCACGTTATGTACAATACTAATCATACTTTGCACTTAACACATGAATGCAGACCACTGACCGGGTCAGTGTGCGTTGAGAAGTCCTAGGTGGGGACTACTGACCAAGTCAATCCCAGTTTATAGAAAATTATAAATTTCCACCGAGGAAATTAGAAAGCATACATATGTGGATAAATTCAATAGTGATCACATTTGGTCTTGTCTTGTGTTAACTGATCCAATAGCAAGTACACGCATGTATTACGTTTTGTGCCGTTAAATAGTCTCTTCCATTTTATTCTTACCTATCAGTTCTGATCACCGAACAGTGTCGTTTAATTCGTTTCACAATGGCAAGCCGTAAGAGGAAGGATCTTTCATTAACCCTTTATACCTCAACTGCATATATTTTAACAAATAGTTTGTTTTGTGGTAAATAAAAATACACGTATTTTTTAGTTTTGAATTTTTTTTACTAAGAAATGAGAAAAATGCACAAAAAGCGTGTGTGACAGATGTGTCACATTGCCTTAAACTGTTCCTCTAAGATGTAGGGAACGTTTTAAAACAATTGTTAAGTTTATTGTGGTGTAATGCAACGCCACAATTTTCACAAATTTTGTGTCTTTTTTGTATTTTTTTCGTATTTTATCAACTTCACCCACGAACAAATGCCACAAAGTGACGCAAGGTGAATTTCGCACGAATTTTGATACACGTAACGCCATACAGTTCACACGAACTGCATGAATAATCCATAGAGTGGTGGGTTACCGTCGTGTTACAGTGACTTAAAATGGAATAAAATGTATGGTTTGGAATTTATAAGGAATTATTCGGTATGTTACAGTAATGTCACACGGAGGTATAAAGGGTCAACGAGAAAGAAGAACTTCTCACTGAATATGACTACCTCCCACAGAGTCAAAAAAAGCTGCAGTGAAACAAGGGATCACAAAATCAATGCTTTGTAAATCATTGAAGTCACCTGGTGCGCTGAATGTGTCCAATGAGTCGGAAGATAGAAAACGGAAACGACAGAGCAAAAGTCAGGTTACCGATGAAGCACTTTCCCTTTGGTTTAAGCAAGCTAGCTAAGTCAAAGAATGTCCCTATAAATTGCAGTATTTTAATGCAGAAAGCAATAGATCTGTCTCAAAAGCTAGGGGAAAATTTTACTGGTTGGTTGACTCGCTGCAAGAAGCGTCATTGAATCATTTACAAAAATTGCACCATGAAAAGCTGGACTCTAACGTAAATGAAACTATGTGGACAAAAATCATTTGGCCTATTGTTTTAGAAAGTACTCTGCTGAATACATTTACAATCTAGACGAAAGAAGGTTGCACTACAAAGCAGTCTCCGAATAATATATGGTTTTTAAAAATGAGCCAGCCTCGGCAAGAAAAAAAATTAAAGCCAGGATCACTGTCGTTTAAATTTGCAACATGGTAGGTATTGTAGAAAAGAAACCACTAGTTATTGGTAACAGTAGAAGTCAAAGATGCTTCAAGGTTGTTTAAAATTTGCTAGTTGACTATTCTAGTAACACAAATGCATGGATGAGATCTTCAGTTTTTGAAGATTATTTGCGCAAATTAGACTCATATCTCGCTTTGCTTTAAGACAACTGTACGCGCATCCCAGCAACTTAACTTTTACAAACATGAAATTGGTGTTTTTACCAGCGAATTGGACTTTGTTGACCACCAAAGCGTTGAAGACTTATTACAGATCTGATAATGCTGGACAATTATCGACGTGATCGATGAAAGCCAAGGAACCAAGATACATATAACAAACAAAGCTTGAATGTGGTCAACCATATACGCCCTCGATTACGCGAAGCTCTATCCAATTTCGAGCGTTCAAGCTCTCAAGCCGGTCCATGTATACACGCTAAAAGAAGCAAAGAAAATTACTCTGCTTACGCCATTCACAGGATACATCAAGCATGGACAAAAATTACAGCTCTGTGTATTATTGACCGCTTCAGAAAATCAGGTATGCTTCTTAAGGGTGTTGGTAGGGATACCACTGGTAAATGCAGCCGATTGTCGTCAAATGTACCTGGAAACAGTTAATGAATGCCTATATGTTAATCGAAACATAACAGTTTACCATGATACGGTTACGAGGCAAAAAGTACACGTAACAAAGAACATGGATTATGAAAAATCGGCCAGACATTTATATTTAATCCAATTTTTGAGAAAAAAATCAACATGTACTTTGGCTTCGTCATAGAATGGTTCTGAGTTTTGAAAGAAATGTTCCACTCCAACCATTAGAAAGCGATCAGCCTATTTGTTTCTCACGTTCTATGGTGTCCACATCAGATTAATATCATTACTTTTTACCAGCGTAATTAGACTTTGAGGGCATTCTACGGTCATAGTCTCAGGATTTGGCGACTTTAATGTAGGAGTTCCACTTCATTTTTTGGTACAAAGGTCTAAAGTGCACAACTGAAATATAGTTATAGGCTTGAACAGTGAATTGGAAACCGTGATGTTTGGTTTTTCCCTTCTAAGACATCAGTGAATCACACCAAAATTCACTAAACAAATGAGACAAGATCGCTGCATCCGTATTAGAATCGAGTCATAAAAATGAAGCACTTCGGAAACAAGACGAGGTGAAAGTGCAAGAAATAGTCCCAGTAATTATTGGGGTTGGTATATTTTGACGAGTAAAACGAAGAGCATGTCTTCGGCGATGACCCTTTTATCTGCTTTAAGGGGTATGGCCACTGTAGCAGGTGCAAAATCATGTGTTTTTAAATATATTTTTATATGGAAATTTCATTTATTTAAAAAATTATTATAAGTACATAAAACTACAATATCGGAAAATCGGCAACAAATTTTATAAACGCATTTTTAAAACAAAATGGCTGATTTTTTCGTAGCTCCATTCCGAGGTTTTTTAAGGGCTCCGCGGCCGGACAGCTAGCAGCCACAATTTTGAACCTATAACAAAACGAAAAAAAACCTTGGACCACATCACAATACCTACAGAAGTACCTGAGGAAATTTAGAAATATTGATTTTTTCGAAAAATGGGAAGCATTTGAAGTGAAAACTTTTTTTTTCGAAAAAAATCGTTGAAAAATAGTCATAAAATGAAAAGTTTTTTATCTATAAAAAAATCTCAGGTACTTCTTCGCGAAATGCAATTATAAATATGTGATTAAAATTTTTAGTCGATCGGATGAAAATTGTTCGAGTTATTTGTCCGGCCGATTTGAAAAACACCTCGGAATGGAACTACGAAAAGTCGGCCATTTTGTTTGAAAAATGCGTTTATAAATTTTTTCCCGATATTCCGATACTCCAATATTGTAGTTTTATGTACTTATAATTATTTTTATATAAAAATAAAATTTTCATATAAAACAAATTATTTAAAAAACACATGATTTTGCACCTGCTACAGTGGCCATACCCCTTAAATAAACTGGAACATATGCTTACGATTGCTTTGCCAAATATCATGTTAGAGACTTTTTTAGCAAAATAATGTTCATAAGAATATTATCTAAAATGTTTGCATGTATATTTTTATATTTACATATGTATTAACCAATTTATCCAGGTGGAATTGGGCAAATGTATTGTGGCGAGGCCGCAATTTTATTCCAGCAAATCGTCTACGTATACACGCCGCGACCAAAGCAGTGTGCGAATGACACGTGTATAGATGCAAATTAGAACACTAATACTCGTGCACAATTCCACACGGCGATTTTATACCGGAGTTGCGGCAATTTGACTCTAGTGTCCGGGCTATATGTTCTTTCCTTATGGTATTTAGAGTGACTTTTTATGATAAGCATATGCTCAATGTTGCTGCTCCTTATTATGATCAAAACGTATCGGGCCTAAAGTGATCATAATAACCGGCGACCACAGTTCTTAGCAATTTAAGGAAGCATTCTAGTTTTCAATTTCAAATAGAGCTTTACCGACACTTACCATTAAGGGACCATATATGAGAAGGCAATGATGTGGCGGTGTAAACACGTCCAAGAGCAAGTGCGCCCGCTGCAGCTGCTGCATTCGCGGCACTGTTACCACTTTCGTCGCCGATTAACAAGCCATCGTCAGCGCCAATCATTATCGAATGTTCGCCGTACATTTGGCCAGCTGTGGTGGAGTTCGACTGCACCGGAATTCCCTCGCTAACGTGGTGGTTTCCGTGGTGAGGATGATGATGACTGTTATTGTTATTGTTGGCTGCCTGCAGGTCAGGCACGGAGGATAGGCTGCGAGCTCGTTGCCGGTCGTTTTGTTGGACGTGCACGCCTGGCAAGGCACGCAACAAATTGAAGCCGGGACTAGTGCCGGCTGACACCACGTCCGTGCTTGAGCTGGTGGAAAAGGTTCGTGTTCGTGGACTTTGGTGTCCACTATTTGTTGTACTTGCTTTAGCACCCATGGTCGAGCTCTGCTTACTGCAATTTCACAAGCAACGACCAGTTACGTCGATATCTGTGTGACTTTGAATTTGCCAACTATTCCGAAGCTATGGTCGCAGACCAAAACAACCAGCAGGAACAGCTGGGCTATGGCTAAAAATCGATTCGTGTCCCCTTGAAAGAAGGCGAAAGGAATGCGCGGAGTGGCGGAGGTGCCTTCGGCAGTCCCAGCTGCCCAGCAATTGGATATTTGCGTAAACTCCAGTCTTTGTTCGAAAGTACAATAGGTCCGATTAGGAGCACTTGTAGTGTTGCTCTGGCGAAGGCGAGTCTCCAGTTGCAGCTGAACGGGGCTTAGCGCATCGTTTCACAGCAAGCACCCACAACAAAGGGGGACGAAAACTGGGAGACACATGATTCCCGCACGGTTCCGAGCACCGTCCACGCAGAGCAACGATTTTTCGTTGGGATATAGTCGTGCACTTGCGAAAACAAATTAATTCTGACGCAACGCGGACGATCTGCGTATCACTTTGCAAATTGGCAATTATTCATTTCACCGCGCTGACCCGCAACTTCTCAACGTCCGTCGGCACGTCTGCAACGAGTGTTATCACGAAACGCAAATCATTTCAGTACACACTGATAACGAGCCGCCACTGCGTACACGCTAGCGAGCTTTGCACTTCTCGCGATTCGCCAAACGCTCGGGCACAACAGGCAAACAGCTGCACGCGAAAAGAAGGAAATGAAGCTAGAGCTCGCCTGCACGAAAACACTTCGACAGGACCTCCGCCTGTGTCCTGCCGCTGTCACTGTCACCTCGACACACGACGGTTTTTCGCCCCTCGCGATTCGTCCAGGAGGTGATGTTTTCGTTATTTCGACCCGACGCGGTGGCAGCCTCCAACGATTGCTGCCATGGAATCCTGCACATCGGTCGCCGCTTCAATCGATCAACGGCCTTTAGTGATTTATTTCCCGGCGGACAGCGCACCCGTTGGATTTGTTTATCGTTGCTAGCATTTTTGCGGGTGACGATCAGAACCACTAATTTTTCGCCAAACACTCACACTTCGGCAAAGGTCGTTGCTTGCAATCGCGAATGTTTCGCATGAGTGTAGGAAAACACTGGCCAATTGTCGAAGAAAATCACAAATCCGGTGATTACCTTTGCAAGCAGCCAATGCGAACAAATGGCAAAATTGACGGTTCTCTTGACGTTTGAGTCTATCGTCAGCATTAGACGTACTCGCTTTTCATATTTGAACGGGTGAGAACCGCTTGTCGATCGCCGGATGCTGTTCAGTGTTCGCTTCTCTAGTGGTACTATTGGCATATCGCGAAATTCCAAAAATCAGTTTTCACTCCCAAATTCAATTTTAGACTTGCAATAAATTGCGCCAAATACTGATTGAATGGTCAGTCAGCTGTAATCTGTCACAAGTCATTGATGTAGCCATTGGCACTGAACTGTATTCCGCGGAAGTCGGAATTCAGGTTCATACACAAGTTGTATAAAGAAGACTTGTTTACAGATTTTCTACTGACTAAAATCACCTCCGTCTTCTCCAAATCACTCTCTCCCACGACTTTCATTCATTGCTCATCTATTAGGTTTCAGTACATAGTACTTCCCAGGCGGTAGGAATCGGTATAAGGAACCTGAATCTAATGGTGATGCCACTCTTGTTTATATTGTCTCTTTGATCAACTGTCATGCTTGTTGTGTGTCATACCATCATTTTGATGGTAAGTGTGTTAATGGTCATGGCACAGCATTGCTGCCAACAGCTAGAAGACAATTTGCTGCCATTGCGGAACGATAACAAAATATTGACGTTGTGACAGCTCATCGAGGAAGATGTCATCGGCCACGGTAAGAAATGTAAGGTATCTGCATGATTTACTAATATCCGTTTGTGTGCCGGTTGTGGGATTGTATGCTTGTGCCACCTGTAATATGTTTGAGAAGCTTGTCGCAAAATTGTTTCCAAAGTGTACATGCCAAGTCTTGTTAAAACATTATTTGCTATTTATCTGGGTTCCAGGTCCCTTTGCTGGACGACGATACAGTCCCGTTCGGGGAGGAGGATGAAAGTTCGGGCACCAAACGATATAGGTAAGCATGCTTTCTGCATAGATCTGGATCACATTGCTAACCTTTGCGTGTTTCGCAGCCACCCCTATGTCGTGTTTTTCCACCTGCTCTTCAGAGCGGCTTCGATTGTCACGTACATGCTGTGCGGCTGGTTCAGCGACTCCTTCATCTCCAGCTTTGTGATGGTTGTGCTGCTTCTGTCGGCGGACTTTTGGACGGTGAAGAACATCACGGGGCGCCTGCTGGTCGGGCTCAGGTGGTGGAACTACGTGGACGACGAGGGCAGATCGCATTGGGTCTTCGAGTCCAAGAAGGTGGTTTTTTGTCTTGCGCCTACACTTCTGCTACAGAATTCATGATTTGGCAATATACAGGCCCTCACCTCTTCTCCGAACATTGTTTTTACTTTCAGGGCAGAAACCTGCAGGGGCGAGTCAATCCTAATGAGGCGCGCGTATTTTGGCTGGCGCTGATTTTATGTACGGCGATGTGGGGCATTTTCTTCATAGTCGCGCTGTTCGGGTTGAAGTTCAAGTGGCTGCTGCTCGTCATGATTGCGATGGCGCTCAACGGGGCGAATCTGTACGGATATGTAAAGTGCAATTTCGGCGCCAATAAAGATCTGAACGTGGCAGCCACGGACTTCGTGAAGACGCAACTGTTTCGGAATGCGGTGGACATGATGACGAAACCAGCACAACAGCCAACCTCGGCGCGGCCGACCGGTGTTGTTTAAAGGAAGAATTCCAAATATTCATTTCAAACGAGACTAATTATTCCGTTTTTCCTAGTATTTAGAATTAAGTATTGTTCGTGCGTTCATTTTGTATGCCGAGTCAACTTGCTTGTGATCGTGAAAATAAATTAGTTATTGCTGTATGTGCCTTGGTTTTTAGTCAATTGCCATGCTTGGAAAATTATCCGAAGTATCAATACTTGAAGATCATGTGGAACCCCCTGCGACATGAAAGAGCCATTAGGTTAAATACAGACAAGAAGGGCTGGACTTCCTGTGTTTTGGCGGGTGATGGCAAGCCCCCGGAAGTTACTATCATTTCAAAAATAAACGATGATAGTCAATCCAGCACGAGCCAACAATGCGCCTATTATCCGGAGAGAGTTACCGCCCACCGAAGCCAAAGCTCATAGACTACGTTGCCTTCAGAAAAGGAAATCTCAGAACTTGAGTAGCCACCAGACTTTCTCGGGAACAATTACCGAGTATGAGGAAGTTGTTCAGCAGCTTTGCGGGGTCGACGTGGAGTAGCGATTCAACCCAGTGCCGAAACCGTTAGATTGGAAGTGTTTTAGATAGGTCTCGTTCTCTACAGGAAAATCTCTAAGCCTGAACTGAGTAGGCGAGCTGGTACTCCAACAATGGTTGGAAGGTTGTCATCCAATGCCAACCTGCGGCTGAAGAGGCCCATGGCTTTAAATCACCTCGATAGGTAGTCTCGTTAAACTTCTACAACGTTTTTAAATGTTTAACGGAAAGGTCGGACACTTTTCAAACGACCCTTGTATTTAAGGGATCACGTAGATGATAAACAGCATGTACAATAGAGTCAATTCGCCGCGCATCTGGTATACAACGCGCTATGCGGAATTTCGGACGCGTATTAGTGTTCTAATCTGCATCGGTATACATGTCATTCGCATCCGTTCGTTTATACGTACACGAATTGCCGACGCACAATAGCGGCCTCGTCACAATACATTTGCCCAAATCCACATGAGGAAATTAAACCATCCATTGTCACCCATTTTGGCACGCCTGGTGAGGTACGAAATTCAGAGTGCACTTTCTGAAGGAGTAAATTTTGCATGTTTTGTCTCATGTTTATTTGGACAGCTCAGAGTGGCCGTGCTCTATATTTTTTATGCTATGCCTAAGGCTGAGATTGGTAGTGGACTATGTTACGTTCGCAACGCAGCGTGGCCGATTGAAATTTAGAAAAATGTCCTGAACAATCCATGTTGGAAGCGACGATTGTTCAAGGCGAAACTTGGGACTGTTCTGTCCCTAAAACCCTTTCGGCGAACCAGACAACGTCATGCATCAACTGGTTCGGGATAAAAGCAAAATCAACCAAACGAAGATGAAAATCCGATACGATTTAAAGGCGAATAGTGCATGTTTCAGAAAGGACAACATTTATGGTTGCATAAATTCAGGCGACATCACCAAGGCCGCAATGTGATCGGGAAGTACTGTTGAAAAATGCCGAATCGAGGACCCTGAAAGACCGACGATAACGATGGTCATTCTGGACTGGTTGGCTCTCTTCATCATGCGAAAAATTTCGTGGACTCTGTCCGGGATGAATATATCTGAGGAAATAATGTTTTAAAAATGACATTGCATTCCAAAACTCCTCGGCACCAAAAAAAATTCAACAAAAGACAAGATTCGTGTTGATTTAAGGTCTTAAAACTACGTTCAGCTGACAAAAAAAAATTTGCTCCAGGTGAGGCTCGAACTCACAACCCCGGCATTGCTCTCACAGTTACTGTCTATAAGTACCGTGCGCTAACCAATTGCGCCACTGGAGCGATGCCTCTCTCCTTTTCACTGTTTCACATTACCGCCAGCGCTGCTCGGTGCAAAGCTCCTCACCGAAATCCATATCCAATGCCCGCGCTTTTTCCAACACAAAATCGGACGGAATCCCTAATTTGGTCACAATTATCTCGCGCTCTAGTAGCGTTACGATTCCATGATTGTGCCATAACTTCGACACGCACTCTCAACACCTAAATGCATTATCAAATTAAGGACGACAGCAAACCAATCGGCAACTAAACACGAGGAAAATATCTCACACACTCTTCAAATACCCAGCTAAGCCAACGTGCCACCCTCCGCCAGTTAGTTCGTGGATTGAAAGCTTTCCACGTCAATTCACGCGTTGTCACAACTGACAGCTGATTGTTTGTTGACAGTAGCCAGTCATTGAACGTGCTCAGTAGGTGGTATGCATTGGAAAAATTCTGATTTGACGTGTTGAAAAGGCTCGTAATAATTGCATTTTCCTGGATTCCTGGATTGCAAATAGTGACAAGAAACGACCGCTTCGTTCTCCGTGTTATTATTTACGTGCAATGTAACTATAGTAACCGAAAACTCTTTCTAGTTATCGGCAATTCAGGAGGGCGATCCTCTGGTAGCTGTAGAACGTTCACATGAATTCGATATCGTTCTTTCTGACGCATTAATTGCTATTCGATAGTAATCTTCCGGAAATTATGTTCGATTGCATCTTTCATCGATAAGGAGTACACAACCCAAAGTGTTGCAAGCAGCCCCGATAACATTCCACGTCTGTGGAGTTACGACGTCACCGAAGCATGTTCGGTCGAACGGTGTCTACGTATTAGGTGTAAATAAGCCAGTAGCATCCTCAATTTCCAGATTTTCACCAACTGAGACCGTCCAGCCGCTGTATGACGTCTCAAACTCGGCCACCCTGTCGTCGGTTCGATTCGAGGGAGCGCCGCGCTCACGCCTCACCACCACGAGAATGAGCTGGTTCGATACGACCGTTCTATCGAGTCTGGCGAAAAATGCCTTGAAAGAGGCCCAGAAACAAATTGACAAGGCCCTGGACATACAGGATGACGAAATGATGTCTGCATCGCCGCCAGAAATCAAAAGCAAGACGGAACCCGCGACTCCCATGCAACCACTGTGGCCGTCCAGCAATCCAGCACTATGGGGCTCCTTCACCGGCTCGTTTTTCGACAACACCAAGGCCGACGAAATGGTCACGACGCCCCCGAAAAGCGGATTTGGACCGCCGTCGGACTCCAAACGACCCTCGGTCGCGTCCAACTCCGACTCGGTGGAAGTCCTTTCGTCGCCGGCCACTCCTTGTTCAGGATCGCTCGTCACTTCGCCGTCCGTCACTGTTTACAATTCCGAGTCGGTGGAAATCTTGACCACTTCGAGCAGCGAATGGGCCAAGACTCCGGACAGCGTCGAAGTGCTCACTAGCGATGAAATCCAGGACGAGGACGATGACTCCATGTCCTATAGCACCGTGATGGATGATTCGGTGATTCCGATCACAGTTATGTCGTCCGCCCACATCAAGTCGGCGTCGATGGTTGCAGCGGAGTCTTCAAGAGATCTTAGCGCAAAACTCGAGTCAGACTCTTGCGATTCGTCGACAACACTGCTGGACTCCAGTCTATTCATCATGAAGCAGAGTTCGGTGCAAAGCGTCGACGATAGCACATTTGAATCTCAAACACTTCTTTCAGATTCCACGCAAAGCTTCGAAGACGTTCAGATCCCAGACGCTACAGCGGAGGAAGGAGAGCAAACGAAGCCCAGTTCCGGACCTAATTCCGGGCATACGTCGGCCGACGAAGTGGAAACAGCCACCTCCTCCGACATCGAAATAATATCTAATCCGAACGGCGATTCGAGCAGTACGAATAGCGCTTGCCGCGCGAGCCCGATGAAGCATCCGTCCGGCACCTGCAAGAAGGGTTTCCCCCCCTCGAAGAAGGGACACAATCGAGAACTCTCCGAGGTATCGATACAGTCAGACGACTCGCAGTTCAGCAGCCAGTCAGAAACGGACAAGCTGCTGCGCCGCATCGCCGAACTGAATGAAGTCATTGAAACGCGGGAAATGCGCTTGATGGAACTAGGACGCGAGAACGCCCAACTACACGAAAAGAACTTTGAATTTCAAGCCCTACTGGATGCAAAGCAAAAACGCAACGACCATTTAGATGCCGAGGAATACACGCAGCGGCTGTCGGCGCTGGAGAAGAAGTTCCAAATGACGATTAGAGAGCGCGACGGGTTTCGCGATCAACTGAAAGCCGCAAGGAACGAGCTTGCAACGAAAATCCCCAAAGAAAACTTGGATAAGGCTCTAACCGAAAAGGATTCTATGATCGAAGATCTTCGTGTGGAAGGCGAGAAGCTGTCGAAGCAGATTCTGCAACATTCTAATATAATCAAAAAACTACGCGCCAAAGAAAAAGACAGTGATTCAACTTTGAAGCGAAATCGCGAGCAAATCGACGAACTGATCGAAGAAGTTGAGCGACTAAAGAAATCACTGGCGGCAAAGGACGAAGTGGAGTGCTCACAAATCGAGGCAGTTCACAAACTTTCATCGGAAAAACGAAAGCTGGAAAAGGAAAACCAAACAATGAAAAGTCAAGCTGAAGACTTGACGTCGCGTCTGGAAACGCTCCAGGTTAGTTTTGATGCGGCGAAAAAAGAACTCACCGAGAAGCAGCAAGCCCACTCGGAACTCGTCAAAAAATCAGAAGCATTGGTTACTCTGCAGTCAGAAAAGAAGGTTACACAATCACAAAATGATGCGATTCGCTCGCAATTGGATGATTTTCGCGAGAAGCTTCGAATAGCTGAAACAGGAAACTCTTTGCGTGAACAGAAACTGCGACAAGATAATGCCGATTTGTTGCGTCGACTAGAAGCCGCGGAACTTCGGGCCGAGGAACTAATGCAGGAAGTTAGTTTGGCCACAATTCCACTTGTTCGGCAGCTAGAAGCGCTACAGACAACACTCACGACACGAACAAACAACTGGGAGAAACAAGAACGGTTGTTGGTCAGTCGATTTGGTAAGTTTAAAGTAAAGCTCTAAACGTGATTGGAAGTATATTGGAATTTCTGAATTGCATTTCAGATGAAACGCAGAATAGACTGAAGTTTTTGGAGAATGTTGAAGAGACGTCGAAAGAACAGGCGAATCTCTTGAATTCTCGAATCAAAAGTTTGGAGGATAGATTATCGGCAGCTCTCCTGAAGTGCGAACAGACAACTAATTTATTGCAACAAGGAGAGCTGGGATTCAAGTTGAAAGAGGCTGATTATCAAAGGTAATTTTAGTTTGGATTTATTAAATTTGGATTGGCATGCTTAGAGCGGAAAATGGTGAGTCGGGACAATTAAAGTGAAACTCCTGTGAAACAGTCTCTTGGGAAAAGGAAACGAAAAGTATTGTTTATAGCCAAGCGTTTATTTAGGCTCACAACAGCTAGTTACATTACTCAGTATTTAACTGATACAACCTGTTGAAATTCAACGGAAGATCAGCATAGTATTGTCTTGGCTAAATGATATCGTCACTGCATATCTGGACATGGTTTTCATTTCATATCTGTGGAAAGAAACTAAAATAATCTTTATACCTAAACCGAATCAAACCACTCACTTCTCGCCTATCGGCCACCCCTTTTTCCTTCTGAAAATACTGTGAAGAATGGTAGATATTAAGTGCTGTGTACTCTGAAATCACTCTCTTAAAGCACAGCATGATCATCCAAATCTTCAGCACTCAGCGGAACCTTACTATCTTCTTCAAAGAATACGGCATCGCGAACCTCTATGATTCGGTGCCAGTTTGGTATCCAAACGCGAAAGCCTTCTCTCATGGATATCCGATAAATACACCTTTTTGAAATCTCTGCGCAATTTTTATCATTCTAAGGCTTTTTTCGAGGACCAGCTCTCTTAATCCGAAAATCCTTAGAACATTTACATTATTTCGAACCCAACTTTCGAATGGATCGCCATCATCTAAACTATCAGTGGGACATGGGTTGCAAATGTGCCAATCTTTGGCAACAGTTTTTGGTCAAAACGATGCACTCAACCCTAACTGCACATATCTAATAACGTGCGATTCATTCTTTCAGCAACTTTCAGAAGTGCGAAAAATCATCAATCATTATGACCATTTTCTGACTGTTAATACTTGATTTACTGACCAGTTTTATTTTCCGCCATTTTGTCACAGTCCCGACTTCGCGCACAAACCCGAGGATCCGAGATCGAGTGCTCCACCATTTTGGACGCTCCTCGACGCCGGATGCCTCGTGTGCACCCGCGCCGCCGGGACTGGTACAAAGTCGACCGCATAGTGGCGGTCCCGATTTAACATATTTCCGCGACTAGCTCACCGAGTCGTCGGTTTTTGGAAAAAGATAAAAGAAGAACCACGAACCACATTCGCACACGCGTCACCGATGCAAAAGAAAACAATCACATCACTTTTATATACTTATTCCATTATATATTATTTTTATGTTTGATCACAAGAATTGATATTTTTAATTAAATAAAAGAAAGAAATAGATACAATATTTGCTTTGCTCTCCAAATATATGAAGAAATACGATCACACTTGCCTCGGTGTAAAAACTTTTTGCTGGTTTTTGAACGATGCTTCTAGATTCAGTAGAACACAACAGGACGAAGACCTTTTTCTCAACCACGAACATACAGTAGTGTCCATTTGCATTACATTACACACATTTTTCTTTCTTTTCCATTTTGAATTGGTCATATGGCGTTCACGTGTCCCTTCCTCCTTAATTGCGGATGATTCAAGTTTTATTTCGAGTTCGTCACGAATTTCTACGATTTTTAACGCAACACATTGTGCGCTGTACGTATACTCGCAACGCTCAATGCACGTTTTCCAAACCAAATATCAAAACAGTTACTTCTACGGGCACCTCGCACAGCAAAAGACTCCATTTATTCGCTTCTCGCAATGACAACTCTCTTCCGTGCTCGTCCGTTACCCAGAAACTTAGTTAATTGGAATTAATCCCTTCTTTACTTCGGATTGAACACTGTCTTGGTCCGGCCAGGTCGACCGTCGAAACGCAACTCTTCCACACTCACTCACCATTTCCGGCACGTCGAACATCGAAAAGCTACTTTTCGCGTAGCGTGGCATGATCGATCACTCGTATTCGCGAAAGCTTGAGCACGATTCGAGGGTTGAAGCGAGATGACGCGTTTGAATAGTTTTTTTCGGAACTTGGCGAGCTTTACACTTTCAAATAATCATTGCCAGGTAGGTATTTCTCTGATTTAGTTATTTCGGGCAGAAAAGGCGCGAATATAATTTGAATTTAGTTTATGCTAGGTACGTAACAATTTCCTTATACATTTTTATAAGCAAACTTCGTATCATAACGATGTAAGTAACGAAATTCTTGGCGCATCCGAAAGTTTCGGGTTTCAATTGACCTACTGTACGGAATGTACAATCTTTAATCTTTCTGTACATGGTATTTGACCATAGCAAAAGGTAATGCCGTGATCTTGCCTTTCACATAAATTTTACAATTCGATAATTGAGCGGCTTCTGATGTATCAATAGCAGGCAATATACCGTTTCGAATCAGCTTTAATAAGATCTTGCCGTTTAAATGGCCGAATCTCGTCCTATTTTTGCAATTTTTAGCACTCAGGCTACATCACGGCGCCATCGAAATTTTCTCGGACATTATATAGATCGTCTTTACGATTTGCGTGGACGAAGTTCTTGCCTTGTCCAACGCAAACGTATGTATCCTCACGAGTAAATATCACTGCGTGACCTTTGTCTGTGATGTATGCAACAGATATTAAACAAATTCGTAGATGTGTCCAAAATCCAATCATTTGCGAATGATTGTCACAGGCTACTAATGGCGGAACGACAACGTCGCCTTTCAAATGATTCGACGCATTGCTAGCTAAATTGATTTCGATTTTGTGGATTCCCTCATCTACAAAATCATCCTTTATTGCTGGAAAAGCCGCGCTTTATTCGACATATTTGCGGTACAATATTCGTTATTGGCACTATTCATGGTATGACTCAGTAAATACGTCCCGTCAACGCTGTTTGAAAACTGTCTTGAATTTCTTCGGCTATCTTCAGACTTCTCGTTTGAGAATGCATTTGATTTTTGGCCTGGGATAATACACTTGGAACATCTTATTTCCCCATTTTGGGGAAGCTTCCTCTGCTTTTTTCTTTCTTCAAACGATTTCTGCTCAGATTTTTGACGCGAAGAACCATGACTGTGACGACACTTCAAACTCCTTGTTTATGAGCCTTACTTTCTTTTAAAGTCTTCACTTTTAAAATCCCTACATTATGCAGATCGCTTCTGCTCTAGAAGAAGGCTAGAGAAACATGATACTCAGCTAAGTCCCGTTTATATCTCGCTCTTATCTTTGAGCTTGCGTCAAAAAAGTAGGACATGTTCTCAGCAACAGCGCCGCCATCTACTAACTTTTAAAGGATTAGTTTTTATATAAGGTCGCCTTACGATGTATATATGAACTTCTATCGCGATGTGCCACACATATGAACTTGCTTCAGTTCTGAAAGTTGAATAGAGGCAATCCACTCGGCATTCAATTTCATCTCCTCATGTCACCTGCATGGTATTTTCTTCTTCCGGCATACGATTCGCATACTTCCGACAGGTCGCTTTTTGTGAGGAGACCTTACATGCTTCGTGTGGCGAAGTTTTCGCTCGATAACAACTCTACACGCGTTGAACAAAAGGACGTACTCAATTCGAAAAACAAATTAAAGAAGACTTAAGGCACCCTGGGTCTTTAACCTATTGAAGAATTTCATCGTATCAGAATTTTATTTGAACTAACAATTTAAAAACAATCATATTTAAACTAGTGTAGACACGTACACGCAATGCCGCATGTGAGATTTGCCACATATTTCTAACAAAATTCATTATTTTCTATGTGAATGTCCCACCACTTCCAAAATAAAATTAAATTCTTGGCTTTCCTTCCTTAAAAACCACACGGAATTATCTGTTCGATACTTCATAAGAGAATCTAAATAGTTTTTAGCATCGAAAAGCTAAATTCAGTGCTGTTTTTCAATTTTTTCTTGTGGCAGCACAATCGACCTACTGAAGTTTAAAGGAAACATCTCTGAACTCTAAACTAGAACCTCATCCTACTAATCTTATCTCGTTATTCCAAACCTGTTTTTATGAAATACGTCCCAATGTAGGCCATGATATTCTTGTTAGATAAATATCGATTAAAAATTATCAAAAAGAATGTTCAAGCAATGAAAACTTCAATCGCACAATAGACAGCTAAAGGTTGCCTGATTTGTAACATTTTCTTTAATTCCACTGAAGCCTAAATAACAGAGTATATCAGCGTTGAAATATGTTGCGTCGCTCGCTACTTTAAAAAAAGAGAGTGGTTTTAAAGAAAACGCGGACAATACTCGTAAAATGCGAAAAAGTTTGGTTTCAGAAGATGATATTGAAATAATTGCTTGCTTCGCACATCTCATATTTTAAAGGTCCTTAAATATTTTCTAAATGATACAGAAAAGCTAATGATACAATGCTTTTGTTCGCTCTTAGTAGTGCAAAATCATGACGTGATAAGATCGTAAACCATAAATTTGAAATATATTTCAAAACAATTAAAATAATCAATGATGTTCTAGTAAAAAATATTAAACTTGGTTTATGGGCAGGCATGATTCAATTTCGATTGATTCCAAAAGAATGCTACGTTCATTGCTTTGATGCACTTGTGAGTTTTAATATAAATTAATATTGGGTCTACAAATTGAAAACCGGTCATCGAAGTTAGATGGCATCACTTGCTTATGCGTTGTTTGTATGGGATGAGTTATATGTCATTTGAAAGAAGGAGTCATTAGCTTTCAAAATCAGTCAACAGTGTTTGGTTTGTTTGTGCACATCATATTTTTTTTCACTATGGAAAATTTTCCAAATTGCCGCAAAAAGCAGCTTTTGCGGGAAGTTTTGCTAAGCTACTTTTTTCCACGTGGGAGTCATCAATTGCTTGTGGAGTTGCATGGTGAATATTCTCTATCTAAAACACAGTGTATCGCGTGGTTTGCGCGTTTCAGAAATGGTGATTTTGACATCAAAGACAAAGAGCGGCCAGGCCAGCCAAAAAAGTTTGCAGGTGAATAATTGGAGACATTACTCGATCAAGATTCATGCCAAACACAAAAAGAACTTGCAGAATCGTTGGGTGTCACTCAACAAGCCATTTTGAAACGATTAAAAGCAATGGGATTCATTCAAAAGCTAGGAAATTGGGTGCCATATGAATTGAAGCCGAGAGACGTCGAACGCCGTTTTTGCATGCCTGAAATGCTGCTCGCTCGCCACAAAAAGAAGGCATTTCTGCATCGAATAATAACGGGTGATGAAAAGTGGATCTACTACGATAATCCAAATCGCAAAAAATCGTATGTCAAGCGCGGCCAACCAGCCAAATCGACGGCAAAGCGAAATATTCACGTCTCGAAGGTAATGCTCTCTATGTGGTGTCACCACAAGGGAGTGGTGTACTGGAAGTTGCTTCCAAGTGTTCAAACAATCAAAGGACCTCTCTACCGAACACAATTGATACTGTTAAAGCGAGCGTTGAAGGAAAAACGGCCAGAATGGGAGACCAGACACGAGTCATTGATTTTCCACCATGACAATGCTTGGCCACATACTGAAGCATCGGTCAAAACCTACTTGGAAAATAGTGGATGGGAAATTTTACCTCACCCGCCTTATAGACCAGACCTTGCTCCTTCCGACTACCACTTATTTCGATCGATGCAGAACGCTCTTACCGGCATACGGTTCATTTCCGTCGAATGAATCAAAAAATGGATTCGATTCATTTTTTGCCTCGAAAGACGAGCAATTTTTTGGAACAGATTTCACAAATTGCTAGATATGTGGGAAAAAGTCGTAGCTTCCGATGGACAATACTTTGAATGACATGTTCTTTCAATAATTTATCTGAATAAAGCATTTCTTTTCAATAAAAATGACCGGTTTATAAGTTGTAGACCCAATAAATTATCTACATTTTAAATAACAAAACGGACTCTTAATTTTACCATCTGTTTTAATTAAATATAAGATGTTTACTTGAAAATTTTTAAGTATGAAATCGATTTTTATCGGGTAATTTTGAAAATTTTCATATCTAAAAGAATCATAATGTAAACTAAATTACAATCATCATTTGCTTACTTCTCTAACGAAATCTTGGTAAAACCTAGAATGAATTTGTTATTACTATTTAAGTTATTGATAACCGTTTTGCACTCTAAATTCTTTACTATAATTTATTTCCCTTAATGAATGCCTTACCATTTGAAAAAAGGCAGAGTTTAACGTTAGTACAAACCATTAAAATCACTTGCTCATTATCATGAGAGTTCCAAATAAGTCCATAAAACTTTCTAACCTCAACTATTTCTTCGTTAATCTTTCCAGAAAAATAGACCAGCTTAGCATACAATTAGAAGAAGCAACCCACGAAGCTAATGAGCTACGCGACAAATGTACATCGTTAGAAAAAAACATAACCAGTGAACGAGAACTCCGTTTCAAAGAAGTGTCCGAACGTCATACGCGCAAAGATACTTCTCAAGGATCGCAAACCGTAGAAGCGCCACAAACATCCCACCATGATGATGATGATAATGCTGGAAATAATTCGGCATCGCCCACTTTAAGTATTGGTCGCAATTCAATTGCAGACTCGTTGAGTAGTTCCGCTTGGCAAATGGTAATATTTCGAAAGTTAAACTAAGCCCTTGAATGTTAAAGCGAACGTATATATTTTTGTATCATTAGGAGGATCTTGACTGTATATCGAATTCGGGACGTCGTATTAGCAATTCCTTGTACGGTTTCGGTGCCGGCTTAAGTCAATATGGTGGAAGTGCGTCGATAATGGAAACCTTGCAAGCTACGTTGAAGCAGCGCGATGGAGAAATGAGTCAGTTGCAATGGGAACTTTCACGTTTGCAATCCGAACGGAGCGTATTAAATGGCGAGATAACAAATTTATCGATGGAATTGGAAGACGTAAGTAGTATTGATGCGTTTACATTACATCTGATTTTATTTGCAAGGTTGATATTTGTAAAACTGAAGATGGATAATTGTTCTTTTCACAAAACAATAAATATTAAAGCTCTGAATGAATTATCCTGCATATCGTCGGCTAAACGTATGAAATTTCAAATCTTTTGCATTTATTACTTTGTAGGCTTTATTTTCCAAAAGAAAATCATGTTCAGATATGTAATTAAAATGATTGCAACATAAATTTGGAATCTTCACTGTATAAATTGTAAAACAATCAACAACACCTCTAGAAGCCATAAAGAAGGCTCTAGCAAAAGCGAAGTATTCAGGTCCAAGCATCACAAGGTTGCACTGTGGTGATCAAATCTGAAAACAACCTAATAGTAGCCTAGCTATAAGGGGTGAAGTCTCCCAGTTGCGAAAAACTGTCCTGCTCGGACAGATAGATCAGTTCGTATATCTGGGGGCTCGCCCACAAAAGGCGGCAGCGAACCACACGAAATTCACCGAAAAATCACGGCTAACAAAGCATTTTATGCGTTCCTCCCCCACAATGAAGACAAGGAAGTTTCTAAAAACCATTGATTTTCGTATTTACGTTTACATGATAATATTACGTTCTGTGCCGCTATAGAGACGCGAAAAGTTGTCCTTGATGAAGAGCATTGATGATCACTTCATCTTCTAGTGTTCCATTGGGCAGATAATGATGTAACTCTAACTAGGAAGCACCAATCGACTCTATTGTGTTGCTGATTCTCACTCTTATGAAAAGGAAATTCCGATGGAAACGAATTAATTCATATGAAAACGTGTGGCTCTCGAAAACAAATATATGTTTTAGTGCATAAGCTAAAGATCTATGGCTTTCAGGATTCTTTACTCAGATGATTTTCTTCCTATTCGGTAAACCGTGAATGCATTGTCTCTTTCTGCAGTCAAGCCTCCACCCGTTTCAATACGTCATCAGGTGTTTCCCAAGGTTCTGTTTTAAGTCATTTTCTATTTTTACTTTTCGTTAATGATCTACCTCAATGCATTCAGTCTCCCTGACTCCTGTACGCTGAAGACTTCAAAGTTTTTAGGGCAATTAATTCTGTTATCGATTGTCGAACACTTCACTTCAATGATTACATGCTTACATTCTCCTTTAAAATCAATCCCATTGTTCGTTCTTATTCTCTACACATTACCCTCGCTAATTTTTTTTGCTACCTAAGATTCGTAATTGATCGCAAACTAAAATCAAAACTAAACACTATATTGCCAATATTACGCTTAAAACGTCTAAACTTTGTGGACTTTTATTAGGAACCCCACTGCGTTTGCTGTATCTTCATTGAATACGCCGACAACGATGTATGCAGCCATTTCTACAATTTTGGAGCCACTGAAAATGATTTTCAGAATGATTTTCCATGAGTTGATTGTAGGTTTCGTTGTTGTTTTGAGTAAAATCCCTAACACATCTGTTTAATAATTTTTTATTGCTGAGATTTGTATAGATCGGATGCACAGCCTCAGCAAAATCCTGTGATTATGGCTGATATTCGTGATTAAAAGCTGATAATTTATTCACAGCTACTGCGTGGCTGTTTGCACACATTATTTCATGTTACTTGTAATCATATCATAAGTATTCTACGTTCTAAAAGCTGGCATGTCCATTAATCCACAGAATTTTGCTGCACCTTTCAATTCTAATCCCTGAATTCTCATGACAAATAAAATCGTCTATTCATCGCATAAAAATGTTTGGCAAAAGGACTAGAATTTATGGTACGAGCACACTTATCATACAAGAATACAATCTTAAAACCAAGTCCTCGTTCACAAGCTGTTTCAAATATTCACATTTTTCTCACAAATTGTACACTTTGTATATTTAAAAATTGCTGCGAATACTGTGATAAAGTTCAATATTAGATATTCAACCGACAAATCACGTGGAAATAAGAACCTCTCTTGCATTTATTTTTTATATGCACAAGCACTAAAACTATTTTCGCCCGTCTCTGTTGCATTCATTAGTAAAGATTTGAACCTCTTAGTCTAGCCGACAACTTTCGCCTACTAGTGTGCTTTTTGGTTAGCAACTTACTAACACTATGCTTGCACATTGATGGAGGTTCATTTACTTCCAGATTAAAGGCTGGTTCCATAATTTAATGAAGTGGGGAAGTGTAGTTTCATCCGTCACCCCGAAACCACATTCCTCACTTCTGTTGCATTGTTTTTAGATTAACAACTTTTTTTTTCTTCTTTGATCTGGATTTTTGTATCTTGGAAGATGCTCTCTTTTCTCTACTACACTTCATTTTCACGAAGAAATCGAAATAGAATTACAACCGCCGAAAGTATAAACCAGCGCACGACTTTACCTCTTGGCTGTTTAAACTCTCTTCAATATTTGCCTATTTGGGAATAAAAATTTAGCTCGCAGTCATGAAATGAACACTAATGCACATTAAAAACATGATAAAACATTGACTGCGTATAACCCTTTAATGGAGTTTGTTTCCTTCGATCATTTGTTAGAGATCTATGAGCTTAAATTCAGAAGTCATACTTTCTCCTCTTAATTTTAACTCAACGTCAACTTTATTCATGATCTTGTTTCATCTTTATTATATTTTTTTTAGTAATTAATACATTTAACTCGATTAGAGTTAACTTATCTTAGTTTTAGTTTGAATGGCTATTGTAAACAATAAACAACAATAAACTTCCTAAATAAATATTCAAGCTTTGAACATAAACTTATGTAGCACCTAATTCACCGTATCTTCCTCACAGATCAAAGAAAAGCTTGTGCTGTACGACGATTTACAAAAGGACTTTAGTGAACTTCAACACCAGTACGATGCTTTGTTGCAAATGTACGGTGAAAAGGTGGAGGAGACACAAGAGCTGGAACTTGATTTGCAGGACGTCAAGGAAATGTATAAAGCTCAAATAGATGAATTGCTTCGACAAAAAAATTCACCATCTAATTCGTCGTAATCACGGGCTAATTTATCACGTATTTACTTTGGTATTGTTATTTATTATTTAATGTTGTGGCCCGTTCTTGGTAATTGCTATAAGCTATTTGTTAAAATGATATTATGGAAAAGATGTCTTCAACGCTACACAATTTCGTATAATTTATTGTACAAGCGGCAACGAAAAATCGCATAATTACTTTTAAAAAAAATGTCCAGTTGTTGGTAGCAAATAATCAGTAAACAAATCAATGTAAATATGATCTTCAACAAACGAATTCTAAACTAGAAACACATAAACAGTTGTGTTTCTATCAGCTAACGTGCTCTGCATTCCTTTTTCAAAGTATCACTGATGCGACTGCAAGTATTGTATAGTCATTACTAACAATTGTTGGATATCAAAGATTAAACTTAAGCGTCTTCAATTTGTAAATTTCGACTAGCTAAAGAAAATTCTATGTAAAATTCCGGAAAAAAAACTATTGAAAATATATATTAAAATATATTAGTGTTAACATTAAAGAGCACCTTAAACTTTGTAATTTAAGAAATAAAACGGTGCGTGTGATCTATTATATTATTTTTGCTTTAATTCTATAATTTCATTTCTGTGGAGAGGATATCATTGAAGAGTTTTTTCATATGGTGCAACGGATTGTTGTGTTCATCTCCTTCAATTAAAAAATCGAAGAAGGAAGCAAACTATTCCGAAGAAGATATTTTCCTCTAGTAGAAATTTCATGTTTTTTAAAAATAATAATTAAAAAAACCTACGACGGTTTTGTATTTTAACATAAAATTGAAATAAACATATGCAAATTTTATAAAGAGATAAAAATTAGTGTTTTATTCGAAAGCTGCAACATTTGTATCTATTTCAATTTGACAGTTGCTACCCATAAACCTTTGTTAGATATTGTTAGAAGTACTTCCGATGATAAAAGCAATGCATCGATAAGTCGGGAAGAAACAACAGCAGAACTAAATAAAAGACAAAATGAATCTCGCTTTGCTTGTGGGGTGCATCGTCAATTTTCACTCTGAAGTAAGTAATTATCAGCATCTCATTTTTAGGCATTGTCAAACACAAATCAATTAAATTTAAACAATCCTTTGATTACTCCCCAGTATAAAGGGGAGTCATTGTAATTGGTTCGAAAATTATAATTTTCACGAACCCCGACTATAGCGAACATCGACTATAACGAATAATTCAACAAATCCCGCTTCAAATCTCAAAATCAACTGCAACTGATTATTGAATTTAAAATGTTTGGCCAGATATGTTGCATAATTCGTATGTGTCTCATTTTTATTTGTGTATTGTATTTAATACGCCGTTTCAAGGTCGCTATTATAAGACACAATAAATAAATACAAAAATGCAAAAACACATATCGTCTAATTTAGGAGATGTTATTTAGATAAAGACATCTTTAATGGTGATGAAACTGGCCTCTTCTTTCGAATGTTGCCAGATAAAACCGTAAAGTTTAAAGGGGAAAGTTGCTCGGGGAGCAAATATTCGAAGGAGAGGATTACAGTTTGGGTATGCGCCAATCTTGACGGAACCGAGGAGAAACAGCTTCTGGTTATTGGAAGATCCAAGTCATCGAGATGTTTCAAAAATAAATCGCATCTTCCTGTTAGCTATGAAGCTAACCGAAAAGCGTGGATGACCGGAACAATCTTCCAAAAGCTTCTCCAGGCGTGGGATGAGGAATTGGCGAGAAAACAAAGGAAGATTCTCTTGGTGATCGATAATTGTCCAGCTCATCCCAGAGCGCAAAGCCTTTCATAGATCCAAGTCATTTTTTGCCTCCTAATGCTACGGTCGTGTTACAACCAATGGATCAGGATATAAAAATGTATTCCTTTTCATTTTCCTTACTAATAATCTGTTCAATAACAGGCGTCATCCGATGTTTGAAATCGCGCTATCGGAGGCAATTATTGCTGAAATTTATAGACGCCCTCGACAAGAAAATGGAATTAAAAATCACTTTGTTGGATGCCATTGTGATGGTTAATGCTGCGTGAAGGAAATTATCACAAGAAACAATATCGAATTGCTTCCGACACATTTTTTTTATAATATGTATCACATCATAATTTTTTTTATAATCTGTATGTACCTGAATTTGCAAAAATAAAAGAAGACTGACTGACCCACATCCTAAATCGCTCATATTCTAAATCCCCCAGATCCTAAATCCTCCAGATCAAAAACCCCCAGATCCCAAATCCCCCAGATCCTAAATCCCCCAGATCCTAAATCCCCCAGATCCTAAATCTCCCAGATCCCAAATTCCCCAGATCAAAAATCCCCCAAACTCTAAATCCTCCATATCCTAAATCCCCCAGATTCTAAATCCTCCATATCCTAAATCCCCCAGATTCTGAATCCCCCAGATCCTAAATCCACTAGATCAAAAATCCCCCAGATCCTAAATCCCTTAGATCAAAAATCCCCCAGATCCTAAATCCCTTAGATTAAAAATCCCCCAGATCCTAAATCCCCCAGATCAAAAACCCCCAGATCCCAAATCCCCCAGATTCTAAATCCCCCAGATCCTAAATCCCCCAGATCTTCAGATCCCAAATCCCCCAGATCCTAAATCCCCCAGATCCTAAATCTCCCAGATCCCAAATTCCCCAGATCAAAAATCCCCCAAATTCTAAATCCTCCATATCCTAAATCCCCCACATTCTAAATCCTCCATATCCTAAATCCCCCAGATTCTGAATCCCCCAGATCCTAAATCCACTAGATCAAAAATCCCCCAGATCCTAAATCCCTTAGATCAAAAATCCCCCAGATCCTAAATCCCTTAGATTAAAAATCCCCCAGATCCTAAATCCCCCAGATCAAAAACCCCCAGATCCCAAATCCCCCAGATTCTAAATCCCCCAGATCCTAAATCCCCCAGATCTTCAGATCCCAAATCCCCCAGATCCTAAATCCCCCAGATCCTAAATCCCCCAGATCTTCAGATCCCAAATCCCCCAGATCCTAAATCCCCCAGATCCTAAATCTCCCAGATCCCAAATTCCCCAGATCAAAAATCCCCCAGATTCTAAACCCTCCATATCCTAAATCCCCCAGATTCTAAATCCACTAGATCAAAAATCCCCCAGATCCTAAATCCCTTAGATTAAAAATCCCCCAGATCCTAAATCCCCCAGATCAAAAACCCCCAGATCCCAAATCCCCCAGATTCTAAATCCCCCAGATCCTAAATCCCCCAGATCCTAAATCTCCCAGATCCCAAATTCCCCAGATCAAAAATCCCCCAAATTCTAAATCCTCCATATCCTAAATCCCCCAGATTCTAAATCCTCCATATCCTAAATCCCCCAGATTCTGAATCCCCCAGATCCTAAATCCACTAGATCAAAAATCCCCCAGATCCTAAATCCCTTAGATCAAAAATCCCCCAGATCCTAAATCCCTCAGATTAAAAATCCCCCAGATCCTAAATCCCCCAGATCAAAAACCCCCAGATCCCAAATCCCCCAGATTCTAAATCCCCCAGATCCTAAATCCCCCAGATCTTCAGATCCCAAATCCCCCAGATCCTAAATCCCCCAGATCTTCAGATCCCAAATCCCCCAGATCCTAAATCCCCCAGATCCTAAATCTCCCAGATCCCAAATTCCCCAGATCAAAAATCCCCCAGATTCTAAACCCTCCATATCCTAAATCCCCCAGATTCTAAATCCACTAGATCAAAAATCCCCCAGATCCTAAATCCCTTAGATTAAAAATCCCCCAGATTCTAAGTCCCCGACATCCTAAATCCCCCAGATTCTAAATCCCCCAGATCCTAAATCCCCCAGATCTTCAGATCCTAAATCTCCCAGATCCCAAATTCCCCAGATCAAAAATCCCCCAGATTCTAAACCCCCCAAATCCTAAATCCCCCAGATCCCAAATCCCCCAGATCCTAAATCCCCCAGATCAAAAATCGTCAGATCCAAAATCCCCCAGATCCCAAAATCCCCAGATCAAAAATCCCCCAGATCAAAAATCCTTCAGATTTCAAATCCCTCATATTGTAAATCCCCCAGATCAAAAATCGTCAGATCAAAAATCTCCCAGATCCAAAATCCCCCAGATCCTAAATCCCCCAGATCAAAAATCCCCCAGATCCTAAATCCCCAGATCCAAAATTCCCCAGATCCAAAATCCCCCAGATCCTAAATCTCCCAGATCAAAAATCCACCAGATCCTAAATCCTCCAGAACGTGAATCCCGCAGATCAAAAATCTCCCAGATCGTAAATCTCCCAGATCCTAAATCCCCCAGATCAAAAATCGTCAGATCAAAAATCCCCCAGATCCAAAATCCCCCAGATCCGAAATCCCCAAGATCCCAAGTCCCCCAGATCAAATATCCTTCAGATCCTAAATCCCCCAGATCAAAAACCCCCCCGATTCCAAATCCCTTAGATCCTAAATCCCCCAGATACAAGATCCCTCAGATCTTGATTCCTCCAGATCCTAAATCCCCATATCGTAAATCCCCCGGATCTTACATCCAATATTAAATTACTTATAACAATATCCAATATTAACTGCATTAGCGTCTCTCCTCTCATTCTCCCAAACCTGATAATATAAGTTTGGAATTTAAAAAATAATCTTGATTTTTTTTTCAAATTGCATTTTTTACAAATTTGATCAGAATTTTGCTAAAACACACAATAATAATAATATTACTATGAAGGTATTTGAGATCTGCACGAATTAATAGTGCGTTTCAACAGTTTTAAAATTAAGCAATTTTTTCAGTTTTTTATCCTCAATAAAAAAACGGCTAAACCGATTTTGCTGAAAAGTCATTCAGTTCTAAGTTACGTAATCACGCGTCGAATGAAACCAGTCTCACGTCGATGTGATCTTTGGTTCTTGAGATAATCGAGACGAAAAATAATTTCGAACGCACGTACGCACATACGTACACACACACTCACAAACATCTCTCTAAAAACGATGAAATTGGATTCTAGAGACCTTAAAACGTGGAGATATGTCAAAATTTGGGATTCGCGAAATCGACCTCATTACAATAACTTCCCACAGTGAAGTTAATAAAACACATTCATGTTTGCCATGGATTTTATTGATTTAAAAGTAAAGAATAAAAGTAAGACGTTCTAAAAAGAGGACAGAATTCAAATAGAAGCATTTCTATATCATTATTGTTTTGTAGACAGAGGTAACTCCAATATTATTATTTCCGTTTGAAGTAGTTCAGGCATGATTAAAGTTGCTCGGCTATTTCATATTTCGCAGTAAATAAATTAAAACCCGTCTGCTAGTTAATATTTTCAATACCCACCAACTGTGTGACACATAATCTTTCAATTTCGTAATAATTTAATAAATCGAAACATCCAGATTGCATAATAAATGACCGAATTGAAATAAAAGTGCTTCTATTTGCCTTCACAATTTCTGACCTTTCAGCAGTGTACACTCTGATACGATACGGATTCGGATCGTCCTTGGAAACATGCTGACTTCTCTTACTGATTTTGTTAAGCCTAACAATGGGAATTCGATGCAGGTGATTCAAACGGAATGAGGATGGGTAATTGGATTTAATAGCTGCTAAGTTCAAAGCGGATGGAGACTGAATTCAATATGATAAGGATTTGGTTTTATGTAATTTCGAAAGAAAACAAAGAATTTAGTGGTCATAATGTAGATTCCTGCACCGATTGGACTGTAGAAATAAGAATTGGGACTTCTAGGAGAAAACGTGGAATTTTCATGTTTCGTGGGATTAATTAAGGATATGCTTCGACTGGACTCGCAACGCGTCATATAATACTGCTGCTCCCCGATTCGGAGAGTACACTAACATGCAATGCAACAAGCAGAGCAGATCAGATATTATAACAGTGCTCCTGCTGTTGCACACATTTTTTTATGATTTATACTTTTGTCGAATAGAATTTGATCAGTTGATTTTTTTGGGATTTTGTTTCATCTTTGTGTGGTGTAACCGCGCACACAACAAAACAAAGTCATGAGATTGAGAACCCGCAAAGCTTAGCTAAGCTAAGCTTCCGTTTAGTTGATGTTGATTTCCTTCAAACCCATGGTGTCCATCCTTCGTAGAGAACAGCTAAGTTGTCCGGATTCATTGCTTCACGAATCATCCAATCAACTTGTTCCGCCACGGAGAGACGTCGATTCGGATCAGGATCGCGGCCTTCCAATTTCATTCGGATTCGTCGCCAAACCGATACAGCGTAAGCGTTTCGTTTTTGTTCCGGTTGATTGCCTAGAAATGTTTAATTGTGTAGTTCAAATTTTAGTACAATTTGCGGTTGAAGATGTGAAAACAAGTGTATGCGAATTTACTGAACGGCCAATTTGTTATAATAAATTTCCTTTTGCTAACTATAAAACAATATGTACAGCAATTGAAAACCAATGGTGAGGACAAAAATATATTCTATAAGTCTAAAAAACGACATAAAGTAGAACTAAGTGTTTTTTGGCTCTAGCGAACAATTTAATTTGTAGAATTGTTCTTTTCAGGAATGTTCTCGCTTGCACCAATTATTTGTTACCCTAAATTTATTCTAAAAAAATCCAATTAATTTTCATATGAGTTTTTGTTCCAAATTTGTTTATTTTAGGAGTGTAAAGTCAGACAGTCACCTCTCCGTGGTTCACTGTGGAAACAACCATAAAAACAGAAAGGTCAGAATATCTATGGAAACATAGCGAACTCCTGATATATATGGTCTTCCAATAGGGACTTCTTTAAATTTAAATAAAACAAAGTGTGTGTGAGATATCATCGAATTTTTTTCTTCGTTTGAAAGGCCTACCAATGCCATTCGGTACGGAATATTACATCATTCCAATGTTCCCCGCGGCTCCTTTGGGGGGCACGCATCCGAAATGTCCAATTTTCCATGACTCTGGCGCATAAATCAGGCTGAATTCGACCGATGGCATGGATTATGTTGACTTTGAGAGCCGCTTTGGTTTATGGCTTATTTGTATTGACCTGCGACTTAAGAAAATCCCATCACCTTCACGTGAGATGACCATGCCCTTAAATCACTCGTGCAGAATGTTCAATATGGCATGAGTTGTGTGGCATGTAGCGTTGTCCTGTTGAAACCACATGTTGTTGGTGTCCATATCATCCAATTCAGGCCAAAAGAAGTTGGTAATCTTTAGCCCAAAATCCACATCAAACGGCGACTTTTTCCGGCCGCATTGGATTCTCCTGCGATGTTTTCAGCAGATCTTTCGTTAACATACGGGTGTTGGTTGATTGTTTACTGGGACCAGTGAACTCAAATTTATCTACCACACTGCAAATAGTTCTCTCGGTAGGACAATTATGGCAACTATAAAATAGCCGAAGCGCGTGGAACGTTGCCCGAACATAACACCCATTTTGATAAAACAATTTTATCATTTGCACGTGTTGTTGACCGCTATATCCGTCCATGGTGATTTGGCAAAACAGACTGAAGAAATGACAGCCAATTTGACAATATGGCCACTATCAACTGTCAAAGTTCGAAGTCCCTATTGGAAGTGACCAACCACTTTCACATACTACAGGGTATGTGGAAGTGGTTGGTCACTGACTGCAGCTAGAGGTGAACCCGAAAGCGGATCACTTACAATGGGCGGTTTTTGGCCTGCATGTGTACCAGAGCGGTCGATAGTATATAAAATCTGGTCGTAGACAGAAAAGGCTACGAAAAGAATACTCGAATCTAAAAACCAATAATGAATAAAACACAAGGTATCAATACCCCAGGAGGCATACCTGCACTGCAGGAAAATTTACTCCTTTCGGAGACTGGCCCAATGGATTCTGAGGATGCCAAACATTGCAAGATACTAATAACAATCACACAATGAACCAGGACGATTCCACAAACGAATATATAAAACAAATGTTCATAATGAACGAGAAAATCTTAAGATCTTCTATGAAATTGCAAAGTAATTCTATGAAAGATTCCACAAAAATTAAACAATTAATAAAGGTAACCCATCGATCAGCAAAAACCGTGATCCAAAAATGATGTATGAGAATGAAACAAACAACAGCTATAGAAATACTACAAGCTCAATAATATGTCGCTTGCAATGAGATAGCTAAAACTGATGATCGCAAAGAAGCTAGCCAAAATGAACTACTATTTCCCCTAGATGCGAATGAAGAAGAAGAAATAGTATCTCAAAAACGCTGCCAAAAATTAAAAAAAGGTGCGATCGTCAGAAAAAGAAAATAATGATATATCGGAGAAAAAGAACAACCATCTATCTCCAACGGAAGCTTAGACGAGTATAACTACTTCGTCTGGAAAGAATCAGGCTGGACAAAAAAAGGAACAAAACTAAATGAAGTTACACTCAGCAATATAGCAAATTACTCGGTAAATAAACCAGTCACTGCAGGAGAAAAATCTTAAATTTAAAACCAACTTGATGGACAACAACCAGTTAAAAATCTAACAGGCAGCGAAACAGATAAACGAAAAAATTTCAAAATCTTTAAACGACTCTAAACTAGAATGCCACAAATATGAGAATAAATAGACGCGACCGATGAGCGTTATGGTTAGAAACATGCAACCCGAAAGGTATAAAAAATTAATAGAATGATAGAGGTTTCAAGATGCTTGATGTTGTCAACGAAATCAGAAAGACTAAGTACGAAACACAGAAACAAGAAAATTTCTCTCTTTATTCTTAGTGATTTTCGATAAAACGAAGGATGTTAAAATATATTTTTGAAATTAAATATCTATATCACATGTGCGTAAAAGTTGAAGCTGTTGGAAGCAATAACATAATTCTTCAATGTAAAAATCGTAAGCGACATGGCCACATGGCCAGATGGTTTGTTAACATGGACCATGGTGTTGTGTGTGTGCTGGTAATCACTTAACTATTAATTGCAAGGTCCAAAAATACTTTGGCGAACTTCATATTATTATTTAATTTTATCAACATGAAATACCCAATCTTGCTGAACTTGAGACAAATTCTCATGGTTTTGGTACTATCTCTTACACGGGTATTCATCGTCTGGAAAGTTCTAGGCGTCTTATGTAAACTACAGATCAAGAATGAAAGAAACATGGAATTAGCCCGACATGTCGAGAAGCAGAAGAGACGCAATATCTTTTGAAGATTTCCACCTCACAACGTTAAAAAAAGAGCAATTAGTAAGATTTGAATTTAGTCTGTAAGCATTTTTTTTCAACGTTGGGAGGTGGAACTTTTCAAAAGATACCGATCAGCTTCTGTCTCTCGGCATGCCAGAATTCTACCGACTAAAACCACCTCCGTCTCCTTCAGTCACTTTCTCCATCAAATCCTCTATAATTCTCCATATTTATATTTCAGTTCATAAGACATACTTCCCAGACGATAAGAAGGGGATTCGTCATGACAATCTTTTAAAAATTGTCGCCTCCCAACGACAAAAGAATATTCTAGTCTCGGCGAATGCATAGCAAAAAATAAACTAAGTATGCATCCCATCGGATTTGTGTCATGAACATAAACTTCTCAGAACCAAATTTTTAGTCACAAATAAATTAATCGTATTAGTTTTCAGGATATTTAATTAAAATGGCTTACTATGCTTCGCCATTTTACCAAAATCTCGTGAGTCTTACGGAACATCGAGTTCCGCAACCACTAACAACAACCTACATGGACCACTACCAATGGCCTTATCGTGAAGTGAAAAAACTTACCCTTGCCGACTTTGTGCCACCAATTATGATTCCAGCCGTAGAAGAAGGCTCTTCTCAACAAATATTGAAATGCCAACAAGACGCATCGGGAAATCTTCAAAGTACATCAGAAAATATGGCTTTGTAATGGGGCAGAAAGTGAAAAAGTATATTGCACACGGGTGGTGCAAGCAAAGAGTGATGGAAAGAAAGACTTGCAGGAGGCGAAGGTGGCTTTAGTCGGTGAAAGCCCGAGAAGCAGGAGCGACTCGGTCTCTTTTGAAGATTTCAACCTCCCAACGTTGAAAAAAGCGAAGGCCAAGATTCGATACTAGAAATTGATATCAGGACTTCGCTGAGGATGATCCCAGAGACATATAAACCTTGAAAAGTCGTTGGAAACAACCAAGGAAGCTAATAAATAATAAAAACTATTTTGAACAATAAAATTGGATTTTATGAAATTACACCCTTCAACTTTCGCTCAGAAACACAAAGTTTTTTTCATTCTTGTTGTTGTTGAATTCTTGCGGTCAGCTCTCGGACTATAAGCCAAATCTTCATCCTTTGAAGAATGCTGAAGAATCATTCTATGGTCGAAATTGTGCACGGAACACAAAGTGTTTAAAAATCTATTTTTCTCATAGCGGGAATAACGTATAGGTTTGTGCAAAGTAAAGTGAAATTTGTAGGTGCAAAACCTATACTAAAACTTGTGACAATAGTAGTGGCGATTTTAATTAACAAATTACTTTATCGAAATAGCAGGGTTTACTACGCGAACAGATTGTGCTACCAAACTTGAGTAATTAATTCATCAACGTTTCATACCATCCGTAGCGGACTTCGAAGGAAAAAAACTTTTCGATCCTGCAAACTACCACGAATGCCTAGTGGATACAGCTTCAAGAAGGAAGAAACAATGCGAATAAACCTGTGGGGTTACAAAAGTGACGACCAATAAAATCTTCTAGTCATCACGTCAGAAGTGGTGTATTATACCCGCAAAAAACTTAGACAAAGGTAGTAGATCAAGAAACAACTTTTAATCCAACTGAACCTTATACAATGCTACCAATGATGCAGAATGTATTGAATACCAAACAGCTTAATTCTACAAAGCATGTTAAATCAAAAAGATATAAAAATTGCTACATGGAATGCTAATTACATTCAAAATAGAAAATACGAATTAAAAGTTTTCCTAAAATTGTAAAATATGTGTCTGATATTTGAAATACACTCAACAAAACACAAATTAAAATCGAAGGATATAAAATTTATAAAACCATTTCTCCGAATAATCAAGCGAGGGGTGGAACTGCTATCATAATAAAAAATACAATCAGCATCATAAAAAGCAGCATGTTCAAGTTGTTCGGCTTCTTTGGATTATACATATCTCGAGGGGCAGTATACTATTCCCAGCTGCAGGCGTTGTTTGGTAAATGGAATTTCCACTAATGTAAGTTGAATTTCAGCTGATTGATAAGCTTGACTACATCTACGAAACAACGTCTACTACTGGGAGCAGTATACTACCCCTCAAAATATAATCTGAAGACTGGGAAGCCAACCGCCTTCCTGGTTTAGATTCAGTTTAGGGTACTCATATTCTTGTTTTAGTATGTCTAAAGTCTTCCAGATAATTATGACTTATATTGTCTCGGAGCTATAGTATTTAGCTTGCGTATTAGCCCTGCGTGCCAAACTATGTCAAACTTTGCCGCACTCTTAAATTGCACTCAGGAATATCGCCGAAGAAATCAGTTCTTCTTTCAACGCTTTTTTTATTAAATATAGACAATTGTACTACCAAACTCTAATTTCTACAGGAAAGAATTTTTGTTTTTCAGCTAAAGGACAATGTTTGAACCTTTGCGCAATCTATCTCTGCTTCACGTTCAAAGTAATAAACAATTTCTGAGAATAAATGTGTGCTTTTGATAGAAAGTTATTCCAATAAAATTATTGTATTGTCCTTTTTGATGCGAATAGATTGGAAATTATAATAAGTATTTGAAGATATTGTCTTTAAAATTTTGAAGATGAGAATTTCCTGTACAGATAAATTTTTTAAAGTGAGTTTACAATCAAGACAAGAATAACTAAATAAATACCCTCAACTAAAACAATTGATAATGCTTACCCTTTTTATTCTCCCTCAGCGGTGTTCCTGATAATTTCGCATCCTTTTTATCCTTTTCCTTGTCTTCGGCACATCCAGAACCACTCATCAGTTTTAATAAATCCTCATAAATATCCTCCAAATCCTCAATCAACTTGACTATTATCTCTCTAATCTCTTTAACTATTTCCTCAGTAAAATCTTTGCTAAGCACTTTGATGTGTAAATCATTAATGCGCAACAAAAACTGTTTGTAATTGCTTTGGAATTGTTTATGTTTCGTGGCTTGGTTGCTTTTGTCCACTTTCAAAATCAATTTCAACAAAAAACGAACATCCATTCGAAGCTCATTATCCATCAACGATCGAAGTCTATGAGCACTCATTTGTAGATTGTCCTGCGTTGTGACAAGATCTTTTTCGAGCGATGCAATTTTTCTCTGAATTGCATCGGTCATTTCGTCCAACAGTCCAGACACGTTGTTGATCCAACAATGGTCGACGTTTCCTTCCGGGTCTAACAATTGTACTATGCCTTCTTCAACCGGAGTAATCATGGCAGCTGATTGCCTATGGATTTTGTATTTCTTTCCCAGCTCATTGATCAATTGTCCAAGCTTCTCATCGGTTTTCGTAATTTCTACAGTGTTGAGTTTTAGGCTCTCGAACGTAACTATTGAGGAGCAATGAAGCAAAATACTAGACGCTATGTCGCAGTGTTGTTTGAATTTTGTTTCCTGTTGTTCTAAACATTCAGTGAACATTTGTTGCAGTCCACTTAATGATGGATTGGCGCCCACGGCCCATTTTAAACGCTGAACCACAGCTCGTGTGAAGCTCATCAGCTCGTCGTTTATTTTTTGTATCGATATTTTCCAAGCGTTCAGGTTTTGTATGGCGTTTTGGAAGTTTGCCAACAAGACACTTTTGTGTATGATGTGTCCAAAAGGCGGTGGCGAAGGTAGCCACTTTTCATTGAGCCAAACGTGAACGGAGGCGACCAACTGGATATGATTAATAACCTCGTTCTGCACTGCAAGCATTTCTTCCAGGAAGTCTGACTGAGTCTTTTGTTTGGTGGCTAGACAAAGTTTGAGGCACAATGTTTGTGCAAATGCATATTCCGTATTCGAGCAAATATTCTGCATTATATTATGATCAATAGCAGTAGCTATAGCCATATCCAATGGCATTGAGCTTAAGTCTAGTGTTGATCCGTTGAGTTGTGAGAGTAGCTCGTTCGCGATCAGGCAGATCATGTATGGACCAAGACCAAAGAAGAAGTTGCATTCCAATTCAAACATGAATCTAGCCAGTGGTTGGTGTAGAATTTTATGATCGAAAACTGTTTCTAAATCACTGACCAAGACAGACTCTGATAGTTGTTCAGCTTCCTGAATGATGAGCAGCACAGTTTGAATTTTTCGTATTTCAAAGCCCTGTCTTAAAGTCGTCAAAGTGAAGTTGTTGAATGGATTAAGCTGCAAAAGTAAACTTATGAGTTACAAAAAATTGAAATTTCAAAAACTTACGGCAACTTCCTGCAAGAATGGATCCGGCACATGATTTGTTTTAACAGTTTGTAGCGCTATTTGTATCCCTTTATAACAATTCTCCAGGCCGTTCAATGCGATTTCAAAAAGATTTTCAGCATTCGCAAAGTTAGCAGCGTCTTCATCATTGAGATTCTCGCGAATATCATTCATTACACCCATGATTCGAAAGTAGTCACCCTCATAAGCCAGACCGTTGTCCAACTTTTCCAGCACAGTGTCTAAGTCATAGTCATATTCTTGGAATTTCTTTAGTGCGGGACCTAGTGATGAGCGATTTGCCATCACCGACTGGAAAATTTTCGGCACAAACTTAGTTTTGAAGTACACCTCGATTTCTTTAAGCGACTGAAGTGCAGATGTTATTAACCTCAACTGTTCGAGGTACATATCAATTGATTGCATCGCTTCCGAGTTGGAGAATAAAATATTTGAAGTTTCGATGACCTGTTTCATATAGCTTAATTCTTCGGATAGAATCAGATAGGGATCCGAAATGATTTGCTGCGAACCTAACTCAAATGCATGCAACTGATTGCGAGTGTCCATGAGTAGGCTTAAATAAACGCACTCCAAAGCTTTTAACGATCCGGGATGCGTCTCAATGAACTGTTCGACACAATTTTTCGCATCCATTAGCAGATCCTGAAATATGAGTATCAAGTTTAGATGTTGCATGCATTTATTATATGAATTATTCAGTGTTCTTGACTTATTTTTCAGGCCTAGTTCACTCGATAGTTGGTATGATAAAAATAATATTCAAAAAAATTACCTGTACATAAACATCAAATAAATTACAAATATTGGTGAACAAGATTTAAGTAAAGCTATGCTGAAGATAAACGTGCGTCTGCAACAAATGTTGAATTGATTTTCGCTCTAGAGGTTTTTAACGTTTTCGCATTTGTAATTTTTCTTTTAGGTTTTCCCTTCTTTTTCTTCTTATTTTTCTCTTACATAGGAACGCCCCTGGGTGATACCATTAATTCAAGAGTAAAGTCTTGAACTTGGCTAGCATAGGATTTTCCGTTATCAGCACTTGGAATTTTGCACTCGACGCTAGCAAAAATGATTTAGCAGAGCGACGGTTAGGCGATAGGCAAACTAGCCTTGGTTATGACTTTGGGACCGGGACCGCTACATTATCCGGCTACAGGCCGGATATCGAGAAGTGTTACTTTTAAAGTAGAGAAGCTTCCACGAAAAAATTGAGTGGGAGCTAAATTTATGATGATTTCGCGTTTCGATTCCTATTTCAGCGTTTTCCATGTGAAATCAAATTTCCTTTGAGTATCTTGTGAAGTTTTTTTCTAAATTTTAGATGCGGATTTATTTTTCCACATACTTCGAAGCGAATCGATCAACGCTGGTGAAAACGAAAAAAATCGCCGAGTACGTCAACGTCTTTGAGAAGCTCATAATTACAATAGGAGACCCTGGAACTTTCGCAGAAGCTGTTAAAAAAAATCAAACTTTCCAGTGGAACAAAGCCTAAGAAATGAATTTCCTGAGAGAAAGAGTCATGGAAACCAACCGAGCGAAGCTTCCAGACACAAATGGTATTTCAGTTCAAGATAATGTTATAGAAAATAGATTGATCTTGGGATTTTCAAACGAGAAAACGGAACTCTGATAATAAAGCAATAAGTGTATGCAAAAATTTCAGATTGCAGGCTGATTTCAACATCAATGTTGAAAATTCCAGACATTTCTAAATCAGGAAACAATGTTACCAACGCACCCGAGTATCTCTACTATGAAGAAGCTGGCGCATTAATTTATTTAATGCGCGGATTCATACCTGACCTAGCCAAAGTGTGGGATTTCTATCAAGATCATTGAAAAATCCATCAAATGAAGATACGAAACGGATTAAACGACCCTTTCGTCACATAATTTACGATATTGCATAAAGCTCAATTCACTGTAGAAAACACGGATCATTACTCGAAGAATAAGTTCAATTGGTAAGCCAAGAAGATCCTGGTAGAACTTTATTACATTATTAGGAGATCTTTTTCAGATCCCAGAGTTAAGGATGTGGTTACAAGTACGAACGACTGACTGTGGACATACAAAAAAATATGAGATGAACAAAACAGATTTAAAAGGACTTGAATGAAAAATTATCTGTAATATCAAACGATAGAAGACATCGAGTTCGGAATTGCATTTGACATACAATCGGTGCCGAATGAGTTCATGTTTAAAAAACGCATCTTTTTCGGGACAGGAAAGATAAAATTTTACATTAAAATATTTAACAGAATTTATGCTGAAAGAGAAAAAAGACGACCAAGTCGTCAGAATTATTTTACAAGCTTTAGCCACTTTAACGGCTTTTAAAGGAGATCCAAAAAATTGTTATATTTATTCATGCTACCAAAATGCATACTTACGTTGGCATCTGCTAGCTGACTCTGAAGTGTCTCACAGTTTTTCCTCATCGTGAAGTTTTCCTCAATCCACAGTGACTCCAGTTTATGGGCATATGCTACAATTCGGTCTGAGCCATTATCAATATTTTCTTCGATGATCATAGTGGTGAAGTCTTTCAGAGTATTCTCACACTGATCGGGACATTTTTCTACGTCGTTTGTTAGTTTTTCATATTTAAACAATCTATTTTTCTCCAACTCATTTTGTGGCATGAAACTTATCACACGATGATATTGTGTGAGTGTTTCCAATCCCATTTTAATAATAAATGACTGCTGAATTAAAGATACATCCATTTCCTTTCTAGCTTGATCCGCCTGAAGATACATCACTTCTTGCGCACTCGTCTTAAGGAAATCCTTTACATAGTCAAACTCGTTCGGGATTTCAAGTTGACAAAGACTATTTAGAGTGAATTGGGCATCGTCGATGTGCGTTTCGTTCGCTTGCGACAATGTCGTTAGGTATGCTTCTATTTTATTAGCGAATTCAAGGGATTTTTCGTTAAGTAGACGTTTCACCTGGTTGAATTCGTCAGTGGATTTACGATAGACACTATAACGTTGCGATAGGGTATTGATGGAGTGACTACTCATCGCCGTGCCTAGAGTTTCAACTTCACGAATCATGGCCAACTGTTTGGTGAGCAAATCACGCTCGTATTCGTCCTTTTGCATTTGCTGCCGTTGAGTTTCCAAATCGTCAAGGTATTGAGTCATTTGGACAAGTTGTTCGTGCACTTCATTCCTATAACATAGAAATAATATTTATTTCGAAAGATAAAAAATCATTTGCCAATGATCGCTACTTTAATTCAAGTAAATCGGGACAGTTAAAAAAAATACATTGGAGGAATATCTGTTTTCGCACACGAGCCAGGAGTCCAAAACAATATCGAAACTATGAATCGGATTTACGTTAACGAATTTCAGTAAATAATAGCGAAATAACTTTGAGTTAGATTTTTTTGTTGAACTTCATTTGAAAAAAAAAACCTATGTAGGTACCATAAAGTAAACAGGATGTAGAATTGGGTTACACATTTCATTTGAAAACTTAGAAGTATATTGGAAGAAATATATTTACTAACACAAATTTTGTTGAAATTACATAAGTGAGTAATAAACTGTTTTCTTCTTCATAACTACCAAACACCATTAACTGGAAGCGTTTTCATTTTGACAAGACTTTCTGATCCTTTAACTTTTATCAGCACAATATTAAGTTTTATGCACTATTTTTGTCGATCAAATCATTATTTTGGATTGGTTGCTTTTAACGGAGAGACAGTTATGATTTTCTTTATATGTTAATAAATGCAGGTCCGTTTGTATGCGTCTGCAGCACATTGGAGTGGTTGGATTCCAATTCCCCAATATCAGTCTTAAGTTCAATCCCCGATGACTTGTCTTCACACGACAAATGGATTCTGTCCAGAGTGAAGAAATTGAACCACTTAAAACGAGATATCAAATTATGTGTGTGTGAAAATGATAGCAGAATTCATCATTTGATGTCTTATTAAAAAGATTCCCTTTGAGAATGCATTTTTACTCAGACCGAAATCTGTTTGTTATGCGATGGGTGGCAATAGTTTTGTTGTCTTCTCGTTCTTTTTTTCCTTTGTTTCAAATATATAATTCTTCTATAAATTCTTTGATGGATACTATATATTTGCTTTATTGACCTCTTAAGCACAGAAAATAATAGTTTAGTGATTCAAAAGATGACTTAATTACAGTTTTCATTTTTTTATTACAACTCGCTACTTGTGACTTTTTTGTTGCTTGAATTTAACCACCACAATTACAACTTATCTTTCAACATCCGAAATAGTCTTTCTCTTCAACTTTTACACAGTTAAACGACACTTAGGACTGTTTTCAGCACTTTTTTATATCCCCGCAAGAAGAAAATCGAAGGGCTTTCCTACACTCTACCGGGTGCGATTCCTTCCACTTGAATTCATTAAACCCTTCTAACTTCATCCATTTTTATTTCATAATTATATCACTTTGTGTTTGTCTTCCATGAATTCCACGAATACTTATTAAGTTTATGTAAGTTCTTCAAGAACGTTTCATATTGGCTCGCTGTTTCGATGAAATATTTTTCTAATGGTTTAGAATATATTTTTGACTTTGCAATAAATCAAACCTTTTTATATTAAGGAGCTACATAAGTCTTGAAACCAAACCAAACCAAAAATCTATTTTATTATTTTATATTTTCAAGAAGTTGTAAAAAAAATTCAGCTAAAAAAATTGAAAATTGTCAATTTGCCTGCAGCTTTCTTCGTTCAACCTTTCTTTGCGGTAGGCAGAATATTTCGGTGCAGGTTCATCTCAAATCAAAAATTCAAAAAAAAAATTCTTATAGTTTATGCTCTTAGCTCGTGCTCGAACGAAAGAATTGAAAATAAATGAAATTTAAAGTTTTGAGATGGATTTAAATGAATTTTCGTCTCATATTTTTTAGCATTTTCCCGATTCTCATCGTTTTTAAAATACTTTGTTCGTATAAAACAAAAACGAGTCGACCGAATGGAAATCCCTTCGTTCAAGCACGAGTCAATACTATAAAGAGATACTGTGTAAAGTTTCAGCAAAATCGGTCGATTCGTTCTCGAGAAATCGTGCCTACCGCACGGAAAAACAAAGTTTCAAGAAAAACTGGTTTTTTACCACAATTTAATGAATTAAAGTTATTTTGTAGCGACTTACATCGAGTCGTCGATTCCAGGTCCATACAGTGATTCGTTCGCTTCATTCTCGATGTTCAGAGCATCCTTTTTATGTTGTGATGTTTGATGAAAAAGAAAGGAGCTGATTTTACGCGGTAGAACCGCGCTGCATGCGTATAATAAGCTAGGTAAGGCAGAGCGCACGTACCGACCGCGCGGTATTCAAATCTCTATAACTCCGGTAATATTGCTCGAATTTACTTCAAATTTGGTGTGAATACTCTTGAAGTACTATACTTTCATATGGAATAAAAAAAATTTGATCGATTTTCTGAAAATACAAGACCTATGTAACTGTAAATCACTAAATTTTTGAATACTTTTTTTAATTCATTAATTCAGATTTTCATTTTAGTTTGTAATCTGTATATTTATGAGGGTAGTCCCAGAAGTATTCGATGTGACGTACAGATGGCGATTTTTGTTTGAAAAGAAGACTATGATATAAAGTACCAACCCTATAACGCTTAAATTTGAAGTTAGATTGTTGGGCAGTTTTGACGTGATATTGATAAACCCACGTCTCGTCACCAGTTAAAGTTCATTCGATTAATGAAGGGTTATCAGCTACGTTACCAAGCATCTCTTTTGCGACCACTTCTCAAGGTTTTTTTTTGCAACAAAATTCAAATTTTTCAGTACGAGTCTGGCGGCAACGCGCTTCATACCCAAAACCCCAACCAAAATGTATCGAGTCGGTCCATAAGAGGTGTTGAGAGCATTTACTATCTCTTTAATGCCAACACGACGATTTTCGAGCACAATTTTCTTCACTTTTTCGATGTTATCGTCGTTAACAGAGGTAGGTGGACGACTCACATGAGGCAAATTTCTGGAGATTTTACGACCCTCACTGAATGCTTTGTGCCACTCAAATATTTACGTTCTCGATAGAGTAAACTCCTCAAGCCCTTTTGCAACATTTTCAATGATTCCGTAGCCGTAATTTCATTGGAAACGTAAAATTTCAAGCAAACTCGTTGTTCAACTTTTTTTCCGTAGTAAGAATCGCCAGACAAGCTTTTCGCGTTGTAAACAATTCGCTACCAAACCCACACTAATGAACGTATCCCGCTCAAACTTCACACGAATGTCAAAGAAGGTTGTACCAACCTAGAAAAAAATTTACCGATTCGGTTTACGCGCGTGGTTTAAATGAACCAGTCCGGGTAAAATTTCATCAGATAGTATGCTAAAAATATGCTCTCGAATCCCTATTAATGATCATTTGAGTCACCGAAATCAATGCATACAAGGAGTGCAAGACAGTTTCATCATCATCTATAGTTTTTGACTTTCATGCGAAAAAACTGCCACAGTTTTAACGGTTCCTGTGATATATAGAAATTATGCAAAAGGCTGGTTTCACTTTTTCTGCCTTTTTAATTTCCTATACAAAAGACATTTGCCTGGTCTTTTGATTTTTTAATTTTCTAGGCAAAATTGTCTTATTGTAAAAATTAAGCATTATGATTACGCATCCTAAAATCTTTAAAATATGTTTTGTTTATAAGAAATCTTGAAAGATGCATTTAAATTTTAAGAATCAAGACGAACGTTTGCAAATGAATCTTTAAGTGCGATATCACTGCTTCTAGCGGAACATTTAGTCAATAATTTGTTTTGTTTCAATGAATAATAATAATAAACTACTATACATAAATAGTGATGGAAATAAATAATGATGTATGTACATATACACATCTCGCATGTTTGGATTCCCATTTAAAAGGACATATATTGCTCCAGTGCTTCTTTTCTCGAATGATTACCGATTTACATGATGATTACAAAACACCATTTATGCAATGAATACGAAAACAAAGGATAACACTCACCTATATTGTGTCCATTCTGGTTTGATTTCAGCAAAACGTGATGTCAACGTGTCACGCATGACCTCGTTCTCAAGTTTTTTACGAGACTGCTTCTTGTCTAGCGAAGTTGCCGCTGTAGACCCAGTGACATCATTGCTGAAACAAGAACTAGTTGATGCAACCGGGACACCGGGTGCTACATTCGAAAGTGCTTCTTGTGTTCCAATCCCAGATTCAGAAGCATCCCCGATTCTCTGCTCATTTTCACATTGCCCATCCTTATCCTTCCTGGGAGCGCGCGAGGCAAAATTGCCGGACGTATTTACGTTCGCTGTTAATGCAACAATCTCAGCAGCCGCAGCAAGGACACTGGTGGCCCTGGAGTTGGACGTTGTCCCGTCATCGCTAACAGCCCAATCCACCAGCGGATCGTAGACAAACGCTTCGAGTAGTGTTAATAGCGTTTCGCGCTCCTTGCGAAGTGTTTTAAGGACATGCTCGCAAGCCAATCGGAATGTGCCCTGCAAGTAGATGAGACATAAAGGATAATAGAGACAAAGAAACAAAATTGAAAGTGCTTTTGTATAATACACGCATAACAGTTGACGAAATGGCTTTGATTCTTCAAAAGAAATCGGGAGTCGAAATTGAACACAAAGCATGGTGATTATAAAAGTCACGTAGTTACGATAAAAAGATTTATTTCAGTATTTCTTTCCGCTGTTCTGACGCTCTTGCTTTGGCGATTTTAGATGCGAAATAAGAAGCGTAACATTTTCGATTATAATATCCAATTTGATAAAGTTTCTATTGTAGATATAAGCGACGATAGCGATTGAATGCTTTTCGTTATTGAAATAATTGAAGGGTGCGAATTTTCGATGATACCAAGCGATCTGCATAAAAGTAAAATTGCTTCATGGGAGGGATGTTTGGCCCACTTGTTACGTGCAAAGCAATTCGTCCAGCTATCGAATTTTTCGTTAGAAAAATCTCATATTTATAAGTAAACACGTTGCTAGTCAATTGAAATACAGTCATATTTTGCATAAGATCGAGTTCGCGCGAAGGAAAACAGCAAAAATAGATAAAATTGATTCTTCAACTAATAAATCAAGAAATAATTCCGAATTATAAACGTAATTCAAAGGTTTATGCTACGATTTCCAATGCTTTTCCGAAACACGCGTTGGTTGAGATTAAAGAATTTTTTTTTGGAAAGATAAGACTATGTTGCGGTTTTAAATTAATAATTTATAAAAAATCAACATTTAAAGCCAGGATTAACACTAAAACAATTAATTAACTCTTGAATTTGATAAGAAGAGAAAATTACAATTTTTGATCCATTTTCATGAAATATATGTATGTGTATGTATATTATCGTTTGTTTATGTTTTTGCAAGTTTAATATTTAATTTATGTCTGTAGATATTTTCCTTACTTGAATTATATATTTCAATATTGGTTTTATATGATATTTGAAATTAGCATGCTATCTTTGCAAGTCTTTTTTATGCTGATATTTATTTTTGTATTTTTAATTACAAGAACACATAGTTAGCGTTTACCGGGGGCTACCTGTATTTAATTCATTTCTCCTCACCTACTTGCGATGAAAAGAATTCATTTGATGGTGATGTAGACTATTGAGTTGCCCAATCAACTAAAGCAGTCAAAATTCAAACATAATAACTCCCATTATATTATGTATAATTGAATATATCAACAAATACAATAGAACTGGTGTAAATCCAAAATTTCAGAGAAAAACATATATTTTAATAATTTTTTTTTGTTGGCGCAATTATTGACATTTTCGCACGGAGCAAATGAAAGGAACTACATACATCATAAAATATATTAACTGTTCTACTGTTTCAAACTTACTTTCTAAACCAACTACCTAACAATTCAAAATTAGGCAGTGGTGCGAAATTAGCGCCGAGTGCAGTGTTTAGAAGCTTGATCTTACTGGTCTCACTTGTACCCTATTTTCTACACTGTGTGATACACATACACGCTTTGATATCCGATACAACGTATCACACCCTCAGAGCTTTCATTCACTCTTCGATTCAGTTTGGAATTCTAGCTCAAGGATGGGTGATGTTCTTTACTATTCGCGATCTTCGATAGAAAGCTCTCGCATTAGCTAGAAGGAACACAATTTACGTTCAGCGGGATTCTAGCTGGCATTGAATACAAACCATATATTCAGATCAAGATCTAGAACCATTGATTATGCAATTGCTTATTCTTCAATTGAAGACTCCTCGTTGTGTTTTAACAATTATCATATTTAAGTGCCTTCTTGCTCATATTTGAGTTCCATTCATATAAAATTACAATTAAACACGCAAAGAATTCAAGTCATACCCAAGTCGGTCAAAAGATTTGTCGCTAATGTAGACATACGCTAATTGAAACACACATACTAACGAAAATAAAGCATCGACGCCACGTATACATGTTCATAAAATTGCTCTTTTTCGGGGAAAATATTTGAAGCTTGTCTTCATAGATAAGATGACCGTTTCAATTTTTATATTTGCAGTAATTCGATGAGAAATTGCTAGGTGAAGAAGTAAGTTATAGACACCATCTAACATTACAGGTTAAAGTATCTATGAATTTTAGCACGGCGATGGCATTGAAAAGTAATGCATTACACGTTTGATGAACAAAAAAGTAGGGAAATAGCTAAAAAAATATTTCCAAAAAAAAAAACGAAAAAGCTGTATCGGCTTTCGGCGTTAAATCCTAGACTATCATATCGGGACACTTGAGTTTTACACGCCTGATACTATTCTGTTCTATAAAGTGATATAAGCCTTTTTATATCAATCACCGATTGCATGGATTTGTAATAACTTTTCTTTTGCTGACGTGGTAATGCAGCTTATAAATGATAATATATTTTATCAATGAATTCTTCGGTAAATAAAGTTATCCATTCCCCATTTTTTTAAACATGCAATTTTGGGTTCTTAGTGAAGTGAGAGGCGGTGAACTGCATTAAAATTAGTAATATGACCATGAAATACGTTGAGAAACGGCTTTTGTAGATACGAAGCTACATTATCGTTTGAAATAAAAATCTATTATGTATATTACATTGGAAAACGTAATGCTATTTTATTACATTTATACTAATGTATGTAAATATTTAATGGTGGGGCTAAGCTGCCCTAACCCCAATGACAGAGCCGCCATATTGTCAGCTATCTAGATTGAAAACAGAAAGTATGTATAAATAGATGACTTGCCATGCTTTGCAACCTTTCATATTTTTTGATCCATATTTGATGCACAGCTTTAGATACAGTTATATGCCCTCACGATTTTGTTAAAATGATGATAGTTTCGAGGGATCTTACCAGATTGAATAGAGTAAAATTATTGGTCGCAGAAGCATAATGCTCAATATTTATATATATCAAATGACTTCTTAGGATTAATGCATGTTTATTAAATATTATAACACACATCTGAGATCACCTATTTTCATTGAATATCAATCTTTATTTGAAAAATTTATATCTATTTATGGTTGTGATCCGAGCAGCTTTTAAAGCATCTCGTTGACAAAAACGTGAGAGATTCAATAAACGCAAAAGAAAATAGAATTGAACTAATTATGAAAAAAAGTTTCTTGTGGATTTAAATGGGCACTTTCCATTTTAGGAAATAATTTCTATAGAACCAGTTAAAGTGCTAAATCAATGCTACTTAGGAAAAGTATCAATGCACGTGCTGTGGTAAGCCATTTTCATACATAGGCAGACATTATTCACATGACTGCATATTAGCTATGAATGGCAGAAAATATATCTTAATAGAGTACACATGGATATGTGTAAATTCTTAACTGAAAAGTGCGATTGCGATTCAGGTCTGAAAGTAATTTGTCCTAATATGGGATTTTCATAAATGATTCTACTTGAATCCAGAAACTAGGAGAAATCTTCGCCCAAGCAAATAATTTTTTAATGTAATGTTTATACGATTCAATGATAAGTATCCCGTCAATCTAAATGAAAGCAATATAAAATACTGTTATTATCAACTAGTAGTTTCACCATGATTAAATGTTGTTATTCATTTTTTTTCATTTAATATACATTTTACCATTACCATGTGGAGCTATAGAATAGGTATCTACTCCAAAATATTTTGCATTAAAATATATCCTACCATTTTTCTCGGACTTGGTAACACGTGACACAAATAACGTGTTATAGGTATTATTTTTTGACCTTAAGAATGTTCAGTAAATCTACGAAACGGAAGCTATGTTAAATTTCTGAAAGTTTTACGTGGAATTAAAAACGTGCGTTAACCGCAAAACATTTGTAAGTTCTCTTCACTCAAGGAAAGATTATTTCTAAAGGACTTGCGGCAAGTAGAGTGGACCAAAGTGGATAATAGCCTCGGAAGGTACGCTTGTACATAATGTAAAAATATGCTAATACAATACATTTATTGAAAGCGTTGTATTTTGTTTACAAAGTTTTTTTTATTTGCTTAAGTGCACCTAGTTATTAAATCACCCGATTTTAGTCATAAGAATGTTCTGCAACAATCCTTCCACATACAGCAGAATGACATGCAACACAGATAGTGACGAAAAAAGAGTGAGTAAGTAGTTTCATCGTTCTTCCTTTTTAAAGAAGTTATAGTGGTGGCAATGTATGGTAGAAAAACAATTTAAAGCAAGAGATTTGTTGATAGCTAGAAGTGGAACCACGGTCGTAAATTGTAAAAAAACTCTCTAGTTTCCAGACTTTATAAAGTCTATTTTTAATAAGTAAAATTACTATGAGAACATTTCAATTAAATGATTAAATGATAGAAAAATTGGTCTATGGTTTTTATGCAATATTTGTTATCCGTAGTATTTTTGTCTCCTGATCACGAATCTGTTAGAATTGAGCTATCATGTCACAATTTTTTCCTAACCTCAAAAAAACAGAAAAATAGCAAAAATTAACGAAAATGAAAAAGAGGAGGATAAATTCACTTTTTTCATATCCAAATGTATAATTATGTGTAAAAGAATTCGCTGCATACAAATTGAATTAACAAGTCATGTTTTTCTAACTTCAAAAAAGTGGTCGAAATTGGACTTTTTAAAAATAGAACAGAATTATGCAAAAATAACTAAGGAGGGAGTTTTGAAATCACTGATCACAAATCTGAAGTGTGATTTGCAAAATTCGGACCGACGAATTTAGTATGGTGGGTCTCGTAACTTTATCATTTTTGGCCGTTATATGACCAGGACCAGATTTGTTTCAATCTTTATTGAATCTTCAAGGGATCAAATGTTAGTTTTTCAGCTTTTCGTTTAAAGTCTGTCTAGTAAAATCATTTTTGCAAAATGGCAAGTAAAAGCACTTGATTTCACTGTTTTTACAGTACTATGGCAATGAAACGAATTTTTTGAATTTGATTTTTATTTGCAAGATTCAAATGAAAGGTCTTGATATCTAACTAAGTTTAATAAATATCCATCCTTCTTTTTTTCGCCCAAAAATCCATGAATCGACGCAATTCCGTCAATTCATCGGGATGTAGTAATTTACGTTACTACCCATTTAAAGATCATCGTGATTTATCAGAAGATACTAAAAGACTCTTATCCTTCTTTTTGCGGCTGTATTCTATTTCTATAAATAATCTATTCATAGGTTTCTTGTCCAATCCTTTTCGTTTTCTACACTTCTTTGCCCTGTCCCTCTGAACTGACCAGCAATAGTCTGCGAGCATGTTGGCATCCCTTCGTCCTTGATAATGGTTTTCCATCATTTTTATATCTTGGTGGAAGCGTTCGCACTGTTCCTTCCTATAATCGCCGAGGTTATCTGGAAATTCGTCCATGTGGGAATCTAAAATATGCAACTTCGAGTTCATTAAACAGCCTAAGTTTTCGAAGTATTTTACAATTTTAGAAACGATTTCTTTTTAGTTGCGACTTTTGTACTTCGCAGAATATTTTTTGCCACTTCATTAATACAAAGCCAAGCAGCTTTTTCAAAGTCATTTATTGTAGTAATGAATATTTCTAATCTGACTTCAGATTTGAAATCAGCAACTTAAAAAGCCCCTACATCATATTTCGCTTAAATATGTGTTTTTTTTTTGCAAATTTCATCTGTTATATTGGATTCTTGTCCACCATATTGAATCCACCATTTTAAATTTTGCAAATCAGACTTTGCGATCAGCGACCTCAAAACCCCTCTATAGTGATTTATTTTACAAAATTCTTTTTTGAGGTTAGAAAAATTTATGATTTGTTAGTTCAATTCTGCTGGTGGATTTGTATGCAGCGGGTTCTTTTACATGTAAGTATACGTTTGGATATAATTTTTTTTTTGATTTTTTCTGCGTGCTTTTCGCTAATTTCTGCTATTATTTACCTGTGTTTTGAAGTTAGAAAAAAATTGTTACGTGATAGCCCAATTCTGATAACAGATTTGAGATCAGGAGGCACAAATACTACGGATAACAAATATTGCATAAAAACCATAGACCACTTTTTTATTTTGTGTGGATGTGTAATCTATATAAATAAAAATGAATCGCCAAATGTGTTGCTAAGCGCAAAACTCGAGAACGCCTCGGCGCGAGGATGGTTCTTACGGAGAGAAAAATTTAAAAAATTAAAAAAAAAATTTTAATTTTTAATTAATATTTTTTTTTTAATTTTAATTTTTAATTAATAAAATAATTTTTTTCTATTGGACTGCGACAGACCAATAACTTTTGACAGAAAGAAGTCTGTCCGGGCAGCTAGTTGATCAATAAAATCCTTGCTCATAATCCTTATTCATTTTATTATCAATATATCGTTTCCTTATAGGAAAAACCTACATACATATGTATTTACAAATCAATTTAAGGAAATCAGTTCGAACGAAAATTTTTTTTAGCCTGCGAAATTCCATTCTTATTCATCGATTCAATAACAATGAATCGACCACTAATTATTGTCCTGAAGCACTCAACTCAAAGGCAATCTTACCACATTATTTGTGGTGTGTCTGCTACATCTCGAATTTCAATACTGTCTGATGTCGGTAATGATAAGCGCCCAAAATTCGAAGGGTGGTCAATTCACTGTTGATGGGGTATCGAAAACGTATGGTGTTATTTCACCCCCCAGGTTATGGGTTTCGGGTAGGCGTGAGATAAAGTAATTATGTGATGTGATGTCTGCTGTTATCGTAACATGTATCTATAACACTTTGCTCTTTGCTTTGGGTGCAAAAGAGTTTGCATGTGGGACGACGTTGAAAAAGTCGGACGAAATCAATATAAATCAAAAGAGCTCCATGATTATCTATTGAAGCTTTGATTGAAAGTGTGAAGGCTGCAGAGTTCAAGGAGCGACACATTTTAATGCTGTCATTAAGGATATTACACCTGGATCTAAAAATACTTGATTTTTAATGGTATGCATAAATAGAAAATTTAATGTTTCTGGTGCAAAATTATTTTAGATACGTTCTTTTAAAAGGTATTTCTTGGAATGAACTCTACGAAATATCCCTCGGAAACAGAAAAAAACGATGTGAAGAGGATTGAGATACTTATTTTACAGGAATAACTTTTATTGTATAAGATTCCATCACAAAAGCTCAACTGAAAGCAAACAGGCTCAAGCCTCTTTCATTGTGGCATGTAGGCAGCGACCATTAAATATTAAATTCAGTTTAGCTTTTCATAGCCTAGTCAAATTATTTTTAAAAAAAGGCCGAGCTTCTAAGTAAATAAAAGTGTGGTTTTTTCGATATACGGTTTATATTTCAACATAAGAAAATAGGTGCAAGACACCCTTTTGGAATCTTACTCACGTTGCGAGCTATTCAAGGTCAAAGAAATCAGTTTGTTTTTTGCAGATATCTCGCTTGTATCCAAATTTTTGTCATGGTACAAATCGTTCCTCAAAAAAATGTCTACAGAAAAGTTTGGCATCGAAATTCAAGCACGACCAATAGTTTCCGAGATACTAAGAAGCTAAGGTTAGTCTAAAACGAAAACAACAACATTAAGAACAAAAAAATCCAACTGTTTTATAATATTTTTTACGTTATGTATAACATCAATTTTTTTACTATGGTATATTCGAAGTATCTTTCACAAAAATTCCAAATAAAAATATCGATTTTAAATAAAATTATCAGCACGATTATTGAGCGTTCTGTTATCTCCGCGGTTATAATCACTAATTCCTAGTGGTTTATCAAAAATCAATGCAACACGCAAAAAAATATTAGTGTAATATTCTACCTAGTCGTTAATCACAGCTTTTTTGAGCACTGCTTTTTTTTAGAAAAATAAAGAAAAGCTAACACGTCCAAAAAAATTAAAAGTGAGTTTGGTCTCTACTTTTAGTATGGACAGCGCCGCAAGCTACCGTTGCCGGCAACTGCAAACCTGGCTTCGGAATCTGAAGTAAATCCCGGCTAATGACATTGACGGTCTCCGAGAATCGGGGGAGTCGTGTTTTAAAGCTCGAGCGGATCGATGGCTGAAGTCAAAATGGGCGCGAACTTGTTTTATATCCATAACCATTTGAATAAACAAATTCTGAGGGGTGGTGTGCAGTGCATTTCATGAAATAATACTTAGTGATGTCTAAACGAGAAGTGAACGTGTTGAAAAAAGGAACCTAGCTAACATCTATCTAGAACTGGAATACAATTTTCTGAAAATTAACGAATCAGAAGAGACATTGTTACAACTTTCCGCAATAATGCAAACTGCATTTTCGAAGTAATATTTGAATTTATTTAAATTACGGATCTTATTTACAAATATTATAGTTTTTTATAATAGAGTACGGCCGAAATGTAGTTTAAGCCAATCGAGTTTTTTTTTAAAAAAATATTATATTAGGGAGGGCACAGGGAGGCATTAATGCTTTGTACGTTAGTAAAATTATTGAAAAAATGGTGAGCAGCCGATTTGAACATTTAAAACTTAATTTGTGATTTAAAAATAAAAAACCAAATATTCTTAAGGGCAAAAAACATAAAAAATAGATAAGTTGCATAATCAAATGTTAACAAAATGAACTCAACGAGCATTATATTTTTTACAACATAATTTTCGCAAAGACAAGTACGCTTTGGTTCGCCGTATATAGGATTTTCGTTTCAATTTAGAGATTTTTCGAACAAAACAGGCACCTTTTCTAATCAAAACAGAACTTTTTCGAATCTAATTGGCATCTTTTCGGCTCAGAATGACACTCCACCGAACTAAATAAGCACTTTTCCGAATAAAATGAGCTCTCTTCTGCACCAAATTGGCACTTTTCCCAACCGAATTGGCACTTATCCGAAACAAATTGGCGCTTTTGCGAAACAATTTAGTCATGTTTTGAGTCAAATAAATGATTTAGCAAATCAAATTAGCAATTTTTCGAACAAAATTGATTCAATTATAATGAAGGCTCATGTATAATTCAGAAGCAAAAGTTACTTGCCGAGGCACTATACTGAATCACACATTGTATTCAGCTACTTTTATAGTACTGATTTATCTATTAAATTTGATAATTTTTCACATGTGAAAGATTTTTGTAAATTTTTAGCAGTAATGGTAAAAACCTGGAAAATGTGCAGCTCTAACCAAAGAATTTTAAGTAAGGTTTTCTGCCCCTTTATGTAGTTTCTCTATTTCCTCATAAAAAGGTAGTGTACCTTCAAGTTTCTTAATAGATTGCGCAAGCTTTGAATTACGTTGAAGCTAACAAGCTAGCTTGGTCGAGTGAATGTTCTAAGAATCATTCTTTTTCGGGAAGAATATGCGATTAATATATCAAGAAGATGCCAGGCGAGCCGAAAAATAGGATTCTTGTCGACAAGTGCGGCTTCAAGGAAGAAGGGTAGTGAGTCTGCTTTTTTCTTTAGACTATCTGTTTTTTTGAGATGAAGCTGCGACACGAATAACGACGAGAAAAAATTAATTTAAAATATATAAACTTCATCATGGAAAATTGTACATCGCTTCGTTACTGTTATTATCTAAATTGTTTGCTTTTCACTCATTGCTACATATTTTCAATTTAATTCATTGATATTCTATTGCGTTAAAAGTTTTTTTTTGCTTAAGTTGTTTGATAGAAAGCTATGCTAATTATTTTTGTCTTTTAATCATATATTTAAATAGTGAAAACATAAGGTCATCGAAATAATCAGAAAATATTTGTATATTTAGTGAAGAAGACTTTCAACTTTTGTGGATTTTGTGTACTTCCAAATTAATTATGCTATGCATTTTTAGTCGAGTAAATAGTCCTTCAATTCATAAATGGACGAATGAATAGGCTTATAATTTTGGCTTTTATCATTTGGGAACATAAAGAGTGACATACATTTTTAATTCATAATAAGGATCAATTAAATTAATGTGAGAACTTTCATTTTAGTTTTGATAGCAATATATCTCTACACAGCCTGAATCTAATATGACCCAAATTACTTATTGATTTTCCTATATTAAACGAATTCAAGATAAAGATCAATAAACGATTGAACCAACAAGTTCAACCCACGAATAAGTGCTATCGAGATTCATTGTAGTCATCATTTTTGTAATTAAAAATGCTTTATCCTGTTTTAGAAATACATTAAATATGCCTCGAATTCACAGCAAGTTTAATTCTGTTGGTTCGCTTATTAATCTGAAGGACGTAGGCAAGCACATCCGACAATAATGAGGAATTCAATAAGCATGACAAAGTCGAAATTTACATGGAGAATTGATGAAATCTATTTAGGATTAAGAATGCACAAGCAACCAGAAATAAGTACTTGCTTGTCTGCTATGTAGGAGCTCTCTGATGACTTGCCAAGTTACACATTTCCAATGAATGATAATGACAAAAGTACTTTATACAAATTCGAGACTAATTTACATTTGTTTTCAGAATTTTGTACAGTGTCAATGAACTCTAACTTCACTCTTCGTGCAGAAATGATTTTTTTTAGCTATGTTACTTGTAATCACCAAAGATGTTCTGAAGGTATTTATAAAGTGTAGTGAAAATTTGCATGTTTTATTTAATATCAATTAATTACGATAACATGAAATATCTGCGCAATTTCATTTTAAGTTGGTGTACGTATTTATTGTAGCCTATTGAGGCTTTAACGCAGGGACCTTAATTTTTGAGCGTACTATTTGATATTTGATAGTGTAGATTTATTGGTTACAATTATCCGATTATAAGGATCAAAAATCATGTTTCATGTACAATGCTACTGTGTCTTCAGTGTTTAAATTTTCACTTAATCAAACACACTTATTTAATACTCAACCATTAAGTTCGACCATCGACTGTTGGATATCGTGCTGACTTTTATTGTCGTGAAAATGAAAGGTCACTGCTATATTGAAGCAAGTATCCTTGCATCGGCTCGTCCTACTTATTAATTTATGGACTAGTCATATATCCATCACCCAAGTTCGTGTAGTCATACTACTGACCTTTTCCAAGGATACATTCTACCAACGAAACAGTTCATCAAGCACCAGACAGTGTGAATCCTGAAATATTTCTTGAGGAACGTAACAAGGAAGCTTTTGAGTAGTAGCAATAAATTAATAATCAAAACAGAAAGTTTCCTTTGATGAATGCGAATGCTATCTCTCATAATTTATTAAAGAACCAAGCTCAGCATGTATTCGACACACGTAAATAAATGCAATTTATTGAAGGGATGACATGATATACTGAATAGTAACGAAGTTTATCATGTTTTATGTGCCTGATTACATGCTTTTTTGACTTTATTTGTTTGATTTGTCATGAGATTATATTTATCATGTTAAGGATTTTTTTTTCATTTTGTTTTGGGAAGTAGTGTACTATTTTTATAGCACTAACTCTCAGCTGTTTGGTTGATTTGAAATTGATCAGAATGGTTCCATTTGATCAAGGGAAAGCACTTAAGTTCGGATATAAAATGACTAGCTTCGTCTGTTTAATAAATTATTTATAGGACGTCGCAAAGTTTCTCAACTGAATCAACATGTACTCTGAATCCTTCCTATTGCTTATGTTATCGTGTTCATCGAGCATCAAGTTGTTCGTAGGCAACTTTTAGTCGAGCACAATCGTTGAATCAAAATTTTTATACGGTTCAAAAATCTTGATGCATACTCTTGAACGCAATTGATTAAAATTTAGATCAAAACGCAAAATGCATGAAATTCATGCTAAAATTGTTTAAATGGACTTGATAACCACATGAATCCTGAACCGATTTTATATGATATCACATATAAAAAGTATTTATTGTTTCGGTTTATATTCATATGGTCCACTTTCCTTAGCTTGAGTTACCGTGGATGAAGCCTAAGAGTTACAGGCTTCGAATTTCACATCACAAGTTCAAATCTCGATCACGACAAACAAAAATAGCAATGCAGAAATGCAAAGAATAAAGTAGATTTGACAGAATATGAAATAAATAAGCACGAAATGAGCCAGCATGAAGATATTGCAATTTCACATGAGGACGAAAAATTTCAACACCAGAAAATAGGTAAAGAAGTTGATGAATGGGGGTGGCTGAAACCGATCGTCCTCTTTTGAATTGTATGGCGGAAACGATCATAGACAAATGATTTTTTCTTGAATGGCGAAAAATTCACAGGCGCAGCTTCTTGGTTAACTGTATTTGTTGTAAGGCCGGAGCGGAATCCAACAGATTTGGGGAAGAGACGACTGTTGTGGAGGATTTTTCGATCGTGGATATCGAAAGGTAAAACTATCAATGCAACTAGGGACCATCGCAGTCGTGAAAGAAGCGCGGAAGAACAGCGGTGGTAGCATACCCGACGGAAATGAATCTCCGGCGTTGGTCGGACGAATAAAAAGAGAGTGAGTAAATCATTTTAGATTGACATTCCATTAAATATGGTAAAGTTGAAGTGGAGTGCATTTCTATTTTTAACTTCCCAGTTCCCTATGGGAAGTTATGGTAATGGGTGCGATTTTGCGAATCCCAAATTTTGACATATCTCCACGTTTTAATGTCTCTAGAATCCAAATCCATCGTTTTTAGAGAGATGTCTGTGAGTGTGTATGTACGTATGTGCGGATGTACGTATTTGCGTATGTGCGTTCGGAATTATTTTTCGTCTTGATTATCTCGAGAACGAAAGATCGTATTGACGTGGGACTGGTTTCATTCGACGCGTAATTACGTAACTTAGAACGGAATGACTTTTCAGTACAATCGGTTGAGCCGTTTTTTATTTAGGATGAAAAAACTGAAAAAAAACGACTAAAAATTGCTTATTTTGAAACTGTTGAAACGCAATATTAATTCGTGCAGATTCCAAATACCTTCATAGTAATATTATTATTATTGTGTGTTTTAGTAAAATTTATATCAATGCTGTAAAAAATGTTATTCAAAAACAAATCAAAATTAATTTATAGAATTTCAAACTTATATTGTGCGGTTTGAGATGTGTGATGCTAATGCAGATAATAATTGGATATCGTTATAAATAATTTAATATTGTTAATAATAATTAAATATTTTTAGTTGTAATTTGATATTGTAAATATGAACACAATTATAACTATTCAGTAACGATCAAACATTCTTAATAGCGAATGATTATTATTAATAATAATTAAATACCCTCAATAATGGTTTGGGATTCCGGGGCCGAAATTGAGGACGACGAGGTTGCCGAGGCTTTGGTAGAGGACGACCAGGTGAGGAGGGGGGCGTCTTCCTCTACCAAAGCTTTTATGGTTAGATAAAAAATAAATAAAAACAATAAAAGTAATTGTAATAATCTAGAAAAATAATTATTAATAATAGTGATTATTACTAATAGTAATTAATAATAAAAAGAAATTATAGCTTTTTTATTCACCCCACTGAGAAGTTAGTCGTGTGGACCTCAAGGGTCGCACTTAGACCATATTTTTTTCATTTCGTTTGCACCCCCCAGGTATTGATTTGTTCCAAGTCAAAGGAACTAATAGTAGGTGCTGACCTCCAATCTTTTCTCAGGGTCGGTGCTCAGGTAGTATCGGCTTAGGAAGTGAGTGGTGCTTAAAGAGTCCAAATTATTCATCTCGAGGCCAGTTGTGGTAACGGGCTAAAAAGTGTACATGAAAACTGTTTAAAAGGAAGAAATGTTTCGTACTTTAACAATGATTGACCAGATAAAATACATGGTGTACCATGTAAATTGCAAATGGCCATGTTGAATTTATAAAAATGCATGACTCAATATATCGTTTTATTGCATGCTTTGAATTACACAAAAATATGAAAAAAAGAAAAATATTGTCGAAAAAGTGGAATGAAAAAATACTTGTCATTTCCTTGGCTTCCAAGAAAGTTAAAAGAAAATTCATAATTATGACCTCATAGAAAGTAGATGCTAGGAACTTCAAGAAAATAACATAGCTTCTTAGTTATTAATATTTCAGTTACAAATCCGTAAAAAATATTTTTTTTCGACCCTCGCCATTTTTACTTTATGGTTTTTTCACAAAGTAAAATGTTGCAGCATTATTTTTCCATCAGATCAATTTTTCCTAGTCCGCAACCCATTTGTTTGACTTTTAATTTTTGCTTCGGGTCAAGTGAATTTTATACTTTGCAACAAAATAATTTCATGTCTTACAAAACAAGTTTCTTCACCTTAAAAACAAAATATTTTGAATTGTATTGTATTATCTCAGCACAATGTTTTTTATTATTATTGTTTTCTAATTATTGATGGAACTGCTTTTTTCTATCAGTTTTTTGTTTGTTTCATTAACATCTTTCTTCATGAACTCACCGTTCAGCGTTACATCCTTATACGTAAATTTTTTATTAAGGTCTACTATACTACAAATTTGAAACCAGGGGTGATGATGATTAGTAAACACAGAAAGAATTATTTTAATTGCATTGTCATGCTAAGAAAGCGTTTCAAAAATACTATTGATTTTTCATAAGCATTTATGGCCTGATCACATATTGGATCATAAAGACTATCAGACAACTCTTTAGATTTCGAAGCATTGCAGAATAATAAATGAGCACAAATTTCCTCCATGAAAAACAGGAAAAAATAAATCAAAAACTATTACTTTTGCAACAAGGACGTCACTGACAGAATATTAGTCATAACTAACAACAGTTTTTATACAGTACAATGTTTATATCAGATAAAATCACATAGAGTAGAAATTTATGAAGTTTTTTATCAGTTTTATCACCGTCATAAATGTTCAATGAATCAGTTATGAATGACAATGTCAATTTTGTCTATAAACATTTTCATTTCAATAGAACATGTGATTTTCGTTAGAGCCGATAAGCGTGCTGTACACGTTTTTCAAATACTGCACGAACTAAATGGTTGATTATTTGATTAAAACGGACATTATTAATGGAGATATGTTTATTGAAATGTAATTAACATTTAGAAAACAATAAAAAATGCACGTCCAATTCGTTAAGTTAAAATTTGTTTGAGAATTATTTGAGTTTTAAACTTTACGTGATTAGCGCCCAACGTGGTCAAAACTTCATACAAAACAGCGGAAGCCAAATTGATTTTATCTATGAAATTCATCAGATAAACAGATATGATGTAACTATGCACGACTTACAATATTATTACTGGTGGCTAGGTCTACGTAGATAGTACTACATAAATTTTAGTCAGCAAAACATGATTTATGATTTAATATCAAACAAAAAATAGATATGCAGATTATCTACGTGTGGAGTGTATTTGATGGATTAGTTAGCTATTTCTATGAGCGCCATACATTGCATTCGCCACTTCATATATTGCATCAACTGTGGGAAATGTTAACAGCCATGGGTTTAGCATGCAAAAGAAATGCCACGAAACTCATTGAGAGCAAAAGCTTTTTCGTGGCTATTTAGTATTTTTAAATATTTTTCAAAAGCGTTGCCAGTTGAAGATGAAGTTAATCGGAAGATAAAAATTATAATTTAATTTTAATATATCTACTAAAATATGCAAAATAAACTTGTACCCTTTTATTGTAAAATCTATAGATTTTGAAAATGAAATTACAATTTATATGTGCACGTTAGCAGTTTAGTTGTTTTTTTGCAAAAATTCTAAAAAAAACCTTTAAAAATTCTGGGATATTAATTTGGTAGCGGCGAATAAAAAAGTATTTTTGATCAAAGTTAAATAAAATGATGGAAATACTTATAAATATTTGAAAAAAATACGTAATACTTAAGTTTAAAAATATTTCATACTATATAAAATTCGACAGAAAATTTAAGTTCTGCTGTACTTAAAAAAGTTCATCCATCTCCATAAAAATTAAAAGCAGGACAATTTAAATTTTTTGCCATTTTGTTCTGACTACTTTTAATCTGTCCCAGTCTTAAATGAGGGATTCGCAATTGAGTAGTTTTTCAATCAGTGAAAAATAACTTTTCAGCTTTTTTATAGTAAAAACTCAATGATGAAATCTTACATAATGCTTTATTGTTTTTGATCAAAAATGGAACTATTTTCCTGCCAAAATGACTTTTACACCATTGTAATGTATTTCGTCACAAGTGTGATCGCCGGAAATACCTATGGAAGCCTTGAATGTGAAAGAGATAGCTTTTTGGAGATTGACCAGACATGAGGTTTTTAGCACTTCTGTGAGGCATTATCATTGTGCAAAAGGTGAATCGTTAAAGTAATCTTTAAATAAGGTTTAATGATGTACTAAACAAATTTGAAGGAATTATGTAAAATATCCAATTGATTTGATCAGTGATCGAATATATGAAATACTGGCAGCAAATTCTAATAAAATACTAAACAAATTTGGATACATTTTAAATGGATTGTTCCTTCCCCCTTATAAGTAGGTGGGGGATGGTTGTGCTTTACAATTTCCAAAATTGTTGACGATCCTTAGGTTCGACCCGCATTGAATGCTTTTGTTTCTGATTTCTTTCTTTCTGGATATTAAGAAATGAATAAATGAGGTCAAAACGAATTTAGTACAGTTTCCCTGTGTATATTTCCATTCCAATTTACAGAAGGTTGACGATGTCCCGACAAGCTATGCAAATGTAGAGCCTACCTGAGCTGATTATGCGATTTCGCACGCTTCAAGACATGAAAGAGATCAGCTGAGTTCGGTAGCCTAGCGAAATATACACCTATCTGAGGGAATAGTTTGTTTGCATGTTATATTTTGTTTTAACCATTTTCTGTTGAAGAGATGTAGTCTGGATTGAAAAAAGTGTTCGCATTGCTCTTACATCGCAATAATTGAGTCGTTTCGCGCGAAAAAGAAAAAAATTAGACTCACATAGATGGTACAGCGTTGCGTCGTGATGTTTGATGAATTTACTTATGTTTTGGTTTCGATATTTTCTATAATTTTTTGTTTTCGAGAATTTTACGACTTTGAAATTAAGGTAATCTATAATATTGTAAAGAAGACGCGGTAGTTTAGCAATTAGAGGGTTAGACTATCGTGCGGAATGACAATAGTTCGAGACTCAATCGAGTCATAGCTGGAAGCCCGTTTTTAGTTCACTTGGCTGGGAATGAGTATCTGATCATCGATTGGGGAGCTAAATGCGCTGTCGATACATGATCCTGGTCACAACGTTCTCCGAATGAAGCGAATCGATCTAGGAAGGAGTTTTCTAACAAATTTCACCTCTAGTTCCGAATAGAAACGAAATGGGAATGCTATGCATTTTATTATCAAAGCAAGATTGGCTTTTGAATACTATCGGCAGAGTGGAATCAGCACAATATGGTGTAGACTCAGTAGAATCGTTCAAAACTTTGGAAGATATAGAACAACCTCAAATAGAAATCGTTTTATAAAAAATAGGGCGTCGTCGATTTTCACGTGAAATAACACTGAAATTTCAATAACTAAATTAATTTTTGGGACAACTTTTAGTGCTCTATATCTTGGATTAAGTGACGAGAACAGAAAACTGCGGCTTTTTTGACGGTGTATACGAAAACGCACTTCTTTCATCTCTCTCAATGAAAATTGAGCTATTTGAGCTCATAAACACAAATTTCCATCCTTTTCGAATGAGAAATGTGTGTCAGAACATCAAAATTGTGTATTTGATTCGATAAATATTTCTTTGGTGAATAGAAAAGCGCACAGCCAGGGAAAATTAAAGTGAGCTAAATGTTCTTAAATCCCAGAAAACACTTTCAATGCTGGCCACCCTCATGTTGATGGTAGGCGCATGCTTGTTGTGGCAAGCTTTTTGAGAACGCACTAACATGAAACTCGGAGAGGTTGGTTGTGATAGCATTGTCTGCCAAATAGCTGTTAACGTCTCACATAGTATCTGGCACTGGGCTGGTACTACATCAACAAATTTAACAGAGACTTGGATGCCGGGTCGTTTGATGTTGTACCAACATGTGCTGCACGACCTGCCCGTCCAGGCAACCTGTACTCGACGATAATTTTAAGTCGAAAAATCGTCTTCAGTGGAAAAGCTTTTAGGGAAAATCGTTTTCAGGTTTCTTCTCCTCTTTACTGCATTTTCAGTTGATCGTAAACGGTTGACACGCGAAGACGTGACGTGCCCCAAAAAGTCAAGTGAAATTTTTTTGGCGGTTAGATTTCTCACCTTGCTGACCAGACACCTGTTGTTCTTTTGTAGTGGTCACTTGTGTCTGTGTGTTCGTGTTGGCAAAGCTTTACATCGTAATTCCTTATGGAAGATGTTGAGGAAAATTCCAAACCGAATTTTGATATTCAATAGTCAATTGTGTTGAAAATATCGTGCAAAATAGTTGGGCAATGTTGAATGAAACGTTCATGTAACAAACGTCCCGAAGCGTAAAAGCTTACCAAGTTGCATACTTTACAACAGGTGAATGCAAGTGTTTGACCCAATTCCTGGAGTTTCCCTTTCGGGATAGGCAAAAGTGCAACAGGTATTAGTTGCAGTGACCCATTTTCGCGTCCAGGTAACCAACCCTGAGTGTATCAGATGGGTGGATCCACTTAGTAACCGAGAAGTAAAGAGTGTGGTCACAAACACTTCAACTGCTGTGCAGAAGTACAGCATGAAACCAATGAGGATTATAGAATCAACAGTTCCGGAACTGCTGCCACTACCGATTTACGTGCAATTTATGTAAATTCATAGAAGACGAAGCAGATGTAGCTCCTCCACGACAGATTGTTCTTAAAGGTGATAGACTCTTTGATGCTTTACATGTTGGATTTTAAGTTACAATCTGTTGCTGTTTGTCTTTGTCACGACAAGCTTTGATAAGTCATAATCACGCTATTATGAACATTTGATTTTTTTGTGGGTTGACTGTTGATAATTAAGGGAAATATTTATTGGTCGCTTTGTATAGATAAGCAGCGGGGGATTCGGTCGTTTATAGAAAAAGAAGGCAGATGGAGTGAGTATACATTTTCATGGCTGGCCAATTGGTTGGTAGTTGATTTGAGAAAAAAAGTTTGTTGATAAGTGAAACATTACAGGGCACATTAAATGAAGCATGGTACACGTATCCATATTAAATTTCACTATGCTATGCTTCTTCGAATACAGATTAGTTTTACCAAATAATTTTATATTTTTTTTCAATGAAAACTTAAATTTAGTAGCGCCGCGTTTCCTTCTAAATGATATTGAACAATGAATCTTGATAAAATTTCCAGTCGTTACATTCGTGACCTTAGCACTTTTGAACAGCTTGTGGGTCTAATCGAAATTAAACAATGTTAAATACCATGAAAGTGCTTATTTTGATAATTATAAATATGTTTGTATGATTTCAATACATTCAAAGCATCAGCAGATTCTTTCGTTAATCAGTAAAATGTTTGAAAATTCGAGAAACATTTCATTTACCATGGCAATAATGTCACCGTGGTATAATTAAATCAAATTTATTTTTTATTTCAGATTTTCGTATTTTAAATTTAAAGAATAGTATACGATACTAGGAAAGGCTTGATGGGATTCGGTTTAAAATAGCTGGTGATGTCATATGATAATAAACTAGTTTTGTTACATGTTTCGAAATGTATCTAGTACTATAGATATTCTGGTTATTACATTCACAAGTTTGAGAGCTATAAAAACCTGAACGACACTAAATCTGGTTGTATTCGTAAAAAATGCCATTAAATATAGAAGGGCATGCCTATTTTCATGAAGTCATAAATGTAGGGAAGTAAATGTCTTTTCAAGCAATGCTTTGGAACAAATTTTGAATATCTTTTTTGGGATCGTTTGATTGAAATGTCTCGAAAATTCACTAAAAAGTTTCGGAACATATATAGCGCAATTGTTCAAAAAATTGTCAGAAGATATTCTAAATACAATTAATTTAATCTTCAAGATATAAAAATTGAGGGAAGAGTTTTAATGAAAAAATGCACCACATGATACCTATTAGCGTTTCCATTCATAACTTTTCTAATTACTCTATTGTCTCAGCGTCAAAAGTAAAGAACAGACAACATTTTAAATTGTTTTGTTATTGTAAATTAAACGAAATAGGATTAAGTTGACTACGATTTGTAGAAGAAATCATTGAACTAAATAAACTGTTTCTGAAAATACAAAGAAAAATTCAGTTCACTTAAAATCCTGAGATTTAAGGGAATGTCTAAATGATTATTCAATGCAATAAGTATGTCAATTTCAAATCCTTTCATCGGATAAGGAAATCCTGGCAAATAAGAATATGTTATAAGCGAATTTTACGAGGCTCGAATATTCACCATCTACTTTGAATCCTTCGATTCACTAATATGTATTGATTTCAGAAGACAAAATTCATATTCTTTTGTGAGAATTCCCCGCGAGATAGAAATTCTGGGTTGTTTTCATAATTTGGCATGCATATTTTGCCTTTCCTGTATATAATGACCCGAAGTCTCCATATTTAAGCTGCCCATCCCTTGCTGGGCTTTCGGATATAATTGAACACCTCCTTGAAGGCTTTTTAGCCTAATGCTAGCGGTAATTGATATTGGTTCCGTTCATGATTTTTTTCATCATCTACTGCGTTCACTTTTTAGAGGTAGCCAATTTCGGCCACGGTTGGACAACACCACCTGGCGATCACCCACGAAGAGGGACAAGGAAATGTAAATTATAAAGGCGCCACTTATTTTTGCGCCGGGTCAGTCATGGCTATGAATCTCAAGATGGAACCTACATTTGCATCGTCAACACTCACCCATTTGTAACGAAATCTCTGGCTAACTCGCGAAATTTCGCAATAGAAATACTCCGAAACACAAACTTCACACTAGTTAATTAAGAGAGAGAGAGAGAGAGAAAGAGAAATGAAAAACTCCTAGAATACGGCAATAGCAGCTCCGCTCATATTTTCAAACGCCGTTGAGGCATGCCGATCGCCCTCCTTGCCGAATCTAACGCCTCCTAATCAACTGCCAAATCTAAAAATCTAATAGGTACTAGCAGAAAAATTAGCCCGTCACAGACTTAACGTATTTGGAGTGATTTCATAATTACCAAACTGTAAATAAATCAGGACGCGCCAATTCTAAAAAAAATATCGAGGCTCGGACGTATGATTTTCCTCCCACACGTTCTCCATCACATTCAAAAAATGACCCTGATCAGCGTATTTCACTCTCATTTATTGCTTTTCTGGGTTCTCTACCTAAACTTAAATTCAAGCTTGGGTTTACACGTTGCGTTCTGCCGAGTTATGCTGATGCTCGCTCGAAGGTATTGTACTGAAGTCTAGAGTTTAAGAAAATGTCACACGAAAAAAATAATCAAAGAAAAACAAAATACAATGCATAAATTCAGGCATGTATCTATAATTTTTCGTTTCGATATCGAAAAACTAAAAAAATATTGGCATTATCTACGAATTGTTTTTGTCACACAATTCGCATTAACGGGAGAGTGAAACAACCCTGTCCTGAGTTATCTATGAAGTTGGATTTATCAGAACAAACGTATACATAAGATTTTAAATAAGGTTTTGCTCTGGCTTTCAAAAGGGGTAATGTTATCCACCCACATCGTGTAAATGGTACTGAATCTGTTAGATTTCAATGAATTATCTTTGAATCTCAAATATCGTTGAATATGAATGTGTTTGCCAACAATATCATTTTAGATTAAAAAACACAAAACTGTGGAAAATATCGACGACAAAAATAAGTTTGAATAGCATTTTATTATCTTTCAAATTTTTTCAAGTTTTTTGGTTATTTTCTGCCGTCGAAAGAATATTAAATATCAAAATCTTGCATTTAAAAGACATCTTATTTAAAGTTTTTGTTAAATCACAACAGTTGTGTTAAGGACATTCTCAGTGAACTGTAATGAAAACAATGTGAACAAACAAAAAATAGAAAGGCATTAAAACATCTAAGAAAGCTTCAATTTCGAACCGTTGCTTTCGAATTAATTTCTGTGGTAGCTTCGACTCAATTTGCTGTACAAATACTTGCTTGATTCTTGAATTTCAATTGAGTCTATAGAACAAATCGATTCTATTTAAAATGTATCATACAGCATGATTCCAGTATACATAATTTAATATTTTAACAACGGCATGAAAAATCTATTTGCATACAAGAAAATACTTTCACGAGTTCAAATTCATTACTTATTGACTAATTATACCTGCTAACATTCAATCAAATTAGCTAATTAATTACAGAAATATTCGTTGAAGTGTGATACTTCCTAGCAAACTCAAAGGGAAACCAGACCAAGAAGAGAATCTCAAACATTTATTCTGATTTCAACATAAGGATTGCGTATTTCAAACTCCATCCATTAAATGATTATACTGTTTAAATTAATGTGAAAAGTTTTATGTTCGTCCTGACCTGACTTTTATTTTAAAATGTTTTCTGAAGATAGGCAGAAGTTTGATGGATTTTTTCTTGAATTTATCACAATTTTCTTCTTCTTTTGTGCTCATATTTGAACTTGAACTGGTTTTTCTTTGAAAGTACAAAAAAGATTGTCATATTCAAGTATAAGTTCATTGTGTTTATATTTCACCTGGTTTAGAGCTTTAGATTTACACAATTTTCTATCTTATATTTGTACTAATTTAAACTGGAAGCTCTTTAATCCCATAGGACATTTAAGGGTCATGAAAGAAAAGCAAAGGCATTTAGCTTTAATACATGTTTGTTTAGGATAATGCAATCATTTATGATTCACATAAAAAGGGTTTTGTGTGAAATTTTATGTTCGGCAACTTTATTGAATTTACTATTCATTTTATGCTCTTAAGAAATACGTATCGAGTTGAAGTTGAAGGTCCGAAATTTTAAATTCCCTAACGCAGTATTATGCGGATTTTTACTTTTCCACAAATCAAAATATTATAATGAAATTCAAGAATGTCAAAAATGTTCCGCCGAATGTTTCAGATTGAAGACAATTCACAAAAAAATTTAAAATTTTCATCGTAAACCATCAATTGAATAAATTAATTACCCTCTCGGAAAAGTTAATTAGTAACGACAGTTCGAAATAACGCCAGTCGATCATGCATACAAAACTATATTTATTTACTTTTTTCGATAAATTTAACTCAAAATCAAAAACTTATGAAGATAGAATCATGATTTACAAAAACACCTTCGAGTGGAAACTTTACAAACTTTTTTAATTGTTTACTTATTGAATTATTACTCACCACTAATACAAATTTCCCCCGTCCGTTTTAGCTTAGTTCATAAAAGTTGTACGTTCATTCCTACATTCGAATAATTTTCAAGGATGCTTTTCGAAAGATAACTAATAAAAATTCTTCCTGTCTTGTGAGTAAAGGAAATCGATATCTTGAATCTGATGGTTTAGGAAACTGGATATATTAAGTTCTCTAAGGATAAAGTTTTGAAGAATATCTAGAAATGTTTAATTGGAAATTTAAAAAGAAAATATTAAATTAGTGAAAATTGCGACTATTATGGGACCTTCATAAATGAGAACGAGTCCAGAATTAAATGCTAATATATTTTGAAGCTACTAATGTCTATGTATTGTTGATTTGTCTGATAGCTAATGTGAAACGTTTGTAAATAATCAATCGATTAATACGTTTCTGTAGGCTCCATGTAAATAATACAGGGAAAAAAATAACAAAATAAATTAATATTGTGATTATTATATGTACTTGGTTAATTTAAAAAAAAAACCGTTTCATTGAGTTCTATTTTAAAGTCCCTGGTACCTTAATTAATTCTGCTATTTTCTTTGTTTCTGAGAAAGAATTCTTCTTTTCAAAGAAGCGCCCTGCGAGTTAGCAGGGCAATAGTTTCGTCATAAAATATTACTGATATTTGCAAAAAAGGAAGCGTTATCCTATCATCAGCCATGTCGAATCCTGGCCCAGATTTTTGATGAAATGAGTTGGTATTTGTTCTCAAAACAAAGCAAATTCATTTTGTTTGAAAAACATTTTCTAGACATGATAACGCAAGTTTTTTTTACTGCAGATTCGCCATTAGATGCAGAGCTAGATTTTTCTTACTGTTGGCTGAAATAGTTCTGTCAACAGGAGCAGGATAATCTTTTGAAGATTTCTACCTCCCAACGACGAAAAAACCCCTCCTATATTGCGATCAATTCGCACCGCGTTACATGGATCCGTACTGTAAGAAACTCGGGATCAATACAAATCAGATTAATTCGTATCACTTTATATAGCAATGACGACCAGGTTCAAATTCGAGTAATTGAATCTCGGCTCAATTTTTACAGCTTTTGTAGAATGGGACCTATTGGCAGCACTAACTTGCCAATGGGTTCCAGAGGGTGGAACGAAACGAGAGTGAAGTTAAGCAATGGACGGCGATCAGCGCCATGTTAAAATAGTCAGTAAATAAAACCTTTTAATTGGAGTTATCTTGTGTTTCCCTTTGTCAAATACTGATCCTAGCAAGGGATCACAACAGGACCAAGAATAATTTCTGTCGGGTCTACTTTCCGTTTTTTGACCCTTGACTACTTTCGCTGAGTCAAGTGAGGCACCTTTGATATCCTTGCAGCTTCCTGATCTTTCAAATTTTTCGGGTAAGCATTTACTGCTCAAAAATAGACCAGTGCATAAAACGTGGAAATACGGTTAAAGCTGCTGTTAACATGAAGTTCGTGAAAAATGGAGAAATGAAGTAAATCGAAAAAAAGTTGAACAAGTATATCGTCGAAAAGTTACAATGTATTGTAGTAGATGAAAAAATAACTCTCACCTTTGTCTAGATTATTTCAATCTTATTCACGAAAGGTAGTTTGCATGTTTTTCAAATGAAATAAACAAGTTTCAAGGCTGAGCTCTGTAAATTTAAAATTTTATACTAAGTACCGAAAAAATGCAACGCAGGTAAACTTTTTAAGACATTTAGGTTGTTGGAATGTTGTTTTATACGAAAAACGCGTTGTAAAAGCATTGCGTTATAAGAGGGTTGTCGTAATTTGCGCCTCGCGTCATATTGAAATCACATTACAAGAGCACCGTGTTATAGGAGAGTTGACTTTAAATGCTTTTGAAAAGTAAGTAGTTAAGAAAAGTATTCATTTTTCAACACGATCTCGATCGAACGGTTTTCAAAAAAGTTTTTCATCTTCAAAAAACTTTCGAATCTGCCATTGTTTCCAACGTTGTATTGAAAATGACATCTTCTTGTCGAAATTTCAACATCATTAAAAATGAATAGATTTGAAAAATGCGAAAGCATTCTTTTACATATAAGTCATACAATTTTTTCTTTTAAAAAAATTGGCTTTAAATTTTATTTAAATTTTTGGCGATAAATTTTACTTTATCATTGTTTATAAAAATTGAAATAAACAAAATTTCAAAAAAAATGGCTCAACCGATTTTAGAGAAAGAAATTGCAATGATTCCAAAACCAAGATCAAGTACAAATGACTCCAACATTACACGTAGTTTTAGTATTTCGAGAAAAAGGCGTTTGATGATTTAAGACTCTTCTACGCACGGTGAGAATTCTTGGTACACGGTGTGGTTAAATTGCTGTAATTTAGTCACCACGTTAAATTTTTGAATGATTTTGTGGCGGCTACGGCTTAGACGCCTTTCAACTTGTGTCCCTTTTCTTGCATTACATTGTTTGGATTTCGGACACAAAAAGGTCCCAATGTAAAATGTATTATGGGATACAGATGCGACTGCATGCAATATTGGACAAGTGTCTATGCATCATGCAAAACAATGCGAAACAGATGTGGCCGCTTAGATGCCAGGGACCACACAAGAAAAAACCCAGTCGTTCAGGACACACGCTTGGCTCGAGTTGCGACCGTCGCAGAGCCCATCCGAACTCGCCTATTTTATACGCCGCATCAGATAGTTAATAAAATTGTTATCGTTACAAATTGACTCTTTTAATTACTCGGCACCTGTCTCCCCACAATTTGTTTTTCAAAAGTAATAAAATTAGTCTGATGAAACAAAAAACACAATTCTTCTAAGTTCTGGACTATATGACTCCTTATCCACATTATTTTGCTAAATTTACTTCTTCACCTTTCGTTATTTAGTTGTTCAAGATACTTTCTTAAGATTTTTTAACTTCCCAGTATATGGGAAGTTCTTGTAATCGCCTCGAAAATCGAAATTGAAATTTTCAACTTTTCTTTACGTTTTGAGGTCTATAGAGTATATATAAAGTGTTTTTAGAAAGGAAGATGTATGTGTGTGTGTGTGTGTACGTACGTACGTACGTACGTACGTACGTTCGTGGACACTTTTTTCTACGAGCATAACTCACGTAAACAAAGTCCGATTGACTTCGTTAAGGTGTCAATCGAAGCGTCTTTGCAATTTTAAGAGCTGATTAGTTTTTGGGATACTTCGGTCGGGGGGGTTCGCTGTTTTGCCCGTTTGAAGGTCATTTCTGTCAGGCGCTATATCTCGCGAACCAAACATACGATTTTTTTAAACTAGGTGTCAATCGACGCGTATTAACGTTTGTGTTATTCTATCAAATTTTTAAAAAAAGCCTTTGAGCGGTTTTCAAAAGTTTTTGAAAAAAGTGCAAAAAATTAGGTTTTTTTTCAAAAACAATAAATTTTTAACCTTATTGTCAAGTCTTAGTAATCAATGTTTATAAAATTTATCTACTCCAAACAATGTTCGCAAAAAAATCATCAAAACTTTTTCTCATGATTACGTAAAAAAATCAATTAAAAATTAAAAATCATTAAAAGTCATCATGATTTTCAAGGTCATTTTTATCATTCACTATATCTCACGAACCAGATATAATATTTGCATCATTAAGGTGTCAGTTGACGTGTATTAACATCTTTGTGAAGTTTTCAACATTATAAAAATTCGGTTTAGCCGTTTTTTTAATTTAATAGAAGAAAATGCGAAAAATTATGGTTTTTTTCATAGAAAATATTTTTTAACCTGATTTGCACAGCACAGTGATCCAGTTTATAAAATTTATACATTCTCATTAGTTTTTGAAGAGACACCGGCAAAATGTTCTTCCATAATTATGAAAAAGCTAAATTAAAAATGAAAAATCATTCAAAGTTACCATGTAAAGAGGGTTCATACGAGTGCTATTACTTTATATCTTTTATTCTAAAAAAATTGTTGTAAATTCAATCAAAGTTTTAAGATATTATTATAATTTGAGCAGATTTTTAATAGTTTTTATAGTCTTTTAATTAAAAAAAATTGCTTAAATTTTGAAAACCAACAAAAATTTTCAACACCAAAAAGGCCCCCCCGATTGATCCGCGTGAATATTCAATCTGTCCTCATCGACCAAAACCTTACGTAATCAATGGACCCTCCCGTAGACGATATGATTCATATTAACTCATTCCTGTTACTATTACCTCTCATTGTTGTAATGTTGTTGATGTTTATGTAGATATTACTGGGAAGTTGACCGTGTGGACCTCAAGGGTCGCACCTCGCGGCTTGTTTTCTCAGAAAATCATGACGCAACTTCTTTTAAAACAATTTAAAAAAAACTACTTACTTACAAAACACTTACAAAACAACTTACTTGTAAAATTTATATACGCTGTGATTGTAGCATCAATGCCTATTTGTATTCCATAATACTTTTGTAAGGCGAAAATGCTTGTAAACATGAAAATTCGTGGAAAATGAAGCTTAAACCGCGAATAGACAGATTGATATCCACGAAAGAAGAAAAGTAATTTCAAGTGCTGATGTCGCGAATAGAAAAATTTGCGAACATGAAGAGATTATTTTATACAATGTTGAATTTTTTTCTAGGAAATTATCACAGCATCAAAACGATTGCATTGCGTAGTAATTTATTTAAAAACAAATACAAGGTTAGCTCCACCGCAAAATTTCAATTTGAGTAAACATCAGGGTTACAAGAGAAAATATCTTTTGATTTTGATGAGTTTTGGATAAAGAGCTCAAAACATTCTTGACAAAGGCATTTGCGAAAGATTTTCTATACAATAATCTTTAATATTATTTTAAATACCGAAATAAAATGAATTAATGTTATGTTATATTATATAATTTTCTGTATTTTCCTATTTTTGACATTATTTCAATAGAATATTATTTGGTTAAATTTTTTCTATTTATTTTTCGTGATTTCCTATTCAGTCTGTAAATAGGCTGGTTGATTTATGAAGAGTATGCCATTTTCGAAATAAATCTTAAACAAAGCATGTTTTCCCTCCATTTTAGCTGTCGACATTATTATCAAACGAGTGAAAAAGAATAATGAAAATCGTATCATAAAAACCATATACAGATGTAACACACACATACTAATTGAGTATTGTTTCTAGCAGTCAAACCAATGCAATAAAATCGGTATGAACTTAATAATAGTGAACGGGTAAAACCCTTTTAACATTGTGACCTCAACCATGAAAACTCAGCTACCAACAATTGCTTGCACTTTACAGCAGTTGAAAATAGATTGATTTCCGTGGACGTGAACAAATTAACAATTGACAAAACACTAAAATCACGTACAATTTGTAATCATACGTGAAGTAGATACATTAATTGTTGACATGTCATCAATTGAACGCCACTGGCGGATTATGAATAAATTAAAATAGTTTACTATAATGATGGCTAGAACACGAGTCTATACCTTGGTTAGTTTTGAAATTGTTGGTGCTAGAGAAAAATTTATGTTTGGGTTACAGTTGTACTTATTTAAAAGAGAAGAAATAAACGCCAGACAATGTTTCTGTTTGCTTTTAAGCTCATTAATTATGTCGAACATATAACACTTTATTATCAACGAGTATTGCTTAAGACGCCGTATGAAGTTTAGGTTGTGTAAAAAAAAAGTGGAGGTCTCATGATAGATCTTTCCGGTAATCCTATTTTCAACATTGACTCTCCATAATTTTTGCAAGACAATATTTTAAGGCATGATAGTAGAATTTCAATTTTCTATCATTATTTTAAATGAAGGGTTGAGAAATTCTAAATTTCGAAATACTAGGCACAATCAAGAGACCTTGAATTCTTATATTTTTAAAGGGCTTATAATGTATGGAGTATTTGATGCTGGATAATGATAAGAAGTATTTAAGTCAGGATTGTTTAAAGTGGAATAGTCTATATTTTTCATTATAATCGATTGAATAAATTTTCCTCTTTCAATGCATTATGCATTGAAGTATCTTCAACTTTTTAGTTTTTAAGTGACGAATTTGAATTCTTCTTCTTCACTCTTTTCAACGTTAAGTCATGTAAATGTAATCCATTTAACTTTACCTACCAACTTTCTTTAACACTATTCTTCACTCCAGTGCCAAGTACACTTGCTGGTATTAAGATTCTTTGTATGCATTCTTGAAAACTTCAAAGACGCGTTAAGATACTTTTGCCTCAAGATTCGCTGACATGCTTAAACAAAAGTCTTTTAAGTCGTGCACCATTCAGCACTTTATCAGATTTGAATATTAGAAGAATTAAATAGTGCTACTTGGTTAGGTTATTTCATAATTTCAAGTTATTTTATAAACACAATCGCTTCAGATTTGCTATGTTTTGCATAGGTACTGTGTATAGAAAAAATATTTAGTTGAATATTTATATGTAAAGACGTCATAAAATGTACATTTTACCCTCTCAATTCTAGTCGTTTGTGTGCTCTCAGTCAACAAGCTTCGGAGATACGTAGAATTTGAATAATATTTTATAAATTTTTTCTGGTGATTAGAGGTATACGCAATCAATTCCTACATCTTATATAAGGAGTCAGCTAATAATCTTGCATACTATGTATTAGTGTTCGTTCAACGAAAATTAATTCCGACCAGCAATACACCAATGTATAAGCTTAATACGGTCGCAAAGGGTTAATATCCAAATGAACAGCGAGTTCGGTTGTTAGGCTCAACTTACAGAATTCATCTTTGATACCATAAAAAGACGTACTTAACCTAACGTTCAACGCAAGCGCTTTTTTATTGCAACTCTGTAGTGCCGATATTTCTAATTAGCCGACTACGACTCTCTTGTCGACTATGGGGAGAAAGATCTTAATAACAAAGGAAAACGATCGAAAGGACATCGAGTTCATAACATCATTTCACGGAATCTCCTGTATAACGAATAAATGAAAATATCACGATCATCCATTTCTCTCGTTGTCTTTCGGATCCAAATTAGGATGGATTAACACCAGTGAGTGAAGCGGTAATGATTAACTCGCCTGCAATTCCTTCTGAATTTATGTTTAAAAGTAATGGTGGCATCTTATATGCCATTTTCGGCAATTTCTCAATGATATTACCCATTTAACCAACAATTACCTCCAACGAACACTTACACGAGTTCGTTGGAGGTAATCTTATAATGTTTAGATATGCATGTCTTTTATTTTAATTAGGTCATCTACGTAACTTTTCACATTAAAGCCTCGTAATTCGCCAGTTCTAGCATCTCTGTTCCTTGTAAAAATTTCCATTAAGCTGTGGCGATGAATTTCTAGTTTTCAGGTTGTTATGCAAAACTAATCGTTACTATACAAAGGACGTAATATTTTTCTTTAATGTCCCATTGAATAGACTATGGCCTTTTCTATGGACTGCTTCAAGAGAGATTCCTTAATTCACTCTATTTTGTCAGGTCGGTTATTTGCGGTTTTCTGGTTCAAGTACATGTTATTTCAACATTGGCAACAGTTATACACTTGACATATTGACAGGTATGTAATGTTAAACCTCCATTGTATGAAATCGGTTGTATTACGCTTGAACAGCGCTAGAAACTATTGAAACAAGCCGCGAAGTGCGACCCTTGAGGTCCAAACGGTCAACTTCCCAGTAATATTTACATAAATATTAAAAATACTAAACAAAATAATAATTATGAAAATAATACTACTTTAAATAATAATAATGTACCATTCATAAAAGTAATTGAAATGACTTAATATTAATCGTATCATCTATGCGAGCGTCAATTGATTACGTAGGTAAGGGGGATGATTGAATATTTACGCGGATTAATGGGGAGTGGGAGGGGGGCAGGTAACAAAGCCTATTGCATGTTATTTGTTATTTTCATATCGATGAAAGCTTTTTAAAGCATATGATCTACAAAACATTTTACCATTCAAAGCGTTCATTACCACCAATGCAAATTTGATTAATTTTTTTTTGATTTTCAAAATTTAAGCAGTTTTGATATTAAAATGAAAACACGGTACTGTAAAAGCTCCGCAAAATTTGTTAAAACTATGCAAATATTAATAAACTTTGATTGGCTTAACAACAATGTCTTTAGAATAAGAGTAGTCAGGTAAAATCATTCATATGAACACTTTTTACATGGCGACTTTGAATGATTTTTTATTTTTAATTTAATTTTTTAGACATCATGAAAAAAGGTTTTGCTGGTTTCTCTCCAAAAATTGATAAGGATTTATAAATTTTATAAACATTTATTACCGTGTTGTGCACATCTTGTTAAAAAAAAAATTTTATGAAAAAATCCTAATTTTTTGCATTTTTTTTTGTTAAATTAAAAAACGGCTCCAACGATTTTTTTGTTAATGCAAAAACATAACAAAAATGTTAATACACGTCGATTGACACCTTAATGATGCAAATATTATATCTGGTTCGTGAGATATAGTGTATGACCGAAACGACCTTGAAATCATGATGACTTTTAATGATTTTTTATTTTTAATTTCATTTTTTTTAATCATGAGAAAAAGTTTTGTTGATTTTTGCACAAAAACTGTTTGGAGTATATAAATTTTAAAAACATTGATTACTGTGTTTAGCAAATCAGCCTAAAAATTTATTGTTTATGAAAAAAAACCTAATTTTTTGCACTTTTTTTCCTTAAATTAAAAAACGGCTTCAACGATTTTTTTCAAAATTTGATAGATTCACACAAATGCTAATACGCGTCGGTTGACACCTTAACAATGCAAATCGTATGTTTGGTTCGTGAGATATGGCGCATGCTAGAAATGACCTTCAAAAGGGCAAAACAACAAACCCCCCCGACCGAAATGTTCCAAAAACTAATCAGCTCTTAACATTGCAAAGGCGCTTCGATTGACACCTTAACGAAGTCAATACGACTTTGTTTACGTGAGTTATGCTCGTAGAAAAAACTGTCCACGAACGCACATACGTACGTACGGACGGACGTACGTACATACACACACACACATACGTGAAGAAATGTTGAAAACTTCAATTTCGATTTTCGAGGCGATTACAAGAACTTCCCATATACTGGGAAGTTAAAAATCCATAGTGCTGTATCTCAGAAATTGTGGAAAGGTCGAAAATAATGCGTTTGGCGAAATGAAGCCTTGTCAGCATCTGGTGGAAAGGTTCGACGTCTGTTTTAAATAGAGACTTCGAATGATCCACCAATTCGATCTGCTAAAGTAGACACGGCAGATATTTGGTTCCTTTGAATAAAACAACATTTAATAAATTTCTCTTCATTGTTTTTGTGAAAAAGATGAAAAGGCTTATACAATTTGAAGTTCCTGTATTCATACATATCCTTGTAGGCCGAGAGGCCACCGTAAGATTACTTGGCTCATCGCTAAAAGGATAAAACTTTCAGACCATTTCGCAGGTAACACGAAAATATAAATGTAGTACACCTGTCTAATCGAAAATTGACGCGATGGCCGTGAGGGTGGACACTTTTCCGGGACACATTGATTGAAAATTACTAAAAATATTAAAAATACTGGGTCACCAAACTTTCCTGAAACCATTGAATTATTTTCAGGAAGTTTTGTGGTTTCCAGAATGCGCATAATATTTTAAATATTTATTTAATTCATGCAAAATGAGGTTTTTTCGTCCACCTTTACGCGTCAATCTTTAAATAGGCAAGGCATTTTTTCAAAAAAAAATCAAAAATGTAACTCTTGCAAGTTTAAAAAATATTTTGCTTTTGATTCAACATAGACTGGTGCTTTCTAGAATGGCCTAAATATTTTTAAATTTTATATAATGTGCTCGAAGGAGAATAAAACCATTCAACATTATCAAGCTTTGAATAGATAAACTATTTTTTGAGCTTGCCCAGATCCCAATCTTGATTAAAGGACAGTTCGGAGATTTTAGGAATGCGCCAAGTATTTTTAATGTTTCGCTCTTTGTTTGATTGCTGATTGCTAAATATGCTGTTAGAAGGAAGTAATTGAAGCGATTTTAGTTTTTGATTGTTAATAGCCATTTGATTTCTACGGCAAGCTTATTTCGTTTTAAATTTTCATATGTATCTGGAAGGTACTGAAAGTTTCCGGACTTCTTTCAGGTTACGGATTAGGATTAACATATGATGGTACTAAATCAGGGGATCCCTATTGTAGGTGTGCTTTCACTGCAGAACTGTTGTCTATCACAACATGATTGTCATTCAAATTTAAATGTAAAATTGAAATTAGTGAAGTTGAATGCTACTTTTTTTTAACACGTCTACCAAATAAAGAATAATTTTAGTATATAATTCGCTTATTCCAAACAATTTAGCTGGAATTCACATCGGTAGATGCTTCGAAACCAATCAAAAATTTGAGATATCAACATATTTTTTGCTGCAATAAAAACATTACTATAGAAACTCTTATGGACGATGATCCCAAATCTAAACAAACAAATTTGATTGCAGTAATCCTTTGCTGTTCACCTCGATAACATCGAATGGCTGAAAGAAACACTCACTTTTCAGTTGAAGGTGAAATATTTTCATAGATGATATTTGGCTTTGATCTTGAAAATGTATCTGGCAATCTAATTGTCGATAGCTAATATCTAATCGAAACTTTAGATAAACATGTGTTCGTACACATGTAAAGCGAAACGATTGATCAACTTTTTGAAAGGGCTTGTTATGAATTGTTTGGTATAATGTACTATCAAAGAAAATCATTTTGTGTAAGGACAATTGTAAATCATGAGAAGCATGAGAATAGAACGAATATTGTCAACCACTTCGAAATTGATCGGCTTAGCTATTCTTCTTTGGAATACTCGTTTCGATGCAAGACAAAATTCGAAGCCGGATATTTATTTTGATCATCTGAGAAATTCTAACTTAGTAGCAAATTGCCGAATTAAGTAACAAGGACATCAAGTAACCATATTCGTATATTCTTCACTTTTCGAGCCTGTGCTATGTCCTTTCAAAAACATCATCGCAGTCATGCTGTGACACAAAATCACTTTTTTACGCACTTTCCTTCCTTAACACTTAAAGCGCAGAAGAAGAAAAAAAGCAATTATAATTTCAGCTTGTGTTAATAAATTTTTGAAGAAAGCATTAAATTTGAATTCAATTTGGGTTTGCAACGTAAATTTCTCCACAGCGCCGTGAAAATAATTTCCTGACCGTTTACACTTCTCATTATTCACTATGACTTCACATTTTTTCCATTAGTGCTACAAGAGAGAAAAAAATATTTCTTTTTTTGCGACAAGAAATGTTTCATCTTATGCAAAACTTTCTTTGCCGGTTCAATCCCGAAAGAGTTCCTTGTTGTTTGTTTGTTTGTTTGTTGGGGGACAGGTTAAATTTTACATTACGGTTTCTTGTATCTTTCCTTTTGTTTCCTTTTTTTTCGAGATGAATCGTCGGTTGCTGGTTACGTTACGGTCTGTTGACGTTCGTAGAAGGATACGAATTATATATGTTAGGCATAAAAAAAGTAAGGTGGTGGTAAGTTTACGCGACTGTTATGAATAACATAGCATATGTGAGTGCGTGACATGAATAAGATTACGGTTATGCATAAATGGATGAGGCAAATATTGTTGTGTTGTTGTTTTTAAAACACAAAATGGATTGGCTTATTTGGAAAAAACGTGAAATGTGTCATAATGTCAACGAAAACTTTGTTTTGAAGAAGGACATTCAAGTTTTTGATATGGAGACAGTTTGCAAATCAATAGCAAATGTAGAATTAGTTCATGCAAACATTTCAACTTCTTCTTGATATGTTTTTGCTGAAGAATCTCCTTTACCATAAGATTTTTTTGAAGACTGTCACTGCGAGTCTTAAAGATTTGCATAATTTCGTGCTTTAAACACATTGACGATGAAATATAATCGAAAGGCAAAATAATAATAAGAAAACAACGAACCCATTAGAAGGATTCAAAAATGAAGATACTTTTCGTGCTTTCAAATCATTCGACAATGAAATGTAAAATAATGAAGAGAAAGAAAAACCAATTAAAAGGATTGTTTTCAGTTTTAATTTGCCCAAAACCAAAGGCGAGCAAATACCTTTTTTAAATATTTATGCGTGACCATAATGATGGATCACTAAAAAGGAGGGATTATAATGTAGAAATCCAGAGTTTTTCATTTAACAATTCAGAATAATGAGCAACATTAAATATGGGTTTAAGCCATCATTAAAAAAATCGTTTCTTTTATTAGTAAGATGCGAAAGGAGTTAGAACTTGGATTATTTTCCACTTAATTCGATGGGTACAATTCAAGGTTTCATACTTATTTCCTACGCATGAAATATTGCTTTTTACAACCCGTTGCTATGTAGATACTATCCTTCAAACATACATTACATGAATTTCTTACAGAATGTGGTTTGCAGGTTAAAATTTTCCGAAAGTAATAGTAAAATGTCCAATAACCACAAATAAGTTTCAAAGAGTTTTCGAACGAATTGACCCACTTTTGTAGTTTTGCTGGCTAGTTGGCCATTGCAATCCATATAATTAGTGAATAGATTGATTCAGAACTAGGTCACTACAGATTATCTACGTATAGAATGCCATTAACTAGACCGAATTTATGTTAGGAAGAATGGTAGATTATTGACTTTTACCTGTTGCTGAATTAAACAAATGTGAATGTTTTGCCGCCTATAAATGGGCTTAGTAATAAGCTATATAGATATTTGGAAATGGTAATTATTCAGAAGTTAAGTGATTGAGAAACATATGTACAGGCAAAGCAATTTATTGTGTTATAAGCTAAGAAGATATCATCGAGATTGATGTGGTCGCTAGATGATGTTTTCCCCCTGTGTTATGTTGTAGATTCACTAAACAAATACACTATGAGCTACATTTAATTTCTGAATAACGATTTTTGTGCCGTCTTGGAAACAGAATATATTGTAAATATTGAGTCAAAATTGAGAAAAAAAATCTGCATTTCAAATGGTATTTCTATCACGTCTGTGTTGTAATTCAAAGATATTTTTTGGTTTTATATTTCCTTGATTAAGGACGTAGTTGTTACGAACTATCTACCATTTTTGAATTTATATTATATTAGTCAATGCTGATTATGTTGTCCTTGAAATGAGGGCGGCTGTAGAATGGTTTTGTGCTTATAATTATGCAATCTCGATAATATTGGCTCTAGCAGCACAGCTTTCATTTTGTGTACAGTAGAAAAATGAGTACCCACATTAAAAACATTCTTTCTATTTTGACTCCAGAAAGTTTATTGAAAAGTAGTATGAATTACTTTAGATTACTTTCTCATATTTTTACACAAAAAGAAAAAATAAAGACCACGAACTTCACCTAAAGACCTCTTGTAGTTGTTTTTGTGTTTTTTAAGAACATTTTGCTAAAGAAATCAAAAGGAAACTGCCCTCCTGTGACTAGCTGAGTTGCTTTGATATTTTTCTTCAAAATTTACACATCCTGATGGGAACAAGGGAGAAGGCCTACTCTGTTTCTCGATGGGTTTTCTTAGGTTGTCGAGAAACCTATACAGTGTGTCCAGAATTATCGCATAAATCTTCACTATGAAATTTTAAGCAAAAAACTATTTTGAATTTTTCATTCGCTTGCTACAGGCATTTTAAAGTTTTGAAACAATCGCTAGTTTCAAATTACTAAAGACCTAACATCTTTACAGCTAAGTAAGACATAGCACTGCCACAAAGCATAGAATAGAAAGGCAGATGATAGTTTTGTACATTTTTTCATTTACAGATGATAGTTTTGTAAATTTTTTGCATTAACTTTTCAAATATAAATTAAACGTGTCATGAGATGCATCGCCACAAAATGTCGACGAAACGTAATTAACAACATGCAAATTCATTTTCTTCAAATTTTCACAATCATAACGCAATTTTTTCCAGAAAATTAGAAAGTCCTAATATGTTGTGATTAAAAAAAACATCACTTCATCCTTATCAAATCCTGGGAGTGAACAGCTTAATAATACAAATCATTATTATTCAAAATTCATATCTAAAATTAGATTTACAGACTGAATCAAAACATTCGTATACCTTCGCTGGAAAATGCTTTCAAGGACACTCTTTTGTATGAATAATGAAACAAGTATGTATTTCAAATGTTTTTATGAATATATAATATACAGCCAATGCTCAAAGTTGCTTCTTTCCATTTTCAAACAAGATTTGGTTCTCTTTTTCAAGCTCCGAATTGCTGTAGACAACATTTCGCTTGTTATTTGAGGCCTGGCATTACTAATTTTGGCAGAAAGTTCAAATGTATCAAGTGTCTCTTTCCAAACTACTTCTTTCGAATGCTTTGCCAGAAGATAGTCTAGTGGATTTAAATCGATTGATTTTGCATATCAACGTGTTGAACCATAATGTCTGACTTGCAAGATTTCAAAAAAAATTGATTTTTTTTTAAATAAATTAAGATTGCAAAATTATTCTGCTAAACCTACTGATCCGATTTTGATGAAAATTCGTATGCTGATTTATTATATTATAAAGATTTACGAACTACGAAAGACCTAAGGGCATTGTAAGTGGTAAAAAAATTAAATAACAAATGCTTTTTTGCCTTTATTTTTTTAACTAATGCTATTTTGCGGCATGAGTAAAATGTTTTAAATTTTTTTTTAACCAATCACATCTTATAAAAAATTTGCACAACTTTTATTTTCACACAACTTTGCTCTAAAATGAACCGTTACAAAATTAGGAGTGAGAAAAGTGGGAAAAAATTGAGTTACATTTCGATTTTTTTATTAATGTTCCCGACTTTTTTGAGAGGGAGGATAGATCAATTATTGTTATACGAGCTATTCCACAACTTTTTCTGCAGTGTGCCCCCTCTCAACAGCCAACTCAATACAGATGCGCGCTGGTCTAAGTAACGTACAAACGTATATCGGATGCGCAAAAAGAGTTACTTCTAAAGTTGTACGAAGAAGGGCTTACAATTAAGGATGCAGCTGAAGAAGCAGATGTGAATGAAAATACTGGCGAAACAATCGTGACGTCCTATAAAAGTAACCATTATGAACTGCCTGAGAGGAAGGAAGATGCGAGCCACAGCAAATTGCTAACGCAAGAGATTCCCACAGAAATAGGCGTCGAAAGACACATTCGAATTAAGTTAATGGGTCTTAAAGCGGAGTTATCTAAAAAAAACATTGCTATTTCGAAGAGTACTATTAATGGGGGTCTACGTCAACTAAAAATTACTTTTAAGAAAGTTGTTGAGGATGCATTCCATCCATATCATTAAAAACCCGAGGCAACCGGAAAATTCGACAGATCACTAGAGAAACTGCATTATGTGTTATGGAAATTGCATTACATAGTGCAAACAAATAAAACCAAATCCACATTTGGCGCTTTGTCTTCTCTTTTACTTTACAATGATATCTCGCGCGCGTTTCAAGAAATAAAGATTTCGCGATGAAGATGTAGCAAAAGCTCTTAAAATTAGCTACCTCCCATCGGACTACATACCGAAATTGCAACTAAAAATCTTCGTGAGCAATGAATCTTTCGGGCGGCCGTTTCACTTCCGCCAGGAGCTCCTGGGCCCACCTTACTATGGGCACTGTATGTTTGGCGCGTCTGGGCTCACTATACATACGACCATTTAAGGTCAGTAGTACTGATCACATTATTGAATGAATCTCACAAAAACCAAAAAACAACGAGTGAAACATTTTACATTGAGACTTTGTATTCAGCAAAATGTGGCCTAGTTTTTTTCTTATTTACGGGAGTTAATTATTCTTCCATAAGGCAATCGTTTTGGGATTCGGTGATTATCTAAAAATAAGATATGGACTAGATTGTGCGATTTTGGAGCCGTAAGACAACACAGAGGTATTTAATATACAACGTATCTTCATTTCTAGGTCAATCAGATGGCTTGATTAACGCCTGGCCAAGTCTCACAGGACTGAAGAAGATTTAAATACAATACTCATTGCGAACGTACGAATTGATTTCAAACGCAGAAAGCTATGTGTCGCATATCATCTATAACTGCTATAAAAAAATCATGAGTTTATTCCAAAGGGAAATCTTATATGGTTTAGGAGGGCTAGTTGTTTGTCTTGTATGAAAGCATGACATCGTTACATGTTTTTAATATCATCAATTCTCAACTTTTCTGTCGTTGTTTTCTACGGCATAGAAACACACGAAGCGTGTGAAGTAAGAAAAAGTTGACCCCAAATGTATGACCTTTTGATATTTTTCGTTTTCAAAACTTTGCTTTTTTGACAGTTTCAGACAAAATATTTATTTATTCAATATATTTTGTGAAAGTTTGCATTTAAATAACGAAATCGGTGCAGAAAACGTTCTCTCTGTCAAATTAAATTAATAACAATAGTGTGACATGCTGTGAAAATTTCGCACATATTTGATATACAGATAAATATTTTCTTTTTTTCCACCAATTCCAACTCATTTACAAAATAATACTATCATTTTCCAACGACTTTTGTATGCAGTATTCATTTAATTTCGCTTCGCAAATAAAAAATGGAATACAATACCAAGCACAATTCTCTGCTGGGAAATGGGTTCAAACCTAATATATCTTGCATGGTAAAAGCTAATGTCCATGTTTGTACATATATAAAAATATATCACGACGAGTGTGTAGATACTATGATGTTTCCAGGAAACAAGCCATTTGGGAATACATTTAGGATAGCAGAAGATTTAAGAACGAATTGCCGCCACCACGGAAAGTTGTATATAATGTATATATATATATATATTTCGGGATGATTACATGTACTCCTCCTTCAAATGTTGTACGGACATTTCCAAGAGAAAACATTTGAATTTTATGTTAAGTGATTTGTATGGAAAAGTGATAAGGATAGCGGTCTATAATGCTGCAAACATCTTCTTGAAAATTCAGAGAAAGCCCGAGGAAAGACATAAATAATTTAGGTAACACATACCTTTGCAAGTGAATTAAGGGAGCAAGCAAATATGCCTAAATTTAGTTCAAGTTTAAGATAAGATCCTTTAAGCGATGGAAATTTTCCGGCACATGCCATTTTGTTACATCATAATTAACAATGAAGGTGGACACCCAACTACCATGTCTAATTTTCGCTGAAATCACTTTTGAGTGTTGAGTGTCGTGGGTGGTTTGCAGCTCTTTCTCGGCTAACAAACATGCTGAGCAGGTTGTAAATAATTCGCAGCATACCGCAACATTTTCTTGTATGCTGAACGAAATATTCAAGCTCGTTGCTTACAAAATACTGCTGAGTGGTAATGAAGAGATGTTTGCTAACTCACAAAAAATGTCGAAAAAATGTCAGATTAATTTGTGTTCTAGCGAACTCTATAAGCTTTTAAGTTTAGTACCGAATCGTGCTAAGGATGGAACGTGAAACATGAATCACGTGTCGTGTTGTGAAAGAGTTACGTATACCAAACGAAGGATTCAATGTAGAAAAGGAGCAATGAAATTAGAGGGGTATGTACTTTAATTTCTCAAAAAATGTTGGAGAATGTGACCAGGATGAAAATGGTGTACAATGAACTGCAACTACAGCTACACTAATTAAGGATGCATTGTGCTGTGGGATGCAACTAAAATTCTGAATGTTTCAAAGTGAGCGACCCACTAGATTCCACGTGTAGAGGTGGTACTAAACATAGAGTATGTGGATACGTGACAAACAGTGCTTTCGCAATACAAATGAGTACAGTGTTTCATTTAAAATTGAGACACATCTGCAAAAGAGGTTATCCTGATGAACGCCTGTAGACAGGTACTTAAAACAAACATTTTTTACGTTATTACTTCCAACATGATAACTGTGCGCGAGTATATATTCATTTGAACTCTAAATTATGTAAAGTGGCTACAAAACAAAGAAACAAAATTGGATTATAATGTCAAAGCAGTCAGCAGATAAATATATATACTTAATTATTTGTAGTTACCCTTAACCACTTGGGAAACCTTTCTTTTGCATCCTATTTTGCACCATCCTCATACGTTAAGTACACTAATATTATTTCAGTATGTACATATATATAAATGAAACAGAAAACTGTTGAGCACGCGACTTCTAAAGGATATTGTTCACTTGTGCTGTATACAAGCTGTATTTATTAGCCTACATTTTTTCAAATAAGAGTGTTTAACCACGATCTCTAGAGAATGCTATGTCTCTTGTGATTTACGGTAGAATATTCAACATCATACTATGGTGTTAATTATTGGTGGCAACGAGCGACTTCTAGCAACGGCGGAACTCCATATTTAATGAATAGGAAAAAAAGAAATAATTAGAATGATGTCAAGCGCAGGAAGAATGAATTGTTGAATTGTGAGGAAATGAACACAAACATACATAAATGTACGTACGAGTATGTTCACATTTATCATTAGAACGAACACATGAATTTCAGTAAATCGATAGCAATCCAAAACATTAAACGACATATGATGGTACTCATCAAGCACATGCATGCATTGAAAGGATTAGAATTTGATGAGCACACACGGAATTGATTTCTCATTTGAATTAGAATAGTTAATGATCCGCAAGGCGAATCAGGCACGAGCGTGCAATCTAAAGGGATGTTAAAATTATATATGCACATATTTGTCACTAGAAAAGACAATTTCTAGGTTTGGGTATGCTTTTATTAGTTTCAAAGTGAGATTTTCAGCTCAGCAACTACTTAGCCGCATAGATGATTTGCTAGTTTGTGGGTATTGAGAATGAACATTTATGTTAATGATTTAGTATAAACTTTTTGAAGTAGTTCGTATGCCAGCAAGTGGGCTGCCACAAAACACAAAATAAAAGTCTGACTAGTTTATTTGAACACATTTTTGTAAATTCTGGATATCTAGTTAACAAAAAAAGTAGGGGATCAGTTTACTGTTCACGTTTCAAAAACTACAAGAATGAAGTAGACATCAAACCTGGATACATATTTACTTTCTAATTTTCTGAAGCATGCCTTAATGAGTAAAAATAATATGTTTTACTTTACACTTCTTGGGGGTTATAAATTTAAAGAGTTTGTACTTCGACAGGAGCTTTTCCTGAGACCCGCAGTTCAACGCCATCGTAATCCTGAAACATGTCTCTGAAAACTGATTTATTTATTCTCTTACATAATTTCCTAATTTTTTGGTTGAAAAATTAATACTTTGTATTTGAAATCTTCAAAAGCATCGCGTACTTTCGTTTTACATTCAATGTGTAATTAATCCGAGTTAAAGTGACCGGACATTCAAAGATTTGATCTCGGCTTTTACTTGGACGAAGACATGCAAGTGACATTAATTGGCTCCGCGTTCAGAACGTAGAAATGTCTGGTCAAAGTGAAAATGCGCCACTGCGCTGTCGACAAACGAAAAAAAACACATTTAATCGACTGGAAGGAAGGGGTAGCCGCGCGCAAGATGCGAGCTCGCACGATATGCCATGCCCATGCAACAAAATCAATGCCTGGGTCACCCAAGAGACTTCATTGTTCGCACGTTTGTATCTCGTACTCGTATATGGGAATTGAACAAATTTGCGGATATTTGCTATCGGAATAGCCATTTATCGCGACTTAAAGTCGGATTTCGCATGAAATATATATAAGAGCAACGTAGACGGCAAAACCTTGATTTTGGAGAGACGATGAAGTTTTCTTGTTTTTTTTTTCTTTTTCTTGTTGTTGGTAGTTTCATATATTCGTGAATTTTTATGGCTACAGAATCTAGACAATCATTGAAAACCAGCGAAAAATAAGAAAAACGAAGCAATACTTCATTCCAATTGGACTGAATTAGTCGACCAGTAATCACCAGCCATCTAGTCTTCAAGAAGCCGATTGAATTTGCTGGACATTAAACTTTTGTGCCTTCAACCCTGTAGAAAACGTTCAGCAAGTCAATAATTCTTTTATGTTCTCGAAACTTTTAAATAAATACATATTTATTACAAATGGTAACACCTTTGACGGTGTTAAAAAATAACAGTCAATCACTGTCCCCAACGTTAAAAACTGAGAAAGGGATCATATAGATCTTTAAATATGTATCTAATACCGTAGCGATAGAAAGTTGTGTATAAGATTTAAAAAGCTGATATTTTATATAATTTGGGAGACATGACTGTATTGTTCATTAAAGAGTCAAGATTCAACGAAATTTGGGCGACTAAAAGGATCTTTTTACAAGGAAATAGACACTAAAGTTGTGTTTTCAATATAATGTAATCTTTGATTTTAGGAATATGATTTCGCATGTAAAAAGAAGTTAGCTTGATAGGAGTGTTGTGACTTACTGAATAGAAACGTAAAGCTAAACAAAGTAGAAATAAAAATGATCGAATAGATCTCTATAGTAGGTATCAGATCCTTAACAATAGAATGAAAATAACTAAAGAATAAATAGATAGACCGAATGATTGGCTATGTTTAGACATTCAACCGCATTTTAAGTATTTTATCGACCTATAAATCCTTCCGTCTGCCGGGACCAAAATTGATTGACAGCGATTAAGACGCTAATACCTTGCATAAGGTAGTAAAAAACTTTCCTGGGAATGTTTTTTCAGTCTGGTAAAAAGCATTGATTTCACTAGCCTTGGGAAAGAATTGGATGTGAAAGGAGACTACAGCACGTCTTCGCCAGTTCTTGGACAATCTAAGCTGTGCATCCATCCCCGAATTGCAAGACACAACGATCTCCTTGACGCGGCAAAGATATGAGTCTAATAGCGGATCTATTAAAGAGCGGTTGTGGCATTTTAAATATATGAAAGATACCGATAATGGGCAATATCATCAATTCGGATAGAATGGATATATCATAACATATTTCATGCGAGTGTGATGCAGAAGTTCATCTATTAATGCGATATCTGGACAAGGTTTTATAGCTCTAAATAGAGTGGCAAATTAATCCTTATGAATAATGGTTCAGCAAACCATTTGCAGAAAGTTGCACAGCGTTTCGTAGTCCGTTGTTGACTATGCTGCTAGAAAATATGGAAGTGGATAGAAGTTTGAAAAGTTATAGTGAGGGGTTTGTCGAACGCCTTAGTTTCTAGGTGCGACTTAAAGAGTCATTTAAAATAAATTTTACCAACTGTAACTATTTACTCAAAACCAAACTTTCGTGAAAATAAGCTTATAAACTGAGATTCTTATGATTCAACCTAAAAAAACATAGTGTATAGGCTTAACCATTTTATTTGGAAGTGCATTTTATTTGGACATTACCAACATTGACTACTACAACGCTGTAATTGATGAATTAACGCTTTAACAACGCTGGTAAATATAGAGAATTATTTCCAAAGATTTGGTCGTCAATTCATCTTTTCGGTAGAAAGTCATTTTCATTTTAGTGGTTATGCCAATAAGAAGAAACATATTATGGAAAATTCCAAAAACGTTCACGTAATAAAAGGCTAATCCATCCTTAAAGAGTAGATCTAATGGGTGATGGTGGTGATGATCATTCATGTCTGCTTTCTTGCAAAATAAAACTGGTAACCTATTAATAAGAAATATGATATGTTAATTATCCTTTCCTAGCATGCTTAGCAAAAAAGAATTTTTTTTGGCATAAAATCCATTGAATTAAAGTTACGCAAAGCTAGGATTCATCATATTTAACTCATGCTTAGCGTCGAGGCATTGGATGTCACATTTCGTCGGTGCTTATTACAAATTTGTTGGTAGGTAACCAGGATAAGCCACAGCTTGCAAACCAGCCAATAAATATCTACTAAGCAATTAAATTTTGAATTTCGTATCCCTGGTAAAAAAAAAGTGTATGGATAATATTGTATGAAAAACCATTTTAACACTCTAAAAACTACAATGATCCATTTCACATGGAAGAGTCAAATCATGAATAGTCCTCATATAATTCTATTATGCATAGTAGACTTTAATATGCAAACGAGTCACAATCACTTCTAGAAATAGAAAGGATGAGGGTAGAATATATAAAAACAATGTCCTTTTTTATGTCAATTCTTTGCATATGAAATTAGTTTCGTCTTACTTATAGTACCAAACAAAGATTTCGGTTGACATTGAAGTAGGCATGATGCGTTCTTTCCATTCATCCATCAGTCTTTGTTATATGAATTTATTTTAAATTTTTATTTTAGAATGGTTTTCATGTCGTACAATTCTAAGAGAAATTGAAAAGTTCAATTGAAACAATTTTCAGAAGTAAAATTAGTCAAGCTTGAGAGCATGGGTAAATTCGCGAATGTCTTTAGAAAGTTTCAGACGTGTAAGGATGGGATTTCTAGTATTTAAAGATATTTGCAATTATAATAAATGGTTGAGATGTTAAGAGTTCCGAACCGCAGAGTTTGCTGACACTATTCTCTGATCAAATATATCCATAAACGAACAAGGTAAAATAATTTTTTAAAAAACATCATTTAAAAAAGCCGCAAACAAGATGGGAAATTTCATTTTAGTTCTACATATGCTTGAAAAAATTTATTAGAAAAGCACAAATGTATATATTTTTTGATTTAAAAACAGTTTGGGAGGCCATTGAAATTATGGTTTTGGGAAATATTTTGTTAGAGGTCTATCAAAAAAATCGCTTTACGTGAGAAGTTCCAGGTTATGAACATAACTGTTAATAGTCCGTACTTATTATCAAATAGAAAAAAGTTGAAATAGCTTAACAAAGTGATGTACAGAAGTTTAACGAAAAAGTTTTAAAAAAAATCCAAAATGTGCACGAAGAGGAAGCGCAAGAACAACACAACATTCAATATGGTGCGAACGATCGAAAAAAAACACAGATATGATTTTGTCGTGATTTTGTTCAAACCTCTTTCCGGAGGTGATTTGGAAAAGTATGCAAAACATATGATTAGAATCGTGAATATTGTCGAAATTATGTGTTATCCTGGCAGTGAAATATGCTACAAGTCTGTGATATAATAGATATTATTCGCTTGTTTATTGTTTATTGCAACTTTACACAAGAAAACGCAGATTATGACCTCAGGTTCTCAAATTTATGAACCATATTTAAAATAAAACTGTTTAAAACAAGATATAAACCCGGGCTACCTTATTACGAAAAAAATTATCAAAACTCCATGTATCAAGCAATAAAAACTTTCCCAATATCTTTTGATACAATAAAAAATTAGGTCCTGTCCAAACAATCTCATCATTTCTTAGACAATCGCCGGCAAACATGAAGAATATAAATTTATTGAAATTTGCTCAACGAATTGGAAATTAATTTTATTTTTAGCTTTCATCTTTCATACACGCTTGCTTTCAATGAAAGATTCAACATGAAGTTTACTTTGTCGGATGAATTGATCGGCTGAATGGAAGTCAAATGGATTAATCATAAATCTATGGTTGAGTAGCAACAGAATATTTAAGCGTGATGCCAAAATAATGAAAATGTGAAATGTTGTTGAAATGTTTCCGAACAAAACATGATTGTACGGAAGTTGTTATAGCCAAAAATGCAAATGAGTGTGAGAAAATTGAAATTTTCTTTTTACAATCGATTTGGGCGGATTACGATTTACGATTTTCATGAATTGTTGATTTTTTTCAAGTCCGAAAATTTTATAGATAATTATTTTGAGAATGATTTTTTTTGAAGTCCTGGTATTGTTCAATTTTCAACCCGGGAAAGGTGAAGAAATTATTTTCGTTCAAGAAAAATTAAAAAAGCTTCAAAATACACTATTTTGAAAATTTTGTGGAAAATTTCGGTAAAATTTTCTAAGTATACTTTGAGATCTGCGGTGAGTTTTTCCATCGAAATGCATCAAAAAAATTTCAATGTTTTGAAGAGTTACTGATATTACTGTTGAGTAGAAGGAGGTTTTCTATCAAAGAAAGATTTTTTTAATGTGTCCGAGACAAGGTTCTAGCCCCGCGTTATAGCTGAACTACCAGGTTTTCTTTAGAGGCACAGAAGGTTTCAAACAAAATGGCTAATTTTTTGGCTATATTAGCTAAAAAAAGAATTTGATGACAATTAGGCCATCCTGTTGGTCCAATTTTGCACCACATTTTCCAGTATAGCCGGCCCTATTTCGCCAATAACACGCCGAATGTTGGCTTCCAAGTCATCAATTGTTGCTGGTTTGTCAGCATAGACAAGTGACCTGACGTATTTTCACAAAAAGTACTTTAATAGAGTCAAATCACGTGAGCTGGGTGGCCAGTTCAGAGGCCCATTTCGTGAGATGATTCGTTTACCAACGGTCCAATAAACTATTGATTTCACGTGCTGTATGGCATACTGCGCCATCCTGTTAGAACCATTTGTCCTTCAGACGATTGGCATTGATGTAGGGAATCAAAAAATTAACCGTTTGTCGGTAGTGATCGCCATCAACGGTACCGTTGGTTCAGTTTTCAGATTTGAAAAAGAATGGACCAATTATGCCGCCGGCATGCAAACCGCACCATACAGGGACTTTTTCGGGATGTAATGGGGCTTCCAAAGTCTCAGGAGGATTATCCTTACACCAAAAACAATTTTGCTTATTTACGAACCCATTAAGCTAGAAATGAGCCTCATCGCTAAAATTATTTGTAAAAAATGCACTTCAGCTTCCAACTCATTCTCAGCCCATTCACCGAGCGTACGACGCAAACAATGGTCTAATGGCCTCAATTGCTGCACTAGTTGGATCCTATAAGGCTTCAGTCCAAGTTTAAGATTTTTTTCTCAAAATTTTCCATGTAGTGGACAGACGAGACCAGGTTGTTGAGAACGACTTGGAATCGATAAATTTGGATGTTCAGTCACGCTATCCTCTACAGCATTGATAGCTGCCTCGGTACGCACTGTACGAGCTCGTGTTGGGTGAAAATTGTCCAATAGAGTATACGTGGACATAAATCTATTCATGGTATTGCGTCTGAGCTGCTCATATGGACGATTATGACCACCATAAATTGAACGAAGTGCTCTATAAATTTGGAGCACAGAAAGCGAATTTCGGAAATAAGTGTACAGTATTTGGAGACGTTATTTGGGTGTTAATCTTTGCACGGTAATTTGCCAAAGTAAATTAAAAGTTATGTCAAAATCACAACGAAATTTATCGGCTACAGATATTCTTGTCGGTAGTTGTGCACTTCTAAAAAGGCATTCTTTACAACAAAGCGTAGCCTTTACCTATTTATCCTTTTGCATTTATTTGAAACGGAAGTCCAAATGAAATAAATTGTGCATAGGTACAATAAAAACAAATTGCATGTATTGGAATAGCCATAATCTATTATGTTAATTTATAATTAGATAAGAAATTATTATCTTAAAGTTTTCGGCAAGCAAACTTAATCATTTGTTGTAGTATTACTAGAGCTTTTTTTAGTTTTACGTCATAAAGAAGTAAAAACAATATGACACATTTCAATGTTTTATAATCTATGAAAACTTTCGGTTGTAATAGCAACATATATATTTCCATAACTTATATTTGCTTATAGTAAGTAATTAAGCATTTAGATCGGTAGATACCGCGCATTTATTTAGCAAATATTGTAACAACACAATCATGATTACCGCTCATTTTGATACACCAATACACAATTCGACGGAATTTAACTTCAGTTAAGCGATGAATATTATCGAAAATAGTTTTAAATAGTATACTAATATGCTTCAGATGAAGAAGTATCGATTCATTTTTAAAATTTAAAGACAATGTAAAGAATCAGAGACGTTTTAATCGCCACTAGTAAAACATGTTCGGGAATTCAATTTCGTCAATTCAAAACTATTTAAAATTTAAATTGTTTACTTTATCCGCTTATGTGATTCATACAAAGTTTAAAGAGTGTTGCTCGTTTTAAGACGCAATAAAGCGGTAATGTCTACAAAAAAATCTTATTGTTAATTTATTACATACTTCCGATCACATTTTGCGAAACTCGATATCCAGGTACTAATTTCCCATGGGACTAGCGAAAAAAGTTTGCAAATATTGATTATAAATTTCATTTGATATACGAATGAAGTGAAAAAAAAATTCCAGCAATAAATAAACGGAAAAATTTCAGTTTTAGAACTTTATAAATCGTTTAAACTGTTTTCTCGAACGTCTAGTCGTCTAACATTTAATATACTCGAACAATTGAAGAGTTCATCAGAGTTCACAAAACTTGGTAATAAAACAATCAAAAAACAAAGTTCAACATTGATTTTTCTCCCAGCACAGACATATCTCCTTTAAGAGTGGATCTTGACGATTCTTCCATGATGTCAATATATTATCAGTATCCAAAATGCGGCTTTTTCATCTCGATTTCGTCTTTTTGCGAACTCTGATGGGACTTTTGTCGAATCTTTTATTTGCCTTCTTATGTCAATGATCGAATATGCACTCTATAATGTATCATACAAAGTTTTATTTGTATTTATTGGAATAAAATCTACCCCAAAAATTTTTATTCACTTTTGAACATAGAAATTGTATCACTTGAAACAATTTCGATAACAAAGACTCGCCAGTCTTTGCTGTAAGCCTTGAAATTTATCTAATAAAAAAAATTAAATATTTTCGCAAGGTGTCCGACTTTTTGTACGATTTTTTAGAGATGCTTCCTACGAGTAAAATTGAAATTTCACCTAAAAGGACATAAGCATCAGTTCCATACTGGAATGGATTTACAACAAAAATGCGTTTGACGTTTTTTATGCATCATTGATAACATTTCTCATTATTATTGTTTCAATTTTTTGTTTGTACGAAAAATTGTTATTGACTTACAGAATGTCTGAGTTTTTTTTGGAAAATATATTTTTGAAATCTTTCGTAAATCACTCTTTATAAAATCAAAACAGGTATTGCCAGGCCAGTTTTATTATTATGTATTACTAGAAATTTTCAAATCAAGCGAAATTCAAGTTTCTTTTTCGGAAATAACGTCGAAAAATTTAAGCTAAGAGACGCAGTTTCAAGTGGAAAGAAAGACATAGCGTAGCAAACAGTGTACTTCCCTTGTAAACGAGAAAATATGATAAAATAACATGTAATAAAGGAAAGCTTTTGATGGTTTTCTAAGAAGGAAGGAAGAAATCGAAAATTACTATATTCATGCCATACATTTTCTATAGAAAAATAAATTACAGATATTTGCATCAGAAAATGATTGAGAAATCAATATTAAAGTAGGATTATGCAAATGTTTGTGCTTCCGAACAGTTGGGCACGGAGATCTATGGATACTATTGTTGGTGTTCAGAAAGTTTAAGTTTCATATACTACTTGAATGCTTAAGAACTGCGTAAATATCAGGATAATGTTAGGGATACGGCAACGTTTCTTAGTATTTCTTTATTGATTCAAATTTCAATGTAATTAAAGGCGCCCACGGTTAGTTACGTAGATTATATCATTATAATTGGTCATTATTTTTTTTTTTGTAATTTTCATGAAGCTATATCCCAGAAAAATGAAAAATTAAAGTTATTACATAGTTATTAATGACTAATTTATAGTGGAAAACACAATCAAACTGCATGCACACTAATGGAAACTGTCGCGTTCATATAATTAAATGCACGAATAGGAAACTGAGAAGTTTAACTTTCAGCCGCAGTTGAAGAACATTGAGCAGAAAACATAGACGTTCCAGCAAAGCATCGCCTAACTCTATAAAGAATTAATGCATCATTAACGATCACCTTGCACGAGTTCCAAATTTTCATTTTGGAAATATCCATGCTTTTGTTTACTGTTTTTGCTCCAATAATCTCTTCTCAGCGAGGTTCCAAAATCAACCAACATATGAACAAGATCTGTTCTCGGCCCAAGATCTTCTGAGATCAAAGCTTCCTTTGAAAGCGTTCTTTGTAAAAAGGTTCTATCTGCATGTCAACTTTTCAAAATCAAAAAAAAACATTCCATAAATTTTCTTGAATGAAAAGTTTTTACACTGGTTGCTGAATATGAAAGTGAAAACACTAGATACTAAACGGATTTGGTTGAAGAGATCCTATTTACATTGAAAAGTCCTTTCACTCAATTTTTTGGTAGAACTTTTTAGAGAGAGAGCTTTTCATTCGATATAACATTAAATAATTCGCTGTCACAAAGAATCCTGCTTGGAGTTCTTTGTTGACGAGCTTTGATGAAGGATCATCTTGAACTTGGAAACATCAACAAATTTTGAAACCAAGACGCAGAGCATATTTACTTTGATTTAGGAAGAGCGAATCCTTAGATGATGTATCATCAACTCATTTAAACTCTAACAGAAAGAATTAGCAATGAAATACCTAAGTACATAGTCAACAATTTCATAATCCTTTTTGATTTCATATTTTTTCAATTATTTCTGCAAACCCAAAGAGGTTATCAAACTCATCAAGCAACTTCAAAACCGACAAAAAATCGAGTTGTTTTGCAACTTCCTGCCAGACTATGTTAAGTTTTTTGCTCGTGATGATGTTTTGAAGAGTAGGGCTAAATATTAACTCTTCATGAAATACAAAAGGAACGAAAAAAGTTTGCGAAGTCGATTTTTTGACTTTGACAAAGAAATTTCGTCCAGTGAGATATTCTCTGATAAATTTACATAGAAAATGGGAAACCCCATATTAGGCAGTTTTTTGCGATCGAAGTCCACAGACATTGCTGACCAGTCGAAAACCACCATTTGCTTAGCTTTGAACTAGTCCGTCAAAATCAATGATTTATGAATTTCCGGATTTTTTTACTTTTCCATTTTTCTGTTGGTTATTCCTCTTCAAAGTCGATTAGAACCTTTTCAACCAATTCGTCGTACTTCTTGCTTTTCAGTTTGGATGTTATCTATTACATTGGTGCTTTACCATAAAATAAAAACAATCCACCCCAAACGATGAATGTGTTCTCACCGAAATTTGGACTCATAGTTGATATCGTTTTGTTTCGTCAACTCATTTCAGTAGAGTTTAAGTCCATCGAGGATCTAAATTGAACTTCTTTTCAATGGGAAAAATCAGTGTTGCTCACATATTTTCGAAGGCTTCATACTTTTCAGCAAATTGAAGCCATTTTGTCCATCAATATTGTTTTTTTCGATTTGAAACTGTGAAAGTTCTTCGAACAGAAATGCGCAAAATCAGAACCCGTTTTATTTATTTAGAAGATTTTCGAATCAAATCGGTTATTTTTTGAACCGAATCGGTTAATTTCTGAATCAACTTTATGGTTTTCCAAATCGAATTAGAACTTTTTCAACCCTATTGTTATCGAAAATGGTCAATTTGATTTGAAAAATAGGCAATTTGTCTTGAAAAACATCCAAATTGAAACAGGAATGCTATATACATTATTCTACAACTTTCTCTGACGGCGTATCTATCCTAAAGCAAAAAATCTCCAAACAATCATCGCATGCCTGGAAAATGAACCAGTTCTGCTCTGCCAATTTTAATTTCAGTGTAAAATAAAATCTGAATCTACAAAACTGCATTAATTTTCGTCAGTCTATAACAAAGTCCTTCAAATTTTTCGAACCAAAATCTTAAGTTTTTCACAATTTTATGATGAAAAAGTATCTAGATATGATTTTTGATATGTCTAACTTATTGAAGGATTATACATAATGCATATCGATTACTGAGTTCTACGGTGGCGAAATTCAAAAATTAATATTTTGAGTTGCCAGTTCAAAGTTCACTTAATCAATGAAATTTGGAAAGAATTATTCTCGAACTTTTCAATACCAAGTATAGTACTTGTGCAGCTTTTACTTAGTTGTCTTTTCATCCATTTTCAAATTTAGTAGCATTTATGTAATCAGGAAACTTTCGAAGCAAACTACCTCGACATTTAAGCTTTGCAGTTGTGTCATTTTGTAATTCAGAGATATATTTCATAACACAAATGTGTATAAAGACTATCTATCCAATCCTAACTATAAAATCAAAACCTTTTAGATTTAATAGCCTGCTCCTTTACCAGATTGTATTTCGGTCCAATATTTCACATGAAGCATCCTCTTTCTCTAGATTTGTGTTAACGCACATTTCATAATAATAAAGTTTTTATTCATCTTTTCTATCAAAATATTTTTTGATTATTTGCTGGAACATAATTTTTTATCACTCAAAACTTCCAATGGATTTTTTAAAAAAATGTTTAGATACTTCCAGATTAACTTAATTAGCAGCAGTTAACATTTGATGATGGCCCCGAGCGTCTTAAATACTCTTGAAGATTAGTTTCGGAATACAAAACAAATCATAATTATTCTAACATTAAAAAGATATTTCAGCATACACGTGAATGCATAAGACAACCATTTAAGTGTTTTCATTTTGATCAACTTTGACTCTTTGGAAGTGGAATTTTGTTACAAACTTTCTTGGTATCGCAAAGCGCGTAGAGAATTTGAATACTGTTCTTTCGTCCTTTGCTAGGACAGGCATTAAATGAACATCTACGATTTCGTTTAAGATTCAAAGCACGACACTTTACACTTCATCAAGTGTTTTTCCAAGCATTCACAAAAAGCTGTTCACTGTACGTAAGTTCACATGGTAGGATGAGTATTTTTGTATTTTGAACGAGTTGCTTTCGCAGTTTCAAGTTGAGCTCTTATTTCGAAATACAAACAAACTTTAGGATGATCCCTGTCTCGCTACAATCAGTGTGATTTTGCCAAAGGAGACAAAAACGAACACATTATCCTGCTGACTTATTCTCTTAGACTGGGTGCACGGAATAATTAACAGATGATCCTGTTATTTGAAAATTTTCCACGAAACTCATTAATTTTTTTATCGATTCGCTAATACTCGTGCTCATAAATATTATATTTTCAAACCTTCATTCCCCTCCTACAATTACTATTAAATGCATCTATCTGTTCGTCTATTTTCATTTTCATTAGCTTGAAGATTCACTCTATAAAATTCATTCGGCATTTACACAATCGAGTTTCGCGTGCAATGCATGAAAACCCATTACAAACTGCCATTATTTTGTTTTGTTTGCCATTTCATTTTAAAAATATCTTGGAACGTTTGTTTCTGTATCTGTATCTGTTTCTCGATCTCTTTCGAACTGGCTAATAACGAAGAATCGATTAAAAGAGTTTCATTGGAGCTGATCGATAGAGAACACATATAAATAAAGTGCATATTACTAGCGTACTCCAATGTATATGGGGGTTATGTTTGTTTTCCGGTGGAAACTTTACAATTTATCCAAGTGCTTGCTGAAACACAATAACTTTCCGTTGCCAAGGATATCTGTGCTAGCATAACTCTTTCTCGGCAGAACGACGAGACACAAACAAATAAAAAGCGGAAGGAGTATAGAAACTACAACGGAAGAGGATGAAATTTTTAAAGAATATTTTATCATTGGCGTCCCCATTTAATACTTTGTGAATTTCCTGTAGTAGCTTAGTAATAGCATTGAAGTCCCTGAAGCTACGTAAATGGATCCTGTGTCTTATTGCATCCGATTAACTAATTTATAAACCTTCTATAAATAAGACAATGCCGCAAGTGTTTCGCTTGTATTTATATCCTTACACCCACTAATGGTCGTTTTCTGTTCATAACGTCACTCTCGTCTCATTAAATTCTGATTCAAACGAATCAACTAATGGCGTCAATAACATCTTCCAAACTCCATCCTCAAAACATTCCTCTTCAACATACAACCCGGAAGGATAGCCAATTAACCAGGGTAGCTTAATGGCTCATCATAATACCCCAGGATACCAGGATCTTCTTGTAATTTTCCACGAAAAAAAAACACATCTTCAATAGTTCACGCGCCTTCGAAAATAGGTCAGCATATTTCTAGGAATCTCGGTTACACTACTTCTTAAGTGTCTGACACAATTTCGCCACTCCTGAATGTGAATTCAGGACATTGCATGATTGGGTCATAGTCTATTCTGTCTCCAAGTAATTTGAAGCGTTGTCCTAGCGATTGAAAATGGTTCGTTGCTTAGGGTTGAATGAGGTGACAGGGTAAGCACTAGAGATTGGAAGGGATATCGTAATAATCAAGACGTGGCATTATGCAAGGGATTGGAGCCTCCCTTCAGATGGGGGGCTTTCAATCGTCTCAAGGACTTAATTAAAAAGAATCTACTGCTCTTATAATCTCAGATTTTATTGAGAAGGGATGATCATATTTGTTATGATTAATCATTTATGGCCGCAATTTGCAGTTGTTTTATGTAGTTTTTTTCTCACTAGGAAATGAGATTTTATGATGGGGTGGTTATGCATTAAATATGTCCTTGTTTGTAAACATGTGACACTATCGAATAGATATTCTCTGTAAGATAATGAAATACAACAGTTTGGTATTGTTTTCAAGATTTAATTAATATTTTTCTGGTGAAGTAAATACGAAGCGAATTCGAGAATCCTGCAAAGGAATTGATTGGAAATGTTAAGGAACGTGATTGTATTCCATGAATTCTAATGAATCAAATTAAAATTATCAGACCGAAACGCAATTGCAAATTAATCGCGTTGCGAAGATGTATGGAATATAAATAAGAAATCTTCGATTTTGATTACATGGAAATTTTTGAAATTATTGGATTAAAAGTATTTTCTTCAGAATTTTTGTGAAATGCTGCCAATATATCGCTACAGAATTGCAACTGTAAATGATCGAACTTCAATTTATTTCATGAAAATCTATCTCGAAAATATTATTTCCGGTAAATGATGACTGTTTCTTGTGGAATATCAAATTCGGATGTCCATAAATGTCGCCATGATTTGCGAAGTGATCCTTATTTCGGTCACGAGCTATGTGTGAAATAGGGACACAGCCAGTCGACAATGTACTGCCAAGATGATGATGATGATGAGATGATGAGGTACTACCAAGCCAATGGTGGTTTATTTGAAGTAATTTCCCAGGATTTATCCTATAGATCGATTGAAAAAGCTCTCCACAGCTACATCGAAAAATCGCTAAGCCATAAAGAATATACGCAAGCAGTTTTTCTAGATATTGAAGGTGCATTCAATAACGTTAGCCATAAAGCTATTGGGAAGGCACTCGAGGAAAACAATGTTGACAACAACCTGATTAGGTTTATCGTACAACTGTTAGGCAGCAGGAACATCCACACTAGGAAACAGTACCTTAAGAAGGCGGACCTACAGATGCACCTGTTCTTCACAAAAAGATACAAAATTCCGCGATTTGTCCCACCCAAACTTGATGATGGACTCCAAAAACGCATAGAACGCGAACATAGCAGAAAGAGCGCGCAAAGTGGCATGCGCAATCTACTGCTGCCAAAAATCTATTGGGGAAACTGTGGAGACTGGAACCCAAAATTGTATCATGGCGAAAAAATCAAATGTAAACCTGCTAAACAAGGTCAGACAGATTGCAGCTATTGCAATCACCGGGGCTCTACGCACCACCCCAACAAAGGCATTGTTTATGCTATTATTGGCTCCCAACTGAGCTCCTTACGAGACAGCAGGCCAAGTGCTCTGCGATTCGAATGAAAGTTCCACATTTCTGGCATGAGGGAACTATTGCCCACTCACCATACTACGAAGGGATGGACCAACGCCAGAGAAAGTGGACCTCGCTTCTCCGATTCCCTTCGATTCCACCATGGTTTCGAGTAGTAGTAGTTTTCTCAGAACAGCTAGGCCTGAAACTGTTTTTCCGGCTACCTGCAGAGCACTGCAGTGTTTCCCAGACAGAAGTCATTGCGATATACAAGGCAGTAGACTAGTTGAGAAACCTGGAAATTTTTATAAGGAATCTTAACATTTTTTCTGACAGTCAAGCAATTATCCAATCACGATACAACGTGTTTGCCTCATCCAAAAATGTAACGGAATGTCGCACACAAATGAACTCAATATCGCTTCACTGGGAAGTGATCCTTTGCTGGATACCGGGGCGTAGTGATATACCTGGAAATTGCGAAGCTGATTCCCTAGCGAGAGCTGGCACTGAGCTCCAGGATTATGCACTAACACCCCAAGTTAGCCATCCTCTAGCCTCCATTAAGCTACGATTCAAGCAGTATTACATGGAGGCTGCAAACAGGAAATGGCTTCTGGAAGGAACCTGTAGGACAACCAGGCATGCACTAAGCTCAAAATGCCCTAAATATCTCCTCAATACGAGCCGCGAAACATTAAGTTTCACCATATCTGTACTGACGGGGCATTGTTTGATTGGCAGACATGCAGAAAGATTGAGTGTTCTTTTCAACGGTTTCTGCCGGAGCTGCAGATCCGAAGAAGAGAAAGAAACGATCCAACATTTCCAGTGTGGATGCCAAGCACTATCCAGAAAACGCACGCAAACTTTAGCCTCGCCCTTCCTGGATAGCCTCACGAAAGTAGCTGATTTATCCATAAACTGCATAGCCAGCTTCATATAAAAATCTAAGTGGTTCTCGTCATTCCGTAGGTTCTAGTGCCTTCCTCATCTTTTGTGATATCACAATGGGTCAATCGTAGCCCAAGTAAGCCTTTTGATAAAAGGGACTGCCACTACAACCAACCAATCCTATATTTTGGACTAGTTTCGACTAAGTACATATTATATCAAGAGTATGATAAGTATTTTGAGAAAAAATTGCGGTTTTAAGGATCTAGTCATAAACGAAATCCACATTATTTTCAGCAATATTTTTTTAGTATTAAAAATACATACCATCTTTTTTTCATTTTCACTTTTGCAATTGTACTTATAAAACAATGTCGAGATTTTCCCGTGTCACCTTCGTTGCCAAGCTCAAATGTACATGCAAAATTAAAGCCTCATACAAAATCATCCCCAAAACGTGAAAAAATCACAGAATATTACTCACACTGAAAATTTTATGACTGGCATAAAGTCTTATATATATTTTAAGGTTAAGTGTCCTTGAAATCGACGAAAGCCATTAGCTATAAAACTCCCACTTACAAACAATGGAATACGCATCATCACTTGATTTACGTTTCAAATGCGTACATTGTTCCATAAAAAAAATTTGAAGAGCAGCTCCTGTCAATATGAAAATGTCTTGGGATTTTATTTGTATCGAAAATGATACAGAGAATACTGGATAAGAAAAATTCTACAAGAAAAATGAAATTGACGAATACAAAGCCGCGGATGAATAAATTAACATACCGTGTTTGTGTGTGTAGGCAGTATGAAACGCTTCATGCAAAAAAAATTTAACGAAATGCAGACTGTCATGAATATTCAAAGTAAAATTTATTCTGTTTAAGGTTGAAACAGAATCCAATGAATTCATTAATTAACTTCTTTAAAAGAATTTCGTTTGTATGAGTTCTATATATAATTGTGAGATAGTCTTGAAATGTCGCTGACAAACTACGTTGTTTCTATTAATACAAGAGGAATCACGTTAACAAATGAGGTAGCATCGACAAAAAACCACATTACACAAGAGAGCATCCGTGCAGAAAAACGAAGCTAACATTATCTAAAACCCAGTAGCTTGGCAACAAAGGATCAACGAAAGGAAAACAATCGTTATCTGGAGGGCATATCACTACAAAGACCTTCAGAAACAGTGGTGATACCCAACCTGGATCAAAGGAAATGGCTCATTTGCACAAGATGCTCGAGCTCAGGACCTGTTACGAAACATTACATCGGTGACAATGTTTTGGGATTGTGACTATTTTCTTTTCGTTCTAAGGACATCATATTATGACTCTTTATCCAGGATATTTTTTGTGAATTGAAACATACACAACAGTTTACGTTGATAAAGGTATGTATCGCTTTGAGGACGAAATTTCGTGTATTCTTGGGCACTCCTGCTTGTTGCTTCGTAAAACTTTATTTCGACAATCTACAGTGTGTGTGTGTGTCCTGCAATCACTCAGAGAGCAATGTTTAAATGTACTAATTTCAGCCTAATTTTATGGGGGCGTAAATTACACGACATCCTGATGGGCGCAAATTATGTCCATATTATTTGGTTTTATGTTAGCTTTAGGTCACCTTTTCAAGTCAGCGCGCCAGGATTGAAATGATATCGTAAAACTTTGCCAACGTTGCTTCTTTAAATCTGATATGTAATTTGGAGAATAATAGTACCTCAGGGCAACAAAACCAGAAAATATTTGCAAGTTTTGACATTCACAGTCATCAAGAATAAAACTTAAGTGACAAAATGTTATGACCGCAAAGTTATAAATTAATATTCGTCACATTAATGTTTATTGGTTTTTTGAATATTACAATTCCGATGCAAAGAGCTGTAAAAGCTTTTCCAGTAATGTTAAGTATTTTTGACGCTCATAATTCGACACTACACATTTTAATGAGGACTTAGGAAAGAGATCCTGATTTCTTTTAAGTACTTTTTAATAATAAATAAATAATGGCGAAATTTTTTTGAATTTTTTTTAGAATTATGGAACACTTTTGTTGCGACAAATCTAGTTTTCAACCATGAGCTTCAAGGCATATTTTTGGGACTTTTCAATGCTTTCTTGAATGTCCCTTTTTGTCGGTAAATTTCAGTTAACTCCCATACATAAACTCTATTCAAGCGTGTTCATTGATATTTTTTGTACAACCCGAAAAAATCTCTAATCTATCATAACATATAAGAATTATATGAAAACATTTTATCGAAGTATTCACAATTCAGATATTCAAAAGATACCCCAAGTGTCTAAGAGAATGCAGCCATGTTTCATGATGTGTTTTAATAGTTTTGATGCACAATAAAAGCTTACACAATATTTATTGCAGACAGAAAATAAGGATATAAAATGGATTGCCTCTTGCGTTTATAAGATTTATAAAAAAAGCATCCAGAAACATTGTTTGGTAGTGGAAGAGCTCAACAAACGTTAGCTTGGAGGATATAATAGCACAGTGTAGAGTATGGACATATATTCACATGCTAAAAAAGTGCACCCAATCCTAAAAGCCGCGCACGCAAAAAGTGACTCAATACAGCTGACGCTTGGACCCTTTTCCTCACCCGTGCACCACCTTGCATTTGATGTTTGTGTGAAAAAAGATAAAATTCGTCATTCGTACGTTTCGCGCCGTGTATAACTCGTGTAATTGTCAAACTTTACACTCGTTAAAATCAACGCTTCACGCACTCATAATGAAAATAACTATTTTATCCTTATAATATTATTTTTTCAGGGCGAACACATATATGTTACAAAAATACGGGTTGGCTTTTCAAAATGAAGTATTTTGCAAAATAGAAGCAATAATGATAATGGTGACGTGATCAGCAACACGCTCGTCCTTGATTCACACCTGGTTTGACTCTAATTTACAGCTGTGTCAACTGATGGTCCGACATCAAATCCCATTTTCGAAAACTATCTCCACTAAGTAGCTTTGAATCGGTTACTCGGTGCATAAGAAGCAAGTACTTTAGCCGCTAAGCCACACAGACTGGTTCATTGTAACTGGTCGATTTTAGACTAGGAAAGTGTTGCAGATTTTGTCAAATTGTGTTGTAATTAATGAAGAAACACAAAAGGATTAGTTTTAGGTGGTAAGGAAAGCTTACAACATTCACCAACATAAATTGGCATATTATTGAAGGTGCTCCGTAATTGAAGTATGCTTATTCCACATTCACTTCCTTGGCAGTCATAAAATGTTAAAATTGTTCTAAAAACTTTGAAGTAATTAGCATACAGTAGTCAGGGAGGCAGAATTTTTTTAGGTAGATCATTAAGAAAGAGTCAAAGGAAAAAAAAGACACAGAAAAGATAAGTAAGGGGCAATCAACGGGGAAGTGAATGGATCTGATAGTAAATAAGAGACCTGATTTTTGGATAAAAATACTATAAAGAAGCGTCTACGGTACAGAGGAAAAGTCATCAGAAATACTCTTGAAAGCTTACACAGATTCATTCTCAATCAAACAGAGCAATTAGGTAGCGATTCGAGGCAATTTTTAACTTTGTAACGTGGCTTCTTCGGAGAAATGTTTGATTTTCTTTTAAACCAATAACAAACGGCAAAAAGTAAGGATTCCAAATTAGCGTACGATATACGCGACAACTAACTGTTCCTCTGGAAATGTGAGCGAACTTAAAAAAGGTTTTAACCATTGTACAGCAAATGTTCGTAAAAAATAACAGCAAAAATCAAGTTCGCATTTCGTTCATTTTTATGCAAGTTAAAAGAAGATGTTTCTTTTTATCTTAAACAAGAAATTCTATACAATGTAAATGACTTTAAATACAAAATATTTTAGATAAATTTTTTGATTTATATTCATGGCATTTATCTTTGAAAGGTAGACACAATAATTCAAATTCAGCTTCATTCTCAATCGCCTTTAAAATAATGACTTTCACCTAAATTTGAAAATAGCCTTTTTTAAGATAAAGTAATTTTCTACTAATCTCACTGCCGTAAACCATTCCAGGCTTCAACTTAAAATTTGAAGTTCGGTATCAGATGAAGTCAAGAATTTAGGTGCCTTCCCCAGAATTAACTATTAAGACACCGACGTCCTTACGTCAGGGTAACTAATTGGAGCAAGTACCAACGCCCCCATAAGTGTACTAGTCAATAGTCCATATCAAGTATGGGTACTGCTTTTCCGAATACAGGTTCCAGATTCATTTCAAAGCATTGCAAGGTACTTATCCGTAACCCTTGGTTTGGATTTGGACCTATCAAAATTCCAATGCCGGCAACGGCACCCCTGTCGTAAACGTAACAGCACGCCAATGCACCACATATAGAAGAATCCGATAATATAGAAGGATCCGATAGAAGTTCGGTATCAATAAAATTGAGCCATATTACAGAATTTACAGTCAATTAAAACAGTAACTTTCAAATAATTCAATTAAATAATTTCTTCAATCCGTTGAAAGAGTATGACTGATTGTTGGCGTCTGAGGAATGCTGGTCGGTACTCATATCAGAAATGGATCTTACCATTATTTCACAGTCCACAGTATTTCTAGAAGTAGAGTTCAAATGCACTTCGCATCCCGAAAGTGAGATGGTTTGATCAGTATTTAACGCATATATTTACAGAAGATACATAGAAGATAGTTTAAATCTTATCTGAATCAAGGCTGAATATCCAGCTTTGAGTGCAATCAGTTGCATAATTGAGTAAAATTAATTATGATCGGCGTGCAAAGCGGCTCACATAACATTCTTATAGTAGCGAATATATTTTCGCAGGAAAGTGCCATAACCACTTCGATGAGCAATTTGAAGCTATTGCTTTTCATTCTGATAACTACACTAACTCAACACTATGATTCGAAATGTCCTACATCGCCAGGTATTCGCATACAACCCTTCAGTAAGCTTTTCTCAGATTTTTTTGATGTCATCAATGAAAAGGATTTTCTTTCCAATTCGTAGCATAATCGAATTCGAAAGAAAATCCTTAGCAAATAAATAGAATTATTAGGCTTGAACTCAATACTACTGACTAAATCTTTCGTTGGTTTATTACCGAATTCCACAGGAAGCTAAGAAGCTAAAATATTATACACGATGAACTTTATGCTTGAAGACTTGATAAACAGAGAAGTCTTTCAAAGGAGGTAACTATGTTCCATAAAAGTTTATATGCGAAGCTAATCTATGAAATAGTATGGCAGTCCTACAAAACATTTACTGCTTTTATGCGTTGTAGGAATGTATGTTATGTTCCAGGTTTTATACACTTATGAGAGATTTATTATATTGGCTATTTGCCATTTTTCTGATTTAAGGGATGGGAAAGAATTTTACGGTTTCAGCACGATACTTTGCAAATGGGCATACAGAAACAGACTAGAAATGTTTTATTGTCAGGTCAAACTGTTGCGAGGAAAGTGAGGCTTTGAGAAGATTGTGTGCTAATTCGATAAACAAACTTTTGATATATTATTTTTTCATATTTCATTAGGCAACCAGTTGTTGCGAAACAGAAATATTGTCAATGCAATGAACAACAATTCATGGCTTGCATTGATTTATACTTTCCTGGACAAGGTCATAAATTGAGCCAGAAAAAATATGCTCTTTGTGAACGCTATCAGCTCATTTATTAAGTCTAAAAGCAATTAACCAATTCTGAAGACAAAAAAACAAAGAATCAATCATCAATCAAAATCAAGCAAAGTTATCAAAGCAAACGAAAGATATTAAAGAAAATAATGATAAGGAAATAAAATTTAAATATTTCTACAGTTACTAAGCCACGTTGCATATTGTTGTTGTGATCGAAATGGGTGAAAAATGTCGAAGAATAATTCAAACTATTTTAGCAAAAATGTTCGTCACTAATAGTTGATTGGGTTTGACCCAATGCCATGGCATATATTCACTGCAATTTAAATGTTAGTCGCTCCTGTCTTAATCCGAGAGAACATTTTTGACTTGGTCCTTTTTTTGTATTTAATTACAGATACAACTATACCAAAAAACTTCCCCATATTTCCAACAAATATAGCTTTACTTCTTAATATCTAAAGGAATCCTTGTCATTACATGAAGAAAAAAAAACCTCAATTTGTCTAAATATTTCACATAATTTGAGTTCTACATTGTTTCTTATTTCCAACAAAGTGCCAATGCACACATATTGTTTGTTAGTGTTTGTACGAAGGCACTAAACAACTGCCTGCGATCAAAAATATATGCCTTGAACAATCCTCGCAGGCAGTAAGAATTATTCAAGGCGATACTAAGAGCTATTGTCCCTTGAACACCTATTTTCGCAGTTAAACATTACAGAATGACGATTTGGTACGAGTATCACACTCTACACAAGTCACTAGGAAGGAATTTAATTGAAAAAGAGTAGAATTGAATTTGAATTTTATAGCTAAGGGTTTGGAACTTGAGCAACGTCAGATGCGACAACCATCTGACTATGGTCGGAAATTGTCATATTCTGGCGGAATGAAACGAGTTAAATTTTACAGGTCAACCTCCGCGGAAGCCGATAAGATACCGGGAAAACCTTCATATAAGAGTGAAGTCGGCAAAGCTTGACGAAATTCGATGTGGACGGAACTTTTTTTTTTGAAGATATCGGAGTCTTTCTTGGAGCTGGCACGGTGATTAATGTTGCAAGATTGAGCTTAGCGATTAAAGTGTTTTTTTTTTATCCCGATTGCTGAGTCCTACGTCATTGAAATCCGGACCAAAGCAACGAATTGGTACGGGCAGATTTCGGTCGAACTTAGTCGTAGACATAGAATTTTAAAGTACTTCTAAGCGTATCTTAGGGTGAATATATTTTGTAATAAGGTGGTTAAGTTTGAAGAAAAAATTGGCTTTTTTATTTTGTCAATTGGCTTTGTGGAGTGAATGAGTTACAGAATGAAACATTTTTTTTGGTTTTTAATTTGAAACGGAGTGGTTTCTTGTCAGCAAGGATCAAGTCACTGTTTTAGGATCCGTGGTGAGACAGTCTCGGCACAGAAACTGATAGCGTTCTTAATTCTTTTCATAGCTACGTCTCTTTTCGCAGGTTAATGTCGGGTTGGATCACGAGAAAGGTGGTCAAAGACGGTTATGGATAAAACATGAGCATAACACGCTTATTGTTGTTATTCGAACACGTGTTAAAAATAATTTTTCGTCAGGGAAAATATAATTCCCAGTGCTAGGATTCGAACCTCGACTGCTATTAGTGGAAACTTGATACACTATTTCATGATCGATCTAAGTTAGGTATATTTACAAAAGCTGAGTTGCTAATCATAGTATAAAATGCTTATACAAACATAAAAAAATTTGAAGCGTTTTCTAAAATTAGGTTAATCTTTATCCGTCGGAATGTCATAGATCTTTTGGGAGTAAGAGAAAAAACAAGTGAAGATTCCAAAAATTAAATAGTGCTGTATTGAGCATGAAAATTCTACCCTTCAGTATTTTGAACATCCTTGAATTTATTTATTTTTTCATAGAAATAATTTAATTATTCAGTATTGTTTATCTAACAATGGTGACTACTTCCAGTAGGCAACAAACAATGTCTACTGGAAGCGCTCAAAGCAATCAATTAAAATTTTAGTAGAATTCTCCGCAAATCGATTTCCTCAGAAAAAATCCCTTGTAAACAATAAACAGGTGATTCACATTGCGCGTACTATGTGTTGAATTGCTAATGAAGCCGGAAAGATTGGGTATTGGAGGTCATTAAACGCTTTATGTAAATGCGCCCAATTGAAGGTGGTTTTTCGCGCATCTTTCTTGAAAGTCGTGAACAAATTTTTAGATTTAGATATCGAAAGCAAAATTGAATTGAATTGAATAAAGACCGTCCATTCATGAATATTTATTAGAAAGAAAACACATACAGGACTCGAAGGAAGACTATATATATTAATAGACTAACTTCTTGGAAGGTTTCATAGATATCTCCATATTTTGAAAGAATATTTTATAAGTCGTTAGTAATGGCCTTTCACGCATACAATTCCTCAATAAGTAACAAGCAATCCGATGTCCTTCATGTATATTTCTCCTGTTTTCAAATTAATAGGCAACCATGTAGGTGATATTGACTAAACAAGTAATCATATTAAATTGAATGAATTGGCATATTAAAAATAAGTGGAAAAGAAATCCCACACGTCCTTGTGACCTTTCATATTTCCTATTATATTTTCGATTGTGTGGATTTTTATAAATGATGGGAAAATATTTTTTCGATAAAACTAAGATAAATAGACTTAAATATTAGAAGCCGTACATGTTGTGATTGTTGTTGTTATTTGTAATTTTTTTTAACGACGTAGGTAAGAAATAATAATTTTTATGCAGTCAATTGTATCGGATGTCAACGAAAATGACAACAATAAACTAGCACGGTTAAAGAGAGTAGTCACGAGTCATAAGCATCCCTAAAAGCACCACAAAAATTAAATGAGTTTAGTAGATGGATAATATGAAAGACTAAACACAAAATAGTGAAAGTCATAATTTAACAATAGATTGTCATAACCCTTTACCTAGAATGTGGACCATTTGAATTATACTTTTCGATAGTTTTTTAAAACAAGAATATAGGAGCAGTCAAAAATTTGGCAATTAGAACGCCAGTTACGATTTATTCGCAGAAGTTTACACTGTAAATATGTCTGCTGATTTAATTTCTCTTTAAAATTTTTAAGAACCAGTGAATAATGAAATTTTATCATTGTTATCCATCTTTTATAAGTTTTGAGCTCTTTTCGTTAGAAATATATGAAATCGCAACATTTTTGCTTAAATGATACAACCAAAATGAATAATTTATTGCCTCCTGGTTGTCTCGAATTTTCTTGGAGACTCAGAATAATTGATAATGATTTATTTTCTTGGGAAAATTGATAGCTCGATCTACAAATGTTGAATTTCAAAACGGGAAAGAGGGAATTCAATAATATGGGAGTATGTGGAAAGACACTTATACATTTACAAAACAAAGGATTTGTGCCATAAAATTTGCGATAGAGAAACTGAACACAACACATCTGTCGACTAAGTAAAATTACATGTACCTACCCCGATTGAAATTGAATTAGGGTGAATTTTAATGACTTTTCACTTCAACGTTTTTAAAAAGAATGATCGTATTTCATTTCTGCTTTCCGCTACAGGAATTATATTTTTCGGTACTGTAAAGCTATTTCGTTTCGTTCAATAACAACTTATAAACCTTTTAGGGAATAAACATTGAAAGGTGATTTACTGGATGCACATTTGTAAATGTAGCCAAAAATTCTAATTTTTTATAGGTTTGTTTCAGGAATGTTGGAAACAACTGACTATTAAACTGATAATAAAAATTATAAGCAAATAGAAACCCAAATTGCTTGGAAAAAAAGCCTTAAAAATAATAAAATGGGGCAGAATACCAAACTTTTTTCAAATTCAAGTCAGTAGCCTAGCATGCATCAGGCGTTCGTCATCTTCGGATGGTTTCTTTTTGAGAGCACCAACGAAGCAGTCCTATTGTTCCTATTGTCATCTTATATAATTAATCAGGCATTTCTTCAGAAACTGTTTCAAAACCGTTCCCAACTGTTGGAGATTTCAATATCTTTAACTTGAATACTGAGCATTTCTGGAATTTGGAGTCACTGTAATTCCCGGTGTTGGCTCAACGCTTCCATATAATAATCTTTCCCCATAATAATAATAAATAATTTTCGTTATGGTAACCTTCCTTTCTAAAGTCTTTTCTTTACTCTTTAATATAATTTTTACTTTTCGTGCCTCCATGGTTTCATATTTACAAATATAGTCACTAATGGGGAGGGATTTTCGCATGGGGTGAAAATTATTTAAGGCTTTTTTTAAAACTTCTCCAGCTACGATAAGCTGCATACCTTAAAATTGGTAAACTAAGTACAAATCTCACAGCAAAGCATTTATTTGAAGGTCCGCTAAATTATAATCAATTAAGAGTTTCATATAAGATAATAGTAGCATTTGCGAGAAATCTTTGTCTGCAATATACATTTCTTCAATTACGCGAAATATCTACAGCGAAAATCTATTCAATACTGTTTAAAAGAATGCTTAACATTCTCAATGTTGTCATTCAAGAGGTTCATTACTGTAAAAAAGATTTTATATAAATCTGGACGGCACCTATCGTGAACTAGCCTGGGTTTGTCACAACAAGTGGCAGATATTCAATATTTTTTTGCTTCAAGCGATACGTAAGTAATGCTACTTATCTTCAAATGCTGATATTAAATCAGCCGTTAAGGAAACTAAATATTTTTTTTCGAAATGTTTTTGAATCAAGAAATCTTTTTGCTCTACTGAAACAACTATAATATCGACAACTATTTGATTCAATATAAGTAACGGGTAGGACTTTAAAAAAGAAAAGGTAAATATGCAAAGAAAACAGGTACTCAGACTTTAAACTGAAATCGTTGTGCGAACTCCTTTTAAAATTTACTTAAATTAATGTCTGGACTGGTTCCGATGAAATATAGTTACTTTTTATGAATCTGTCTAAAATTTAGACTATACATATCATGTTTCTCGCCAAAAATAAACGACTAAAGGATTCGAGGCGATGCAGCCCGCTCGGCCATTAGACGTAGATACAATATTATTAAAAGAATATCTCAAACATTTTCGAATCATTTTTTGTCCTAAGGGATTGAAAAATGTAAAAAAGCAGTCTTTTTTCGTGAATTTTATTCACATGAATAGAGTCCACATTCAAACGATGCTTCTTTAAATCGAGGAGCAGGAGTACAAAATGAGTCAACATAGAGATTTTTTGTGGAAAATTCAATGTATTGAATTTTGTTTTTATGTTTAATAAATTTTTGTTGAATCTAGTGGTAGTAAATTATCCATCAGTGACGCAATAACCTAAATCGGGATTAAGGGGCCTCTGGGATGACGATGATCACAGTTCATTTAGATTAATTCCAAGAAGGGGTGCTAGACAATCGATGGTATGCAGGAAATCAATTCTTCATTGTTTTCGAAGAATTAAATAAAAAAAACTGACAGCATTTTAAATGAATCGTATTCAGTAAACATATTCATTCTTTATTTTTGTCATATATGAATCGAATGATTGCCACCTTAATAACGAACATTTAACACAGAAATTTTTCCAGAATTTTTAACTGCAAAATAACAAGAATATTTCAGTTTTTAGTGGTTATATTATGTCTGGCAGAAAAACTAGAACAATATCAAATACGACATAGATTTCATTCGTTTTTCAACTTTCTATTTTTCACCTGCTTGACGGAAAAACGATGCCTGCAGCTTAAATATTTTCCATCGCACATCCAATCTATTTCCAAAACAAGCTTTTATTTGAAATTTCCCTTCCGGACTACCACCAGCATTAATGTGGAACTTTGTAATATGTATTCAGTTTGAACAATTCCAATCATATAGTGGTTGCTGGATGTTCCTCCATTCCCCGTGATGTTTCAGGTGCTATTGTACCCGGAGAGGGATGAATGTTGATGATAGCAACAAAACAAAGCAATTTGTTTGTGCACAATTCATGGCCAACGACACTTTCAACACCATGCTACTGTTTATCGTAAGGGTGGTTTTTTGGCATTGATGGGGTCGTTTATTTACTTATTGTCGCCGCGAGATCTCAGGTCTTTGACTTTCAAATTATGTTTCGCTCTTTTTGTTAATTTGCCATTAACGGCTGCCGACAAACACGGTTTTGAAATTAACATGTTCAGACATCGGATGTTTCGGGTTAATTCGAAGCGTTTCTGTTGCTCACACCTTCGAGACGTTGTTTTATAATTTGTCAACGCGACACCTGAACGAAGACGTTTCGTTGAAGAAGATAGTTAAGATATATTAAGAATGAGGTTCTACTGTGAATGCAAATAGATAGACAAGTGATAAGGTTGAACAAGCCATAAACTTTGCATTTGGAATTTAAATTAGCGCTGATACGTTTTCCATTGTACAATGAAAGGTATGAACAATGCTGCAGGTTTGTTCTTTTGTTCTATTCCTAAAGAGTACAAAGCTTTGAACGTTTTGAGAAAAGTAAGCTGTACTATAAATTGACAACACTAGGAGCAACGACAAGATAAAATCAAGTACGTTAATACTTCGATTTAGTAGATCTCGGTGTTACACGATTTCTAATATTATCACACTTGAAAATAATGAGTAATAATGACTTTTCGAAACATTTTAAATGTTTTTGATGCCATAAGAATGCATGGATTAAAAAAAAATCAAAATAAATTTCAACAAAGTTTGGAAGAAATGTCGTTCATTCCTTTTTAAAAGCGAAGCAGAGACAATCCTAAAAACATGAATTATTAATTTTATCGAGTTTCTGTGGAAACTTGGCTAAAAATGCTATAGGTAACCTTAACCAGTTCTCAGTCACAATGTTACTTTTTTAATTAGACTACAGAAATCGTTTTTAAACACTTTTTTATCGTGACTTGATAGCCTAATCCGTTCGCAACTTGCATAGCTTTTAGCAAGACCATTCAAGGACTTTGTCATTTGGTGCTGTACTTACTTACTTACTGAAAAATTGCATCTTAATAAATTGATATATGCTTTCCCGACACGTATTTACACATCCATGATAAACGGTAAACAATTTAGATGCTCCAGGAGAGTGTAAAAAATATCAATTCAAAGCCATACGATTACAAGTTTGTGTTGAATTCAATTTTAAATTTTTGTTAATTTCACTTCTTACGCCATTCAAAATAGGAACTGTAATTTCAAGAGAGTGTTGGCGATATGGCTTTTTTTAAATTGTTCCAACTACACCGTTGAATATTTTTGAATGATTCGTGCTAAAGTAAATATACTTCAAATTCACATTATCCAAAAATTAAACTTAATGTGGATTGCTATAACTCTGACATCGTCTCCATTTTGAAAGAATTAGGAACCAATGACGCTCGCACTCCAAAACCCACACAGAACAGTGTGTAATAGGTTTATTAGCAGGATCGTGATGAAATAGGTTTATTGGCATTTCATTGATCTTGAATTTACCTACGTGTCGGCGCAATGGTCGATAATGGTAAGCAAAAAATGCTACCCATATTTCTACTACAGCGCAAGCGCCCCAATGAACAAACTAAAATGAAAGGATGCCGATATAGGCAGTACAAGTTTTCTTCTAAGAATGTTAATTTATTGATTCACTCTTGCTTCTTTTATACAAAAATCTTCGCCTAATTTGTATTTACAAATCAATGACTAACAACTATTTTCCCACAGTACCGATGCATATGGCTGGAATGAATCTATGATTTATTTTCATTTTTTAATGCTAACGCATGTGGTTGCAATAATTTGCCGTACCTCACACATTGACCCATAACACATCTTAAGGGTTCAACCGCCTTGCAAGTGGTCATCAAAAGAGCGCCGTGTCCATTTGACACTTTTCAACCACATTTGGGTTGGCATAGCTTTGTAAGTAATCCTTACCAATTGACCCTTGTGATTTATGTATTTTGTGTTTATATTGTTCGTGAGTACATTGTGGGCATGCGCGGCATAATACCGATGAGTGCAGATGAACATGTGGTTACACTACAAGTGTCTTTCTTAGGATGCTTAGTTTCCTTCACAACTAAGTGTGGATTTTCGAAATCACAACTTCTATAATTCTTTTTATTAACACAGCGTCTCGGAAACAGACGATTTTTTTTCGAAAAGAGGATTTTGTGACCTAAATTATCCATTTGTACAGTAAAAGTTTGACACTACATATTTTCAATATGTCAGCTGTGGTTGCTAATGTGGAAATGACACGCACTTCAAAAAGAAAGAAACAAATAGCCTACTTTTTATTATTGGCGATCGAAAATTTCCAAGTACGACGAGTTATTTTCAATTTGCGTTACTACACACTTACCGATTATTTGTAGAAAGAAATATTTTATCTTGAAATGCATACCTGTGAAGATATAAAATATTAAAAGTTACTATATTACACTTTAAGTAATTTTAAATTTTAAAATTGTACAATTAAGAACTAGACTTGATACTAGTTACCTAAAACAGTGTGATATAAAAAAAATGTTTAACGCCGTTTAAAAAAATAGTAAAGCCAGTTGGTTTCGATTTTTTAATGCCCTGAGCTGCTTAACTTGAATTTATTTGAAAAAATTCTAGTTCGTATTTTTTTACTTTATCAATGATAATAAATTTTGAGGAACAAATACCAAAGATTGGCCAACGGTGAAGACGATAATTCAGTTAAAATAAAATGTGGCAAAATAATCGGTGACCATAATAGGAAGACGATAGACTTTAATTTTGGGAAACGATGAACGAGTATCTTTCACAATTTTTTGATTATGCAAAAGAAAGAACCAATACATAATATATAAGAAAAAAGCTTGGTATGATCTTCCCGCAACAGCGGCTGACATGCGCAATGCGATCTAAATAAGTCTAAATTCCTCCGTTTTTCGAATCCGTCCATAGCGCTTATTCTACAAATTTGTTTGAAGCTAGTTAGCACAGATAAATCATTCGCCTATGCAATCTTGAATCATATTTGCATAGAATATGCTTTGATGTCTCCACTTTGTCTGCAGAGTTCATCGTCAGCGCTTATCACGTGCTATAGATGAGACTATAGTAAACAATGGTCAGTTCGAAACCCCTTTGTGAGTCGTACATTCTCCTTTGTAATGTTCAAAATGTCCACTGATTTTGAATTTTTAGAGAGAGTTAAGATTGTCTAAAACCTAGCTTAGTGATCTTTGACCTGTTTTTAATGTAATTTCCAAGAGTAAAGATACAGAATCATCAATGAGACAATACTGTCCAATCTCTACAACGCGATCAGGTCCTTCATTTATTTAGTTTCCTGAAAATTCTGGTACCCAAATCTTTATGACATCATTCCAGCAGAATGCAAATTTCGCGGCATTTTAAAAATGAGTTGCGACTCATTTACTTCATAATCTTTATCGATGCCAGACTATCGAATAGTATACAGACTCTTTGTATTAAGTAGGTAATCGTTTGTTTTGTTCCATCGAGAGGCAAGAAAACTGTTGAAGCGACTATTTTGCTTCACCCGTGTTAAAATATATGCCCGACTAGAAAAAAAAATCAGGATAGGATCCGATTTGAATCTGGTTTGCCTAAAGTATGATGAAAGTCAGCACTTTATTTTACTGTACTACATATGATAAAATTAGTAGGAAAGTAAAAAAATAAGAAACAATCTCTTTAAAATCGAGCGCAGAAAAATATAAGTACATATACCAAAGCAAATACGGTCTACAGTCGTTTTTGTTACAATTGAAGTCAAAATAGACTTTTCTCATATGAAATTCGGTTAATAAAAAAAATGAAGAATACAAGTAAACGTGCAATATTGTTCACTTGGAAAAGCATTTATGTAAAATAAATTTAATTAACCAATCTCTACTCTCTAATATAACCTTTAAGTTACTAACTAGCGAGTTTCATCAAAATGTGATAATCTACTAGACAACAATTTCAATTTCCATTTTCATCCCTTTAATCCACGTCTTATCCATGTAAAAAAGTCCTTGCTGATAGATTTCACCCTGGATTCAAACGAGCAGCAAACGTTGAGAAAAAGATTTATTCCGTATCACATTGTGAATGTTTCTAGTTTTGTAACGTTTCTCGTGCAACAGTCCGTGACTTTTACGTTTATTGTATGTGGATTATAGTGTCCTTTTCTAGACAGTCGATTAGTGGATGTGCAACTTGAAGTCAGTCGTGTTGGTAGTAGTTTCGCTTGCTTTTCTACATACCTATATTCTAGAATTTGTAATTTTTTACTGATTCGTTTTAGTCGTTCACACTGAAATTGTGATTTATAATAGTGTCCTTGTTGCTGTTTCTATAATTGAAATGTCTGAAGTTTCCATGACATTTTAGTTTGCTTTAAGGAAATGTATCATGTTAAAGAAAGTAATGCTTGTTTCGATTGTAGGTCAAATAAAGCAATGAATATTTGAAAGGAAGATATATAATTCATCGGATTAGAGGAATATGGTTAAGAAAACATAAAAGCAAACGGATCGGTTGGCTTTCGGACTTCGCATTAAATAAAATGCTGAGTGATGATAGTATATCAGCATCGTACACAACTGAACAAGATGTCGCTTCACTGTCAGGTGATCCTATACTGGGTACCGGGGCATAGCGATGTGTCGGGAAATTGCGAATCAGATACCCTTGCGAGAGCTACCACTGAGCTCCAGGATTATACATTAACACCCCAATTCAGCCGTCTTTCAACTTTCATAAAGCTAAGATTCAAGCAGCATTACACAAAGAATGCAAATAGGGCCTGGCTTCTGGAAGAACCCTGTAGGACAATCAGACAAACTTGGTACGCACTTCGCAGCACCCCAAAACAAGCCGCGAAACATTAAGTTTTAATGACATCCGTACTGAAGGGGCACATCCTGATTAGTAGACATGCAAAAAGGTTGACCTTTTCCTTTAAAGATTTCCACCGGAACTGCAGATCGGAAGAAGAGAAAAAACGGTTCGTCATTTTTTGCGCGAACATCCAGTACTATCCAGAAGACGCATGCAAACCTCAGGCTAACCCTTCCTGGATATCCTCACGAAAGTAGCTAATTTAAATAAAAACTACATTCACGCGAAACCCTACATGGTTCTCAGCACCTCAGAGCTAGGTTCCGGTGCCGTCCAAAACTTTTTGTGGTATCTGGACCTGTCGTGGCCTAAGTGAGCCATCTCTTGACAAAAAATGGCTGTTATTAAAACCAACCAACCAATACATTTGAAGCAATCAGTAATTCCTGCAACCAATATTTTCAAAGACACTTGAGCCCTTGTGTCTAGAAATAGCAGGTATGTCGTTTGTCAAATAGTATGAAACAGAAATATCCTTTGAAAATTTATAGTCCTCCATTTATTTTGAATCTTGTACTGAAAGAACGAACATCCATGTTCATAATTACCAAAACAAACTGATTCCCCAATGAAGAACTAATCCCTTTCTAGAATTCTTCTGCTACATGAAAGACATTGTCTTTTTTTTTGGTGGTAAAACCAACAATCATCAAATTGTGGGATTGAAAAAGAAATGCATTCTACGAGAACTTTAAACCGAACAGGGGAAAAAAGTTAATTGAATTTTCAATCTATTGAAAACAGTCATTTATTCGAAGTTGGAGATTCTTCCAGAGTATCTGAATACGATATCTTCTGCCGCGACACACGTTGACATTTTAAAAATTGGTTTGCTTCGAAATCCATTAGTTTGAATTAGGATTTGTTTTGTCGTTTAATGAGAATCGTTTTTCATTAAGTTGCTTTTGATTTTAACCACCCAATGAAGGTGCCTTTTCCCATTCAGTGGTGGAGAAATGAAAGTATTTTGAACTTCAGAATCTATTATTGAAAGGTGGTTTGATTAAGTCTCAAGTAATATTAAAAACTTTAAAGATCTGCTGTGTAAACGTTTGAAGTTAATTTTTTTAAATAATAGTATCTTAAAAAATATATAATATTTCTCATCAATTTTTGAATAAATAAGTGATTAACTACATCAGCAAAGAATATCTATGGTAAAATCAGAAGAAGGAATAAATCAACGTCTCAATGTTTTCTCATAGTTTAATAATCAACATCATCTAATGGAATCCAATTGTACAATTGCATATAAATCAATAAGATTACATATTAGATTACACATGACTCGTGATCCAGCTCGAATCTTTAACACGTATAGCCAACATTTCTGGTGACGATAAAAAAACTCCTCGATTTTGCCATTCACTAATAAAACCCGAAATACCCACATAAAATATATGTATATCCTTATTTTGTATCAATATGGATTTTTCTTATCAGACAACGTCGACTCGACTCAGCATCTTAACGAGAAATTAATTCCTATTGTAAAGATACTTTCGAAGCGAATTCCGAATCATCTGCCTAAATTGTTGATAAAATGCGGTTTCGTTGACAAAATTTGAATATAAAAGCGTACATCATAAATGTATGTATGGCATATTATGTTCTTTAGGAGAATGTCCACACAAAAAATTGGGAAGTTCGTATAAATCTTTTGTTAGATGCTACATAATAAAAGCAAGATGTAAGAAGTGTACGAAGAAGAAGGGACAGATAAAATAATAATTTAGTTTATGTGAAGTAATTGCTACTTATTGTATACAGAAGAGATCATCACGAAGCTTAGTATTATTGTCGTCGTTGGGACTGTTTTGTTAGCGAAATTAAATCGTTTGAATTGTTTACACGGACGAACGATGTTATAGATAAATATTAAAAATTAATTTCGTTGGATATGAAATTTTGTGGAGAGCTCATCAACTTTTAAATGTTTTTTAAGGCCGATATCCATACGAAAAGAAATGGAATATTTTTGAAGATAGCTATCATGCTACGATAGAAATATATTTGTAAATTTGATGAAAATGACATGACCATAAGGATTAACGCGATAATACGGCTGAATGCAAGATTTAACTCAAATTTACACAATTATTTGGGACATAATGGGAACTCGTTTACACTATGTTTACTCGTAAGGAATATTTCTCTCCCTCATAACATGCAAATCGTAGCAGATTAAAGTTTTGCCTTCGAGTGGTCGATCAAAGAATGTCTCACAGAAACGAGCCACCGATCTTAGGAAGATTAAGGTTAATAGAATTTTTTAAAAATGGGTCCTTCTCTAGACAGTTTCGTTTATTTGTCGACTAGAAGGAACTTCCGAATCGAGCAAAAGTCTAAACAAGGAAGCTGCATCTTCAATCAAGATGCCTTTTATAGTGCAAGAAGGGCATACAAAATAATAATTACATTGTTAAAAAATACACTGTCAAAATATACGAGATGCAGCTATTAAATAACGAGACTGATGCAGTAAAACACTTCATTTTGATTTCCTACATATTTACTTTTCATCATCTTTAATATATACACCCGTTTTCTATCCCTACAACGATCCATGCAAATCTTTCATTGTTTGAAGCAGTGCTGAAAGTCTTATTCTGTCAGCTCTTTGAAGACGCGTGCCACTTTTTCTTCCATAGCTTCAACGGACTCAAATCTTGTTTTTTTAAATGCAGATTACAGCCTAGGAAACAGTTTGAAGTCAAACAGGCAAATAAGGCGGATGTTCTAACACTGGAATGCTGTATGTACTTGGGTAGAAACCTCTTGACAAACAATGCGTAATGAGCCGGCGTATTGTCTTGGTGGAGAGCCCATGACTTGTCCTTAAACAATTTGGGTCGCCTTTTCCTTATTCTTTCATGGAGCCCAGCAAAAACGTGATAGTGCGGCTATTTATAGTTTAATCTTCAGGAACCCAGTGAAAGTACACGATCCCATGAATATCGTAAAAAACCAATCAACATTGCTTTGAATTTTGATTTGATCATTCGAGCTTTTATGGCTTCCGGTGAAATTGGGCTCTTGCATAAATCGGCGCTCTGTTTCAGGATCATGAGTAAAAAACCACGATTAATTGCATGTATGTATATATCCATTCCAATAAGTTTGAGACATCTTCAATGGGATTCAAAGTGTCAGTACATACATATATTTTTTCGAACTTCTTGCTGTTCAAACGTGAGAATTTTACGCACCATTTTGGCCTACACTTTTCGCAAATTAAAATTGTTATGTAAAATTTGCTGTAAGCATTCTTTGTCAATTACTAAAGCTTCAGTAGTTGCACAAATACTCCACCGATAGTCAGATAGAATCAGATTACCGTTATTTTCGAATTTGTCATCCGTTTTTGACGTGGAAGGGCGAACCGAAAGTGAATCATCTTCAACGTCTTTTCGGCCATCTTGAAAACGCTTAAACCACTCAAAAACACGTGCACGCGATAAACATTTATGGCAATACACTTCTTGCAATAACAAAAGTTTTAGTAGGCTTTTTAAGTTTAAAGTGAAATTCAACAACCATTCGTTGCTTTATTGTTACCTAATATTTTTCCGGCAAAAAACTCTAAGTTGTTTAGCGTGAATCCTTTTTTTCCGAATACAGTACCTCTCGCTTCTGTAAACAAATCCGTACAGCCGAAGTCTTCATTCGCATTAGATTTGTTTTTTGTCGGAAAAAAATTAAGCAACAATATAGCAACGAACTGTTGTGAAATTTTACTTTAAACTTATTCTTATTTACTAACATTTGATGGACCTTTCGGGAGCTCTTTCTAACAATTTCAAATCAAAATTGCATTTTTCAAAGAAATATTTTTGCAACACTATGTTACATTGATTTCCTAGAAAACATATTCGATTGCCCATTCTAACTGATTACATGAATGACAAAATAATCATTATCACAAATGTCATACACATCAACATCAAGGATATGCTGACACATTTTCATCACTCTTTTATTATTGGAAACTTGCGACTAAATTTCACAACGAAATATTTTATCCTATTCGGGCACATGTCATGATAATGTAGCAAATCTTCACATACACATGACTACAACCTTTGAACGCTAGAATCGAGTCCCTTTTAAAAACCCTGTTGGCATTTCAGTGAAGGAAATTGTATGTTGCTATTTAGCTAAAGTGAAAAATGTATAACGTCTTTTTATGTTCGACTCAATTCAATGGATTCAATTTCTTTTCACATTGCCCTTGAGGAATTCAATACAAGTTCAGTAAGAAAAACAATATTGAGCATGTTTTTCAGGAGTTGTTTATAGGTAGTACTCAGTCAATGAATTAAGATCAACAGGAAGGACGATTATTGGATGTGTTGAAGTATTTAAAGTGTAAAAACAAACAAAACAAATATTTTTTAACGTTTTATTTTTAGTTTTATGTTGAAGAACTAAATACACTTGAAGCTTCTTGTCTTGATTATTTATGAAATCTACATGCTTTAGATTAGATTCGAGGCTAGCCTAATAAAGCTATGATGAACTTCTCAATCACTATGATCTTAAAGATCTACTGCAAAGTCCTGGGCTTGTTAGTCGGACAGCACATCCACTAAGAACTTCGCTTCCTGACTGTGTCCCATCTTCCACTCCTACTCATTTCCTAGGAATCCCGAGGAGGTGACTTAGAAGCGCACGGGTTAAGCCATTTTCAATTTTTTTAATGAACCATTGATAAATTAAGCGGTGAATTTCATGTAAAATAAATTTTTCGGAAAATTTACAAACTCAATTGCGATTTGGATCTCAAACTCAATTGCGACTTGGATTTTTCCAAAATCGATTTGTCCTCGAATTTATTGCAAAAATTTTTCAATTGTTTTGAGGAAAATTTGGAAAGGAATTGTATATATAGACAACTTGAAACCGCTATAAATTGAAAACATTGAATTTGGGAACGATTTCGCGTTAAGAATAAAGCACAAGCAAATTTTCCACTAAAACATGCCCACATTGGGCGCCGATTTTTGAAATTGTTAACGCTGAAAGTTTTTATGTAATCATAAGTTTACAAGATATTTTTGGGGCGGGGGGAATGCAGGAATGTAATAACAATAAAGAAAAAGAACAAAAAATATGGCACAGCAGAAGAATTTCATGTAGAATACTGAAAATTCTATGAAACAATAAATCTAAGTAGGTAAGCCGACTTATTGTATCCTGTGAAAATCCAAGAAATATTCTATCTTGATATTTGATTTAATCTGTTTGAAACAAACAATTCATTTATCAATGTGCAGCTTTGAGTTTAAACCTTATATGTATAATTTAATTTTGATAGCATGGGATAATTTTCGTGGAGCTTTACAGGAAAGACTTGATAGAAACGCTATCAATTTTTCATAAAATATAAACATGATTAATTTGAGCAAGCAAGAAAGTGATGTTTTTGTGAACGTGATATGCACGTTCAGTTTACACAATCTCAATTTAATAAAACAGCAGGATATTACAGCTAATTATTCATAAGAAGCAGCTTGCTCAACGCAAAAAAATGATTCTCATCGAATTTTTGTCAGCCATTCCATGGCCGTTTCAAGCTTTAATCTTGTGCTGCTTTTCCAGTGGACGGAAATTAAATTTCACCAGAAAAACAATGAATGGTGGAATCGGAGATTGTTTTAATATTGCACAAATAAAATGAAATTCGTGGGAAAAGGAGCATCAAGCTTAGCAACATATTTATGAATTTGAGTTTCAGATGAATGAAAAGGATCTAAGTTTACAGGCGGTAGTTTCCAGCGATATGAATAAATTATTGATTGCTGCAAAACAGGATATTTCTTTACCTAAATATGAATGAGTTCTTTTTCATATATTAATTTGAGTGGAACAGAAGGAATAAGTATTTATTTACAAGTGGTTCTTGGAACGAAATCAATATAATTCTCTCAATTTTGGAAGCATCGACGTAATGGTGTATTGAATAGAATATCTTTTAAAGCATGCAAAATGTTCTTAAGAATCTAGAATTTTCTTGCCCAAAGACTCCAAAGCATTTTCTATGCCAAATGAGTCCTCAGAATCTAAGGAGGGAACTATGCGACTTTCCAAAATGAAGTATATTTAACAACTACCTCATTCCTCATGCGACGTCATACTTAAATTACGTTCGCCTAATCAGTATCCTCTATGTCGGTTATAACGAGAACCAAAAGTAGAAAAATGTCAAATGAACCTTATGATCCTTATAACGAGAACCTATGAATTAAAAAAGATATGTGCGTTTTAAGATGGCCTTTAACATATTAAAGATCGGTATGCTTTAGGAAATCAGTTTGACGTGGATTGTTGTGGAAAATTAATACGACTTACATAACAATCAGGGAAAATTTTCTACAGAAATATCAAAATCTCCTAACTGCCATTCTGTAGTAATGGTACAATGTTTCTTCAGCAGTTACCAAGAAGTTGGATAATTTGGTGTCTGGTACAGTCTTATTATCAAATTTTATCATTTCTTCACATAACAAACAAAAACAGTTGTACTTTATTGAAAACTTCGACAATTAACTTTCAGTTTCTCTATCAATTGAGAAGTGGCAAAGCATCTCACAATAATGCTTATTGCTTAAAAATTCATGTCAAAGTTCTCAGTAATATTCATCAAAAATTTGATTTGTAATACGATATTGCCTGGAAAATATAAATATTGTTTTCTTGATTGCTAAGTATCATATTTGCATTTTTATATTTTTTACAAAAAACCTCTCGCTATATTTTCTTCTTAGAATCACTCTGAGATTATGGAAAAATATTTACCAGCAATTAGAAAATGTTTCTATTTTTTCAATACAAATCACGTACATATATCTTGCCCCAATTATTTTTCCAAACGCGTAATATTTTGCTGCTTCCATCTTTTACTCTTTGCTACGGAATCAGAATTTGTTATAAATTGTACAGGATTTGATTGTTCTGTAGTGATTTTACAGAAGGTGAATATCCAAGCTTTTGTATTAGAACAGTAATTAAGATTTATTCAATATTCAAATTCATGATTAAGTTTTGCTTTTGAAATTTCAGTAATCATGAGAAGAAGTTATAATAATTAGCGATATTTTGCACTAATTGCATATGATTTTCATGAAAATAATTGTTGGCAATATATGAAATGAACGAAAATCTAAGTTGATTGTTGGAAAAAGTCATTAATTTTAAGTGCTTTTTAGAGAATGGATTCATTTTAAAGGGAAGTTGAGAAATCTTCACGCTTAACGTTGCGTCAAATTGACAAATTTGGGGAAATTTAAAAAAAACGTATTAAAAAATCATTTACTGTTGAATAAAACATATTAATAGGTCCTCAATTCAATACAAATTGCATGATATACCTCAATATTTTTCTTATTTAATGATGTCTTAGAGAATTAAATGGGTGCAGGAAAAAAATTCTCAAATGTATTATTATCTTAATTCTGGTTAGATTGACGCAACGTTCTCACTGACGGTTGTGTGAAGCCTTTTAAAAGGCCTTAAGGTCATCGGATATTTTAACCGATAAGTAGCGCGGCTTATTGAAAGTTTCAATAAAATTAGGCACAAAATACTAAAAAAAATACTGTATAAAGGAAATACCAAGCTTAAGCGGAAGGAATTCAATCTAATTGCAAATGAGCTGCAAAGAATAAGTTGAGTGCATCACAAATTGTGGCCAAACTAAATTTTCCTGTCACGAAAACCCGAGTTCAACAAATTTTGCATCACAAACCACATTTAATTTTAAAAAAACGAAAGAGGAAACCAATGCTAAAGGTGTACCATAAATTATCTAGATTGTCGTTCACCAAAGATCACATAAAATGGACTTAAAAAATGGGAGTCCGTTATCTTTTCTGATAAAAAAAAAAGTTTAATTTAGATGACCCCAATGGTCTTAGCTCATAATGGCACGATATTCGTAATGAAAATCAAGTTAGAAATAGTCGGAATTTTCGGGGAGGAAGTGTGATAGTTTGGGATACATTCTCAACATTCGGAAAGTTAAAGTTGGGCTTCATTTCCACCAAAATTACTGCAGAAAAGTATTGTAAACTTCTATGGGGTATGATGACTCGAAGAACCTACGAAAACATCAGTGGTCAATGTTACGATGTTTCGTCATTGAAACGAGAAATTTGGAAATTTTGGGAGAAAATTGATTTCCTAACGATTGACTATCTAGTAAAGTCCATGTCCAATCAAATTTTCGACGCTATTCAAAAAAATAGAAGCCATACAAAATATTAAGGGGTTATACCTATGTGAATTTTTTTTTTCAGTTATTTTTTTATTGGCTAAAAATATGCTAACACATCCCTAGAATTGAAATCAAAAAGGTCCCAATACTGAAATACTTCAGAAAATTTTTGAGAATCAATTTTCTGAAGCAACTCCAATGCTCGAAAAACGTAAAATTTGCTCGCTTTATTCAATATAGTAATTAATATACACTGTATAGGGCACGTTCCTTCGTAAACGACGCTAAGAAAGCTTCTGTTTACTCGATCGACTACACGCTGCATTTGAGGTTAAAGTACTATGTTTTGATTGATATTTTTACTGTTGTTTTGTATAAAAAAGTGTTAGAAATGAGTAGTAAACTGTACAGTGGCCGTAAAGGCAGTAAAGCAAGTAGTTCATCGCAGAAGCGCAGCAAGATCAGCAACAGGCGTCCGCCTAATCGCCATTCGTTTGAGACTCATTAGGATTGACTGTAGGACCTAATTTTTACAATTTCTGCTGAGAAACAGACGCCGAGCGAATAAAGGCTGCTGAGCGCTCAATTTCTGGCGATGTAAAAGAGGCGAGACGCGGCCTTTTAGCATCAAGAAAGGACGAGGAGGAGAAATCCACGATCTTGGAAGGCCAACTGTATGGTGCTGGGATAGCAGAGTAAAGGTTTAAAAATTTGTATATAGTAAAATTTTGAAAATTTACAACTTTATAAGGTTTTGAAACTTCAAACGCGTTTATCTCGAAAGTGTAATTTTGAAATTTGCCGGAAACGAAACTCTTTCAGTTTTCATCCGATTGAGTTGCCGTTATAACTGTAGCTTCTTGATATGATTATCTAGTGAAGTACACACGATTTTAGCGATTGGTTTTGTTTAAAAAAAGTTATAAACAATTGAAGTCATTTTTTTGGGTCGAAAATGCACTTTTTTTGTTAAATGGTCGCCATTTTGCGAAAAATCGATATTAAACTATTATCGTGTGTACTTCACTAGCAAAACTTATGGAATTTATGAAAAAAAAATTTTATTGTTCCAGATGCAGATGGGGCTGAGAAACTTGTCCGGCCGCGGAACGTCTTTTGTAAATACTAGTGACTTTGACGTGCACTACAGCCGCCATTTTGTATTGAATTTAAAATAAAAAAATTTTTTTGCACTCTCCAAAAGTTGCCCTTTATATTGATATATTATTTATAAAAGCTTTCTTTCAAAATCCTTGAAAAAAAAATCCTGAAAAAAGCTTGTTTTTTAGCCTTCACATAGGTATAACCCCTTAAGACCGATAAAGTGATAAAGCAAAACTTTTTTCTATTTTTAAACTAATTAAAACTTTTATACGCTTATTGAATTTCACGAGAAAGTTAAATTTTTGGAACAATATTTTATTTATATAGTTGTATTTTTTTATACACCAATTGTTATTTTGTTATTTTATATATTACTGTTGCAACCAATCAAAATTTATTTAATTTTATTGTGATTTATTGTGTTAAAATTTTATTACAAATTATAAGCGCTTATAGCGCTTATAGTAATTTCGGTGACTGTATCATAAAAAGTTACGGGTCGTGAGAGTTTTTTAAGGTTTGTTTGATGTATTGTAATTGACGTTTTTTTTGAGTGAAGTATTTTATTTTTTTCTCATTGACCCTACTTCATGACCACTGACTCAAGAACCATGATTCCTCTTTTGACACAAAAAATTGATGCATCCTGATAAAGTTGTCATCAACATTTGTGTTATGTAAATCAAAACGCCGCATGAAAAACTCCTATTTCTCCTCGCGTTACGGCCTTGAACAATTCATGGAAAACATACCAAAAATTGAAATGCCACATATTTGCAGAAAAATGATCAAACAAAACCGAAAATAAGAGACAGATATGTCAGGATACAAAGATACGAAATATTTGAAAATGGTGATTCCAAAACGTTCACATGAGAATGGAAGATGTAACTAATAATAAGATTGATGGCCCCGGCAAGTGTATTCAGTATACATTGATCAAAAAATAAATGCCTCTCCTGTCGATTAGGAAATTGAGAAACGAATCCTACACGACTGTCGCTAGACCATACGACAAATACAAGGAGTGTTGTGGAAAATTCAATAATCACACAATAAGTGTCAATCAATTGGCTTTTTCTTTTTTTGTGATTAAATTCAATCAGAATAAAAATATCACAATATCGCACAGCAAGTGCCTTTTTCAATTTATTTTCTTTCTAAATTTTGAATTCTTGGGGAGGGGATTATAGAAGCCGAAGCTTATCAAAAAGATGAGCATCTGGTAAAGGATATTGAGAATGCTAAAAATGAGAAGGCCCATCCATTTCTGGAAAAACATTGGAATGAAACAGTATTGAAAGTGAACCACCATTTCAGGTTACTATATATAAAGTTTAAATGATAAAAATGAAGTAAACCAAGAAATAGATGTTGGTATAATATGACAGACATGATTTTCATTCAGAAGCTTTAAACTTAAATGTAGACATTTTTTGCAAAACTAACTGATTTAGCATATAAACGGAACATTTTATAAAACCACAAACCGACCGAGCAGCATTAAGATCATCAGGTGGAGCAGTGTTTATGTTAACAATTGACCTTATATACACATCCTGGGATAGATAAGGGTATTCTCTCATACTAAACATTCCTCAAACTTTGCGGGTAGATATTAACTGATGTTAATTACCACCGATCGGTGGCCTGGAAATTATTTATCACGCTAGAATTAAACAACAGTGTCAAACCTTTAGCAGATACAATCTTTTCAAATGAATGGCTCTATGGAGAAGAGCTAAGAGACGTTGTCAAATATGCCAAGAAAATAGAGAAAACATCTTGGAAACTTGGTTCGCCGGTCATATTTTGTACCAGAAGCAAAATGTAAACTTTGAATAATGATTTTTATTAATCTTTAAATTTTATGTTGGGTTTGTCCTGAATATATTTGAAATACTGTCAAATTTAAGAATTATTTTCGATTTAAGTAAAAAAATTAGGAATTACGTGGCACAGCTAAATTTGTTGTTGATGATTTAACAATGAAAAGCAGCATGTTTTTGTGGTTGTTTTGATATAGAAATGTGCCTCTTGAGAAAATTTGCCAATAGAAACAATTGATTAATACTAACTTTCCTGATGTTTGCATATTTTTATGACATTCACAAGTAAACTCAACCTAATGACCACGAATTTCTCATATTTGTTTTTAATTTTTGGACCGAAAATAATTGATAACCTGTTTACGGCATCACGTTAACATGTTTTTCAAATTATCAACCAAACATATCAATTTATAAAACTTCAAATTGATACATGATTATTTCTTCCGGTTGCAAAGTGAAATCCATTAAACTATGGTAAACATCGTTTCAATCTGTACGAAAATATTTTATCGAACGTTTTTCCACGAAAAACTATGCAACCACGAGCGGAAATCAAAATTTTACGCTATCTGAACTAATTGAATGAATTATGAAGATTGTTTACGTGAAAAATTATTTTTGCCAATTGCACGGACTACACAATGATTAATTTGCAATTTGTGTTCTCTGTATGATGTTTTGCAAACAATCCAAAACGATTAGGCGGTGTGATACGAAAACTAATGTAGCCACAACTAAGTGTGGATATCTGTTCAACTTATTTCGGACATGAAGAGCAAACGCAATAGCGAACGAAGTCTTCCCATTGTAATGGAAATATATTTTCGGGATCCACTTGATCATTTTCAGATTGCACGTTTCGTATTAAGTCCGGGTGAAATATTTTCGCAAGATAAATATCTTTTTGGAATAATCTGTTTGCGAAAGTTCTATATAAATTATTTGGACACGAGCGCATTTATTTTGTATGAAAAATGGGAGTGTATCTAACATGTCTTAAAATTGTACTTTTTACGATTGCTTTGATTTCTGGGATGTACTGTTAAAGGAAATGATGGACACTTGAAGGCGGTGCTGAGTAGTTTATCATTCAGACGCATGTTTACCATGGTACTGTGAATCACAGAAAAATCTTATTTTTAATCATTTTAAGAATCCGGGTAGAGATTGCTGATACATTCTTGAGTTCGCAATGGAAGATATTAAGAAATATCTACCCTGAGGAGATGTCTTTCAATCAGTTTAATTATGAACTTTTGAAATTCAAGCCCCGATTTTCAACTACGCAGGCAAACTCGTTTAGAAGAAGAATTAAAAACAGAAGGCCTGAAGTCTGAAGGTCTAAAGGCACAAAATAACTGACCGAAAAATTAAAAAAATTAGGAGTACAAAGAAAAAAGTACTACGGATTTTCTTCGATGGGGACTATTGTAGCTCTTTGCAAAATTTATTAGCAAAATAGGCGACCATCTAGTAACAAGTTAGCTGCCGCCGGCGTGCTTTTCTTTTAAATTATTTACTGATCGTAGGCGCATTTTGAAAACTGACAAACCGCACTGATTTTCCTATGATAACACTTACTAGCAAATATCAGCTAAGGCTGTCGAGCGGCAAGAAAGGAATAATTCAAAATGACCAAATAAAAGTGACATTGTGGGAAAGACAAAATAAAACTGATTTGGCAGATAACGTGTTAACGCATGAAAACTTATAGCAGGAAAATAAAAAAAATATAAGTATAAAAAAAATTGGAATAAGTTAATCAAGTAACATAACATTAATACGCAAATAAAAAATTATTTTGAATCATCATCATCATCATCAACACAGAAAGTCTTCTATGTTTTGATTTTAAAAAAGGAGTTTTTCCTTGGTACTTTTCCCATGAAAGATTTGATGTATGTCCTGCATGTTAAGTACTCTTCTTGCTGCCATGTAACGTACATTACTGTTTGGGCAATATTCGTCACTTTTCTGTTTTATCATTTTCGTGGCCAATATAATCCATAACACACACATTTTCTTAGGTCTCTGAGCGTTCCAGAGCTTCCTTATTGTTACTAATTTATGTGAGTGTGTTTCTATAAGAGTATTTATGTATTTATCTTCAATTTAATAGTTTTCTGAATCAAATTGATGATTTTCTAAATCATATTCTTGCTTTTCCAAATCAAATTAGCGCTATTCAATATCAATTGGGTTAGAAAAATTCAATTTGATTTGGAAAATAATCATTTTGATTCGGAAAACAAATTGAAAGAGAAAAGCTATAATTTTTCCTAAAGACTAACAAATGCTCTAAGAAGGCTGCGGATATTGAAGATAAGAAGTATGGATGGAGAGACATATATATATATGGAAGGTTAAATTTAAACAGAAAAAAACGTCTAAATTTACGCTGTATGCATTCAATTTAAACTAGTATATAGGCGAACCGAGGAGGAAATATCGATAAAAATATGGTAGTGCCTTAGCACCAACCCCGAGACACGAAAAGCACTTGAGGAGATGGCAACAATGTGAGACTCAAATTCAAGCCTCGGATCAAAAGTCACTTCAATGGCTTTAATTTGAAAGACAGAGGCAAGAGGCAGTTTATACAAGGACGCTTGATGGAATTTTTGGAAGTTAAGTGAAGGATAGTGGGTTTGACACCAGATATCAATGTCGTCCAGATCCATCTGCAGAGCAATACAATCTTTCTGAGATCCAATAACTATCATCAGCGTACAAAAGACACTGAGACTCTACAGTAGGGGGGAAGTCATTGATATACCTAAAGCAGAAAAAGAAGAGGACCAAAATTGTGGTAGTCTTGGACATGGTTCTTGCACACTCGATCTTGGTCTAGATTTCTTCTTTCAAATTTTGGTCTTATTTGCAAGACCCTTCAAGTTTTGCTTTTCCACACTCAATTATTTTCCATAGCTTATCATTCAGGCTTTGGTTACTATTTTTTACATAGATTGTGCGTTTAGAAAATGAGTGATGTTGACCTGTCTTAAATATGCAAAAGATTGAGGAAAAAACGTTTTCCAGTCATTGAAAATTTCGTGATTCGGTCTTCCTGTTTCGCAAATTCTCGGGCTCGGTTTTTACAAACCAAGTTTCGACCTTGGTTTCAGTCTTGCAAATCGAGCCTTGTTCTTGGTCTTACCAGCTGAGATATGGTCTCGCTCTTGGTTTTTCTGCAAGATCAAGACCAATCCCAACAGTATCTCTCAGCTTCGATATCTTGCCAAAACTGGAATGGTTATTCTTGTGGCAAACTATTAATAAAAATCTATTCAAATATCTACCTTCAAAATAAAATCATTGTTTATAAATTGATGAAATAATTTCAATATTTGAGAGCTTTAATTAAAACACAGGGTGCCCAAAAAAATTTGGAAAGTGACGTCAAATGCATGAAGATCATTTTCTTTTCACCAATATAAATATACTGAGTGCAACTAGTACATTTTTTCGCAGCGAATCACACAAAAAACGGAGGTATCTCACATCAGCTCGTTGATGTGCTTGAACAATCCTCAATGAAATAATAATCAATGCAATGCCGTTTGGCTGTCGGATCGACTACATTAACCACAAATGATCGGTTTGTTTACTTTGAAAGCTTATTTAATTTGAAATAAAATATTTGTTTATGCTAGCGATCTAGCGATATTTTTATACGGTGGAAATATTTCAATTATTCGCCGATTTTTTTTAGATTATTCATAATTTTATGGTAAAATTAATGTTGTTAAAGGATGATCGATTATGGTTTATCAATTGATGAATCACCAGAAGATTGTATAACTTTTAATTTTTCAATTTATCATTGAATGCGAATCGAAGGACATTAGAATAGACTATTTTTGCGGCAAATGGTTTGTCAACCCACATTTAGTTTGGTTAATGTTATATTGCCCCATTCTTTATTGACTTGGTAGGGATTGAATCATGAGGAACCCTAGCTTATAAATTGTAACTCTTAATCTAATGTTATTTGATTTGATTTTCTTACTTAGGTTGTGAATAAAGTGAAGTAATTGTCGAAAACAAATTTATCTTTCAAGATAATTTTGGTGTGTACCTTGATTTTGTCAAAGTCTGCTGCACTACTGCAGGTGGTTTTGCTAATGAAAGGTGAATTAATAGTTCTGAAAATACAAGAGGCATTTTAAGGTGATAGGAAGACGGCGCTTGTTCAGGATATCGTAAAGTGTTATTGATTTCTACGAATTTTTCCTTGATTTTATACCTGAAAGTACTTATGTATGTGCAACGTTTACTATTTTCTTGGATTTTAGAGTATTCACCTCTAATTGAATTCTTATAATCAAGACCACGGAATACTCGAACTGATAGCCATGAATTACTATTACCCATTCTAAATTTTTCTCAAAAACTTTTCTACTTGGGAACCATCCCTCGTGGTTGCATTAAAAAGCATAAATAAACAATCAGTAATCTGTGATTAGTATTACCTGATTCTGCTTTTCGTCCGGGATTACACTAAGTATTGTTTGTTAATTATGTATGTGTCAGCCAAATTATAGGCATGTACATTAATTACATAATTGCTTTGCTCCCAATGAGTTGTGAATATTGGTGCGTTTGAAGTATGGACGTTTATCCATTCATACTACAGAAGATTTGGTCGGAATACACAACATGCAATTTCGTATAACTTACATTTAGGATATATTATGGGCGTTTAACTGAATATAATTTTAATTTTCAACGCTCTAACACAGATATCGAACTTCATAACAACGAGTTTGCTAATGACTTTATTTCAATATTTCAGATCGTACCAATTTACTCGAGAATTTCAAAGAAGTTGCTTATGCGAGAACTTTTTAAAATGGGCAAACATTTTCGACGATATAACAAACCAAACAAGTCAATCAAAGCCAATTACCAACAGAAACAAAAAACTTGTGCATATCTTAACAGATAATTATCAATTAGAGGACTCTGTCTCTTAATGTTCAGTGTTGCAGATATTCTAACATTAATATCAAGAAATCGTGAACGTTTTCGGCTAACATATGTTCGTTGTAAACAAAACTAACATGGAAATCAATCCAACCGAATATTATGAACTAATTAACCCTCCCGTGGGTGAGGATACCGATCTGATTATCGATGACATTTTTCAAGAGTTACCAACGGGCCGGGCGCGGGTAATTGAATCGAGTGTTGCATTCTGGGCGGTTGTCGATGGCATTCTTTTAGTATTCATATTAAGTGGTAATATCCTGACCATTCTGGCAGTTCGATTTAGTCGACGATTACGCTCCGTGATATCGAATATGTTCATCTTGTCGTTAGCGATATCAGATACGGTTGTGGGATTCACACTTCCGTACCATCTAGCATTCTATATTGGCTCGCGACTAGGTGAATCACAAATGTGGTGTTTGTTGCGATTCTTCCTTATCATCTTGGCATGTTGTGTATCGATATGGAACCTGATTGCGATAGCTTTGGATCGATATATTGCAATTGTATATCCGCTGCACTATAGTCGGTAAGTCGAAAAATTCTTTGAATATTTTATATGATTTTATAGGTTTTTATGAATAAGCTACAGCACACTATCCGTGTTTTTAAAAATTAGTTTATACTCTTTCCAAAGAAGAATCAACCATGAAAGGAAAAGTAGCTTTGATGAAAAATTTACAGTCGAAAATTTTATCAAAAAACCACAAGTGGTCCACTACAACGGAGAAATAACTGAATTAGTGAAGCTAATGATTATTAATGAATAAAACCCAGTGTTAAATAAATGATTCTTAATCTAAATATTAAATGGTAAATGGACTGAAAAAATTCTGTGCCGGGAACCAGGAAGGTGGTTGAATTGACGGAGTCACACGTCAAAAAAGAACTGCTAATTTATTAAATATCCTATATCCTCGAGGATTTTATTGATGTTTTCGGATGATGTCGATGACAGTTGGCGGCTGAAAGTAGGGTTCGGTGGTAATGTACCGCCTGAGCTGCTATAGTGATGCTTGCCTCATAAACTTGTACTGCGCGCCTTTGTCTAGGTTCGTTTCATTTCCTTTCACTTCACTTGATTACTGAATCCCCCAGATTATGCTCGAAGAACCAATAAAAAATCACACGTGGTTTTGCCTTTGCTGACACGTTTTTTAAAAAAAATGATGGCGGTTAATATGGCTGACTGCCAATGGCTGACAAACGAGTTTCGCCCAACAATCCGCGTGTGGTTCACAGCCGAGAGATTTTAAACTTCTCATGACTTTCCAGCATCGTAAGTTGATAATTTCAATGAATCCACAATTCACCGCATCACAACTTGAGAATCAACAATGTTTTATTAGTAACAATATGCATTTGGACATCGAATAACAATTGGCTGTATCCGAAGATTAATTCTTAGATCCTTATAATTTTCTCTTTTTTACATGCTTGCATACTTATTAAAGATAAAAGGGTAAATACTTCAGATATGTTTTACTAGAGGAAGCACTAAAGCATTTCTGGCTTTTTATTTTCATTAACGGCTGTTGTGCCCCAAAAAAATTATTATCTATACATTACCGTCCAAGCTAATTGCATCCTACCGTTTTAGGTGCTAATTGCACCAATTAGAAGGTCGAAATATTATTGAGGGTACATACTACACTTAAATAACAAAGAAGTTGTTTTTCTATATTCATTGATTTATTTATATTCAATATAAAGCATGGCATAATCCACATGATATTAAAATTAAAAGGAAAATGGATTGTAAACTGAAAGGACTTCTGAGAGATCTTCTGTCAAATTCGATTTGAAAGTGCCGTTAGCAGTGTTAGGTGAGTAATATCTGCCCATCCTGCTGAAGCCTCTGTTGATGGACTAATTCTCCGCACAGGAAATGCTGTGCTGAATTTATTGAAGCAAACGGGTATGCCTTATTTGTTTTATTGCAGGGTTAAATGTAACTACTCCAAAAGACAACCAAGTCGAATCAGCAGCATATTATCATTCTTCTAGAAGATAGCGAAATTAAATTAAGAACACCACGCCAGTTCATATACGGTAACAGTTCAATGAAGTTATTTCGGTTGTAGAGATCCCCAAAGGCAAAAAGGGATAACGTTTGAATTGATTCAAGTTTGTCTCTATGTGGCTCAAATATGAAATTCCAGGCAATCCATAAGTATTCTAATTGCAATCCGAAATGGATTTAGTTATCATCTGATTTAGATTGAATCGCTAAAGCTTGTTTTGGTGCCCAAAAACTTCACTCCGTTTTTTAACGAAATTGTTCAATTGTTTCAAAAAGTTTTGAATTGTTGGACCGTCATTTTTTGAACTTTCACCGCTTACGCTGCAAGAACAATAATAGATACAAAAATTACTTGTAGGGAATCGCTTCTTTGACGGAACATAGATTTATCTAGAATCGTTCAGAAGTTATGAGCAGCTCTCGTTATAACTTTAAAACCCACATTTTCCGATAACTTTTAACTTGCTGCGCTGAACTTGTTAAAAATATGAAGGTTGCCTCTGAATTTGTGAGAATCTGGTGTATTGTATGCCAAGTAGTTTTACAAAATTACGAAAATGCTCCTATAATTTTCAAATTTGTAAAAATATCTTACACTAATTTTTTTTTAATTTTTTTCTAAACATTGGAATAATATATTATCTGGCCCATGGCAATGTTAAATATATCACTGCCGGTACTTACAAAACTAAAAAAGCACTATATGATGCCGCAATTTTATGGTATTTTTGTTTACTATAAAAATCAAAGCAAAGTGAATTTTCGCAGCCCTTTTGAATATCGACATTTATTTTAATAAAAATATGACGGGAAAACCGGTTCACGTATGATATTTTTACAATTTGAAAATTTGTTGAAGATTTATGTAATTTTGAATAAATACTTTTAAAGAAAAATTTAGAGGTTTCTTTGACATAGTTTTTGAATTATTACCTGTTCGGCGCGGCGCAGGTTATTTAAAAAATAATGGGAAAACTCAACGGATAGATGTTTTCATTCAATATAGGACAAGCAATTCTCTACAACAATCGTTCTAGGAAAATTGTATTTATTCTTGTTATGGTAGCATAAGCCCTAAAAGTTTAAAAAATGTAAAATATTTTAAAACTTAAAAGAAAAACACCAATTTCCATAAAAAACAAAGTGGAGTTTTTGATCATTAATCAAACCTTATAGACTTAACCAAAACCTGATTTTTTCGACCATCAAAATTTAATTGCTACCGATTTTGAGATACGTACTGGACTATTAACTAAAAAATAGCTGATCGCAAATGGAGAACTGTTTGGCAAACAGTTTTTCGATTGATACAATTTTGAATACCGACAGAACAGAATTTTCATTTTCTGCAGCTAATTTTATAGTAAAATCTCAAGATATGTACTAAAAATATCAAGGCAAAATTCATTGCTAAATTTTTTTTGGGTTTGTGTTGTATTTTTTGCTCGCTTTTACTGAACTGAACTACAAAAAATTGATTTTTTTTTAAAAGTCGTACAGCAAGTCTCTAAATTCTGGTTCATCGGTAAGATTCACTCCAGCTTGATCAGAAAAAAATAACTTCCTTTTTAAAAGCACGCGCCTTCACTGTTTTGAATTTGGCTGTGTATGAACAGTGTTTCTGTTACACTTCGTTATACATATTTTTATATTTAATATAGCAGCCGACCTTTTGAAAATAATCTTAATGCCTTTCCACACCCGAACAGGTAAATTATTCATAGTTTATCAAATTTACAAGTACCTACACATTTAGAAGTTTATTTTTAGATTTGTCTTCCTTGAAGCTAAATATAAGATAAAATTCATTATGTTGTTGCTAGGTCCGTTACAATTCATATGTGATATGTATGTTTTCCTTTGTATCTTGAAATATTCACTGCCTGCATAGTAAAAACGGTATGTTTTAGTTGCCTCTTTAATATTAACGAAAATAAGTGAGGAATATTCTTTAATATTGCGCGCATCCGTTTAGTTTTTCAGCTAAACAAAAAAAGGAGAACTAATGCATGAGATTTACTCAGAATATTCGATTGATTAGAAGTTCATCAAAGTTGCCTATCGAAAACTTAATCTAAGAGGAAGTGCTGCTATCTAAATTTATACGATAGCCTAGGAAAATTAAAAGGCTATCTATATCAATCATAGAGTCGTTCAGCTCTTGGATCAAAACTTTTAATTAGCAATCTTGATAAGATCCTATTAATGTTGCTTGGAGTGGAATCCAATCCTTTGCGGTCACCAATCCAATTATCAGGCATTAATTTATCATGTTTTGATAGAAGCTACTTAGCTTTAAGCTTCAAGAGATTTCTTGAAATACTTATAAAAGTGATTTTTAAATGCATAAATATAAAGGATGCCGTCATCACAAAAATATTCTTTCTTTTGTTATTGAAGTAACAGACAGTAGATTTTTTGGATTTTAATATGAAAAGTATTTGATTGCTTTTTTGTTTTTTGAATATTTTATATATGCAATCGGGTAGCATTCAGTGGTTTTATACTACTTTCTGCATTACAATTCTGTAGAAAAATGCGACTTATGACTTCGAATCTAAGAAATAATAAGTTTTGACTCTTGGGGCATTTCACGTGAAACCGACAACGAAAAAAAAGTGAGGTTCTGAAATTCGTTCATATTGGGCACATTTGTACTTCTGGGGTATATGAATGTGTACACATAATATTTTTGTTATTTGATGTTTAGTTGTTAAGATATGGGATTCTAAAGAATTCAAATTTTCACAGAAGGGGTTTTTTGAAATTTTATTTTCATATTGAAGTAAATTATAATTAAATAATGAATGTAGTGTTTTGTATAGAAAATTTAATGTTCTTTTTGATTTTCAAATGATATTCCGAATTTGAATTTTTTTTCTAGTTTTAAACCGAAAGTGAACATTTAAAATATTTTTTTCAATAACTTCGACCATTTTAATTTTTACTTTTTTTACTGTAAAATAAAGCTTAACATGTATACATTTTACCATAAAAATTTCAGAATGGAATCTAAATTAGTTTAGGAGATATATTAATTAGAGTGCGTGCATGTCGCTCTGAGCGTGATACTTGTCGCTTGTTAAAGTTGTTTGGTGATGTAAAAATAGATAAACACGTTGATAATATGTCAGTAAAATTGATTATTTATTGTTGCCTTACCTGTTTGTGTCATTCTCAGGTTATTGAATACCTAAATTTAGAATAAAATGTAATATTTTGAAAGAAATTATGTGTAGAAACCATTTTCAAAATAAAACATTATTTTTCGTGATTTTTACTCATATTGTGGTGACAAAATACGAATAAAAACACCACCTCTTGATTGCAAAAAGAATCACTTCATCAAAACGAATCAAAATTACATAATAGAAAGACATAAAAGCATGAAGGCAAGCAACGCTCGTTTTCCATTTTTTGTTCATTGTTGTTCTAACCTCTTAGTGAGCTACGTTCGTTAATAAGTTTTATCATTTTAATTGACTTTTTTTGTCTCCCTACGGTGATCGGCACTTAAATCCATTAAATTTACTGGCTCCGAAAATTCAAAGATATAAGAAAAATTCCTAAAAGTTTAGATGTAAAATGGAATGGAAATATTTTACATTTTATTTAAAATTTAGGTATTAAATAACTTCAGAATGACACAAACAGGTAAGGCAACAATAAATAATCAATTTTACTGACATATTATCAACGTTTTAATGTATTTTTACATCACCAAACAACTTTAACAAGCGACAGGTATCACGCTCAGAGCGACATGCACGCACTCTAATTAATATATCTCCTAAACTAATCTAGATCCCATTCTGAAAATTTTATGGTAAAATGTATACATGTTAAGCTTTATTTTACTGTAAAAAAAGTAAAAATTAAAATGGTCGAAGTTATTGAAAAAAATATTTTAAATGTTCACTTCCGGCTTAAAACTAGAAAAAAATTCAAATTCGGAATATCATTTGAAAATCAAAAAGAACATTAAATTTTCTATACGAAACACTACATTTATTATTTAATTATAATTTACTTCAATATGAAAATAAAATTTCAAAAAACCCCTTCTGTGAAAATTTGAATTCTTTAGAATCCCATATCTTAACAACTAAACATCAAATAACAAAAATATTATGTGTACACATTCATATACCCTAGAAGTACAAATTTGCCCAATATGAACGAATTTCAGAACCTCACTTTTTTTCGTTGTCGGTTTCACGTGAAATGCCCCTCTTGATAATTTAAATCAAATAATAACGATGGATTGCATTCAACCGACAAAGATTAACTCAAAGCATTTAATTAACATTTGAGTTATGTTACACGTACTCAAGTACTTTCAATTACCGAATTCGCCCCCAACTAATCCTGAATCACCATCGAAGAAGCGCTTCAATTACAAATTTATGGAGGATACCAATGCCAATAACTCTGTTTGATAGATAATAGCATTTATCTGGTTGCAGTTTGTCACCATCAAAACAAACGTAAACTCCCCAGTGATTTCATGTGGCTTTGACTGAATCAATACAATTAGGACTAATTAAATGGATACTAAAAATACGATACAGTGAAAATGCCGCTTTCGATGGTTAGTTCAATAAACGTCATTCAATTAGATGGCATGGACATGATTTGCGTATGTAAGGGTTGGAAAGTTTGCTTAATTTAATATGAGATAAATTTAGTTGTGCAAAGTTTTATCGTTTGAAATCCACAGATGATATTGAAGTGAATTAGATTCCAACTTTGTTTCGATAATTTATTGTTTGCATTACAAGTTTTAACTATCGTATGTGCAATTTAATAGATACCCCTAAATTAAAAGATATATTTTTATTGTGCGCATATTACATTTTCAATAATATTCTGTTAAGTTAGAAATGATGAAATATTTCAATCGTAACTGAAATTTTTATTATCTCCTAACAGACGTTACAGCTTTACTTGTTCACATTTTATTTTGGAATATGATGTGAACATTGATGACAAAACTACTAACACTAAATAAACTAGCACTCCCATATCTATTGAGACTAGAATTTAAATGAATTTGAAGGCTTCTTTATCACGGGAATGTCGGATGTATATTTTGACCTTACAATAATTGTGATTTTTGCAAATGATAGTGTATCATTTCCGAATTATTCCTTTCAAATTCACTGTAGAACTCTTCATTGCGTCAAGATTTACCAAAACTTTATCAAAAATGTACACAGGTAAACAGAACTATGAAAATTTTTAAAAAATTCTCTTTTCACATTTGACTTGAAATTTTCCTTCTACTTTACGACTTTAGCTTCTCCTTAAAGTAGAATTAAAACAATTTTCATGACATGATCAATTTTATGCTATTTTGCGGTCCAATTAAATTGTTTTTCTATTTCCCACATTCCCATTCCCACCAAAAAAGACGATATAATAATTTTTTTAGATTGCTTAATTTTTAACTTCCCAGTATATGGGAAGTTCTTGTAATCGCCTCGAAAATCGAAATTGAAATTTTCAACTTTTCTTTACGTTTTGAGGTCTATAGAGTATATATAAAGTGTTTTTAGAAAGGGAGACGTGTGTGTGTGTGTGTGTACGTACGTACGTACGTACGTCTGTACGTTCGTGGACACTTTTTTCTACGAGCATAACTCACGAAAACAAAGTCCGATCGACTTGGTTGAGGTGTCAATCGAAGCGTCTTTGCAATCTTAAGAGCTGATTAGTTTTTCGAAAACTTCGGTCGGGGGGGTTTGCTGTTTTGCCCGTTTGAAGGTCATTTCTGTCATGCGCTATATCTCGCGAACCAAACGTACGATTTTTTTGAGCAAGGTGTCAATCGACGCGTATTGACGTTTGCGTGATTCTATCAAGTTTTTAATAAAATTCTTGGAGCGGTTTTCAATTTTTTAAAAAAAAAAGTGCAAAAAATTAGGTTTTTTTTCAAAAACAATAAATTTTTAACCTTATTGTCAAGTTTTAGTAACCAATGGTTATAAAATTTATGTATTCCAAACAATGTTCGCAAAAACTTCATCAAAACTTTTTCTCATGATTACGTAAAAAAGTAAATTAAAAATAAAAAATCATTAAAAGTCATCATGATTTTTAAGGTCATTTTTATCATTCACTATATATCACGAACCAGATATAATATTTGCATCATTAAGGTGTCAGTTGACGTGTATTAACATCGTTGTGAAGTTTTTAACATTTTAAAAATTCTTTTCAGCTGTCTTTTTAATTTAATAGAAGAAAATGCGAAAAATTATAGTTTTTTTCATAAAAAAATATTTTTTAACTTGATTTGCACAGCACAGTGATCCAGTTTATAAAATTTATACATTCTTATCAGTTTTTGGAGAGAAACCGGCAAAATTTTATTCCATGATTATGAAAAAACTTAATTAAAAATAAAAAAATCATTCAAAGTTACCATGTAAAGAGGGTTCATACGAGTGCTATTACTTTATATCTTTTATTCTAAAAAAATTGTTTTAAATTCAATCAAAGTTTTAAGATATTTGCATAATTTGAGCAGATTTTTAATAGTTTTTATAGTCTTTTAATTTAAAAAAATTGCTTAAATTTTGAAAACCAACAAAATTTTTCAACACCAAAAAGGCCCCCATCGATTGATCCGCGTGAATATTCAATCTGTCCTCATCGACCAAAAACCTTACGTAATCAATGGACCCCCCCGTAGACGATATGATTCATATTAACTCATTCCTGTTACTGCTATGAATACCTCTCATTGTTGTAATGTTGTTGATGTTTATGTAGATATTACGGGGAAGTTGACCGTGTGGACCTCAAGGGTCGCAGCTCGCGGCTTGTTAGTTAGTTCATTTCGAGTTTTCTACTTTTGTCAAGTTCAATTCATTAAGGGAAGAAGGAAATGCTCCACCAATGACACATTTGTTTATGAATATTTCGATCAAATCGAAATAGGGATTTGAACTACCCGAACTGGGAAAAATAGTCCGACATTCTACGCCTTCATCCATGGTGGCATCATTGACTTTACGGTGCGGCAAATATTAAGAGCTAGCAAAAACGTTTTAAACTGATGAATAGATTAAAGCCCAGTTTATCTGAGGGGACTCCAAACTCGACTGCAAACTGATTCGTTCAATGGTGGTTGCTAAAGATTACTTTCTGGTAGTCGTCCAAGGCGCTATGGGAAATCTTGTGAGAAGACAAATTCTGAACTGTTTCACTACCATTTATTTGACTGAACTATAGACGGTGTGGAACGAAATGTTACTTCATACAAAGTACTAGTTTGTGAGTAAAGGGTGGGCAACGAAATGTTACCGGTATCGGAAGATTCAAAAAGTAAATAATATTAGCAAGATTTCGTGCGAGAGCTTTTGTAGTCTGCTGGTAAACGGATCCTGAGTTCATTCGAATATATTTATACCGTTTTACTTTACCCTAGCATTAGGAATATTTGAAAATTAAGAAAATATCCGCCATTATTTTTAATGTTTAAGGTCCAGGATAAATAAATTTTTTTGAACTAACCCTTAATCTCTATAGTTCAAATATTAACCAATTTCATGTTTATAAACTTTTCTTAGCTACATGACACGAAAAGTGGCAATTGTTCTTATCGGATTTGGATGGGTACTTGGAGCAACAGTTGCCGTAATTCCAATGTTTTGGAATAATTGGCGAACGGCAACATCATGCGAATTCGATGAAGTTCTACCGCCATGGTACATGGCTGGCGTCATTACACCAGGATTCTCTATGATATGGATTTGCATGTTAATTGTCTATTGGCGCATATGGCGAGAAGCTTCGAAACATGTGAAGCATCTACGATCCTCCGCAAATGGAGTTCATGAAATACCATCCGACTGGAAATCCGTTCAGGTAAGTTTTCTCGTTAATATTTCTTTAATGCTCTACGGTCGACATTTAACAGTTTCGTGCAATATTACCGCAGTTTTATTTCATGCATTATTCAATAACACGCTCATGCTAAAGGGCTGCTTCTGTAGGTATTCCTGCTACATTTAATGGTATTTGAAATAACTCACTGGGAAGCTTTGAAACATGACACTCATTAACTCAGTCTAGTCCTAAGTGGATTTCAATTAGGATAGCGTGAAGTAAAAGTTTTGTCAATGACTCCATAATAAAATTGTGGATGAATTTTGATTAAAGCAGTGCAAATTAAAAGCAGAGATAGCCTGGCTGAATGCAAATGAGTTGGAACTTTTCGAACAAATCTCAAATCTTTCTGAATATTGAATAATCGGTGATAAAATCGTTCGTCTGACTCCTACACTTTGTGGTCGTGGATTAGATTGACGCCACTTAAAGGTACTAATCTCTGCACGATTGACGACGAGAATCCTGGATTCCTAGCCAGACGTGACACTTAATGTTAATAGTTCGTCGAACTGGCAACTCGCAATGTTTTTCTTCAATGTCAATACTGTAGTTGTCTAACAAAGGTTTCAAGGTAAGGGTATTCGCGCTTCATAATGCCGAAATCTTTGATTATCACAAGTTGACAAGATAATTTTAGTGCACGGATGAGATTACAGGATGAAAAAATGAAACTTCAACAAGAACAGATAAAAAGTAATGATAAATACATGTCGAGATAACAAATTGGGGTAGAAACCAATAGATAAAAGTGTATTCTCATATCATTAGTGCCAGATAATTGAAAAAATACTAGGTGATCGCAAAATACGAATCAGGGTTATTTAGTAGAAAATGCAAACAAAAATTCAGAGGGGGTAGCTAATTATGTGTACCTACTTCTAGTCAGTACGATTACAAGACGTTTTTATATCTATACCGATCTTGCATGTTTATACTATAGAATATTATTCGATACCATCCTAATTCAATTAATCTTAATGGCTTATCCATTATCGCTTTTACAACTGACGCATAAGAAATCCAATATTATTAGGACGCTTTATTCCGCCCAGCCTTTACACTTTTCACACTGTATCCAATTCAATATAAAAAAATCATCTTCAGAGCTTGAGAATTAAATCTTGTCATTAGACACATTTCTCGTCATATATTCATAGCGTTTACCTTTTTTAACTTCCCAGTATATGGGAAGTTCTTGTAATCGACTCGAAAATCGAAATTGAAATTTTCAACATATCTTTACGTTTTGAGGTCTTACGAGTATATTTTAAGTGTTTTTAGAAAGAAGTATGTATGTGTGTGTGTACGTGTGTGCGTTCGTGGACAGTTTTTTTAAAGAGCGTAACTCACGTAAACAAAGTCCTATCGACTTCGTTAAGGTGTCAATCGAAGCGTCTTTAGAATTTTAAGAGCTGATTAGTTTTTGGGAAACTTCGGTCGGGGGGGTTTGGTGTTTTGCCCGTTTGAAGGTCATTTCTGTCATGCGTTATATCTCGCGAACCAAACATACGATTTCCTTGATCAAGGTGTCAATCGACGCGTATTAACATTTATGTGATTCTTTCAAGTTTTAAAAAAATTCGTTGGAGGTGTTTTTTAATTTTTTAAAAAAAAGTGCAAAAAATTGTGTTTTTTTTCAAAAACAATAAATTTTTAACCATATTGTCAAGTCCAAGTAATCAAAGTTTATATAATTTACATACTGCAATTAGTTTTTATAAAAATTTCATCAAAATTTTTACTCATGATTACAAAAAAAGTCAAATAAAAAATAAAAATTCATTAACAGTCATCATGCTCTTCAACGTCATTTCTGTCTCTCGCGAATCAAAAATAGGATTTGCATCGTTTAGGTGTCATTGTACGCGTATTAATATTTTTGTAAATTTGTCGCATTTTTAAAAAAAGCTTTGGAGCCGTTTTTTTCATTTAAGAAAAAAAACTGCAAAAAATTAGGTTTTTTTCATAAACAATAAATTTTTAAGCTGATTTGCAAAAAAAAGTAATCAATCTTTATAAAATTTATATATTGCAAATTATGTTTGTAAAAACATCATCAAAACTTTTCCCCATGATTAAGTGAAAAATTAAATAAAAAATAAAAAATCATTAAAACTCATCAAGATTTTCAAGGTCATTTTTATCATTCACTATATCTCACGAACCAGATATAATATTTGCATCACTAAGGTGTCAGTTGACGTGTATTAACATCTTTGTGAAGTTTTCAACAATATAAAAATTCATTTCAGCCGTTTTTTTAATTTAATAGAAGAAAATGCGAAAAATTATTTTATTATTTTTTTATAAAAAATATTTTTTAACCTGATTTGCACCGCACAGTGATGCCAGTTTATAAAATTTATACATTCTCATTAGTTTTTCAAGAGACACCGGCAAAATTTTCTTCCATGATTATGAAAAAAACTAAATTAAAAATAAAAAAATCATTCAAAGTTACCATGTAACGAGGGTTCATACGAATGCTATTACTTTATATCCTTTATTCTAAAAAATGTTGTAAATTCAATCAAAGTTTTAAAATATTTGCATAATTGAGCAGCTTTTTAATAGTTTTTAAAGACTTTTAATTAAAAAAAAATTGCTTAAATTTTGAAAACCAACAAAATTTTTCAACACCAAAAAGGCCCCCACCGATTGATCCGCGTGAATATTCAATCTGTCCTCATCGACCAAAAACCTTACATAATCAATAGACCCTCCCGTAGACGATATGATTCATATTAACTCATTCCTGTTACTATTACCTCTCATTGTTGTAATGTTGTTGATGTTTATGTAGATATTACTGGGAAGTTGACCGTGTGGACCTCAAGGGTCGCACCTCGCGGCTTGTTTCTTCTATCTTTTTGTTGATTATTTTTCCTTAGCAACGTAGTTTTTGCAGAGTTCAAAATGGTAGCCTTTTGGCGTAGATGGAAACGGGGTATAATACCCCGTTTCCATCTACGCCAAATCTCTAGATTTAGGCAACTTTCCCAAATCCTCATCAAAATCTTGTAGATTTCCCATATAAAAATCGAAATCTAGTCGATTGTATATCTTGTAGATTTCATCGAAATCCACTCAAAATCTCATGGTTGCGTGTGGCAGCATTGAAAATAATTGTATTTCAGCACATTCAGCAAGTGTCAAATTGTGTTTTGAATACGAATGACACGTCATTTTGGTGTCACATAAAGGTAACGAAATTTTTATCGTCGATATCCATTGCAATTCCACTCTCTACCAATTGTTAACAACTACGCAATCGCGAAACACACACCACGATTTCAATAACGAGAATTATCTGCTTTCAAAATTTTATGTCATCTCATGCAATGACAGTGACAGCCAAAATCCGATTTGTAAGTGGAAACACTACCAAATCACTTCGACAAAATCTAGAGATTTGGCGTAGATGGAAACGGGGTATAATAGGAGACGACATAACACGAGATTGAAATTTTTGTGAGCAATGTGGAAGAAAAGATAACAGTACATCTTTTTTTTAGCTAAATCTAAGCATTTGACGTTAAGATGTGAGGAATGGATATTCATTAAGAGCAGAACTGGAATTTCTTTGAAGGGTTTGATATGCCGAATAAAATGTTTGATATATGAATAAAACGCTGCATCCTTTATACGTTTGCACAAGCTATGCAATTTGGAGGTCAGCTGCGCAAGAATTATTCGTAGTATTTTGTTGTTGGAAATTTTTGTTGAAGTATATTAGACCCTGTTATTAAGATTGCTGGCTCAACTGTTAAATTTCGTGCCTCTTTCTTCTGAAGCAACAGAGCCTACATTTTTTTTGCTCTTGGCTCCCAAATTTTTGCTAGTTTCATGAACGTTGATATCCCAGTTTCATCTAGACTTAAAATTAATAATGCGGTGAATTTGTGACGATCCATTTTCAAAGGAAATTGTTTTTTTTTTAAATAAATCGCATTTATATTATGAATTTCAGTTGCTTTGCTTAAGCTTGAAACTTCAAATTTTTACAGGAAAAACTACATGCCCTTTTCTAAGAATCCACCCAACCCATTTTCTTATGCCACTTTATTTTCACTCCAGGAACCTGGAATTTATGTTTGATGTTTACCAGCACATTTATGTGCCAAATAGCACACATCTTTTTGGCCCATGTCATGAAAAATTTATACAAGCAACAGTAATTTTTTCTTCTTCCGAAAAATTTACGTGACTTCACAGACCCAAATTCAGCTTAGTTAAAAATTTTCTTGCATTTTTTATTGGAATTTCTAAAGAGAATTCCTACTAATGTTACAATTCTAAGAAGGCTGAAATAATTTGAAAGCTTCTTTAAGTATTTTATAAACAGCTTCTTGTATGTAACTTTCAACAGTTTTCATCCTCGCTTAGTATTGCTTTCATAGCTTAGTATTAAAAACAAGATTAAACACATGTGTGACAGATAATTATTCTTTCAATTAATATTTTACAAATTGTGAAGTTACCAGGAGCACCAAGCACAAAGCTGCTTCACATATTTGCGAAGGGACTTTTTGTCTCACCGGTTGTTGAAATTAAACAAATATCCAAATGGATATTGCATTACAATAATAATGACTAAAAGAATAAGGTAAATAATAGAACATTCATTCTTCACTTTAAATCTCTTGCACTATTTTATTTATTCAAAAGAATGTGTCAATCAAAAGAAATTTTTATGGTTTCTAAAAGATCTATTTATATTTTTTTAAACGAACTTTAAACATTCTGGAAGCATTCAAACCATAAGCAAAATTAAATCATTCTGACTGGGTAATCCTAGAAGCCTAGAAGCTATTTCATGCTGAAGCATCTAGATATTTATTGAATATTATTATAATTAGATTGATTTTCAGTCTAGTATACCAACTAGTTAAGCTGTTAAACTTTGAAGCAACATTTTTAATCCTGTTCGTGATATATTTTAGTATGACAAAATATTACCCTTTTATTTGTTGTTTCAAATTGAAAGGAGGGGTTAATGGAGTTTATAAACTATTTTCCGCAGTTTTGGTTATCAAGGGAACCAAGGTGATAATCATAAGCATAAAGCACTTTTTTAAGTTTACATCGCTCACTTTTTTCGGGGGCTGAGTTATTTTCATGACCAACAAGTTGTAAAAAACAGACGCAATTGCTTAATTTAACTTTTGAAAAACACCCTTGAGGATAGACGAATAGTAGCTATTTTCAAACGCAGACTGATAGATCGCGCCAACCTTGGTTCGAATAGCCTTACCTACGTTTCAGTCGACCACTTTTCATCCACAGTCGGTCTGAAGTTGACATGGATACAAAACGAAAACATGCACAATAAATTGTATCAAAATTGACAAATTCCTTTTCATCAATTTCAATACACTGCGTATTTCTTGACTTAGAGACGACGTCGTCCTTGAACAACGCCAAACATTATACATCTGCTTTGACTAGACATGAACAAAACAAATTCTTCGAAATTTCTTTTATTTAGAATAGCCCCGTCATAAGCTACTCGGAAATTCTGCTCAATATCTTAAATCCTGAATTCAACGCATTCGGCGAATTGTTGCTCATCTAATGAAATATTTATTTTTTATCCTAGTCTTTAGCATGCGTCGCTTTTTAACAAAATATGTTCGATTATTTTAGCTTTTATTTGTGAAAAACGATTCTTATTCGACACAAAGCGGTGAATAAAGTTTTTATCTTGTTTAATTTTTCATCTGCAACTTCTTTATGTTCAAGAACAAGAACATAAGCATTACACGTAGTGTGGCTGTGAAACTCATATTTGAAATTTTGTTAAAAGTTTTACCATCGTTTCATGAAACAATGGAAATTATGTTCATATATTTCTCCCAAATACAGTGGCTTCCAAGCTTTCATAACACAAAAACCATATCAATTATTTATTTACTTGCATGATAAACGAGCCATCATTTTACATTGTTGTTATTTTTCATCCACAGGTCGTACTATTTATACTTGGCTGCTTCTCAATATGTTGGCTTCCATATTTCATAATAGCGTGCACACAAATATTCAAATTTATCGAGGACTCGTCGCCAACTCTGTACAAGGGAGCATTCTCCCTTGCAATGGCCAATTCCGGGATGAATCCCATTATTTATGCATGGAAAAATACCAGCTTTCGAAGAGCCTTCGCCAGACTTCTGCGTTGCCAAAGTCCCGACTATATTGATGTTAGTCAGCACAGCACCCGATCCAATATTCATAGGAAGAGCTCGTCGCTTCAGCATCACAATCAGACCCCACCGAACAGTGCAACAAGTGGAAATTTCAACGCCTTCAACGACAATTTGACGGTGGCAAGGACGAACAGCGATGGCAGCCAATGCAGTCAATACACGCTGAATGATATTCGAAGACCAATAAAAAAGTGTCCATTAAGGCTGCAAATAGCTGAAACAATTGTCCTCGCAAACGGCACCACAAAGGTGGACGTGAGGTTCGAGGACACTGTAATCCCAATCACAAAAGTTCCTGACGAGCATATTGACATTTCGACCATGAAGCTGGCAAAATTAAGGGCAAAAGGGTTGCTTATCCAGCGGATCAATTGCGACGGGAATGCAAACACTGAAATACGAATCGTAAATACAAATGATGGGCTGAAGCCAGCGACCCCCATCGAAATGAGGAACTACTTATCGGTGTCCGACCCAACCACTCCCCAAAAAGTCAATGCATTGAATGGAAAAAATTTAATTGTGGGCAGTTTCAGTAATCAGTTTTGTAAGAGTCAATTAATATAATCCGTGACATAAAAATAGAATTACTTTACTATACTGTATTTATCAAGGATACTAAATTCTATCATATTTTGCACTTTGCGTGGGGGGATCAGTTACAATTAAGTTTGAAGGTGTAGTTACTGTGATATTCGACATTTAAGTTAATGTACATTGAAGGATTTACTGGGACGGTACAACTTCTACTCGCCTCGAGACGACTATACACATTCTTGGAGATTATTTAGGGCACTGAAGGTACTTATCTACACTTATGATATGAAAGACGTGTACAAAATATGAGCGACTAAGCCAAATATAGTAATAAATCTACAAAAACTGAAGTATTTTAAAGTCTTTAAGATTTAATTGTAAACGTGTACAATATAATAAACCTGTATTGGAAAAATGACTGACGTTATAAGGATATTTTTATTTGGTTGAACTTGTGGAGAATTTTATCTAGTTATTTTGATATTTTAGGTTTTTTTAGGTATTCAACCTATGGAACATACTATTCAGGACTCAGAAAGTGAATTAATTAACATTCATGCTCACACACTTAGCTAAAATGATTTTTCACTCAGCTTAAGAAACGTGGCAAATAACTAAGTTTCAGATGAATCGCAAACTATCAACAACAACAAAACTCAAAGCATAAACGGCAATTTAGTGGCAAGCGTATGAAACCCCATTTTCTAAACCTTCAAAAACACATCACTAGTTTAATCTTTTGAGCTCGGTTTCTGTTGTATGTTAGAAGTCAAAGGAAATTGCTATCTCAAGTCAAATTCATTTACATTTTGCATCCTTTGAAGATTATGTAAAATTAACTATGAAATTGGTGTAGGACCACAATTTAAGCTATTTTAAGTTAAAACGGGAACAGCAATAGGTAAGTAACTATGCATTAGTATGCTTTTATTACTCCAAAGCTGTTAAGAGGATTAAATTGTTCCGTTAAGTTTAAGATGATTTTATTTGAATCATAATTTATTGAAAATTCATTCTACAAATCCAACAGTCATACCTATGATGCTTTCAAAGTTATTTTTGGCGAGTTTTAAATGAATACATCGATTTACACAGAATATTTTAGTTACATATTCATACCAGGTTAAATTATTTTACAAAGTTTCCAGGTTGCCGGATTGTTCCCTGATATACTTTACTGTTCAGTTCTGAAGTGCCTTCCATTTAATTTCTTTTTAAAGAAAACAGCGTACGCGACTGAAAAAAGTGACAACACTTGACTTTCAAATATCATTCCTTCCAATTTAAAAATGAACGCAAGAACCCCACGAAACGATGACCACAGCCTTTCTTAGAGGCGCAGATTGGCAGGGAAACTATACCTCGGGCGATTATACACGAAGCGAGATGTTGGACGTTAGCGAAGCTCTCCAGCTATAGATGTTGCTACCTGGGCCCACCCAGCTACGGCCTACCGTGTGCGATTATGCATCTTTTGCGCGAACGGCCTCACTTCCATCGAGATGGCATTTACTTTCAGCAAATGGAGCGGGTAAGATTCGCAAACAAACTTCCAGCTTTTCGCGCCTAATTTTCGTATAAAATACCAATTTATGCACTAAATATATCACAAAAAATATCGATTGCAAAAATACTTCTTCGTTTACTAACTATTTTGATAAAAAAATCAAACAAAGTATTTTACTTGTTCACCTATTTGCACACAACGCATTGTTCATGAGATTAAGACGTTGATTTAAATAGAATCTCTAATCTTATTCACCCTTGCTTTTTTCATTTAAATAGATTCCTTGCATACAGATTGGTCCGACCCATTTATGTATATTTATATAATATATTGTACATATGCTGCGCTCTGCGAAATCATCTATATAGCTTAAGAATCTTTATTAAATGAAAATACTTAGCCAAGGTTTAGCTAGAAAGTTTTTTTTTATAATAAAAGTAATTATTTTTATCTGCGTATCACATATGTTTTTTCAAACAAGTTACCGTTACTTCATATGAGAAATTTTATTTGTGTTCTCGAATGATTCAACATAATGGTATGTCCTTAGTAAAAAAAATTGAAAAGAAACATTCATTACCTACAAAAGCAAGCAAGCGGTTGGAAAACATCTACTTAAACCATTTTAACTTGTTGGTTTTGGATCTTGTGAAATCGTTTCAGATAATTGCATCTCGGAAATAAATGCATTACACTGTCTTACCACGTAGAAGTCTGTGATGTTGTCATGTAAAAAAAGAAATGAAAGATGCCTTGCCTTGAACAATTCCCAAGCGAGAATTATTCAAGGCGAAGCTCAATACAATCCTTCCTTGAAGAATCTCAACCACTGTCGATACGTCGTTTAGATGAATCTCGTAGAACGAAAATTGCGTGCGTGTACTACATTTCACACAAGTCAATAGAAAGGTATTTATTTGATTGCATTACGATTGAATTTGGATTTAATGGTTGACGATATTGGATTGGTTACATAACTAGGATTTAAGTAGAGATAACGAATACACAATCGCCAAAGAAGCAGTACCAAACAAATGAAATTCGTCGTCATCGGCGCTCCGCCAATCTACGACGGTAGGAAATCGAGAATTTCACGTTGGCGGGAACCACTGTCACTACAAAACAACTCGTTTGATAACTTTCAACCGAAAACCTGTCAGTGGGACATATTTTTCATTGGCTGATGGCAGTCGAAAATTAGCGCAGCCCGGCGAAACAGAACGCGCGAACTGATACTCAAATTTACGGGTCATTCATCGATGATGTCGCAGCGGAGCCCGTAAAGAAGGAACATTGCCTTTTTGGTTTTGGACGACAGTCGACATTCTAACATATTTCAGCTAAATATATGAATAAATAATTTCGTGGTAAGGTTTTCTAAGCATTGTCACTTTCTTAAAGGATGTTTCGCAATCTCTGTTGAGTTAAATAAATACCTTCATTTATTCTTCAAACTTTATGCATTTATTGTGATTTTCCTGTAATTTCAAATGCTAAATGACTAACAACTCTCCAGATAATTTGCTACGAGCCTACTAGAAATTGGCCAAAATTCAGACATTGAATTAATGAATAAATTAAGCTGACCGGGACATGCATATTTAATATTTTGTGGTAAAATATACACAAGGGCACAAGCATTGCATAAAATATTATTTTTAGCAACAAACAAACTCAATTATCGTTTGTATCACCCTAAAGGAACATCCTTCAAGGCAACCTAACAGACGAAAATTCGTATATCTCATTAAAAATCCTTGTTATGTTAGGGAAAATGACATTCTCGGGGAAAAAAACGCTTAGCAATTTCATTTGAAGGTAGAAGAGAGATGAGCAGATCTCTGTTCACTCGTGAAAACACTTTAGAGCTGAAGCATTTATGCCTTCCAGTGTTTCATGATACACTAAATAAACTAGGCACATGCTCTTTTGTGGAATATATAATTTCAATTAGTTCAATTAGTAACTACAAACATGCAGCATTGGTTTTAATTAGAAAAAAGGTCATCATTACACGTATGAAGTCAATCATTTCATGATGATATGTTATATTCTTTTCCATTGAACATTTGGAATTTCATTGATTTTTTCAAGGATATGCATCGATATCAACGATGAGAATAAGGATAAGAAATACAAAGATAATCGCAGGTAATGATTGTTTGATGGATAGGACCAATGCGAGAAATCAAATTTGTAGGGCCGAAAAATACTAGGAACAACCAATAACAACATATTAAGTACTCTCGTTATTTGCTGCAAAATCACGAAGGTATCTGATAGATTATCTATATTGAAAATCCTTTCGGTTCCAATGTAATAAATCACAAAGGACTAAACACAATTTGTGACTATACAAAAGAGACCTGAGTGTTTTCTTCATTATTTGTTGCTGTTGTCATGAATTTATTTATAAACCAATATATGGAAGTTTTAGCAGGAACAGTTGGTATAGACAATATGCATATTTGAATAATTGTATGAACCTTTTTGCTCAAAAAACATTAAATTTGCCCGTAGTATCATTGATTGATTTAAATTGCGAAACTATAGCCTTGCATACAAAGCGAGATAAAATGAAATTTTCTCAAAACTACCCTTTATAAACATTCCTATACGGAGTTTTATTACAGATTTAGTTGAAACTTTTAATACTATCGTGCAGAATTATAAAAAATAAAGAATGCACCACTCGCGACTTTGAAACGGTCGGTCTCGCCATTGAAGTTTAGTTTAAATTCCCTGATAAAAGATATACCCAAAACGGCCTTCTTAAAAGGTACAAAGTCGAAAGAATGGTAAGAATACAAAATGCAGAAAGAAACGCCATCCGAATATAACCAAATTTTATCGGTTACTTAATTTGCTAAGGTTTTCTGATAAAATAATCGGCTATGTTGAATACTCTAAAGTGGGTGTACATGTGATGGCTGTGTGATTAGTGGGTATAGAGATTCTTTGGGTTCAGGCTCGACACGACTCGGGCGGGACGATCGCACTCCAAAGCATGCAACGGTACATACTTGTCGCGCCTGGTGAAACCATTTTCATTTTCCCTTTTTAAAATATTATTGTTGAGTTGTGTATACATTCATACAGTTTATGATATCTATACTGTACTTAAACACAATTACGCGACTTTATGTCATGGGAAGCGAGGCGTGAATCAGTCACAGTCACAGCTATTTAAGAGGTCTTTTAAGAGATATTTCAATGTGACGAGCATGAAATTTTCTGATTTTTATAACTTTTTTGTGAATGATTCCGATCCTTTGTTTTGTTTATTTAAATCACTCATGCTGATTCATGGCGAGGATCTAGCGAGAGGCTGACGCGAGCCTAGTGCTGTTTGTTGAAAGACTGGGCGTACTTTTGAGTACCTCTCTAACAGTGATTCGACCATTGGTCAATACTATTTTCTTCACTTTATCAATGTTTTCTTCTGTTGTTGACGTACTCGGGCGTTCGGCACGCTGTTCGTCGTTCACATATTTTCGGCCCTCTGCTTTGGTCCAAGGTAGCTGCACCATATGCCACAGTTAACATTCGGAATGCGTCCGCGCATTTAAGGTGGTTTTGCACACATAATTTGATACAGATTCTTTGATCCATTTTTATGGGTAGACACAAATCCAAGACGTCCAAGCAAAATAGCTGTCAAAAAATAACTGAAGATTCAAAATGGCAGAACTTGTCAGCATAAGTGAGGGACATGAGTACCAACATAACGCCACAAAAATATTGAAAATCAAATACACGTAGCCCGTGGAAATTCAAAAGTCACGATACTTTTTGAACAGACCTCGTATCTTGGAGCGACATATTTTTCGTTTATATTTTGAAAACTACGTGAATGAACTCATTACGATACTCTAACAATCAATTCTTTTTTAGTTCTTCTCTATTTACATAAGTGTTTGAGACGTTGAATGCCACTCGTACTTTAAAATCAAACAAAATAGCAAATCTATCACCATATCATTTATCAGAAGGCACCCATCTTAATCGCTTCTTCCAAGAATTTTAAAGCGATCTGGATAGATGTGCTACGATTTGGATTTTTGCATTCAGTTTAGAATACAATCTTGTCGAAACAACATCAATTCCAGTTATTTTAAAAGATGTGTGAACAAAAATAATTTTGAAAATGTCTAGAAGAGAAGCAAAATGCCTAAAATTTTGGAAATACAAATAGAAAAACGTTCTGCCATTTATACTCATCGTAGTGAAGAATATTCAATGGCTAAAATTAAAGCTGAGTATTCCGAAAGTTTCTGTGTTCTATGTTCTAAAAAAGAAAGAAAGAAACGGACATTTAATCGACAAACGACGATGAAGCAAGAAAAGGGTGCTAGCAAGAAAAATACACGCTTGACAGCAGTAGAAAATACCCAAAGAGTGAATTGAAGTCGTGATAAAGAACTGTCGGTGACTAAGGTAAAAAGACTTTCAAAAGAAGCACGCCTGGAGGGTAGAGCAGCCGCAAGAAACTATTGATAATTGCGAAAAATCAGAAAAAAAGACAGACTGACTCCGAGCACAAAAATTGGACAAAGGAGCAATAGAAAAATGTCCTTTGGACAGATGAGTTCAAATTTGTTATTTTTGGATCGAAGAGACGCGTGTTTGCCCGAAAAACCAAGAGAACGAGTATCTGAGCAGTGTTTAGTATCGACGTAAAGCACGGCGGAGGAAATGTTATAGTTTGGGGCTGCTTTGGTGGTGGTTAGGTTGGTAACTTGTAGAAAATAGAAGAAATTCTAAGCAGCGAATACCTGAAGATATTTCAAAATAATGCGATTTTTTCCGCACGGCGCATATTTCAGGGAAAATTTACGTTTACTTTGAAGACCTTATTTGAACAACAACGAAAATGCAATAGGATGGTCTGGCCGCCGCAATCACCGATTTTTTTCGAATAGAACTTTTCTGGGATGAAATCGATAGAAAAGTACGCGAAAAGTTACCTGTAGTGATCTTTATATAAAATTGCTAGAAGTTTGGGATTCATTTTTTGAAGAAGAAAAAACACTTATTAAATTGATAGCAAGAATGCTACGAATATGTAATGCTGTGATACTTGCAAGAGGTGGTCGCATCATTGAAAAAAAAATATAAATAATAAATACAGAATATATTCCATTGAAACTAAGCAAAAATTGAAGAAAATTGTTTTATCCTATCATAAACGTGATAAATGCTGTCGTTACAATATATATGGATGGTAGTGTAGGTAACAAGATGGATTCGGGATACTTATTGTTGAACTGAGGACACTTTGTAGTACGTATTTGGTATTTCGCGAAATTTCAACTCACTCGGATCATCCGGCAGGGAAAAAACACAAGAAAAGAACGAGCGAACAAATTTCAGGTTTACAGTGGCGGTAAATTCCCCCTAGATTACGTAATTAGGGTTGAAAGGTATTGATTTAATTGCTTTGGGCTGTCCTTGCATAGCCTACCACGCGCGATGTAGCATAATAAGCGCGGTTAGGCCGTCCGTTCAATGTTTAAATTCTGACATCCTGCGATAAAGATATAATTAAAACTAGCTCCTTCATTAACACATCAGTTGACAACAGGCGATACGGTCACTCTTAACCAGTAGCGTACGCAGGATTTTGATAAGGGGGGGTCATATTTTTGAAGTCTTGACTAGGTACGTTTGCTAGTGCTTCGGTGTAGATATGAAGATATAATTATGTAATCATAGTTAACCATACTTTTTCACCGGTCAAAGTTGGAGTCCTCCAAAAATAATTCTGGCATACTTTAGCCCGATTGCATGTCTGGTTTCATTTACTTGAATCATTCATGTTATTGACGTGTGAAAGAATCTACACTGTATTTGTAGACTTCCTTGGAACCGTAAAGTGTCTATGCATGTTTGCAAGTACATATATTCAAACGCTTTCAATACCTACAGGCCAGAAAAGAAAGCAACTAATGAAGTAAATGCCGTGGGAAAGTGAAACTGTCACTAAGCACAGACAGAGTATTATCGTAATCAGGGCTGGCTAAGCTTCTTTACCCAAGGGGGAGGGGAGGGGGGGTGAAACCCGTACCCCCTGGGTACGCCACTGCTCTTAACGCAGAGGAAGAAACGCAAAACTGTAGCGAAAAGTTTCAAACAGTGCACCCTTCCCTTGAAAACTTATGGAAATATAGATGAAAATATATTTTTACGTAAAGCATTTTAAATTTGATTTATTTTTCTAAGAGTGAACAAACTCTTGTACGGAGCACTACGCTTCTTATGGTGTAATGTGTGGTGAATTCGAAAATATCAGCCAGCGACGCCGGTGGCTAGGTACGGCAAGACTTACTTGGTTTTGTATTTAATTCTCTAAGGGAGAGTATTTTTTCGTAGTCAGCAATTTTGTAGCGTTTTCATTTATTTGATTTTTTTTAATTTGTTGATTCGGCGCTATTTCGAGGTAAAAGTGATGGAAGAATCTTAACTTCTATTCTAATGGTGGAAATTTTAAATCACAGCGAGGTCTAGCAAAAATCTGTGTGCGTTTATTGCAAGACTAAAAACGCTTAGAGATTTTATCAATATTATCACATACGATGACCCAGATAGAAAGTAATAAAAACACATATGAGAAAGCTTTTCGAGCTGTTCAATATCCCATGTGTAAACAGAATCAGAGAATGTTCTAGGACACAATCTAATGGTATAACTTGGCTTGGGACGCAATTGGAGTTAAAATCAGAACTGGGCGAAATGTGAGAGAAGTTCTCGATGGGAAATTTCGAACTTTTTTCAATTGTAAGTATAGGGAATATATTGCGTCAATATTTCATCTCGTTACTTAAAAAACTCAAAGAATCCGTATGAGCTCGCAATGTTCGAGGATATTGTACATTGCATTTAAAGCACAGCTGAATGTGTATAATTTTGAGGTGGTGTCATGTTAAATTTAGTAATATTGAAATCAGCAATCACCAATATTCAATTGAAATCTTATTGAATTAACAAGCCACGGTGGTGGGGAAAGAGTATAGTCAAATGCAAATATATGTTCATATTTTTGTTAAGGATATGAGAGCGAATAACTGTATACATTGTTTAATTGATAAAAAGATGTGCTTAATTTAAAACAAACATTCTCTCTTCAGGCACAGTAGCTACAAGTAAATTAAGAAAGTATCGCAATAGAATTTAGAAACTTAGTCGAATTTCAAGAGAGCGAAATTACATTAATTATAAAATACTTCACACCCGATGTGAGTTGAATTTGAGAGGATGAGACACTAGTCTGAAACTCTTAGCTATCTTTTTTATATCATTTCATTCGATTTAAGTACACGATTCGATGAAAGTATTTACAGCATTTGCATGTTTTTTTTCATCCCAGAGGAATCAAACTTTCATTAACTGAAATGACATGTCCACTATTGAAGAATAAGCAGGGCGCGACAAAGTCGATAGTAATTAAGCGAAGTAACTGCAATTATTATGTTAACATGTTCGCTGTTGAAGTCCAAACTACACGTTGGAGACATTTTTGTCAGCGAATAGCGTCGTGTTAAAGCATTGAGGTTTTGCATGAATTATATTTTCAACTCTCACTCAAAGTTCGAATAAATCTCCACATAAAAATGTTTGGTATCAAACTGTTTAATTTTCTGAGACGCATATAAGTAAAAAAAATTAACACGACCAAACACTTACCTCAATTCCTGTTATTCCCAATGCTGCTTCCAAATTCGGTGTCATCCTGAATGGAACCTTTTCGGGTACCCTCAATGTTTTGCCTTTTTCGAAACATACGTTGTAATCAATATGAACCATTTCACCAGTCGACAGCTTCACAAGGACATTATCCAAATGACGATCGCCCAGACCAATCACATAGCCAATTACAGACATAACGGCTGCAGACACAGAATAAGTGCGTACCGAACGACGCCAGGACGCAGCATTATTACTGTAGCACCACAGCTCTTTCGCAAGCAGATCGTTGGGCGTTTCATTGGTAAGTTCTTCTAGCACCTGTCGTAAGGCAACTAACGGCCAAGATTTCCTATTGTTTATGGTTTTTACATTGTGCTCGGCTAAAAGAGGCGTGAGTTTGTTGTAAAACATCTCGGAAGGACGTAATATCGTGAATTGTTTATCCTTTTTCGGATTGGCAGCCTCGCGTTGCTGCCATTTTTTATATAGACCGAAAATCGGGACAACTCCGTCAACCCAGCTAATCAATCCTGATCGAGGTCCAAGTGGGATGACGGAATAGTGATATGCACGGTAAATGGGAGTGTAACCATTATAGTCGATTGGTTTTGATATCATTGTGTTTGCAATAGACAAAAATTGCATTATCCTTTCATCGAGATGAAGATCTTCAAGTCCTTTGAACAGATACGTGTATCTTTTCCCATTGCTGCCAAAAAATGCAAGCTTCTTAGGTTTAGTCTTCGTCGGCAATATATATACCACATTGTCCATTGACTTGATGTAGATTTGATTATTTTCGGATGCTTCCACGCCCGGCATTGATATTGCTGTGCTCTTCATATTTACAAGCACTGGACTTATATCTACAGTTTTCAATGTAGATTGTGAGCTCTTTTGAAGCCGTTGTTGGAATATTAAATACAATTGTTTTATCTTGTACGACGATTCATTGGGCTTTTCAAAATCGAATGGTTTCTTAAGCTCCTCAATCGTAGCCGATATTATTTTCGAATGTTTCGCCTGGAAGTCTCTTTCGTAGTTGGTTTCTGGTGAACGTGACGTCACTTCAGCTAAACGTTGCATATCGTCCACAACGTGGTTCATCAATATACGATGTTTTTCTGCTATTAAATATTTTTTATCCTGAGAACACTTTCGAACATCCGATTCAAAAGTCTTGAATAGCTCTGAATATTCGCTATAAAGCTGAGCTAGTGAATGTAACCAGTACTCATCCCAAAGTAATGTTATACGTTTCAGTTCGCGGACAAGCAACTGCACTTGGGTTACTGTTTCAGGAGATTGTTTAGATAGAGTATCCAATAAAGAATTGTAGCACGAGATCAAGGTATTGTTGTCGTTGTTTCTTTCGTCATCATTAATTGATGTCTCTTGGGCCGCACCAACTACTGCCGGGAATATGATCAAGTGTGGAGAATCGTTGGCCACACGGCACAGCAGTTCGGAAACACGCTTTCTCACATAAAATTCGTGGTGATTCAACCGGCTAAACAATTGAGGCGTGATCAATTTCCACGGATGTGTTGGCGTAGTGGAAAGACCATCTTCGAGCACCTCTTGCAGTCCCAAAGCATGCTTCACAATCAATCTGAGTAGGCGAAGCGTTGCTGTAACTGTCGAGCAATCTCCATTTTTTCTGCAGCCATCCGATTCTGAAGCCAAAGTTAAATATTTAAAATATGCACTTGCGGCCATGTCGTAGTATGCGTAAACCGATTTGTGGGCTTGTCGCCAGATTTCAATTACAGATTGGATCGTGCAAACGTCTACATCAGCTAATGTTTCAATACTTCTCAAATGACTCTCTATGATTTCGGTTGAACTAACTTCGTTGGGGCCAATTTCTTCATCGTCCCCCATCATTCCCAGTTCAGTCAGTGTTGAAACGACTCTATTAATATCCTCTATTGATGCTTCCGGGATCAAAGCCTTAATGGCGTCTGTATCACAAGCTCGTAATCCTCCAGAAGCGCGTTGCTCAAAGATTTTTCGGCCCCATCTGTAACTCCACGATCCGAGGGCACTCCATGCCTTCGCTAATTGTGGACAGTGTCTCGTGCTGCACTGGATCAATTTTCCCACCGCCTTATCCAAGTTCGGAATTATCGAATTGATATTTTCGTCGAAGTAAATTTCCATCGGAGGAATTTCATCCAGTAGGCTTTTCAGAGGTGTATTTCCTTCGTGTGTAAGAATGTTTTCATTTGCCTGTCCTAGCCAATCAGACAGAGTAAGCAACGATCGCGAAAAGTCTTCTACTGCAGTCTCTGTGGACAACGCGCCAAGACAACAAACTGATCCAAGCTGAATTGCTTCCTCCTGCTTGCCATTTTGGCAATAAATCCACTTGGAAACTTCATACACTCCTCGGATTGTCTCCGTATTCCATGTTATATCCGTCATTCGGTTTGCAGCCAATTGTCTAGAAATATTGCTAAGATCACTTTGAGTGAATTCAAAGTTCACGTTCTTGAAGTATTTCTCCAAAATCAATTTAGAAAACTTGTAATTCCCCTCTTTGCGCGCAACTGATGCTGTCTTCAATCGCAGCTCAATGGTTTCGTTGGCTTCTAAATTGTATACACTTTCTAAATATTCGACCCATCGCAATACACGGCACAGGATATTTGATCCGAATGTCCTATCAATATTCAGTGAATTCAAAGTGCAATTTGAAGGGCTGCTAGGATTTAGTTTGAACTCTTTGATCTTTTGAGCTACATGGTTCATCATGACGAACTGGTTTAAGTAATCTTTAGGTTTGCTCAGAAGAAATTCTTCTATTCCTGATTGAAAGATTTTCGAACAAGCATCCCACCTTCTTTCATCGAAATACTCTGAATTGTCCAAGAGAATGCTCATCATGGTGTTCTCACAAACCGACAATAAATTGTTGTAAGAACAATTATTTGTAAAATTTTCACTACGATCGAGAATGTCCCAGTTTGTCAGACCCATAACTGCAACATCGCCAGATTCGTCAAACATTTGGGTGCATTTGATTTGATCATAGTTCAGCGATACAACAGGTATCGTGAGCTGACGTTCGGTTCTTGAGATGTGATTTTCTTTCAAGCTTTTCATCAGCTCCCATTGGTTGGTAAAATATAAGCATTCATCCAGTTGATCCGCGAGGAATGACTGCACATCATTGTCTAATTGTTCATTGTCTTTTTTCGTCAAAATACTCATATATCCTTCGGCCGCTTTTTCCTTATGCCCTGCAGCATGTTCTGCGCCACACTTGATCCATGTAAATCGTTTTCCTGACACTCGTTTGGCCCACAAGTAAACCCCGTGAAGACTATCTGCTTCTCTATTTCGGATAAGCGCCCACGTATACAGAATCAGTGTATCTTCGAAAATGGGTTCACCTGTCCGTTCACCTGTTACCAACGATTTCAGCATTGCCTCCGCAAATCGAATTATTATCTCCGGTTCGATCGAATGCATGGCAACTAAATCCACTGCTGTTCTGATGCGAGTGAACCATTCGTTACAGGTGGACGTGTTGATTTTAAAGAAAGTTCTGACTGGCTTTTCCGGGGCTGGTATCGCGAACGCCGTTCCTTCCGCTGCATTGTGAACGGACTTTTCCAAACACTCCACAATCCTCAACAGTATTCGTAGATGCCTTTGATTTGCAATCAGCGTTTCTACATTTTCGATATCCAAGGAGTTCTTTTCGCCTAATATCTGAGCTCCTTCCCGAATCAATGCTTCAACATTGAGCAGAGTCTCTTGGGGCTTTCCAAATGGAGTGCGTAGCTTATTGTTGACGCAAAATTCAGCAGCTTCCCATTCGGCCCACGCCAGCAAATAGTTCAAGTTGTTTTGGGCCAAATTGAAAAATTCAGCGCCACGTCCCTTTTGTGCCACCCAGCATTTCGGGAAGATAGTCATGAGAAAGTCTCCAACAAACGGAGCCGATTCTTTGAGAGAGATTAGTTGAAACACCTTTTTGAAGTAGCTTTCCCGTAAATTTGCTGAAATCGGAGTTGAAATGTACCAGCGCTGGAGATCATTAATGACCAAATCTTTGGTTTTCACCACACCGCTACTTTCTTGAGCCTCCTTCAACGCTACATTCAGTGGTACTTTTGCTAAAAGTCTTGCGTATATTCCACGTATGTTTTTATCCGTGGAGCAAATTTGAATGCAACACGCTTCGGCAATTGCATGCAGCACTTCAACATTCAATGTTTCATAGATCAAAAGGATGTCTATGCATTTTGCACAGTCCAGCATAACATTCACTGAAGTTCTTGTCGACAGTTTGCAGAGATTTTTAGCTATTTCCACAAACGATGAGTTGTTCGCCAAAGTTTTGGCATACTGAGCACATTGATTATACACGAATTGGATCCAATCTAATAGTTGGAAAAGCGTCTTTTCGGACACTTGATTCGCGTTGATGATCTCTCCTAAGAACTTCAAAATCATTGAAAAATGTTCTGCTGTGGGACTCATATCCTCCAAGGACAATTTACTGAAGACGTTATTGATCAATAAACTACTAGACATCACGTAATTGTTATTTTTCACGCAATGAACGGCCAGCAAATGCACACATGAATAATGTGAAACTGGATTTTCCGTCCAAATGCGCATGTTTGCCAGATCGAGATCCTTAATGAGCAGTTCTAAAATGCTCGGTTTCAAGGCATACATTCCGATTATGGACGAAGTTTGATTGGCCAATACAGCGATCGCCAGCAAAGAAAAGCTCAGAATTTGTTCAGCTTGCTCAATTAGGCATAGATTTCCATTCCGCTTGCTTATGCATTGCATTGCGCCTCGCATATCTTTCAGAAGGTACTTATATGCTTCCTGTAAAAGTGGCACATTTTTTATGCTTAGAATCTCGTGGTAAATTTTTGCAAGGAGTTTGTAATGTTTCGTATTTGGCGTCATCTTTAAATACGAAAACTCCACGTGTTGAGGCTCAAAAACGAAAGCGATGAATTCAATTGGCGTGTTTGCCTTCAGCTCCCTTACAAAATAAAGCAAAGCGAAGAGGAAAGTGCTGACTTGGACCTCATCAAAATTACCGAATGCGCTCATTTCTAGTTGCATAATTTCAAACATTTTATTGAAATCACAGAAAACGTTTCCTCGATCGCATGACAATATTAAAACGAAAAATTCATTCACATTCTGAACAGTTTCCGAGATCGAAGTCTGTTCTAGGCTTTGATACGCTACCCTCATGATGATTTCAATTGCCTCTTCAAATAGCTTTGGGCTAATAAGAAACACTCTGCTGTCTTCACTGGAGGCCAAGCATTTCAAAATCGAATTAAACGCTCCCACAAATGATCCTACACTTACTTCCGGCGAAGCCGTTTTCTCTGCAGGGGCACTCTTGGTAGCACCGCTACTCGAATTTTCAATATCCTCGCCAAACGACACGATATCCTCCAAGAATTGCGACATTAATCCGAAAGTGAATTCTTCCTTTTTAATGAAAAAGTCCGAAAAGCTCCGCAACACCCTACAGCAATGCTCTTTCAACTTGCTCGGCTGTTCTACCTCCAGGTGCCAGCCCACTACAATGTCCACGATGTCTGTAAAATGCTTCTCAAACGATTTCTTGTAGTTTGTAGCAAACTCCGCAATTACATCGCTGATGGAAATAAAGTCCTCCACACGATCGGCACATTCTAGAGTGTCCTTGAGTGAAACAATCAAACGATCGCTGTGATTGATCAAATCCATCGTGTTGGCATCATGTTTGAGGGTTGTCCTTAAGGCTTGCATCAAGTACTTTCGAATGTCCTTCAAAGAATCATAGTTTTTGAAGATCCAATTCTTGTAAATGTGGAAATCGTGACGGATTACAAATCCTAACATGCCAAACGCAGTCGCGACATGTTTCAAGCATTCGTCGGGACCATTTTTTAACACGGACACTAGCGAATCGGCAATACAATCAAATGCACGGCGTATATAAGCCGCATTGCTCGGGTCAAGGATCGCTTGTTGTAGCTTATCGCACAATTCAATGGCTGCTGAACCATTCGATTCCGAGGCTAGACGTCGAAGGATTTTCGAGATACGCATGTCGTCGGACATAAGCTGATAAATTGCCATGTCTGATTTTTTGCCTGCGAAATAAAATAGAATAGGTACATTTTTTAGGACTTATATCGAAGTTTGTCGCGTCAATTTAGTTTCCGTTAAAACTTACAACTATCAAGATAATCAGTGAGTATTATTAGTTAGTAAGTACTAAACTTTGTATGAGTCTATGTGCAGCGATTATAATTATACTACTAAAAAATTTATTTATTAATTTCACAGTTTATAGGAAAGTTTTTGCAATGGGTCCAAAAATCTAAATCAACATTTTCAGCATGTTTTTATGTTTCAAGATTACTGGAGTATTTTCATACTATTTTTGTCAAGAAGTCAGTATGTGCGGGATCATTTTTTTTCTTACGATACTTGGCGGATGAAAAATTGTATCTTCCTTATTTTTCGCTTTCCTAAAACACTCACCAAAGTGGACTTGCCGGGGTTAAGAATAACATGCGTCAAAAGATTAGGTCGGTGGGAAAATGCAGCGCACGACTTTCTTGAAAACTCAAAAATTGTCGTGATTTGCACTACATGAAAAAAATTAGCGGCTAGAGAACGCGAGGGCTACTTTAGAGTTGAGTGGATTTTGATTTGTGGTTTTTGATCGTTAGGTAGTTAATTGCTGAGATATCCGCGATGAGTAACATTATTATTAACCCCTTAAAGATGAAACCCAGTTCCAATTGAAATTTTATATATATTTTTCTTATCATCTGCTGCAATAATTTTATATTGAAATATTTCATTGAAAAAATGCTTATCTGTATGTTTTGTATGTTCCCAATTAAGAATAATGACCGGTTGAGGAATCAAATCAATAAGTAATCATATTTCAGAACATACCATTTTTTTAAACTCACATTTATTATACAAATAAAATTCTTAACCTTATTAATGAGAGGAATCCAGGGTATGCTATGGTAATTTGGAAAGCATTGCAACTGCAGCCGTTCCTGAAATTCCTGACACTGTTCTCTCGCATTGGACGAACAGAGGACACATCTTTTTCGGGTAGCTTGCAACAAGTCGTGGTTGGCAGATTTTCTTCGATTTAGTGGTATTGTTGGTTTTGGTCCAGTTTTTGGGCCATTTTTCCTTGGCATCATTCTCAGTAGGCACATCATTATCTCTCTTCTAAAATTCAAGAGAGTCAAACTTTCTGTTCCATTGATTTCCTTGTAGAGGATTCATGCTGCTACTACTACCATATTCAACGCATCCGAAAAGATTTGATTTTTTGATTTTTTGGGATTTTAATCTCGGTCTATAAGAGAATTGCAGACGATGAAAAATGTCGACGATAGTCATTTCAAAATTGTTTTTGTATAAAATATGAAGTTGTTGCACGTTTATCCACTTTCGTGGAATGTTACGATACTTGACAAAATATCAGTGAAAATTTCATTTGGAATAAACATTTAGCCTAAAAACAAGACGAATCTGTCTATCTTTTTGCCTCCTGAAGTAAATCATATATATAGAAGACTGCAGTGACAATAGAGTTGCCATTCCATCGTCAAATATAAATGGAGCCATCGTTTCTAAAGTCATAGGTTCCTCGTTCGTTTTTCCTCATCACTTTCACGGCTTCTTACGGGCCAAGCGCTTTGCGTTCTTCACGTATGGTTCCAGCACCCTTTATATTTGTTTGATGTAAATTCTTTCAGTAAGTCATACGGTGAAAAAATATCGAAAAATGCTTCAACTTGCAACGGATTAAACACAACAGAGAGAGATTCGTTTACCACTGCTAATCCTAGAGGTTCATGCATTCCGATTTTCATGACAAAATCAATTTCAATACTATAAAACGAATAGTTCGATTAGTTAGCATTTCTTTTAACTGAATGCATAATATCTCAAGAATATTGTGTCGAAATTTCAAGTTGATCGGAGCAAAATTGACGAAGTTATGAGTATTTTTATACCTTTCTGATTTTTATACCTACCCGACCCGAAAGCGCTATTGTTACTTGTCAGATGTTCCGCTGAAGCTGAAAGACAAACTAAAGAAGGCAGGATTCGTCGTAGACAAGAGCAAAAAGGTGCTTTAGACATCATGGATGATAGCAACATCTTTTATGGACCTGGCATTGATGATTCAGTGTGAGGTATGCCGATAAAATTCGCTTATGAACGTTTTATACCAGATTTTTTAGTCTTGAACACTTTAAAGCGTTTTCCCCACAACGCACGTTTTCAAAGTCGGTGCTCCTCATAACTTCAAAACTACTGCACCGATCCTTTTGAAATTTTGAACACTATCTCTGTACATAATTTACAAGGTAACGCTGGAGACCTGTTCTCAAAATTTGTTAATAATTTTTATTTAAAAATAACAAATTAGCCGATTTTTTCGCAAAAAATCACTTTTTTCCCTTCAAAGTGTTCCAAAAAAAGTGAAAAGTTGGATTTGACTAGCAGAGTGGATTTAGGAGTGATTGACATACGATTGGCCAAATATTCTCAGCAAAGCAGGTGCTGGGAGTATAACATTGACGTGCGCAAAGCCTTCGTAGATCTCAAAGCAAGCATAGGATAGTATTGAACGAGAAATACTATAAATAATTATGCTAGACTTTGACATTTCACCAAAACTGATCAAAATGACAAAAGTGACGATGATGAACAATGAATGCCAAGTCCGGATTGACGGCGAATTGACGCAGAGCTTCCAAACCAATTTCAGGTCTAAAACTAGACGACGGTTGGTTGGTGGTAGTGGCAGCCCACTACCACGACAGACCCATTGTGATACTATAAGAAGATTGGGACAGCACTAAAACTTAGCTACAAGATACTGAGTATCCCATGATGGATTGCCGTATCAAGCAGCTAATGCGTAAATTAGCTACTTCTGTGAGGCTATCCGGGAAGGACGAGCCTAGAGCTTCTATTCGTCTTCTGGATAGTGTGTCACGGTTCGACTCGCGGCACCACACCACTCACTCACATTAGAAGTCGCCACTCTTTAGTTTAGTTTATTGTAAATCAGCTTTCGAAATATTTTGTAATGCTACTGCTCCACCTGCGTTAACGTTAGTGTTAACGTATGTGCCGAAGTGCGCATTAATTAACGCGTTTAAAACTAACGCGTTAAACGAGTGGCTTTTTAGGAGGATATATTTTAGGAGAGAAGAGACAGATCTCGATTCTAGCGCCTTTCGGCCACTAAATGTATCAGCTAGACGTTCTCCCATGTCAGCTTTGCAAATTAGAAATAATTTCGCAGAATATTTTGTAAATTCATTATAAGATAAAATGTCACACTTATTTATTCCATTCAAATTAATATATGTCTTAACTTACCTCGGTGTTTATTATTGAGTTTGTTACGTAGATAGGTCTCAAAAAACTATCCATGAGACTAAATGCAAACCAATTAGTTTTATATATATCATCAGTGCCGACACCTGATTTCTGTGATTTTTTCAGTTTGTTCAAATGGATACGATAATACCCCGTTAAAGGTTCTTTTTTGCCTTTCAATGCATCCAATGAAATTTCAAATGAAAAGTGACTGGATGATACGTCGTCATGCAACACTTTGTGCTCCGCGATTTTTATACAATTTCGATCGAGAATCCCAAAGGCTTGGTTCCATTGCAAATAACTCTAAAAATTCAATCACTTTCTCATTCGACCACTCCATTTTCTGAGAATCTACACAAGCAAATAAAATTAAGCAATTAATAAATAGGTATGTACGCACCTGACACACTGCAGAACAACTGCACAAATGTAGCCAATACAGATTACCGCTCAATGTAGCGCGCTAAAATCCTTTGATGTGTCGGAAAAACCGCCACCCCAGTTATCGCTTAACGTCTAACGTCATCAACAATGCCACATGCTATTTCGGACACTAAACTGTTGGCCACATCTGTGTGATGTGATTGTTAATGCGTTAATTAACGCGTTAAGGCGCAGGTGGAGCAGTAGCATAAGGGGTTCGACGCAACCGCCTTGTGGTATGTACTCTGGCGGTTGACGTCGAGATAAGTGATAGGAATAGTCGGCGAAGCTCGGCCAGCGTCTGGAGACACGCCTCAAACCGCTCACGAAAAGCTGCCCTTTGATCGAGGCGAAAAGCTCGCGGATGGCGATCAATATCAAGAACACGGGTTTGAGCACACACTCCCTCGCCCAAGGCCAACGACCGCAGACAAAGAGTCCGGTTTCGGCGCTGGTCGCGGAAACTGGCCAAGCGGTTTTGGGCGGGGGTATAAAAACGAAACCGTACTTTGGAAGCGGGTTCTTTTTCATTGTGATATCCTCGAGAGTCAGCCGCTCTTTTCTTTTTGTTTGGTAAACCGCGGACTCAAAGAAACAAGAAGCGATACATTGCCGAAAAGCCTCAGCAAGAAGTGACGCATCGCCGAGGAGGCCCCAGTGCACCGTGTGGCCGAAAAGGTTAGCGTAGACAATAGGAAGTGTATATCTTTAGAATTTAATTATAAAAGTAGTACGTTACGATTGTGCCTATCGGATATAAGAATAATTTCCCATCCGTTGTCAATAAAAGCCGTGACTCCGGAAGTTGTTGTTTTTTATGGTGAGCCGAAAACAAATTTCAGGGAACATCGGCGAGTCGGATTCTCGTCCGACGCCTAAAGTGGCGCCTACGACCCGTCTCCAACGGGCTGACCGGCACCCGAAACCCCCAACCGATTTAGGTCCTTACCCGGGAGAAAACGGTAACAAGTGCTAGGCATTCGCACAGATAATGTTGGACTGTTTACCTCTTCTTTAGATCTGCAACTTCGGCAGGAGTCATTGAAAACAACGCCCAATCGTTCTGCATATCTTCCAATTAGAAAGTGCTCCGTCCGTATGATTAACGGCTCGTGTTGAGTGAGGAGTTGCTTGGTGCGTTTGGGGCTCAGTGCGAGCCGAATTTGCCTGCTTGTCCTACAGGTTTCTTTCAGTAGCCAGACCCTATTTGCATTCTCTGCTGCATAAAGCCTAACTTTATGTTAGCTGAGGTTTGCCCGACTTGGGATGTTAGTGTATAATCCTGAAGCTCAGTACCAGCTCTCGTTAGGGCATCTGCTTCACAATTCCCTATGCCCCGTTACTCAGTTTTGGGTCACTTTATAATGAAGTAACATCTCGTTCAGTTGTACACTACATTCCATGACAATTCTAAAGTGTTTACGTTGGATATTGATTGGATAAGAGCTTGTTTGTCAGAAAAGATGCTTAAATTTCTCATAGAAATTTTCTGGTTTTTTTACATTGTATATTGTAATGACTTCTGCCTGGGCAACGGTGCAGTGATCTAGATCCCGGAAGAATAGTTTTAGCCCTAGGTGTTCCGACAAAACACTACAGCAAACGTTTCCCTTCATTTTTGATATAGCCATGGAGATATCGACCGATTCCTGTACCTCACTCATTTCTTTGACCCAGTCATCCCAGCTCGGTATGACTGACTTGAAACTGTGGTGAAAGCAGGGGATTGGAGAAGCACAGCATAATTTCTCTGGCGTTGATCCATCGCTCGGTTGTATAGGGGAGTGAACAATATTTTTCTTATGATATAGTTGTGTAGCTTTCAATCGAATCGCAGAGCACTTGGCCTGCTGTCTCGTACAGAGCATAGCCGCAAACTAATTTAATAGCATGAACAATATCTTTGTCAGGATATTTCGTAGGGCCTAGGTGATTGCAATAGCTGCAATTCTTCTAATCATGTTTAGCTAATTTTAATTTGATGTTTTTGCGATAGCTAGTCACCAAATAACCGAGTCATACAGAAGGATGAATCATAATTTTAAAACCAAAAAACTATGGTTGGATCCAGGTATTTTGGAGTCCTTTTTTCATTGTCCTTGTCTGTGATAAATGTTGTGCCGTGTTCAATGCCTTTTCTAAAATATCGAAGATGCAGTCTGCAAAAATGATCACTACTCATGCTCACAACCCATTTCAGACTTTATTGGACATGAACACATCCCAAGAAGTTCAGATTCAAATGATCTGGGAAGATTGCAATAGACTATACAATCGTTTTGGTGAAGCAACATTAATAGATTCTTTAATATTTAATCATTTTCTTACCCATAGGAACAAAGTTCTCTCCCATACTATAGGTGTGACTGCGACACAGGCTCAGCTCGTTGCTGTTGTCGGTGGAAAGACCGAAGGACTGTGAGCTTCCCTCCCCGGCTGAGCCAATACTGTATCCACTGGCCGAACCGGCAATCGGACGGCCGCCCGCGATACTCTTTTTCTTCCTTTCCATTCCGGAGTAGGCGCCAGACCTGCCGTACCGCGATATTTCACCAACCGCCGTTTCCGAATACGATGATGATCCCCACACGCACTGATCCGCGATCCTTCCGACGTACGGTTCCGTGCTACTTCCGTCCGACCCGACTGGCAGTAATCCAGGCACAGCGTGCCTGTACGTTTGAGGGTCACTTGCAACTTCGTATCCGGCACCAATATATGGACTGGCCAAAAAAGTCTCAACATTCTGCGGAAATTGGGGCACGTCGGATAACTCCTGATCCTCTCGGTTGTTTGTTATCATCACAAACGTCGTGTCATCGTGACACGCGGCCAAGGTTTTAAAGTACAACACGTTGCTGCGGTTGAAATTGAGTTTCTGTAGCTGTAAACAATCTTCGTCGACGAAAACAGGTTGAATATGATAAACACGACTTCACTATTTAACACTCGCGATATCCTAACGAGACAGTTAACCGAGAATGTCAATGGCACATTTCAAAGAACTGTCATTCTGACACACACCTGACAATAAACAAGGCCGGTTTAGGGCTGCCAGCTGAATATTGTAGCCGTGACTATCAGCTGTCCGTACAGTGGCTCCCAAGCTGTTTTCGGCGCGCAAATCCCAACCAAATAACGGTTGGGTTACATACGTAATACAACATTTATATGAGTGATGCCCTTTTAATCCTTTCGAACCTTTTGTAAACCTTTGTTATTGTGAAACCCGAAATGGCCGAAGATACTTCTCTCCTTTATTTTCTTCCAAAATGTCCCTCTATTTTAAATTCAAAAAAGCGAAACTCTCTGCCATCAAATAAAAACAATGATTTATTTTTGAACATTTATTCTAAATGAAAACTTTTCAAGTTGGGAAATTATTTATCTAATTAAGAAGTCGAAGAATTGTGGTCACATGTAAATTTATACTTGCGTTGATTTTTTAGAAAGCATGCAGTCCCCTACAATTCTCCAAATATTTCTTTTGTGTCAATTGCGGTTCTCGAAGCGTAAGCGGTCAGAAAATAGTCTAACGAAATTTCAAAACATTTTTTTAAAAGAAAGTTTGTAAATTTTTGCAAAAAATCTGAAGATATTTTTAGCCTTTGAGACAGGATTTATTGATTAAAACGTAAATCAGATTTTTCCGACCATTATAACTTTATTGTAAACGATTTTAAGATAAGTACTGGTCTATCAAAAACTATTTAATTGCAATATCACATGCAAACCGAACCAAATTACTAAATTTGTCGCGTTCTTTCTGGAAACATGGGGGAAATCCTCCTTAGTATTTAGAAATTTCCGTATACCTATTCTATGCAAGGACTAAACGAATAGTACATTCGTGGCATCAATTACAAGATCGATTCCTCTTGCTAAAAAATAGTCGTAAATATTGAATCAGCAATCAAGGAAGTTGGGTCAAGGATCAATAAACGGAAGATAAACAAGACAATAATGCCCAACAAGACAGTGCCTGACGATTGGACATTTCAGCCTCGAAAATGTTATCACCTCGCAAAAGGCGGTAATGAAAGGACGTGATGTATCAACATTGCCAATAAAGTGTATTTTTCAGCTATCCCAATTATTCCAATACTACAAAGTCCACCGTAAAAAATAGTTTATTAACATTTATAAAACGACAGTCTAATGTGTTTTTAGACGGGAGAAAAACTAAGACCTTGAGGCTGCCTCTGTAGAAACCATTGATATATTTGAGCGCTGGATGGTTGGTCGTAGTGGCAGCTCCTTTTATCCAAAGGTGTCTCACTTACGCCCCGATAGGCCCATTGTGGTACCACAGAAGCTAAGGGCGGCACTAGAACCTGTGGGATGACGAGAACCATCCAGATTCTCGTATGAAGCCGGCTATGCAGCCAATTTCTAAATCAGCTACCTCCGTGATGTTGTCCAGGAAGGGCGAGCTCAAGGTTTGCATGCGTTTCCTGGACAGTGCCGGGCATTCGCACAGAAAGTGTTGGATTGTTTCTTCCTTATCCTCTGATCTGCAACCTCGGCAGAAGTCATTGAAAGGGACACCCAATTTTTCTGCATGTCTGCCGATCAGACAGTGTCCCGTCAGTACGGAAACGATGGAACTCAAGGTTTCACGGCTTATATTTAGAAGCCGCTTGGTGCGTTTGGAGCACAGTGCGTGTCAAGTTTGCCTGGTTGTGCTACAGGTTTCTTCGAGCAACCAGGCCCTATTCGCAGCCTTCACGTAGTACTGCTTAAATCCTAGCTTTATAGAGGCTAGAGGTTGGCCAACTTCGGAGGTAAGTGTATACTCCTGAAGCTCGGTGTCAGCTCGCTAGGGCATCTGCTTCGCAATTTCCTGGTAATCACTATGCCCCGGTATCCAGCAAAGAATCACTTCACAGTGAAGCGACATCACGTTCAGTTGTAAGCGGCATTCCATTGCAATTTTGGATGAGGTATGCAAGCTGGATAGTGATTGGATAGCAGCTTGACTGCCAGAAAAAATGTTTAAATTGCGCGCTGGATACTACAGTGTATTTTAATACCAATGAAGACCGAACAAGACCAGAAGAGAGCGCAACTCAACGAGGCAGCCGTATAGATCCTGGTGAAGCTGCATAGACTTTAACGTTTCGATAATTTTGGGTGTATGGATGAAGGTAGAACTCAGACGCTTCATAAAGACTGAGCTGGCAACTGACCGCAGTTAACCTACGCAAACTATGTACGGATTATTTCAACACCAACCGAAAATCCATATTGAGTTTTTTGCAACTGGAAACAATCTATTTAGAGCCAAACATAAACGATAAATTGCGATAACTGAAAATACTATGAAACACATGTGTTAATTATGTTGATCCAGCATAATTTCCACTTCAAACTAACAAAACAAAACGGATGGCAAATTTATGGCTACGTTCCCGAATTCTCCACATGATATCTGTAAATAAAGGACTTAAACCTTTAATCTTACACCCAATGTGAACTTGGCAATATGCATATAGCTATAATTGATAGATAATCAATGTCAATTCTCCGTTATATGTTTTACAGCAAGACCATTTCAACAATTCAAAAAAGCCAAATTATTATTTTGAAAATCTTTATTTTATCTTCAATTTTCACTAAATCTCCAGGATTGAAATTAATGTGAAAACTCTACTTAAACTCAATCATCGGAGGCAAACTTTATGTCTTTTTATCAATAGAAATAAACATACGAAAATAACAGCTTTAAATCAGTTTTCTCTCTACAGCTGGATACACATAAGTAAAAACAAATTTTTAAGATTTATTGATTTTGTTCGGTTCTTATCTGTTCACTCAATCAATGTCGGTCACAATTTTCTTTTAAAAAAAAGAACATTCCCACAATCATCAAACTTTTAACAGAAATGACAACAAATTGAAAAGAAATTAAGTGATTTTTCCATCGTGATGTTTGGATATTGGAGAAGAAGAAAACAACAACTAAAAACTCTTTTTCAAACGCCTTACAATCTATCGGTAGATGCTGCCAGTTTTACAATTCGTCGTGTTGGGAAGAGTGACGCAATACGAACTCGTACATATCGCCCAGTTGACGATTGCCATTATACTCGATTATTTTCTGGCCGTCGCTGTAAATGAATAGAGTCGGATAGCCTTCTACCTGTTGCGCCATGCATAGCTCTTTGTTTGTTGGTATTGTGCAATCAACTTTGCCAATTTTAACATCAGATTTGCCAATAAATTTAACTGCTAACTCCTCCCAAATTGGAGACATCTTTTGACAGTGACCACACCTATTACACGATAGAAAATGTATATAAATATCCGCTATTTGCTTGATGTTCGATGTTCAAGCATTCGTTCAATCGACGCTTAATTCAAATGTTATGGGATAATAATTTAACTGAGAGTACATGCATAAAGACCATATTTCTTGGAATAAACCATAGAAGATATTTACTTCACAACCGTAATTTGTAAAAGCAAAGAGAAGAAGCTGCAAAATTCTCTTCTTTGCAAATGAATTCATAATTTTTTCACGACTGCTATGAAAAATATCTTTCTAATCGTTGTAAATCACCAGACAAATACAAAGAACATTGAAAACTTACCAAGGAGCATAGAATTTGACGAAAGTCACACCCTTTCCAATTGCGTGATTGAAATTTTCATTCGATAGAATCACAACGCTAGATGTGTCGCCCTCCACCGAATCATCTGAAGGTGGCTTAGCATTCACCGATCCAGCCATTTTGTTCACATACGCCTTCAAATCGTCGTGACTTCGGCCACCTGAATATTTTTCTATCTTTTTGCCATCCTCGATCCACAACAGTGTTGGATAACCCTTAAAAATTAAGTATGTTGGCATTCAGTGTACTATTAAAACGAGTTGTTTCAAAGTTAATGAATTTTTATCCCATAACTCAAACGGAATAATAAGAAGCATAAGTCACCTTGACTTCAAAATCCTGACAGATAGGTCTGTAGACCGTACAGTCGATTTTTGATATCTTCACTATTGTATCATGTGCCAATGAGTTGGCAAGCTCATCCCATGTAGGCGCCAACCTCTAAAATAGCAAAATAATATTAATAAAACAGCTTATCTAAAGAATGTATTAATTCTGAACGGTTTGTTTCATACCTGACAATGTCCACACCACGGCGCGTAGAATTTTACAAAGTGCTTGCCTACTGCCACGTGTTTCGCAAACGTGTCGTCAGTCAATTCAGTGAGTAGTTGAACTACATCCGGTGCTTTGACTTCATCGCCCTCATCCTCCGTGAGCTTCTTGGCGTCTCCTAGCGCGTCGTTAATGAAATTCGTGATAGTAAGTAGATCTCGAATGCCTTTGAATTTAATCGAGTCGATCGCATTCGCTTTGAAGTATTTCAATGTGGGATAGCCTAGAACGATTGCAAAACAATTCAAAATTATTCCCGCGGTGGAAATACATTAGAATTACATTGATACATTACCAGTCACTTCATTTTGCACGCATAATTCATGGTTCTCTGTGCAATCGACTTTTGCGATTATGACTCGTGGCTCGCTGCGAAGATTGAATGTTTCGGCGAGTTGCTCCCAAATAGGGAACAGCTTTTTACTGTGACCGCACCTAGTTCGGAAATGTTGTTATTAATTTGGGCGGCAGTCATACGTGGTAATCTAATTTAAAGCACGATAAGATTGTCATTGGACTGTCTTCTCGATAAGCTTATATTACCTCAACAAAGCGAACAATTTCATATCATATTTACAACTGCTTATTTTTCGGGTATGCTTAATTTAATCATCGAAATTAATTTCGAAATGAAAACTTTCAAAGACACTGAAACCTCTTAACGATCAAACATCAAAGTTTGAAGGATAATTGACGATATACTGAAATAAAAGCGACATTTGTGAAAATACTTGTTTCACAGTATCAATGGAAGCATCTTAATGGCTTGTTAAATGGCTCGGTCTTTCATCAGAGATAGGAGACCATGATGATACCATCTACTGAGACATGTCTCTTAATTTGTAGCATGCTTTACTCAGCACTTCAACAATACCCATTTTCGATCGTTTCGTTTAGGTTTCGATAGAAGAGCAGAAAGTTTCTTTTATCATTGGGAGGTGGAATTCTTCAAAAGACAACCGATCGGATCCTGCGTCTCGGCATGTCAGGTTATTTCAGATGAATTCAACCGTGACCATGACTGCAAAATCCTAGCAGATAGGTTTGTAGACCGTACTATCACTATTTTATCATTTGTCAATGAATTTGCGAGCTCATCCTTTGTTGGAGACAACCTCTAAAATAGTGTAAGCCGTCAAGTGCTCTGTAAAGTGTATAGTGGTCGGAACACTCACTCTATTTTTAAAGGAACTGAAGGAAAAAATATGCAGACAGAAAAAATAAACAGGATTTCGTGTAGAATTGTAAGTATTGTTATTAACCGACTGAGGCATTTGCTTCAACTAATATTTACAGCTGCGGTCATAAAACTAGAAACACTTGTAGCTTTTTTTCGTCCTTGAGAGGCGGAATTCTTCGAAAGATACCGATTTGCTCCTGCTTCTCGGCATGTCGGACAGCTTACTAAGAAAAACCCTGTGAATTCTTCAATATAACTCATTGGTCTTAGATTTGTATTTTACCTGATTCAATGACAATTGAACGTGACAAAGAGTTGGCCGATGCTACCTCTATAAGGACGAAAGAAAATCCAAGACTTAGAGCGGACACATAATTGGAAACATTGTATTTTACTATAAATAGGATGGCATGCAAATTCGTTATGATCAGTTTGAAAAAGCCAGTTGCATTCGTTGCAGTTTAAGCGTGTGTTTCAATCTCAATAACGATGGAAAAGACTAACAGATTCACTTCTCTAGTTAAACAAAAGATTGTAGACTTGAGAGAGTTAGACTTGTCATATTTACAAGTTGCCAGCCGCCTAGAGTGTTCTATAAAAATGGTTTACGGAGTAATGAAACAAGTGGCAAGCCGCAGGACTGTCCAAGACATTCCCTGGACTAAAAGAGCCCGAAATACAACTCGTAGCATAGATAGACACATCGAAACAGAGCCTTAAAAGATCAGCTGTCGAAAAGCATTGCCAACTTTTCGGAGAAAGAACAGATATTTCGGTGAGAACAGTCAGAAGACGTTTTGTGAAAGTCGGACTACATGGCAGGACAGCCAGGAAGAAGCCCCTGGTAACGGCAACTAATCGGAAGAAACGAATGAACTTCGCACGGGAACATTTAATCTGGAAAAATGAGTGGAAATTCATATTTTGAGACGACAAAGCAAAAATAAATTGCATTGGCCCAAATGGCAGAAGATATGTAAAACGACCAAGAAGTAAGGAATTGGACCTCTACTACACTTCTACTGTTGTTAAGCACGCATTAATGTTTGTAGATGTTTCTCGAGGTTCGTTGTTAGGACAATACTTCGTATAGAAGAAATAATAACCAAGGAAAAATACGTCGACATCTTAAAAAACATCATGCCATGGACTGATGACAATCTTCTTTATATATGGATGTATGCTTTTCGGAAAGGGGATTCGGAAAGCTAATTGTTCTTAGGAAAGCCCTGAATGCTGAATTAAGGTACTAGTACCGTGAATTTTTTCGAAAAATCGAATTTTTTTTATAAAGAAATTTAAAAAAATATAAAAGTTACACTAGTTTTAATGCGCGCATTTTCGGCGGTAGATATTCGCTTTCTCTCTCTCCAAAATATCATAAATGTATATTGTATTTAAGGTATATAGACAACCAGGTAGCGAAGCTGCGGTGACTTCATGTGCTCAGAAAATTATAACATGTTGTTACACAAATAAACAGTAAAATAACTTTAAACGCGTTTTTCTCGAATTTACACTACAGGATTTCCTCGACCGATTTTAATAAATCTTGATGGATTTTCTTTATTAGGGTTTCCCACGTGATAATTTATCAATATTCTAGTTAATTGTCACGTGGGACACAGAAAAGCTTAAAAAAACAATTTAACAATGAAAAAAGTGCAAAAAATGCCGATTTTTTCGACACTGATGAGTTTCTGAGACCCGTCCGAATTCGCAGCAAGCAATACAGTCATCCTGTCTTTGCTATGCTTACCGCCGTGACATTTTCCCCCTTTAAACGTTAACGTGCGGTCAGGTAGACATTTGAAAAAAAGTCCTGTCTCATCAGTATTAAAAACATCGCGAGGAGCGTAATCCGCCAGCAGGCTTTTTAACTTGCATTTCCATGTTATGCAAACATCCGGGCCTACGCTAGCGCTTTCCCCACAGATTTTTTTAAAAACGATACTGTGACGTTTTTTAAAAAGCGTTGAATTGAATTCCGAATTTTTCGGCAATCTGAAGGGCTTTTTCTTTTAGAATGCCGCCTCCGATGGGTATATTTTGAAATCTACATTCACCCAGCCATTTAGCTAGACAATCTTCAAGACGAGGAAACTCACCTTGGCGGGCCCGCTTCCTTTCATTGTGTAGACTGCTTTGAAGAATTTGTTCTCTATTTTTGAGAATTGTTGAAAGAGTCGATGGAAGGATCCCAAAAGACTTTGCAACATCCTTTTTTTAATGCCACTTTCCACTGCCTCGATAATTTTTCGTTTTTGAGAAATCGGAAGAAAAGAATTCTTTTTTGGATTCATTTTGAATAATAATAAAAATAAAACACAGTGGGAACGTCCGGGAATGTAGAAAGAAAACACAAAATGATTCAATAAAGAACGACGTATGGTTTGTAAACCTAATAGGTTTACAAACCATAAGTTGCTCTTTATTTCTGGGAAAAATTTGATTTATCGAGAGAGAGAGAGAGAGAGAGAGAGAGAGAGAGAGAGACCACCTGCTGACTTCGAGTTATAAAGAGCTCGTAGCAAGCCAAAAAACAAAAAAAGTTCGAGTTATCGAGTGTATGCAAATACAAAGCGTTTTTTCGATTTATCAAGAGATTTTCAACGGACCAAAGGTTGAGTTCGAGTTATCGAGGTTCGAATTAACGAGAGTTGACTGTAGCTGGAAAAAAACGTTTGAATTTTGTGTAATTTTTACTACTTTTCACGGTACTAGTCCCTTAATGATCAAACTTTATAAAAATGATTTGCTTAAATCTGCTGAGAGTTTATATGGAGCCGACAATCGCGATTGGATTCTCCACGAGCACAACAATCCTTAACATCGGAGTCGTCTCTGTACCAGCTGGAAAGAAGAAAACGGAGTCATAACTTTGGATTGACCATCACAAAGTCCAGACGTGAACCCGAACAAAATGTTTGATCACTAATGAATGAGAAACTAAGAGGCAAAAATACAACCACCACATGGCAGCTCACGGCTGCCCTCAAGAGGAGGAGCCAGGTTTTAGTGTGGAATACGCACAGAAATTGAGCCAGAGTTGCACAAAAAGATGTCAGGCGATAATTGACAATAACGGCGACTGGAATCTATATTATAATTGCGGAAAAAGTATTCTTATGTATACATATTAGAGTTTTCGAACCTCCGTGTCTAGTCGACAAACTCCTGCCTACTAGTGTGCTTTTTTCATTGGTTCGCAATTCTGCTAACACTATTATTACACATTAATGGAGGTTCTTGTTTCCAGGATTTTGGCCGGTACCATATTATTAAATGGGTAGTGTGGTTTTGGGGTGACGGACGGCATTCTCTTCAGGTTCTGTCATTTACCATCCGCCACCAGACAGCACGACCACGGTTAGGCTTATTGATGGTCGTGCTGTCTGGTGGCGGATGGTAAATGACAACACCTGAAGAGGAAGCCATTCGTCACCCCGAAACCACACTTCCCATTTATTCTTATGTAGTTGAAGAAATAAATTTAATCTAAACGATTCATATTGTTTTTTCATGCATTCGTTGGCGACGCGATTTTGTAAAACACCCTGTATATCGCAGGATTCATTGAGAAAATTGGGTTTTCACAACTCCACCAATTTGAACAATGAAAATCAGTTTCAATTAGGATAGACCGAGTTGTATGTAATTGAATTAATGATACAACGTAAGAGAAGATTAAATTCGAAAAGATTATGCAAATAAACTGGTATCTGAGACTCGATTTCAAAACGGCAAAACAGCAGATAAGAATAATACAAACAGGCGAAGATATTGTAGAAAAAAGGCAGTTACAGTTACACAAAGAATTTTGGCAGATATGAGCCTGTTCGAAGCAGAATATATTTGAACCAACTAGGACTGTCGTACAGTTCGTTCCGATAAAAAGTGGTCAAATGTTCTTATTGATGCGACATCTGAACCAATAATTGGGGGGCGTATGATAATGCAGATTGCACCTTTCAGTGGAATAGCTGCACACTTGTCTTTGATTTAGGACGTGTTTTTGCACTGTGGAGCTTCCACAAATCGGAGGATATTTATTACACTAATTTGATTGCCTTGCAAATGCAATCTCTTGGAAAATGCTGACTAGCAGCACGAATTGACAAAAAGTCCAGGGGCTGATGACCTCTAGACAAAATCCACGAGCCGGCATGGAAGACCTACAAGTTTGAATCGTTTATGCAAATATGTTTGTCGGTTTTGCACTCAGCCCACACGTACGTAACTCACCAAGGCGCGTAGAACATCACGAAGTGATTCTTCTCGGCCAATGCATCTTTGAAGCTGTCAGCATCCAATTTGACGGCGAAATTCGTGTCCGGCTCAGCATCCTTCTCCGTACACAGCACTGTCGCGGTAAACAGCACGAGGACGAACCCCTTCAAGCGGAACATTGCTACTCTGCGATATTACGGCGCACAACACCCCCGAATTGCGTTCAAGATCTTAAGTGATTGCAAAGATATTCCTCCAAGATTTCAACCGGCTACGCGATGGTGACTTTGCCGCTTCTCCCGCTGCACAGTTTATGCGAGTGACAGTGTGAGCTTTCGGAAATTAAATTTCTTCCGAAGCAGCGACCGACTGCTCCCGAACGTTGACGTTTTCTAGGGATTAAGCATTTTGGCGGAAACTTTGAATATTGTTTATTTGAAACAAAATAGAGGAAGGCAAACCAAAACTATTTACTAAGTTTAGAAACAAAAACAAGAGGAGTAAATTGATAACGTAAGGCTTTTAGTGGATTGGGGGGGGGGGGGCTTTGTAGATTAATTATTTTGGTACTATCCCTTATACCGATTTCCTATCGTATGGGAAGTACAGTAAAACCTGTCAATAACGGAACCTGTTAATTGTGGAATTCGTGTCAATAGTGGAAAAAAAATTTGGCCGTTGAGCTCTTCCATACAAATTGACCTGCCAATAACGGAAAATCGAAACTCCGAATAGTGGAAAAACAATTCTTGGAAACAATAAAATTTCCGTTATTTTTCGTCGTTTTTCGTCTTTTTCTCTATATAGTACCTATATCCATCAATTTAGTACAGGATGATTTGACTGCAAGCAAAACAAACCAATCTTCGATTACCGATTACTTTAAATAATAATGTTTGTCATTCGCTCCTTTTTTCATTTTCAGTTTTTCCTTGATTCATTTATCAAAAATAGTTTTATCTCAGTACATATTTCCTTCTCACGTTCATTATATCACTTGATTTGATCATTGAATGGTCATGAAAATATACGCGTTAATTTTTTATTCAATTTTACTCTCAATAATGGACAATCATTTTGGTTCGACTCAAATACCTGCCAATAATGGAACCTGTTAATAGTGGAATTTGTGTCAATAGTGAAAAAAATAAATTCCCCTCGGGATTCCGTTATTGACAGGTTTTACTGTACTATGTCCTGAAATTGAAATACGGAGAATTGCTAAAAATTAATAGAGAGAGTGATTGAAGGAGACGGAGGTGGTTTTAGTCGGTTTTTTAAGCTGATCAATCGCGAAACTGACAGGTTACAGGCCTTTTCTAGGTAACTTGTTTTTTTTTCATATCGATGCTTGAAAGATAAATAGCAATAGCAAAATTATTGGCGAAATTGCGATTTCAGGTTTATTAACTGCAGTTTTTGTTTTTACACTGACTGAAAAGTTTTTTTTCGCGTGACGGCCATTTTGAATAGTTGCAGTAAAAATTCGATGTCTGATTATATGAAAAACATAAAACATCTCACTTACGATAGAGGAGGAAGCAACTAAAATTTGACGAACCCAAACATTTGAGAAATGGTCTTTACAAGCATAAAGGACGCTCCTTTATTCATTATACATTTTCATTGTTTATTGTTTCTGTATGAATGTTTTTGGGAAGAGAATGAGAAGAAAGCTATAACGTTTTGTTTGATGGGAACTTAAAACATTAGATTTCGAAAATCAATGATTGGCAGAAGTTTAAATTAGACAGAAGAGACTTTTTTAGAAACCACGCCATTATAATAAGCGAATTGTGTTCTTTTTCCGTAATAAATATGAATGATCTATTGCTTTTGTATGAATATGTTTTGCGATCAAGAAAAATATTGTCCTTTGTTTAACAAGATATTTTCATCTTCAAAACATTCTACCATTCAAAGCGTTGATGATTATTGCGAATACAAAATTTGTATTCGTAGTAATCATCAACGCTTTTTATTTCAAATTTAATTTGATTGAAAAAACATATTTTTTTGATGATATAATGGAATTTTGAATAAATTCAGCTATGATGTTTTTTATTTAATGAAAACAAGGGCAAACAAATTAAATAGCATAACAAATCGTTCTAATTTACACCTCTGCAAATCTAGTTTTTCCACAAATCAGAAGATTTAAAGGGTTTCCACCGCACAAAAAAAAATTTAATTTAGTTCCAAAAAATATTCATTTTAAAAAATAAACAATGAGTATTTACAATGGATAAGAGAGCTTCCATTAATTACGTTAGGATCATTTTGAAATTTATAAGTTCATTCGTTGTTAGGATTCGTAAAATTTCCGTTACTTTTTCCCATATCTCATATAACATTTTAGATGTTTTACATACAATTTGGCATTGACATTTACTACATATTACATGTTGTTTTAAGATCGACAGCAACATAAGAAATGGTCTTGCTAAGGTAAAATACAATGTCAATGCAGCACTAATGGAAATTTGGAACTCAACTACCTCAAACGGTCATCATTTAACAACATTTATGTCAGTCTGCGTAGAAACAAAAACCGCGTTTAATTAGAATTTCGTCAAAATTTCCACTCACACCCTTTTGTCTTTCAAGCATCGATTTGAAAATAGTCATATGAGACGTTTATGTTAGTTTTTCTCAATAGATGCGTTTTCATAGGCCGGCTTGAGAGTTTGAACGCTCAGAACCGGATCTAATTTCAAGTAATCGAGCGCGTATTTAGTGGAACAGATTCAAGCTTTGTTTAATTTTATCAATGGCTCCTATTGTTTTCTATTCATTATATTCTTTGTTAATTTACATATGATGATCAGTGCAAACATTTCTTCAAGTCTCTCTTTAAAAAATAATAACGTAGTTTAACGTTTCGTTGACCGATTTTTTCAAATTAACAAACGGATTTTCGCTCAATGTTGAGGAACGCTGTTTTTATTTGTATATACGATTTTTTCGAATTTTCATTGAATTGCTTATTATTCGAAATCAGCTGTTCATATTGCAATCTGTCACATTTGCATGCCGCTCGACAAATTCTAGTTGCCTACACATTCTTATCAAAAGAGAATTCTTTTAATTTTCGTCGAATTGGTGTAGTTTTCCCAATAATAGTGGCGTATAACACCTAAAATAGTTGTGAAATTGTACAAAGTGGTGCAAATATCATCCTGTGCATTGCATTTTGTTTGATTTTGTAGAGTGAAAAAACAAAATCGAATATTATCACGAGATTGTCATGTTTGTGAAATTATAAAAGTCAAGTCGAGAAAAGTACATTTTCTATTGCGACATGAGTGAATCAGCGAAAAGGACACAAGCGGACAGAGTGCTCAATTTGATGGCGCTGCCATGGGATCGCGACGATCCCCGCTTTCTAATACAACCCTATCAACAAGCAATTTCAAGTTGCACAGGAGCCTTGCTTACATCGTTGTGCAGTAAGTAGTGCTGTTCTAATTATATGGCTTTCTTATCGCTAGTGAACGTATCATAGAATTAATTGTTGGGGACCGACACATGGTCTGATTACCGACCGACCAGATAATTTTATTGCAAAGTAATGATGGTCGATTTACCGAAAAAACGTCATTAGCTATATAACGCATGTGATTTGAAGGAAGTTATTTAATGACCTCAAGCATCTGAGCTCTGGAAGAATGTACAGCCTAATCAGAGAGCTTTTTTAAAACTACACTCCATTTCATATTTATAACCCACCTAACAATTTCAAATTATCTTCGCCTTAAAATTATTTTAACCGCAAATTTAATGCGGAAAAGATTGAAAAAGTCTTTGCAATGTTCGTTCTGTAAATCATTTCTCATTACCGTTATTTTTACAGCAGTTCCTTGGAATTCGTCAATTTTTGGTGCGTTTCATATTTATAACCCAGATGAAGTTTCGAACAAAATTAAGCTTTATTTCAACTAAACTTTAAATAAAAACTGTGGTCGAGGTGCACCCCTTATGGTACGCACGACTAACTTTCCAGTGGGGTGAATGAAGAAACTATGATTTGTTTTTATTATTTATGTTTATATATTCTATTATTATTCTAAAATATTATAAATTTTTTAAAAAATTTTGTTTAGCCATAAAAGCCATTTGATAGTGTAAGACGTCTTCGACCTTGCCATCTACCCAAGTCTCGACCAAATCAAAAAAACCCCAGATCCAAAATACCCCAGATCCAAAATACCCTAGATCCTAAATCCCTAAGATACAAAATCCCCCAGATCCCAAATCCCTCAAATTCTGAATCCCCCATATCCTAAATCCCCCAGATCCAAAATGCCCCAGATCCAAAATCCCTAAGATCCTAAATCCCCAAGATGCAAAATCCCCCATATCCTAAATCTCCCATATCCTAAATCCCCCAGATCCTAAATCGCCCATATCCTAAATCCCCCAGATTCTAAATCCCCCAGATACAAAATCCCTAGGATCCTAAATCCCTAAGATCCTGAATCCTTAAGATCCTCAATCCCCCAGATCCTAAATCCCCCATATCCTAAATCTCCCAGATCCTAAATCCCGCAGATCCAAAATCCCCCATATCCTAAATCCTTAAGATCCTAAATCCCCCAGATCTAAAATCCCTAAGATCCTAAATCCTTAAGATCCTCAATCCCCCAGATCCTAAATCCCCCAGATTCTAAATCCCCCAGATCCAAAATCCCCCAGATCTAAAATCCCTAAGATCCTAAATCCTTAAGATCCTCAATCCCCCAGATCCTAAATCCCCCAGATTCTAAATCCCCCAGATCCAAAATCCCCCATATCCTAGATTCCTCAGATCCTAGATTCCTCAGATCAAAAATCCCCCAGATTCTAAATCCCCCAGATTAAAAATCCCCCAGATCTTAAATCCCCCAGGATCATAAATCCCCCAGATCCTAAATCCCCCAGATTCTAAACCCCCCAGATCCAAAATCCCTAAGATCCTAAATCCCGCAGATCCAAAATCCCGCATATCCTAAATCCTTAAGATCCTAAATCCCCAGATCCTAAATCCCGCAGATCCAAAATCCCCCATATCCTAGATTCCTCAGATCCTAGATTCCTCAGATCAAAAATCCCCCAGATTAAAAATCCCCCAGATCTTAAATCCCCCAGATCCTAAATCCCACAGATCAAAAATCCCACAGATCAAAACTTCCCCAGATTCTGAATCCCCCAGATCAAAAATCCGCCAGATCTAAAATCCCTAAGATCCTAAATCCCCCAGATCGTAAATCCCCCAGATCCTAAATCCCCCAGATCCAAAATCGCCCATATCCTCAATCCCCCAGATCCTAAATCCCCCAGATCCAAGATCCCCCAGATCTAAAATCCCCTATATCCTAGATTCCTCAGATCAAAAATCCCCCAGATCCAAAATCCCTAAGATCCTAAATCCTTAAGATCCTCAATCCCCCAGATCCTAAATCCTTAAGATCCTAAATCCCCCAGATCCTAAATCCCGCAGATCCAAAATCCCCCAGATCCTAAATCCCCCAGGATCATAAATACCCCAGATCCTAAATCCCACAGATCCTAAATCCCGCAGATCCTAAAACCCCCAGATCCTAAATCCCTAAGATCCTAAATCCTTAAGATCCGAAAAACCCCAGATCCTAAATCCCCCAGATTCTGAATCCCCCAGATCAAAAATCCCCCATTTCCTAAATCCTTAAGATCCTAAATCCCCCAGATCATAAATCCCCCAGATCCAAAATCCCCCAGATCATAAATCCCCCAGATTCTAAATCCCCCAGATCCAAAATCCCCCATATCCTAGATTCCTCAGATCCTAGATTCCTCAGATCAAAAATCCCCCAGATTCTAAATCCCTCAGATCCAAAATCCCTAAGATCAAAAATCCCCCAGATCGTAAATCCCGCAGATCCAAAATCCCCCATATCCTAAATCCTTAAGATCCGAAATCCCCCAGATCTAAAATCCCTAAGATCCTAAATCCTTAAGATCCTAAATCCCTAAGGTCCTAAATCCTTAAGATCCTCAATCCCCCAGATCCTAAATCCCGCAGATCCTAAATCCCCCAGATCAAAAATCCCACAGATTTTAAATCCCGCAGATCCTAAATCCCCCAGATCCAAAATCCCTAAGATCCTAAATCCTTAAGATCCTCAATTCCCCAGATCCTAAATCGCCCATATCCTAAATCCCCCAGATTCTAAATCCCTAAGATCCTAAATCCCCCAGATCGTAAATCCCCCAGATCCTAAATCCCCCAGATCCAAAATCGCCCATATCCTCAATCTCCCAGATCCTAAATCCCCCAGATCCTAAATCCCCCAGATCCAAAATCCCCCATATCCTAGATCCCTCAGATCTTAGATTCCTCAGATCAAAAATCCCCCAGATTCTAAACCCCTCAGATCCAAAATCCCTAAGATCCTAAATCCTTAAGATCCTCAATCCCCCAGATCCTAAATCCCCCATATCCTAAATCCCCCAGATCCTAAATCCCGCAGATCCAAAATCCCCCATATCCTAAATCCTTAAGATCCTAAATCCCCCAGATCTAAAATCCCTAAGATCCTAAATCGTTAAGATCCTCAATCCCCCAGATCCTAAATCCCCCAGATCCTAAATTCCGCAGATCCTAAATCCCCCATATCCAAAATCGCCAATATCCTAAATCCACGAGATTCTAAACCCCCAGGTACAAAATCCCACATATCCTAAATATTATGTTTTTCCTCAAATACATATTTCGGTTGCTACTTGCAACCTTCTTCAGTGTTTTATACACGACTCTGTCGTGTGAGGTTAATAAATTTAAGTTAAAAAATAAATAAAATAACAAAATCAATTTTAATAAAATAAATTTATTATTTACAGTTCACAAAATATTCAATTGCACATTATGATTGTTTATGTTCCAGTGACTCCTTTGGATGTGGTGAAAACGCGTCTTCAAGCCCAACAAAAAGCTCTAGTCTCTAATAAATGTTTTTTATATTGTAACGGTTTAATGGATCATCTATGTCCCTGCGGTCCGGATGGGACCGTACTTAAAGAGAAAAGTGTTCATTTCAAAGGAACAATAGTAAGTACAATATCAATAATTTCTATGCAGCTTGCAAAACCTTACGACGAAATCAGTAGTGATAGATAGTAGATGTGTTCTTGTGCATTATAGGATGCCATTGTGAAAATTGGTCGCTTGGAGGGAGTCCGTTCGCTATGGTCAGGCCTAAGTCCAACACTTGTTCTTGCCATTCCCGCAACAGTAATTTATTTTGTCGCATACGAACAGTTCAGTAGAAGGTTCAAAGAGCTTTACGCACAACACGTGTCGGCGTCCTTCAATCGAGCAGCACCCCCGCTAATTATACCCATGATGGCTGGCTCAACGGCCAGGATTATGGCAGTTAGTATAGTCAATCCACTAGAGTTAGTTCGAACTAAGATGCAATCGCAAAGACTCAGTTATTTTGGTAAGCCTTAAAAAATCAGTTGGAAATGACATGTCGTAGAACGTTGACAATTATTTTGCAGAAGTACGCCATGCACTCAGAAGTATGGTTAGCGCACAAGGTATCACAGGACTTTGGAGAGGTCTAGTCCCAACACTATATAGAGATGTTCCATTTTCAGGTAAAATTGGCTCGAAGCTATATTTTAAGTCCTGTTCATTTATGATCTTTTAAATGCATTTCGCAGCCATTTATTGGACCTCGTATGAAAATATTAAAGCAGCGTTTAATGTGCAAGTTCCAACATTTGGCTTTAGTTTTTTTGCGGGTGCCGCTTCAGGAAGCGTAAGTGCAACTGTTTTATAAGTTTTCTGTAATAATTATACATTTATCGTTTTCTATTGTATTTATCGCTCAATAGATGGCTGCATTGTTTACAACTCCATTTGATGTGGTCAAGACACATCATCAAATAGAGTTTGGCGAAAAAGTGATATATGCTGGTAAGTAATTTTGATAATTCAACAACTGTTTGGTTTTCAATTAGTCATTTTATTTATACTGATACTTGCTGGCAATATTGACTCAATTCTGTTTGTTAAATTATTGGGAAAAATACGAAAAGGCCAATATATTATTATTGTAGTGTATTCCTAGTTCCAAACCTGGAGCTAGCCTATACACAACTAATTTCCCACAGAAGCTTCCATAAGTAATTTCCCACATAAACTTCTGTAAGCTCTCTATTACACCAAAGCACATCCTCAAATTAATCCCTTAGCAAAGATCTTGACCTTCATACTAACTACATTGGTATGGTAATTTCAATTTCCCTTTTTTGTCACCGTGTGAAACTCTTAGAAGATCATTGAACCTAGAGTAAACAAAAATATAATTTGGCAATGCAAAGTGCATTGGTGTAAGCAATATTGCAAGCGACGAATTCCATGGGAACTAATTTGAATCGCGTTCGATTGGTTAGGGTAAATAGATTTAAGAATAGAGTAGGGATTTTTATATAATAAGCAATTTTAAATGTACATAGCAATAAGTGAAATTTTGAAATACAAGAACGGACTGAGCTGAGGCTCGGAACAATAGTTAACTCTTAACGGAACAAGCTAGTTGTCAATGCTAATAATAACGTTGCCTTCTATTCGGCAACCAGTCCGCCTTTACAAATTGGCAGACAGCGAATTGCCTCATATCTTGGCAATTCACTTTACTTAGAAATATCGGCTGCCTGTCTACTCGGACTGCGCCAAACATGTGGCAACCCAAGGGATGCCTGCAAATCTGACTCAACCCTCTCTCTGTTGACGAACTTCTATCCTAGAAGAGTGAAGACCATCACTCTAGAAGAATACCAGCAAAGACGCAGCCGTGAATCGAGTTCGCAAAGCAACCAAACAAACCAGCTTAAAGGACCACGAGGAACATTACATTATATTTAATTGCAACGACGTAAAATATATACCAGAGTCAAACATACACACACCATAGAATATTCGTTCTGTAAGCGAAGCAATGAATTTTCGCTGAGAAAAATTGAATAAGTCAAGGTATAAACGATTTTCATCGGACCTTATCTTTGATCTTCGTTAGGCCACACGTTCGTTCCAGTTGTTCCGGACCAACTAGCCTAATTTCTGCGCCTCTCTGTGAAACTTATGACCGCTTTCTTAGAGGAGGGTTTCTTCCATATAATCGGAGTTTCAGCAGTTTTGGTCAATTTAGCTCAATTTCGAAACCTCCTTTTAACCAGAAAGAGTACACATACCAGGTCTGGCTATTAAATAACGTGACTGCGCGCGCAGATAGCGTACTAGAAGGGTAGGGAGGGAAACGAATGCAGCGTTGGTTAGCGTGTAGTGTCTGCTATGCCAGTACAAAAACACGTTTTGGTCGCTGTAGTAGTATTTTTTCTATAGAAGTTAAAAACAAACGTGTTCTTTTCTCGTGCCGATAACAATGTGTGACATCAACTGCATCGTGATGATTGAATGGGTTTCAGAAGGTCAAACTGTAAACCAAACTTATTATTTGAAAGTTTTGGCAACAATGCGAGAGCAAGTTCGTAAAAAACAGACGGAGTTGTGAAAAAACAAGTCGTGGATCTTGCACCAGGACAACGCGCTTGCCCATAACGCGTCTGTTAAGCGTTATTTAGCCGCTAGAGGCACTTCAGTGCTCGAACATGCGCCGTACTCGCCTGATTTAGCGCCTTGTGACTTTTTCTTGTTTCCGAAGATCAAGTCTGCCTTAAAAGGATCCCGGTTCGAGTCTATGGAAGCGGTGAAGCGAAAATCAGTGGAGATCCTAAATGCTCTCACAAAAGAAGACTTCCAGCATTGCTTTGATCAATAAAAAAAACGAATGAAACGGTGTGTTTCTAGGGAGGGGAGTACATTGAAGGGGAGCATTCGATTGTAAAATAATTTTTACAATAAGTCTCGTTATTTAATAGCCAGACCTCGTATACTGCCATCTATTCTCTCTTAGCAAATGCGTCCTTACAAGTCAAGCGTTTCGTGTTGGCCGAAATTCAGTCAGTTAGAGTGACTGGGACGGAAATTTGTCGGCCATCAACTGTGAGTTGCGTACATCCCGTCGTGTCTTCCTGGGATCCTCGTCATATTTCGTGGTGTTTGGCGAACATATGATTGAGCACGGACAATCCTATGCTTTGCTGAGTAAGTTTTAAGCGCTATGGGAACCTGATTCCGTCATACGACCGCATCAACGTATGGAATTGATCCGACACCAGGTGGCAGAACGATTAGCTAAAGGAAGGCAAGTACAGTTGCGAGTGTACAGCTTACGGTCCTGGAAGTCTCGATTCCACAGTTTATGTTCGAAATTTCGGACAAAGCAAGAGTGTGAACCATTATAACGCCAAGCTGGACCACAGACGCGCCAAATATGCGGTTTCTCGAGCGATAGGCCATAATAGGGTTGGCCTAGACAGCTTGATGTATGTCTGGCGAGCTCCGCAGCCGTCTGTCGTCCTGACTGACGAGAGTTTATTTGTTCGCGCATGAATTTCATAGTAATATAGATATTTTGTTTCGGGATGTGGTCTGCTCTTAAAGTAGCTGATTTTTGATGCTCTCGGCTAGGTTTAGATTGCAATATTTTCTTCTCGGTTTGTTTAGTAACGTGCCTGAAATGTTGACTTGATTTTTAGTAGTTTGAATTTTTCGGTGTTCTGTAATCGATGTTTTAATCTCAGATATTGAGATTCAGGGCCAAAACTATAGACGCGACGTCTTACATTTTATTTTATTACAATAGGCCGAAGTGATAAGGATGTCGGGTGTGATTGCTCGCCCATCGCGACCAATATCTCAATTCATTATAAAGCCTTCACGGTGGACTATTGTTTTTTTATGCGTACAATATTAAATTTATAACTTATATCTAACCGCCTCGTATAAAATTGATGAAAATTAACTTGGCAGTATTGATGCGCTGGATTCCCATCTAAATACATACACGCAATAGATTAATAAATAATTAGTATCGCAAAATAAAGCGAAAAATACAATTTCCGACACCTACAAAACTTCAAACTAGCTCTAACTAGGAGCTCCGAAATTTTCGTGTGGAGTTATTTTGCAACTTAACTATGTTTTGTCTCTATTTCTTGATAAGAATAGGGAGAGACCCGCAAAACATCGCCTAACGCATCATATCGAGTATATATTTCATGTGAACATTTATTAATAGTCAATTTCGTTTATGAGGCCCTTGCTCGCTTCTTCAGTCATACGGAAATCCAGAGAAGGATATGCATTTGCGTACAAGGCGGATCATACTCTTTTCAACACAAATTCCAAAAAAAATGGAAATGTTCAAACAAAAACGTATTTACCATTACCGAAATATAATCTAGTTTTATTATGTTTTCCAGATAAACCAGCGAAAGAAGTGCCACCCGAAAACACGATGAGAACAATGCGAAAAATTTATGTAGCAAATGGTATTAAAGGCCTATTCGCAGGCGTTGTGCCTCGTCTCGCAAAAGTCGCTCCTGCCTGTGCCATCATGATAGCGTCCTTTGAGTATGGCAAGACCTTTTTCTATACTTTAAATATCAAGCGGTTCGAGGAGCTAGAAGCTGCACATGCAAGAGTCGTGTAGGAGTTGGCCGTTTATAGAATAACCTAATTTTATTATTTGTTCTTGATAATTGATGATTTAGTGAAAGTCATCATAGTTAGTTTTACAGTGCAGACAAATCTGCCTAATTGTATGAATGATGCTAATTAGACGTGAAAATTTGATTAGCAATGGAAGTGTGACGTGAAATAAGACTTTATACATGAGCGAAAATGTTAATATAAGTTAGTTTTTTTCAATGTTTTCGTGTATTTTTTAAAATTGATATGGTTAAAGCATAATGGCCGTTACGTGTGATGACTATTGTTCAGTGTTAAGCTTCTCTATTTTCGCCTCCAGAAGACACATTATAAATATTTTGTGAGCCCCCAACGAATCTTTCTGCTGCAAGTGCAGTGAGCAGCAATGGGGAGACCTCAAAGCCGAAATTTATGCAATATGAGTATCGGCCCACCGCTATATACAGTAGCAAGCAGAGAAATCCGGTCAGGTAGAAAAACGAGCATTTCGGGTGCATTATTTCCAGGTAACGGGCAAAAATGGGGTTGGGTACTTTTCCAGGTATGGGATCTTTATGATCGTTATCAGTTTCAGCTAGTTTTTCAAACAGTGAAGTTAGTACAAGTGAAATATATAAAAATGGCAAATAAGAGGAAAATGACCGAAATTAAAAAAAACGGAAATAGTGACGTTGTGGAAGGAGAACATGACCACCCGAGCTATAGCCGCAAGAGTAGGATACAGTCAGTCTTCTGTAGCAGAATTTTTAAAAAAAATTATAACCACTGGATCCACACAGCGGAAAAAAGGCACAGGGGCTAAGAAAATAACAACACCGGCTGAAGATCGCCTGTTAAAAAGAATTTGCCCAAAAGATCGGTTCAAAACTGCGGTAGAAATACGCAAAGAGTTTTTAGAAGAAACTCAAAAGCAGATAAGTGTCCATACAGTGCGCAGACGGCTTGTTGAGGAACATTTAACTGCAAGAATTCCTGCTGAAAAGCCTTTTTTAACGAGAAACATGCGGAAAAAACGCCTAGAATGGGCTAAAAACTATGAGCATTGGACTAATCTGGATTGGCGAAAGGTTGTATTTTCTGATGAAAGTAAGTTTAATTTGTTTGGATCCGATGGCTTGCAGTACGTTAGGCGTAGACCCGGAGAGCGTTTAAGTGCCCAATGCATCAAACCAACAGTCAAACACCCACCTCGTAAAATGGTCTGGGGATGTTTTTCCTATTATGGAGTTGGAAAACTGGCCTTTATTGATGGAACAGTGAATGCGGCAGTCTATAAAAATATTTTATATGAGCATTTTTTGCCTTCGATGGAGAATCATTTTTCTATGTGTTCTGAGTGCATTTTTCAAGACGATTCTGCACCGTCGCACCGTGCCAAAGTGGTCAGTTTTGTATTAATTTTATTGCATGATGTTTAACACACACATATATATATATATATATATATATATATATATATATATATATATATATATATATATATATATATATATATATATGTATTTAACCACATTTTTCTTTTTCCACAATTTAAGATTAAAGAATTTCATGCCGAAAACCAAATATCTGTTATGATATGGCCAGGAAATAGCCCGGATCTTAATCCGATAGAAAATTTGTGGCACATTATGAAAGCAAAAGTTTATAAGAAACATCCTAACACAATAATTGGGATTAAAGCGTCTAAGCTTAGTGGACTCTTGCTAAGAAACTCCACTGCGTTTCGGCGCCCCGAAACAAGTATAAAACTATTCAACTCGTTGGTACGCAATTTAATCGAATACTGTTCGCCTATCTGGAGCCCACACAGCAAATGTGACATCGACATGATTGAATCTATCCAGCGCAAGTTTACTCGTACTCTGTTTTATAAATTCAACATTCCTTACGCTCCTTACAATGATCGTCTCAAAAAATTCAAGCTAGTCACTCTACAACAACGTAGACTATACTTGGACGAGTCTCTCCTTTGTAAGCTTTTTCTGTATATTCTTGACAGTCCTATCTGCAACGAGCTTCACTTCCGTCACTCTTCTCGCCCCTGTAGACACCCTACGATTTTTGCTCCTCCTAACACCTCCTCTAACTTATATTATAATTCTCCCCTGATCCGTTTACAACGAAATCATGATCGTATGCAGTTTGGCTCCTTCGGTCATTCTTTTGCGACATATAAGCTTAAGATAAGAAAATTTATTTTTTCCTCTTAATTATTACTTTCGATTTATATTCTTATGTTTATCCTATTTTACTATTTCAATTATTAATTTAATTTTTTAGATTTATTTTATTCATTAATTTTACTGCTGTTTATAGCTTTAATTTGCTACTATGTAATTGGATCACTCTGTTTAGTAGTTATTGAAACAATAAACAATAAACAATAAATAAGCTAGTTGTATTATTCCGGATTCCTTAATTTTGGGGGTGTTGGATTCTCATTGAAGTGCATAGGATCTTGGTGCGCCATTGGATGGGATTCGCTTATGGATACATCTGGAAGATTCGCACAGTAAGAACAAAATATCTACAAACAGCACTGAACAGTTTGCATTCAAGGACAATGGGATACAATAAACCCTGAGGTGACGAAAAGGTTATTGCAATCCACGCCTAATCAAAAACCCTTCATTCCTTTAAGATGAGTCTACTCTTTTATGATTGACTATACGTTGCTTCACTAAACTTTGTGTACTTTGCCCGTTTCATGAACTTTCTTTCTGCAGGACACGTACTATTAAAAAAATCTTCAATTTTATTGCGGTCGCATAGCCAGTCTCCAACAGTATGTTCAGAGACTCTTTAATCGGCAGTTACTACATGTTTTGTCATTAACTGACTCAACCCTTTTTCGTTAGGCTTCCATCACTGCTTATACTATTTTTAATTCAAACAATTTTAACATCGACTAAGTGAACACTTCTACGACTTTGACTCAGGAATGATAGTAACACAAAAATCAACATGGTTGTATTCCTGAAATTATTTACAGGACAAAATTCTGCGAAACTTACGAAAATCTACGAAAATATTTATGAAACATACGAAAATCCAATTAACAAATATTATGCGAGATAGTAAGCTCGGTTAACCGAAAACATCGGAAGCCTAAATGACCTCATAAATCGAGACATCGGTTATTCGGGATCATACTGTCTGTTAATATTGAATTAGGTACTGTATCATCTTTACTGAAGTTGAAAGCGTCTCATTGTTAAAAGCGGAAAGTTCTTGTAATCACCCCGAAAATTAAAATTGAAACTTTTAACATACATATTTTTATGTTTTAAGGTCTTTAGAGTATATTTGAAGTGTCTTTTGGACAGAAGTCTGTATATATATATATATGTGTGTGTGCTTCCGTACGTACATACGTACTTCCGTGAATTTTTCTCTCTCTGGCGATAGCTCACTTTAAAAAGTTGTTTTTGATTTCAATAAAGGCTTAATTGAAGCGAATTTGTAATGACACGAGCTGATTAGATTTTATGAAACTTCGGTCAGGTTTGTTAACTTCCCAGTAGGAAGTTATTGTAATGGAGTCGATTTCGCAAATCCCAAATTTTGACATATCTCCAAGTTTTAAGGTCTCTAGAATCCAACCAAATCCATCGTTTTTAGAGAGATGGATTGCGTGTTTGCGTTCGGAATTATTTTTCGTCTCGATTATCTCAAGAAAGATTACATTGACGTCGGACGTCGACGCGTAATAACGTAACTTAGAACTGAATGAGTTTTCAACAAAATCGGTTCAGCGGTTTTTTTATTAAGGATGAAAAAACTGAAAAAACACAAAAAATGCTTAAAGTTTAATCTGTTGAAAAGCACTATTAATTCGTGCAGATCCCAACTTCCTTCATAAAAATATTATTAACTTCCCAGTTCCCTATGGGAAGTTATTGTAATGGGGTCGATTTTGCGAATCCCAAATTTTGACATATCTCCACGTTTTAAGGTCTCTAGAATCCAAATCCATCGTTTTTAGAGAGATGTCTGTGAGTGTGTATGTACGTATGTGCGTATGTGCGGATGTGCGTATGTGCGGATGTGCGTATGTGCGTATGTGCGTATGTGCGGATGTGCGTATGTGCGTATGTACGTATGTGCGTTCGGAGTAATTTTTCGTCTCGATTATCTCAAGAAACAAACATCGGATTGACGTGGGACTGGTTTTAAACGACGCGTAATTACGTAACTTAGAACTGAATGACTTTTCAGCAAAATCGGTTGGGCCGTTTTTTATTTAGGATGAAAAAACTGAAAAAACGACTAAAATTTGCTTATTTTTAAACTGTTGATACGCACTATTAATTCGTGCAGATACCAAATACCTTCATTGTAATGTTGTTATTATTGTGCGTTTTAGCAAAATTGTGATCAAATTTGTAAAAAATGTTATTTAAAAAAAGATTAATTTATAAAATTGCAAACTTTTATTATCAGGTTTGGGTGAATGGGAGTAGAGACGCTAATGCAGTTAATAATTGGATATTGTTATAAATAATTTAATATTGTTAATAACAATCAAATAATATTAGTTATAATCTGATATTGTATATATAAATTCAATTATAATTATTCAGTAACGATCAAACATTCTTAATAACGAATGATTATTTTAAACAATAATTAAATACCCTCAATAATAGTTGTGGATTCCGAGGCCGAGATGGAGGACAAGAAGGGTGATGAGGACGAAGAGGACGAGGTTGCCAAGGCTTTGGTAGAGGATGACCAGGTGGTGGAGACGTCTTCCTCTACCAAAGCTTTTATGGTTAGATAAAAAATTGATAAAAATAGTAACAGTAATTATATTAATTTAGAATAATAATGTTTAATAATAATTATTATTAATAATAGTAATTAATAATAAAAGCAAAGTATAGCTTTTTATTCAACCACTGGGAAGTTAGTCGTGTGGGCCTCGAGGGTCGCACTTAGACCACATTTTTATTATTGTTTTTTTAAGCAAAATTGGGGTCAAATTTGTATGTAATCAAGATTATTTTTTAAATTTCAAACTTATATTATCAGGTTTGGGAGAATGAGAGGAGAGACGCTAATGCAGTTAATATTGGATATTGTTATAAGTAATTTAATATTGTTAATAACAATCAAATATTACATATAATTTGATATTGTAAATATAAAGTCAAGTAAATATGTAAATATAGAGTCAATTATAATAATTCAGTATTCTTAATAACGAATGATTATTGTGAATAATAATTAAATACACTCAATGTTGACTGTGGATTCCGGGGCTGAGATAGAGAAAAGGAGGAGGACGAAGAGGATGTCGAGACTTTGGAAGAGGACGATCAGGTGGTGGAGGCGTCTTCCTCTACCGCTAGAAAAAAAAAATAAAAGTAATTATAATAATTTAGAATAATAATGTTTAATAATAGTAATTATTAATAATAGTAATTAACAATAAAAACAAATTATAACTTTTTTATCCACTCCACTGGGAAGTTAGTCATGTGGGCCTCAAGGGTCGCACTTAGATCACCGGTGATACATTGGCACGCAAAGTGTTAATAGTCACAATGAACCAAGTGTAAGGATTTATTCTATCGCCCACCCATCATAAGTGTTATGTAATCAATGGACGCTACTTAAGGTGATACGATTAATATCAATTCATTCCATTTCGTGTAATAAGTTCTTATAACTATTATTATTATTAGTTAGAGCATTATTATTTTCATAATTATTATTATGTCTAATGTGTTTAGTATTTATGTCGCAAATTACTGAGAGGTCCTCCTCCTCAAAGGTCGCACCTCGCGGTTTGTTTACTATTTCATCGTACAAAGAAAGCTACCAAATCAAATTAAATAATTAATTTCAGTAGCGGCCATGCAGTGTGGCACCGTTTTATCTGTTTTAACCCCAAAATCACCAATGGCAGGTTAAAGATTTATATTAAAATAACCGTCTTCAAGACATTGAGTTCATATTTAATTTTACCACATTTTTCTAGCGACTGTAAAATAACTGATTTTGATACTGTTCCATCCTGACATTTTATCACTATTGTGAATAGTAGATGGGCACAAACGTCATTCATTCCAATTTGATGCTTTCAAAGTTGTCAAATTGCGTAGACGTCTAGATCGAAGTGCCTGGAACTGTTTCAATCGTAACAACCAAACCCAAAAAAAAGCTGTTGTTTTCATTCAACAGTAACGACGAGCGTTCAATTGTTTCTAAATGCCTTTCCTGGGATATTGACAGAATATTTGCGAGGAATCAGGCAGTGTCCTATTTGAATTCGTAAGTGATTGAAATGCCGTCGGAGAGGGTATTTCAGTTTGCAATTTGGCATCCTTTAATTCTATTGTAGTTATTCTGTCCGGAAGAGATTTCGATTGTATTTGAATTTCAATCGATTGCCTTTGGTTTGTAGTCCTAATCACGGCGTTTTGAATTTTTTGAATCACCACTTTCGCTCCTGAGGGTGCTTTTTATTTTCTTAAAATCGTGGAACATATTTCGAGTCCTACAATTTATGTTAAGCTCGCTTAAAGACTATTTGTAATGGGTAGTAAAATACTCCATGTTGAATGCCACCCGCACAGATGAAACACTCGATACAGATAAACAAAATACATCATTTCTCGTAGCAAACCATGAGAGTCCAATTCTGGGATTCGATGAACTCATTTAACGTCTCACCACTCTTCCTTAAAGTCTGCTAATACCAGTACTATTTACTAGCGACAAAGAACTTAATATAGGCCCATACGCACAGAAGTAACTTTCTAAAAGCGATGTAAACTCAGAAATACAAATTATTTATGCCGTTTTGTCAGCATCGCAACTTGAATTCGAGATATAACCACACATTTCATTCCAGGATCATGGATACGTCGACAGCAACGGACAGCGATCAATCCAGCCAGGATTCAAGTGTGGTAGAGGTATTGCACTGTTGTTTCAGGGCGAAATATTTTTAAAGCACGATAAACCACTCCCATTTCAGATGAACAACTCGCAAAGTGTTTTGCACAAAATCGCCAATTTGTATGCCGAACAATTGATGTCCGACATTTGCTTGGTGGTCGGGAACAATCGCTATCCAGCCCACCGCGTCATATTGTGCGCCAGCAGCGAAGTGTTCCAGGTGATGCTCATGAATCCCGAGTGGAATGAATGTCGGAAGAGTGTAATCGAGCTGAAAGAGGAGCCGTGCTGCTCGATGGTGTTCCCGCAGTTTTTGAAGTATTTGTACGTGGGCCAGATCCGTATATCGTTGCAAACTGTAATGCCAATGTTGGCACTAGCTGATAAGTATAATATTAAGGTAATTTATTGGAGATTTGTTGATGATGCGAAGATTATTGTGAAATTGACTATAAATATTCTCACCCTTCAGGACCTAGTTGAACTATGTGTGGACTACATGTTACAACATATTGCCAAAGCAGGTGCACACGGATATCTAGTGTCGTGGCTGCAATACACAATAGCGTTTAGTCCGTACCATCGGAACCTCACCGAGGCGCTGAAACGTTTTCTCAAATGGAATCTCGAGATCGTGGTGCAATCAAAAGACTACGGCGACTTGGACAGTAACATAATGATATTGTTGCTCCAACAAAATGATATCGTGGTGAAAAGTGAATACGAGCTGTTTTGGTAGGAAGAAAACATTTTTCCATTGTCCCACATTAAATGACATTAACTTTTTACAAAAAAAGGTTCCTCGAAAAGTGGCTTATGTGCAAAAAAGAACAACTGGACAACGACACAAGCATCTTGCCGGACGAGAAAGATGCATGTTTTCGCAATTTAATAGAATCAACCGCTGTACATATTAGATTTTCAATGATGTCGCCCAAAGAGCTTGCGCATTTGTTATTAAACCCCGTAGTTAATTATCACAAAGAATATTTAGTTCAACGAATGGCAATCGGAATGAGCTATCACTCAGGTAATCGAACAAATTACGGTTGAATATTTAAGTAATTTCGGCAAACATCGAAACAGGTCAAATAGAACGGGTAGCAGAGGTGAGAAAATCAGAGGATGGCGCTTTACAGTTTACTCCACGATTTTATTTGAACGACGTGTGGAGCTTTAGTATGTTTGTTAAGGATTTTGAAAAAACTAGCGACTATGAGAATTTCGTGGCATGCTTTTTTTCACAACGAAATCTAGCGGAACGCGAAGATGGTGAGTACATACTAATTTGTGCTTTCTTTTTTTCTGTTGTATCGACACAAGCCCAACATATTCATTAACATATTGTCATTCCTTGAGTGGATAAGATACTGAAATTTATTAGCTCAGATTACTTTCGACGAGTATGTTCCAGTTTTAAACGACACTACTCAGAAAATGTGCACATATTAACTTACGTTTATGAAGAAGTGGATAAAATTGATGTAGAAAAGAGTTCTCTAACAAACTTCGCGTCTAATTCCGAATTGGAATGTTGCGTGGTTGCTTTTTACCATACTTTTGTTACGTTATTTATGGGAACATGCATTCTCCCACAACCGGAGGCAACCTAATATCTGTGAAAATGACCGGCGCCAATTTGACACCTTCACACAGGATCGCACAGATGCGATCATCATTTACTTTACGTCTCGAAACCACAATTGGTCACGGGGTGGGTAATTCCGCCCGAAGCTTGCCAGCGAAGAGGGACGGGGTAATTATTTTGGCTGCCAACCAATTCGTGCGCTGAGATTATCCTAGCTCGAACCTAAATTAGGAAGGATCTCTGAGACAATATATAATGAAATTAGTAAATTACCGCAACGGACGGACGAAAAAAATCGACATCTGCATCATTCCAAATCAACGTTGGGCGCCATTGTAATGAAGTGAGAGGATTTACGACGTGTATCACGAGAATTCCGGTTTCATTGATCTCAGGAACATTCAGTCCCGAGGACGAGACAACCAACCCTTTTCAGTAGTTCAGACAAAATTTGAATTCAGCCTTTCCAAAATATCTCTAGATGCAGTGACTATTTGCAGACCCGCTCAGTTTGGCGTGTATTGTCGTGGGTCGTTTCTTTAGTTTAGAAAAATACCAACGCATCAATTACAAAAAAAATCAAATAGGGCCAAATTTACACTCGAAACTATATCATCTACTTTATTAGTTTGTTTATCGCGTGCGTTTCGAGAAATATACCGCAATCAAGGACTATCCGAGAGCAACAAAACCAAACTAACTCAAGTAAACCGATTAATTTCCGAAACTTCCCTAATCGGACATGTCAGCAAACAAATTTACGAGAGACTGTGCAACTGCGCAAAGCGGGGGACATCAGCGATGCTCGCCAGGCATAGATCAAGCCGTCTGGGTCCATCCTAGCATAGCTTAGAGCCTGCGTTATCGCATGTTATGCGCACTAGTATCACCAATACTTACCCGATTGGGAGGAGACGCCTCAAACTGCCGAAAATCAAGGAGAAAAAACCCTCGAAGAAACTGTTTGGAAGGGTGTCGTATTCATAACTTTTAATTTAAAAGGAAGACTTGGAAAAAATATAGTGTCAAAGAAAAAATTTCAAAATCAAATACCACCGAAAATACCTCTTGATAGCAGAAACAGATGCAGGTGTAAGATTGAATTTTTATCGAAGATGTGAGCAACGACAGGGTGGTGCTAGCAAATGCCGATAGCTTCGGGGAAGAGACGTTTGTGAACGGAGTGCCAATTAAGTTAACAAACTGTGGTGTTGATACAAAGTGATTCCTAAGGCAACATTTTAAGCAGCTTAAGGGGTCTTGAATGAAAAAAAAACTTTTTCAAAAAATTGTATTTTAAAAACCAAACATCTATTTTATTTAAAATTTACACATATAGATTAGCATTTCAAAAAATTGTAAAAAAAATTCAGCTGAAAACATTGAAAATTGCCAATTTTTCTGTAGTTTTCCTCGTGCAACCTTTTTTGCGGTAGGCAGAATATTTCGGTGCAGGTTCATCTCAAATCAAAAAATTCGAAAAAAATCTTATAGTTTATGCCCTTGAAATGGATTTAAATGAATTTTCGTCTCATATTTTGTTTTAGCATTTTTCCGATTCTCATCGTTTTCAAAATATTGTTTTCGTATAAAACGAGTCGACCGAATAAAAATCCCTTCGTTCAAGCACGAGTCAATACTATTAAGAGGACAAAGTGTGCAAAGTTTCAGCAAAATCGGTCGATTCGTTCTCGAGAAGTCGTGCCTACCGCACGGAGAAACAAAGTTTCGGGAAAAACGCGTTTGAAGTTTTTATGAATTAAAGTTATTTTTTAGCGACTTACATCAAGTGGTCGATTCCAGGTCCATACAGTAATTTTTTCGCCTCATTCGCGATGTCCAAAGCATCCTTTTGATGTTGTGATGTTTGATGAAAAAGAAAGGAGCTGATTTTACGCGGTAGAACCGCTGCATGCGAATGTATAATACGCTAGGTACGGCAGAGCGCACGTACCGACCACGCGGTATTCAAATTTCTATATTTCCGGTATTATTGCTCGAATTTACTTCAAATTTGGTGTGAATACTTTTAAAGTACTATACTTACATATGGGATAAAAAAAAATTCATCGATTTTTTGAAAATACAAGACGAAAATTCATTCAAATCCATTTCAAAATTTTAAATTTCATTTTTTTCAATTCCTTCGTTCAAGCACGAGCCAAGGGCATAAACTGTAAGAAATTTCTTGAATTTTTGCTTTGAGATAAACCTGCACCGAAATATTCTGCCTACCGCAAAAAATCGGTTGGAAGAGGAAATCTGCAGGAAAATTGACAATTTTCAATGTTTTCAGCTGAATTTTTTGAAAAAGTTGTTTTTTTCTTCAAGACCTATGTAACCCCTTAACCCTAAACCCGTGTTTGGGGCACTGAGTGCCCCAAACGATTTTCAAACTGAAATCAAATGAGATTTTAGTACGGGCGTAAATTGAGATTGCAATTTATATAGGAATGCATATACTCATACATTGCAGAATTCAAAACAAAAGATCTTGGTTTCTACGTATTACAACGGTGGTAATTTTCTAAAATTAGGAAGGCGTTTTCGTGTTTAGGGGCACTGTATGCCCCAAAATTCTACATAGAAAATTCTGTTTGAAAACACATGACTATTCAAAGTTGATCGTCTTTTTTCTTTTACGGTACATAAATGTAATGAGGAAGATAACTTTATAGTGTTGAACTAGTCGCTGCGAACGGTTGTATCGTGAAGTGTGTAGTGAAATATAGAATATTGAGAACAAATGGATTCAATTTTGAAGTTGCTAAATGATGCCTTGCACCATCTCTTGCAAAGAAATCTGGATGTATTCATGCAGAGCGACAACGAAGAGGAAGAAAATATTCCAGTTGGTGTCACGAATTCCTGTGAGGCTTGTGAAGATTATCTCGATTCAGAGGAAGATGGAAACGCATCCGACGTTGACGATTCAAATTTTCAACCCGAACCATTACATGATCTTCGCTTCCTACAAGTTTTGGATGAGTTACAGGATGGAACATCGTCAACAGAGAATCAAGGTGTAGCACAACCTTATTATGAGGAAGCATTAGCAATAGAACCCAACAGGGGAATGCGGTACAAAGCGCAAAACAAGAACTTCAAGGAGATTTGGTGGTCAGCTCCAAGTTCAAGTGAATCGAGAAAGACGATGATTTCCAGACAAAATAGAAGAAACCATGTGGCCACGTGCAGTGAAACCTTTACAACGAAAGCAGATGGTTTCAAAAGTCTTCTTTCACCTTCAATAGTAGAGGTTATTGTATTGGAAACAAATAGAAAAGCTAAGCGGGAAATTGAAGAGAACCGACGTTTGGAAAAGCCAAGACAAACGCGAAAATGGTATGACACTGACAAAGAAGAAGTTTATGCATACATTGCTATTCTGCTCTATGCCGGAGCAGAAAAATCATCTAGCGTTGAAGCAAAAGACCTTTTCCATGTTTCACACATACCATTTTACAGAGCATGTATGTCATTAGAACAATTTGAGCAGCTTAGGAGGTTTATCCGTTTTGATGATTCACGCACCAGGCAATTTCGTCTACAGGATGACAAATTGGTAGCTTTTCGGCATGTTTGGAGTTTATTCCAGAAAAACCTTACCCAATATTATAGACCATCCAAAGAACTAACAGTAGACGAACAGCTTGTTACAACGCGTGGCAGATGTGGTTTTAGGCAATACATTCCGAGCAAGCCAGGAAAATATGGAATAAAAATCTTCTGGGTAGTTGATGCTTCCACAAACTATTCTTTACAAGGAGAAATATATCTAGGAACGCAGCCTGGGCACAAGAGGGCAAAAAATGTAGGATATGATATAGTGCTAAGTTTATGTAACCGTTACTTAGATGTTGGTTACAACGTTACAATGGACAATTTTTTCACTGGGGTACCTTTGGCAGTGGAAATGCATAAAAGAAACACAACTCTCATCGGCACAATAAGATCCAACAAAACTCAGTTACCGAAACAGTTTTTAGATTCATTTGAAGTAAAACGTCGAGAAGCATATTCTTCAATTTTTTGCTTTTCGGATTGCATGAGTTTGGTGAGCTACGTATCAAATACGAAAAAAAACGTTTTACTTTTGTCAACAGCCCATGCTGATGAAGCAATAGATCCTGCAACGAGGAAGCCTCAGATAATAATGGACTACAATTGTACTAAAGGTGGCGTTGATACCCTCGACCAGATGATACGCATCTACACTTGTAAGCGAAAAACTAACCGTTGGCCCATGACTTTATTTTTCAATGTGACCGATGCAGCAGCTTTAGGTACCTATCGAATTGATACAATAAATAACCCTTCCACAAGTGCAAATAAAAAAATTAAAGGAAGATCTTCTGAATTAGCTAGTAGTCACATTGAAAATAGATGGAAACGGAGTACATTGAAAATTCTGTAAAGGTAGCTATGGCATTGATTGGCTTTCCAGCATCAACTTCCAAAAAGTTTCCTGAAATAAGGGCAAATCAAAAAAGGCAAAGATGTAATCCTTGCAAAAGTGATCGCAAAGGAAAAACGGGCGATATAAAAACTACAGCTGTTTGCGATCTTTGTATCACTCCTACATGTTCAAAACACTACATTCGAGTATGTCAGTCATGCTATACTCAAAAGACAGAGTCAATTAGCAACAGTGAGATAGAGGACGAAGAAAGTTATACACAATCAAGAACTTCGCCTACTTCTGACTCATATCGCTCCTCAAAGCGATCACGTGCTCCTTCACCTGTTTGAAATTTTTTCATCGTATTTTGTGCAAACAAATGTCAATTATTTCAAAAGAATTGAATTCATTGTAACTTGACTTTGTTTTTGAAATGACACCATTTTGTTTTCGTTACCTAAAAATAAAAACTATCAAGAAATTTCCAAAGCTTAACGAGTACAATTGTTTTTTTTTATTTTGAGTGAATTCATATACAATTAACTTAGCTGAATTTAATTAAGCGAAAAGACATTGCGCCATGGAAAGTATACTGGGGCACAGTGTGCCCCACAACACGAAAACTAACATTTTCTATGAATACGGTTCTAGGGTTAAAGAATGTAATCTTTTCATGCTAACGTCGATGTTCCTTTTGTACTTCCCCCTGAATTTTAATAGCTGGTTACTTATACGATTTTGAAGATAATTGCTATTTTTATATTGCTAAGCTATGTTTCTAACGGTAGTTCAATTTCTGTTATCCACGCTTCCTTGTATTCAACTAGCTTATCTCTGTTAATATTCTTGATAGTCTCGCTGTTTTTAAGGATATCATCTCAGCTCGTCATACTTTGCTTTCCTGGTGCATGTTGATCTGTTAATATTTTATAGGTGTTCTCAATTTGTTTCCATTGCATCTTTGTAATCTTCGAAAATCCAGACATTTCGCTTTAAACTAGTTTGCTGTCCTCGTTGTCTTGCGTTTTCTCTATTATGCTGTTACTCAACTGTCACCTAATTTGGTTAAAAGATGAATCTAGACTGCCAGAAATATGGGGCACCTGCAGTCCACTTTCAATTTAGGAAAACAATCGGTTTCTGCCTCGAAAGTTGACGAGAAACAAGCCTAAATCGCAGTTTGTACCTCGGTGTGATTTTACAATGGGGATGATCGGGAAGACTAGAAGCAGATGCCGAAACGACTAATCTGATCGAAACGATACTCAGTTTTGTTTATAAATGTCGCGATACAGGAAGCAGGTTTGTTGATTGTAGTGTCATAGAGATTATCGGCTGGGCGTGTCACTTTTATCCAAAATTCGCTAAATTTTTGTATTGAAGTCTGCTTAAAAAAACTCGAATGTCATTTGAAGGTCATGAATCCTCATAGACCAGGGCGGATCTGTAAAAAAACGACTACATTTGGCCGTTAAGAAGGAGCACACTGATTTTTGCGGGAAAAGTTGTGGAATAACTTCTATAACAATAATTATGCTCCCTCCCAAAAAAGTCGAGAACATTAAAAAAAATCGAAATGTTTAAAAAAAATATTTAAAAAATCGTTTTTTCCCTACTTTTCTCACTCCTAACTTTAAAACGGTTCATTTTAGGTCAAAGTTGTGTGGCAATAAAAGTTGCGTAATAAAATTCTGTTGATGGAAGCATGGCTCCTACGACTGAATTCGCAGCCGCCCAGCACTGTTTTAGAGTTTATTACCTAGTTTAGAAAAAATTCCTGAGGCCGCCCTAATAATCCGATTTAAATTTTGTACAGTGCATGTGATATGTGAAAAGTTGTTTTATATGTGAAAAAATTTCCAAATTTCTATGAGCTTAAGTGTCTGACTTACAAGCTTTTAAAATTTTTGATTTTTTTAAATAAATTTAGATTGCCCAATTATTATGGGCAATCTACTGAATCGATTTTGATGAAAATTTGTTTGCTATTTTATGATATTATAAAGGTTATTAACGCGAAATATGAAGATCCTGAGTGTATTTTAAGTGGTAGAAAAAAATAAATATAAAAAGGCTTTCTTCTCCCTGTTGTTTTATTGTATATTTATTGCAATTTTGCGGCAAGGGTTCAATGTTTTAAGATTTTTAAACAATCCTATCTTATAGAAAATTTTATTACGCAACTTCTATTGCCACACAACTTTGACTTTAAATGAACCGTTTTAAAGTAAGGAATGAGAAAAGTAGAAAAAAACGATTTTTTTACACTTTTTTTTAAACATTTCGATTTTTTTTAATGTTTCCGACTTTTTTGAGAGGGGGCATAAGTCAACTATTGTTGTACGCGTTATTCTACAACTTCTCCTGCAAAAATCAGTGTGCCTTCCCTCAATGGCCAATTGAAAACAGATCCGCCCTGGTCTATAAGTCTTTTCTAGGATACAATAAAATATTAAACAAAATTAAGTATCATCAATTCAATTATTGCTAAACATTTATAATCAAAATCCATTTAATCCATTTATGTATTTAGATCAATCGGTGACGTGGGAAATAGAATTCTTTCCGCGCGGTGTCAAATACAGTCGAGCGAAAATTGTTTGCGGTGACGATATTCCTGAATTCGTATTACGAACGGTACGATTGCGAGTAACATGTAAAGAAAACTTCACAAAAGCGGAAAGATTTAAGGTAAGATTTGGTCATATCACATAAAGAAAAAGGTTAGTTTAATCCATATGCAATCATCTTACAGATCTCTGTCCTTTTAACGGGGGTACAAAACAAAATACCGCATATTCGAACTGTGCACGAACGAACTGAATATTTTTCAAAATCATATCAAGTATTGAATATTGATGGTTTGCTGCCATATAAAGAGTTAGATATGTCGTCGAGCAAGCTTAGTCCGCATCTGATTGGACCCGAGCGCAACAGTCTTTGTATAAATGTAATAATAGCGCCAATGGGTCCATATTCGTGTCATAAGGCGCCGCCGTTTGAATTCAAATAGTATCATATATGCTAGAAATCTAAGCTCATATTTTGTTTTGTTCAAATTATGTATTGTCGATCATTGCAATGTTGTTTTTTTCGTGATAAATTTGAAATATTCTTTGACGCGATTGTTTAATTTTCATGCAATCAATTCTGTTTCTTGATAGTTGGAAGGTGTCTATTCGATATTATTGTGTATTGCTATGGAGTGTGTTTTTAGTTACGGAAATTTATTTAACAGTTTTATTGTTGAAATACTTAATTGCAAAACTAGTGTGAGATTAAATATAAGTTTGAACATAAATTGTTGTATTAAGAAATTATGCATAAATTGTTTTTGTATAAAAGAGATTACGTTACAGATAAATTGATGTGTTATTTGTTTTTGAAACTAAATGCGTGCATAAGTAATGTACGCAAACACAAAATTTCGTATGAATAGCGCTGAAAATGTTGAACAAATTGAATAAATAAATGTAAATCATTTAAGAACCTGAGAAACTACTAGATACAATTTCAGGGGAAAAATTGTGATCCATATTACTGCGAAGCCAGTTTCTGTGCTGTAAAATTTCAAATAATACTTCCTTATTGCGATATAAATTGCGCGAATACGTAAACATTATCTCAATTCTGGTCTCATAGATGACTGGATTGTGGCAGGGCTATTGTGATGGGGCGAATGCCAATCAGAAGACTTCGGAGGCCGTTTCCTAAAGAAACAACAGAAAAGGTGTAATTAATTTATTATCTTCATTATTATTTCGCCAATAAAGCAAAAAAAAATTACGCAACAGCTAATAACATTTTGTTGTGCTTACAATTATGTTTTTCAGGCTTCAAAAATTAAATCAGACTAAGGAGTGAGCATTTTTTGATTTACTAACATTATGTAGATGTTTGAAGTTATGATTCCGTTTTAGTTACACCATTCATCGTCTTCTGTTCTGAAAGATCGTTTGGTAAGAGAATCGACAAAACAGTAAGTGCACATATTGCACTTCCCATTCCGTAAAAGATTGCTTCACAATTGTAGTGTAATATTAGTCCGACTGAATTGCTTCCGGCGACAACACCAATTCGTCCAACCATCATGATGAGACACATGGCCATTGCACTTATATTTGTTGGATAATAGTCAATTGAAATCGTAGTAATGATTCCACCACAAACGCCAACAACAAGAAATGCCGTGAACAGGATCATCGTAAGATAAAAATTTCGACTCCATACAATACAAATTCCAGTGCTTCCACCGATAAAGAGCCAAATAGCTATAAAATAAAGGTAGATAGTTTTTCTGATTACGGTAAAATAAAAGTAGATTTACATATGAATGTTCGAACAATTATCTTGAACAATAAGGGGTCGTCGCGAACTCTTACGGTCCGACATTTGAATCTGAATTTAATTTACTCACCCAGCAATTGCTTCTTCCCGACAACTCTTATAAGATATCCAATTGAAAAATGAATAACTGTATAAACGACACCCATTCCCATCATTGCTTTGTATGTTGTAAGTTCTACTTGTGTGACACATCCTAGATTTCCAGTAGTAGCACCGGTCAGATTTGCAGCTAGCTCGAATTCATATTTCATGATCTCACAAAGGGTCATACCTTTTCCCATATGTTTGACCATGGCTGTTAACATTTCGGGAAACCTATCAGAAATGATTAAAAAATTACAGTATATTATTTTTCATGTGTATGATTATTTGTTTATCTTCTTCGTTTACTTTTGTTCCTTGTTATTAATTTTATTATGAATCAAAATTTACGTTATCCCAACGGTGCAACCTTTGCAGTAGAAGGACTGCGGGCACCTTTTAGTGCTAAAATGAAAACGAACTACCGTTATGTATACAATTTTCATATAAAACTATTACTACTATTTTTGATGATCCACACAACCAACTTCTCAGTGAGGTATAAATATTAATAATAATAATTAAGATAATAACAATTATTAAAATTCGTGAGAATAGGCGAAAAATGGAAAAAGTTAATATTATTCGAATCATTCGCTTTTTATTCATTGCTTAGTGTTTTTAGTGCAATATTTTTTACTATTCTAAAAAACTTCGAGTTGTTACTTGATGAATTTGTTAAAAGTATCTTTCAAGGTATCAATTGCCACAACACAATTGAAAGGCAGATCGGATGGATCTTGAAAAGAAATATAAAATTTGCTGAATTTTCACAATTTACAATTTTCTGAACACGTGTGTTGTCTATTGACAACCTTTGTTTATAATGCAAGTTTTTTGGGTGGACTAGAGATACGATTTAATAAAAAAGGTTCGTGAGAAGAATAAATTCGTCACATAATTGAATTCGAATGGTATATAATCCTTTTAACTGGGCTAAACGAAAAACAGTGATACTGATTCATTGTAAAAGATTGGCAAGAACAAGTATGAGACAGTACCAGCAAAGGAAACATTTGAACAAGTGAATACTAGAAGTTTGAGTTGGTGATGAATCCACTGCAATTACAGTAAATCGAATGGAAGCGATCGCCCATCTTTAGACTCGGGCGTCTTTTCTCACTACGCGCTGCCTAGGATTCGCTTTGGGTGATGCGTGGACGCGGTGCCAGCGATTTAGTTACCGACATCGGTACTTGCTGGTGGAGCGACCATGGCGGTTGACGAGCAGATTTTGATGAGAGAGGAGTCGATCAAAAAGCATAATAGGGAGAGCACAGTGTATACAATATACAGTGGGAAAACTTTAGATGGGGAAATGAAACACACTGAGCTTTAAAACTAAATTTAAGAGAGCATTACGAGAAATTTAATTGAGATCCCAGCGAAACAACTATAGGAAATACAGGTGTAAAGCAGAGCAGAGCATATGCCCGTGCTTAAAGCTTGGAGCTTTTGGTAGTTCCTCGGAGCTACTCGACGTTGAAAATTGATAGTCCACTTTTTACTCTAAGTTTAACGACTAGTGTATACATAGACTATGAGGGAGAGGTAATGCGAAATATGAAAAAGATTAATTTATTCGATTTAGAAACTAAATAAATAAAAAATGACGGTGATGTTGCCCGAAACGAGATGATGAGAGGTAAATTTTTTAAAATATTTTACCCGAGCGGATTTCATCAGCAAGTCAGGTAATCTATCAATGCAGTTCTTTTTAATATAGACTAGAGCTGAGCTGAAATTTGCTTGGAGGAAAAACCAACGTTATGAATATTCGAGAAGTCACGAGTGCTAACTCGGATATCGATAGCCAGAAGAGTCACTATACGTAATTGGGTCTAAACAAGTGGGGCGAAAGGAACAGACTATCCAACAAGGGAGGAAGGATGGCGCGAATGGAGCTGTTGCCAAGTCTCGTAGAAGCTATGGAAGCTGTGTTCACAAAAGATGATGACAGTGAGCCAAGCAACGTAAATGATTCGTTACTGAAGTTGAAAACTACCTTGTCTAAAAGGAATTCCAAATTCCAAAACATTTTTTGAAATTGCAAGATGTGAGTTCGCTAGTAAATGTGTGTTTAGTAGTTTAGCCTCCGAAAAAACCAGCATTCATCATCTTATTCACAGGAAAACTGCTTAAATTGATCAGTACTCATAGATCTGATCTTGGTAAAAGAATTCGAATCCGCGTCGCCAGTTGAACACCCAGAATCAAATTCTTCCGGCAGAGAAAAAGTAAACGCATTACACTCATTGGCCAAGAAATATCATTCAGAAAAGGTAAAGAAACTTAATTAATTGTCCATTAATTGTTTACTAATCGTAGGCCTTTCCAACACCGGAGTTTTGATGCCACCGTTGCTTTTACTCCAAATTCCTTTCCCAAGTACTTTCTTGCTAAACGCTATGCTAACTTCGGTCCCAACTATCCAACTGATCTTCGTCCAAACTAAAATCACTCCCACAGATTGTGGACAACGTGGTCGGTCTGCTAATTTAATTCTTTGTGTGTGCTGTTTGAATCCCTATTTAATTTACTTTAGTATTTTTTTGTTCCTCGTAGCTTTCCTTGTAAAACGACAATCGGAGATTACATCAAACCTGCAGTCGTAGTTAGCCACACATAGGAGCGGATATATAAACTAGGGATGCATCCGATACCGATATATCGGCGATACTTCGGGTTTGCCAATATATCGGTATCGCCGATATTTTTATGGCCGATTCAACGATACTTTTCAATTTTTGCTCTTTAAAAATGATGTAATGTAAACGGCCGTGTTGTCTCGTCTATTTCGTTGCAAATGAATCTCAAATTATCTATGCTCGGAGAATCCCCGCACTGTATTCAGTCTCACGTTTCGCTAGGTTGACTGTTGACGCGCGTAATATGTTTCCATGCAAATAAAATTAAGAATCACATATCGTAATTAGTTTGTGTGTGTATATCATTTATAACTAGTCGTGTGAGTCAAATAAAGTAAATCTAAATAGTAGTCATGTCAACTTCAAAACACAAATTATTGGAAAGTAAGAAGTCCGTCGACAGAAAGGGAGAATTCATCGCAATCGAAAAAAATAGCGGCTTACTTACTTGGTATTGGCTCTTAATGAAAAATTTGATGGTTTGGAAAATGAAGAAACATATTGTTCAGCCACAATGCTTGATCCTCGTTACAAAGCTTGAATATTTCAATTACAGTCTACTATTACAACGGCAAAAAAGCGTCTTGTTCAGTTACTTGATCTTAATGTACCACAGCATTCCGAAACTATGTCAGACACGGTCACACTTACATTTAGTACTGTAACTGTAAGTTCTGAGATGCCTATGAGTGGTGGGCTTTGGAGCGTTTGTGAGAATATTGTTAGAGAGTCTTATACCTAAACTTGAAAGAAGTACTTTAGTTTCCAAATAAGTTCTCTCGCATCTAAAAGATTATTTTCCACCGCAGGTCTTATTCACACAGACTCGCAAAATCGCCTTTCTCCGCAAAACTTAAGAATACTTTGTTTTTTAAACGAAAATTTTATCAATGTTAATTTAAATTATTAAAGCTATTAACTATTCTCAACCTGTCTATATTTTTTATATTAATTAAAAAAATTAAACTGACTTGTGGTTTATTTATTTAACCTTCATTTTTTAGTTCAATAAGTGTATCGGTATCGCCGATATTTTTATAAGAGTATCGGTATCGTTTTGGCAAAAAGGCGTATCGAGGCATCCCTAATATAAACCAAAATAGAATGATCTGGTCGTATAAATTTATGTCTTCTATCACTTTCAGAGGGTGAGCCGCCTCAAACACTACCTCAGATTAACGTGTTTTTCGGCTAACATTTTTGGAAGGTGGTTGAACTTTGAACTTCGGCCAAAAGTTACTTGGTTGCGATTTATCATTTTTAAACGCACCCTTTTTAACCTATGGTGAGTTTCACCGTCCCATCTGACGCTGACATCTGTCCCTCTTGTCTGGTTTGTATGTGGAATTTTATCGATACGTACTGCTCGTAGCAATCGGTTGGATAATTACTATTAAGCTTCCGAAAATGGTCTTGCTAGATTGATACGGCAATGAAACTGTTCAACTTATGTCTAACTTTACAGGTGGTTGTTCTGAAGGAAGTTTCACTCGTTGATGTAGAAAGGAGAAAACATATTCAGAGATACCTCGACTAGTTATTGTAGAATGCTACAACAATCATATCGAAGGAGTTGTTCTTTCAGGCATGTTGTTAAAGCTATGTACGGTAGATTACCGTTAAAAAAATATAGCATTTCTACCTCAAGTTCGCTAATTTCCAGATCTAATAAATAAATGTCCGAATCAAATACAGAAATCGATTGAAAACAAATCGCCAAAGCAAATTCTTTCATTTGGCAATTTACTTATTTGTTTCGGAAACAACTTATGAAAGCCTAGAAAATTTTTCATATTACATAAAGTTTCTCACCACAAAAATACTCCATGTGCGACAAAATATGACACAAAAATGTGCACAAGCAAATTCGCGGTCACAAAAAAACGTGTTCTATGAAACATAGGATTCGTTTGGTTCCAAACAAGCACCAGTGCACTCTTGACGCTATCAATTTCCTTTAACCGTCCACCTTGATCACTATCTGAAAATGCTTCCACTGGGAAATATTTTTCAGGATTGCCAGTGTTCCATCGATATACATGTCGTAGCACATTTAAACTGCCTTGATGATCACCCTTCGTGAAAAGATACTTTGGACTTTCAGATACGAAAGGAAGGGCCAAAGCTGCAAGTATTCCTGGTACTGTGCAAACTATTTCGAGTATTCTCCAGGATGAGATGGGACTGCCGTATAGGTACCAATCGAATTCAAGTGGCAAAATCAAAATTGCTAGCGCTAATATATGATTACGAGTAAAAATGTCGATATAGTAAGTATTATTGAAATCAGTGGCTACTTACCGGGCATTACAATCAATGCCAATGAAAGAAATGCTGAAAGGAATAAGATTGTTTGTGTTCGTGTTTGGTTGCTGTGAAATTCCGATAAGTAGCTGAATATTGATGATTGCGTTCCACATATCAGAATACCGACTAGAAATCTCAATAGTATCAACATCCAAGTGGAATACGAAAAGGCGGATAGGATCGACAATAGAATGCTTCCGTATATTGAAATTCGTATCACTTTCAGGCGACCCCACGTGTCGGATAGGAAGCCCCACGTGTGCGAGCTCACAACTATTCCTAGGAATGATGTTGAAGCAAGTAATCCTTGCTCATAGACAGTTACATGCAGATCACATTTCGCAAACATTATATAGAATCCAACGGAAAGCATGGACGACATCAGCGTTAATACACACAGTCCACAAATCAGGAACAATGCTTTGTGATATTTTCCATTTCCGCAAAGAGCCGCAGCTTCGTCGAATGTATATAGTCGTCCAATGTCTGCATTGTTCCCTGAAATATTTTAAAATACTTTGATTTAGACGACGGGCTTGGAAAGAAAAGTGTATTCGAGATTATTTACTGAAAAGAACGTAAGGAAGATAGTTCCCAGCTAAGTTATTAAATGGCATTCCAAAAAGGTGTCCCGCTCTTTCATATTATTTTAATCGGCGTGTTAAACGTACAACAGATTTATCGGCATAGTTGCCAATTTAAATATATTGATCCTATTTAATTCCAACTTAATGCAGTTGCGCTCTTCGCAACCTTGCTTTGAATCTCAAGGAATGAATCCTCGTTGTCAGATTCTTTCTTTTATATGTTACAAAAATCGTTTCGTTATCTGTAGTAAAATTAGCTCAATCAATACCTGTTGATATTCAGCCCTAGATATGGCATACCTAAAGAGGGCACAGGTCAGTATGGCAGGACGAAAGCTCTCAATTAGTGAATTGAGGCAGAAAGCAATCAGAAGTGACCGCGTGGCATTTGGGTTAGAATCGAAATAAATAAGAGGAATCTGTCGTTTGTATTAATGTATGTATGTTATTCAAATAAACCGAGGTTATCAATCATTAATAACTTTCTTATTTTAAAAACAAATTGCTTTTTTGGTCCAAAAATCATGACCCACTAAACTAAACTAATTGAGATTACATGCCAAACATTAAACGGAATTGTTTGGTCATCATTGTTAATGACATATAAAATGTTTAGCTTCATAGAGGAAAAAATGTCAGAAACCACATGAAAGTGCTTTAGTACAAACCCGGAGACTCAAGAAGCACGTGCGGTTATTGCCACAATGTTAAGCTCAAATTTAAGATTCGGGTCGAAAATCATTCCCAGATCTTTTATTTGAAATACGACCACAAATAGAAGATCATAAACCGTGTAGATATGATAAATAGGACAGAACTTTAAGGAGAAGGGCATTTTGTGACATTTCTGAACATTAAGGGAGAGAAAATTAGTTCAAATTCAAAAATCGATCGTGTCCAGATACATTTGGAAAGCAATACAATCCTCTTCTGAGAGAATAGTTCTGTAAATTTTTAACTAATCAGAATACATAAGACACTGCGACGCTTCGATAGATTGAATGTTATTTATGTAAAGTATGGAAAGAAAAGAACGAAGGATAGACCCTTGAAGAACGCCGGAGATAAGATGGAACCGAACGTACGAAACAAACGATGGTCCAATCGCTTCAACTGCTGCACTAGTTGAATTTTATACAGCTTTAGTTCAAGATCCCTCAATTTGTTCCATCTATTCGACGCACAGAGGCCAAGTTGTTGAGAGCGGCGTCGAAACGATAAATTTGGAGACTAAGCCACATTACCCTCTACAGTCCCAATAGCTGCCTCGAAACGCACTGTACGAGCTCGTGTTGGATGAACATTGTCTAATAGAGTATATCTAGTCATAACTCTTTTCCTCGTGTTGCGTATGAGCTGTTCAGGTGGACGATGATAGCACCATAAATTGGACGAACTGCTCTATAAGTTTGGAACGTGAATCGAAAGATGTGCATTGTTCTACGGAAAACGTGAAACGTTTTAAACGGCTTATCAACCTAATAAAAACTAATTTGGCTTATCTAACGCGTTCCATTAGTCTTATACATTGTCGACGCAAAATAAACAATGTTTTTTGTGCAATTAACTATTTGTTTTGGTGCGATAGTATTGTGAAAGCTTTAACAGGAGCGTGAGGGTAGTATAATTTGAACAAATGATTCAGTCAATGTAAATATACCAATTCAACGGGTAATGTGATCTGTTTTGATAGTATAAATATATATAGTATATATAGTATAAATATTTACATTTGTTATTACGTACGACTTTAGTAAATTTCTATACTGCTTATCTGCTCAATGTAATTTAGTACTGAGTTATATAGTGGCAGGTGATGAAAGGAGGAAAACTGGTAGATCATATATTTGAGAGATAGTGCAGGGTGGTTCTTGTAGAGAAGCATTTCAATCATGAACATGGGCCCCTTAAAATGTATGTACTTTAATAAGTTTAATTTTTTCGGACGACAAATATTCGGAATGCCGTTCACAGTTTTGTATTTTTACATATAGCACGGTTGCTTTAGGCTATCAAAGATTTTCCTGATCGAAATTTCATCTAGTTACCTAGTCTTAGAAAAATAATTGTTGAAATGTAAAAATTATCGGATTGCCATAAAAGAAGGATAGTCCTCCTCGATAGCCGAATGTGTTTTCCACATGACTCAACTCCCTTCGAGGTGCAATAACCTCCGCCAGTATATAATGGTTAAAACAAACAATACTGCAAACGGCTTGTGACAAAATTTAAAAATTTCTTAAATCTATCTTTCGTGGTACAAGAGAAAACAAAGAAGTTTTGGCGCTCGAAAGAGTGTCCCCTATTTTCGTTGTCGTTTTTGGCGTGTAACTTATTATTATTGATGCCACGTATTGCTGCAAATTTAATTCTACAATACTTAACTTTTTTGAAGGAGCAGTGTTTATGAGATGTGGAGGGTGCCTCAATTTTTCTTCTTATCAAGATGGAGCCCTGAGGATTGAGTCTGCGTTCCCAGAAATTTGAAATTAAGCAAACTGGTCACAGATTGCATTAAAAATCGGCCTGCCAGCCCAAAATGCACGGTTAAACTTCCATTTGACTGGACTAAATTGGAAGACGCGGTTATTGGATCGAAACATTTGGAGGCGTCATCTGCAGGAAAGGGGGGCTAAGAATAATAGGAAGCAAATTGTGCCTACTTAATATTTACTACGATTGAAGGAATCACATAAAGTTCATCGTGGGAGATTGATGAAGCCTTAAATGGAAAAGGCCTAACTTTTCTACGAACTCAAAGAATTTTCTACTTTAATATTAGGTAATGCTATAATAATCTCTTTACACTTTCTGTTCCAGGATTATAATATAATGATTTTTTTTATTTTGATACACCCAAAAATAAGAACAAAATTCTATATCAAAAATATTATTGCAAAAATTTGATGATAGCGACAAGTCAACATATGCATCTTCCAAAATTATTTCGATCAACTTTGCATATGATTCTAGGTTTAGATGGGACAAGAGCAGTCAGTGCCTGCAAAATCTCGAAAAGAGATAGAAAAAAAATCTAAAAAAATAAAGCGATTTAATTTTTTTTTTAAGGAGAAGGAAATAAATTTTGTCATCTTTTTAAATGATTTATGAATGCCCAAAAAGTTAATCTGTTGATATTTTTACTTTCATAACTTTAAAATCATTGATTTTATTTTTACGGATTACTTATTTTTCTTAAATGCATTTCATTTGATTTAAAGACTTTCGATTGATTTTATTGTGTATATTTATAAAAATGTTGAAATGAATTGAAATGTCTGAACATTTTTGAATTAGAATTTATAGATGTAAATATTTTTTCAACACCTTTTAAGCGGAATAAATCTGTAATCAAATAACATTTAATCAAAATTACTTCTCGAAAAAGATTTCGTTTATATTTAATTACTCTTTGAGTAAAACAACGCTTTATTGAAAGGATCGTGTTCAAATCCACTTCACCGATTGGACACTGAAACTACATTTTATCTTCATAGGGTTAAAACAAATCTTTCATATATGAAGATTCATTTGCAGTAACATAATAAACTAGAAGCAGTATCATTTCAAATGGCATAAAAGAACTGCTTAATATGGCTCGCATGGTTTGAGGTCTCACGATCTTGATTCTTAGGTACCAAAGGAATATATGACGAACAAATTATCACTTTTGACACAGCTCCAGATTGGAACTAATTTAGGAAATCCTTCTTTATTTCACATTATTTCACATTTTTGCTAGCAATTCATCCATGGTATTTTGACAAAATAGTTTATCCGCTAACGATAGCAAGAGAGATCAATTGCCTTTGTCAGGCAACATTCAATAAATATCACACAATCTGCTATTTTTGGAGTTAGTGTACCTTAAAAAATCTAAAAAATAGACCTTGATTGCCATAAAATTTAGTAGGATAATTCAGGTTTAAGCAAATGGTTGCGAATTTTAAATTTGATATTAATTCAAATTCACTCTCAAACTCACGAAACACTGTGAAAACGAGGATACATAACAAATACATATTAAAGAAAACATCTTTCAGATTATCAGAACTAGCATAAAAATCACCGTTAAAAAACCAAATCACCCCTTTTTTTATTACAAAGAGTACTGTGAATTGAACTTATTCAGGCTGAAAACGGAATTTGAAAATAATACCACTTTTATCATTGAAACTTTCGAAATAAATTTGAAGTACCTTTTTCTTTATTATATTGAGCATCTTCAAATCCTGGATTATCCATTGAGTAAGTACTAATTACTCGTAGCTTTAAACACCAACTGAAAGCACCCCACGAAGATTGAACAACACTGATTCAAGTTTCTATTAAACATAACTTATAGTCATGTTTTTGCCACATAATCATTCCATTTTGGTATGAACCAAAGTAAATATTTCCAAATGATATGATTAACAAATATTGTTGAGATAGAGCAATAAAGGATTTTTGTGACGATTTTTGATGGTTGTTTAATCTTTCTTGAAAACTGCAAGTCAGGAGCAGTAAATGTAAAACTATCTTTCTCTTTATGACAAAGTGATTAATAAACATCTAACAATGAAAGATATTATCTAATGGAGGTATATAAATTACTTTTCACTCTAGTATAAAACATATCATAAAATGAATTTTCTTTGCTATTAAGAAACCAACCCCTGATTATCGGTCTAGTCGATGTGGACCTTGGATTGGGTAGTCCGAGACTCGGTTTAAAATTCTTTCTAGCCATTTATTTCGTTTGAAAACTTTGCAACTAGAAAACGTTTATTAATTTTTGATGCTGATGGTCTGGGACTGAAAGATTCACTTAATTTCGTATGTTTGATTTTTTTCTTTTTTCTAAATAATAACTTCACTGAACTCCCTGAACTTGCAATAAAGCGCTCATTTTTCGTTATTAGCGTCCATGCAGTTAAAGTGCTTTGTATCAGATAGTCACGGCGTAGTATTCACCGTCATCACATCTCTGATCAGTTTTTCTTCCGCTGAAAATTTCAGTAAATCCAGTAGAATTGTATCCTCTGTCAGTATCTGATAACCAACAACTTCTTCGTCACACGTTAACCAATTTTCGGTGGTGAACACTAAAACTTCTCAGCTCTAAGTTCTATAAAATGGTCAGTGTTTCCTTCGTCTAACACTATATGTTTCCAAAGATGCTCCAATATAATTTTTTAACATGATTTTCAAACATTTGCGTTACGCGATCTCAAGGAGCTGACTGAAGAAGACTTTCAGCACTGTTTCAAACAATGGAAGATTCACATAGAGTAGGGATAGAGAAGGTGTGTATATTTTAGGTGATACATATTTATATTTCGTGTACATTACGAAAATATTATATCTCTACCTTTACCAAAATTTGATTTGAAATAACTTAAAAAATTTAATTTGTTTTTATCTCAAAAATATGCACTCATCAGTTCTCTTAATTTTTTTTCAATATTTCGTTTTAAGCTTCCAAAGGAATCTTCTATTCATTTAAAGCAGGCCATCAAATGGTATTTTATCGGGTAACCTAGTCAAAATAAACCCATATAACTTAGTTCCCAGATTTAAAGAATTTGCTTTGTTTTTTTTTAACTTCCCAGTATATGGGAAGTTCTTGTAATCGCCTCGAAAATCGAAATTGAAATTTTCAACTTTTCTTTACGTTTTGAGGTCTATAGAGTATATATAAAGTGTTTTTAGAAAGAAGTATGTATGTGTGTGTGTGTGTGTATGTATGTACGTACGTACGTACGTGCGTTCGCGGGCTGTTTTTCTACGAGCATAACTCACGTAAACTCGTATCGACTTCGTTAAGGTGTCAATCGAAGCGTCTTTGCAATTTTAAGAGCTGATTAGTTTTTGGGACACTTCGGTGGGGGGGGTTTGCTGTTTTCGCCCCTTGAAGGTCAACCATGTTATGCGCTATATCTCACGAACCAAACATGCGATTTTCATCATTAAGGTGCCAATCGACGCGTATTAACATTTATGTGATTCTATTAAATTTTTAAAAAAATCGTTGGATCCGTTTTTTAATTTTTTTAAAAAAAGTGCAAAAAATTGGTTTTTTTTTCAAAAACACAAAATTTTTAACCTGATTTTCAAACCTAAGTAATCAATGTTTATATTATTTATATACTCCAAATAGTTTTTGTGAAAAAATCAGGAAATTTTTTCTTCATGTTTACAAAAGAAGTTAAATAAAAAATAAAAAATCATTAAACGTTCAAGGTCATTTACGTCATTCATTATATCTCGAGAACCAAATATAATCTTTCCATCATTAAGGTGTCAATCGACGCGTATCAACATTTTTATGATGTTTTTATATCTTAAAAAAATTGCTAAAGCGTTTTTTTCGATTTATTAATTTTTTTTTAGAAAAGTAGTGTTTTTTTCATAAAAAATTCCATTTTTAACCTGATTTGCACATCGTAATAATAAATGTTTGTAAAATATATAAAATTTTATCAATTTTTGTAGAGAAACCAACAAAAACTTTTCTCATGATTACAAAAAAAAAATTAAATTAAAAATAAAAAATCATTCAAAGTCACCATGTAAAAAGGGTTCATTCGAATCATAATACCTTAAATCTCTTATTCTAAAGACATTGTTGTAAAGTCAATCAAAGTTTATTAATATTTGCAAAATTTGAGCAGATTTCCAATAGTCTTCACAGCATCATGTTTTAACTTTAATGAAAAAACTGCTTTGTAACCTGTCCCCCCTCCGATTGATCCGCGTGAATAATCAATCAAACCAATGCACCAAAATCCTTACGTAATCAATTGACGCTCCCGTAGATGTTACGATTAATATTAAATCATTCCAATAATTTTTATGAGAGGTACATTTTTATTATTTGAAGTAGTATTATTTCCATAACTTTTATTGTGTTTAATATTTTTAATATCTTTGTAGATATTACTGGGAAGTTGACCGTGTGGATCTCATGGGTCGCACCTCATGGCTTGTTTTGGTCTCGAAATGCAAAATTACAAATAAATTCTGACAGGCCGGTGGAATTATGAGAAATTGTAAATGTTCGACTAGGATGCTGAGTATTTGACTAGGCTTCTGAATGTTTGACTAGGTTGCTGAAAAATCTTGGTGAAACTTACCTATGTATGCATGAAAAATAATTCTGGGTCTCTGCTGTTGTTTTCAGTTTCTGAAAAAATCTGCTAAACAGGACGAATTTTTTATGTGTGCTTAGTGCTTATCGTCTAAAATTAAAACATTTATCTATTCTCACGGCAACCGCTTCAACCGAAAATATTTTCGTGATGGTGGTAAATAATTGCTTTCAGGGGTATACCTACTTTAAAAGGCCAAAAAAGGTCAACTTTACAAATTTATTGTGAAGCCCCTGTTATATATACCGGTATAAATTTATGTATATATATTACCACAATATCAAACACAAAAAAATGATTACCAAACGGTTCCATTGATTCCAACTGGAAGACTTGCCTGAAATACGAAAATCAAAAATATTATGTTTCTTATGTTACTGGCTATTGTGTGATCCAATAAAAAACATGTTTTTGGGAAAAAAAAAAAAAAAATGACGTCGGTTCAAAAAAGTTGTAAATCGTATTTTTTTTTGTTAATTTTTGGTTTAAAAAAATATAAAAAATAAAAACCATTAAGATATTCACGCGATACCTATACATATTAGGAATGACCTGTGAGAATTTCAAAAGGATCGGTTGGATAGATTTTGGGAAATAATTGGCATCGTACCAAAAAATGTAGTTTCGAGAAAAACGCGTTTAAAGCGCGCCAGGTGTATCCGACGCGCTTGGAAGCGCTCTCGAAAATATCGAAATAAATATTGATGTAATGCTCAGATCATTATGAAATTTTAATTGAGCATTACTGAAGTATCTACGTTTCTTTCTAAATCCGTAATTCCCCTCTTGAGGGGGTAGTACCGGATATAAGTTTGAAAAATCAATTTTTCATTTTTCAATTTGTTATACCTTCAGAAATCACGTCTAAAATTTTATTAAGATATTCCAAAAAATAAAGAAGTTACGGCAGTTTGAGCGCCTACGTCTTTTTCGCTTGGTAAGCGATATTTTCGGTAATCGAAACTTTAAACGGACACTTATTGTCCGGATTGGCCGAACCAATTTAAGTCAAATTTAGTGTGCTACTTTATTCAAGTATATTGTGTGGTAATTTACCATAATATAGGTCAAAAATAAATCTCAAAAAGGCAAGCGAAACAAAGTAAAAAAGCAATTTTTCGAAAATAATTGAAACAAGCCGCGAGGTGCGACCCTTGAGGTCCACACGGTCAACTTCCCAGTAATATCTACATAAACATCAACAACATTACAACAATGAAAGGTAATAGTAACAGGAATGAGTTAGTGTGAATCATATCGTCTACGGGAGGGTCCATTGATTATGTAAGGTTTTTGGTCGATGAGGACAGAATGAATATTCACGCGGATCAATCGGTGGGGGCCTTTTTGGTCTTGAAAAATTTTGTTGGTTTTCAAAATTTAAGCAATTTTTTTTAATTTAAAGACTATAAAAACTATTAAAAATCTGCTCAAATTATGCAAATATCTTAAAACTTTGATTGAATTTACAACAATTTTTTTAGAATAAAAGATATAAAGTAATAGCACTCGTATGAACCCTCTTTACATGGCAACTTTGAATGATTTTTTTAGTTTTTATTTAGTTTTTTCATAATCATGGAATAAAACTTTGCCGGTTTCTCTCAAAAAACTGATAAGAATGTATAAATTTTATAAACTGGATCACATTTGCACAGCACATCTAGTTAAAAAATATTTTCTATGAAAAAAACCATAATTTTTCGCATTTTCTTCTATTAAATTAAAAAACGGCTAAAACGAATTTTAATAATGTTAAAAACTACACAAAGATGTTAATACACGTCAACTGACACCTTAATGATGCAAATATTATATCTGGTTCGTGAGATACAGTGAATGATAAAAATGACCTTAAAATCATGATGACTTTTAATGATTTTTAATTTTTAATTTATTTTTTTACGTAATCATGAGAATAAGTTTTGATGACGTTTTTGCGAACATTATTTGCAGTATATAAATTTTATAAGCATTGATTACTAAGACTTGACAATAAGGTTAAAAATTTATTGTTTTTGAAAAAAAACCCTCATTTTTTGCACTTTTTTTTAAAGGATTTGAAAACCGCTCCAAGAATTTTTTTAAAAATTTGATATAATCATACAAACGTTAATATGCGTCGATTGACACCTTGCTCAAAATAATCGTATGTTTGGTTCGTGAGATATAGCGCATTACCGAAATGACCTTCAAGGGGTGAAAACAGCAAATCCCCCCGACCGAAGTTTTCCAAAAACTAATCAGCTCTTAAAATTGCAAAGACGCTTTGATTGACACCTCAACCAAGTCGATCGCACTTTGTTTACGTGAGTTATGCTCGTAGAAAAAAGTGTCCACGAACGTACGTACGTACGTACACACACACATACATCTCCCTTTCTAAAAACACTTTATATATACTCTATAGACCTCAAAACGTAAAGAAAAGTTGAAAATTTCAATTTCGATTTTCGAGGCGATTACAAGAACTTCCCATATACTGGGAAGTTAATAACTGCTTTTTTTGATAATTTTTTCAAAATATTGTGGTAGGTGGTGATCTACCACATTCCTCTTTAAAATGCGGTTTGGTATTTTTATTTCAAATTATTCATTCCTGAGATTTCCGCAGGTATTTTTCGAGATGTAGTACGTCTTACATTTAAAACAACGTTCTGGTTTTGTCAAATGTATTTACAACGTTAAAAGTTTAATGAGATAATACTTTGTACTCAGGCACATCCGTATCGTTCGCTGGTCACTCCCTAGTGCCGCTGTTCGCCGCGACGTGTGCCACTGTCGCTGCATGTCCCTACAGAGACATAAACATTAGCGCCCTCTATAAATAAGAAGAAAAATGAAAAAAAATGGAATTTTTTTTGTAATCTTCAAAATGTGTGTTTTAGCCATGCAAATTTTAAAATTTATATACAATAAAGGAGCTGAGAAAAAAATATTGAAAACTAGGCTTTTTTTAGCACTCTAACCGGTACATTTCACTTTAAATTTGTTTTTTAAGGTTCATGACAAATAACTACCCAACCAACAATAACTCCCGAATTGGACTAATGGAAAATGCTTAAAAAGATTACTAGAAAACCCTTGCAAATCAATTTATTTACTTCACCACGAAAAAACTCCCGCTCCAATATACAATATACAGATATGCATATATTCGTCTAAAATACTATACCCGAAACAGAGTAACATGATGGCAAGAACAACAATTTATGCAATGAAAATATATCTACATACATATGTTTTATTTGCATTCACCAAAAATAAAGATATGTATCTTAACTGAACAAATATTTGTCAAAAACAATTCAATTTTCTACGAAAATTCCCATAAACTATATTTCTATGCTACAGTTCTATGTAATATGCAAGTTACATTTACATATGTCAATATTTGCAAATGTAGCTTTATTTAAAAACATCATCAAATTGCCGCTGAATTAAGTAATTATTTGGAAGACAAATATAATTTTCGCCAATTCTCAGAATATAATAGAAGCGGTTTATGTCTTAAATAAGCTGATGTGATTCATATTTACAAAGCTGAACAAACAAAGCGTGCAAATAATGAGCAAAATTTTATCTAGTAGTTCAGCGCTTATCTCAAAATTGCTTGCGATAAATTCGGAAATTTTTTTTTATTGATTTGAATCGATAAAACTTGCCTCAAACACCAAGAGTTTTTGTGCAAACTTTTTTCTCTGGACCGTCATTTTTTGACCTCATACCACTCACGCTACGAAAACGTTCATTGAAGCGAAAAATTCAATCGGTTAATTTTTCTAGAAAACCGTTTATTCTATGAAAAATCGGCATGTGTATGGACTTATAAAGCACCGTTTAGAAGCTATGAACATCCCGGTGAAAATTTCAGAATGTGATTTTTTTATGATTTTTGAAATAACCCACCTCGCGCCAAAATAGCTCATAATTAAAAAAAAATATGAAAGAAGTTTACGAATTTTTTAAACAAATTTCCGAAGCTCAGTATTGTAAAGAGAACATTTCTGTCAAATTGTAAAAATTTTCAAATAATTTTCGAATTCTAAAAATATCATCTGTGTACTACATTTTTTTCAAATTTTCCCTAACATTGAATATTTTTTGACCTATGGCAATGTTAAATATGTCACTTTCGGTAATTGTAGAATCTTAGGCGTGCTTTTCGATATCGAATGAATACTTTTTATTGCATATGCTATTTTACGATCAATCTCTAATGAATTAGGAGGAGTAATTGCCTTAATAATATCTTTCGCTATTTTAATAATTTTACCATTTTATCAAAATTTCTGGGAATCCAAATTTATCCATTAAATCAAATTTTATTCTGAACTATAGTTATGCCAGTAATTTTATTAACATGAGTTCAGTTTATGCTATTTTTCTAAAATGTCCAATTATTTTTCAATTTGACTTTGTCTTTCCGCCAAGTTTCCTACAATTTTGCGAGACAAAAAGTCATATTTCAAACGAACATATCATAAAAGTTTTATATTTTAATGCAGCAATGGGCATGTGCATGTAATTTATATGTTAATGCATAGCAAGTGTAGCAGTTTTTTGAAAAAAGTCATTTATCGAGTGATTATTTGGAGGACAAATAATTTTTGTCAACTCCAGAGCATAATAAAAGTGTGTTCAGTTTTAAATCATTTGCCGCGATTAATATTTGCCAAGCTCTAAAATAATAAAGTGTGCAAATAATGAATACATTTTTATCTAAGTGAAACATTTTTTGGGTCGATTACAAACTGCCGTCACATTTTGTTTAGAAAAATGAAATATGTTATGAAAATAGCGAATTGCTTCCTTAGTTCAAGATTGTCTTATTTCCAAATTGAAAAGGTTTTGAGTGTATATTCAAACATGATTATTACTATCATATGTTAACATCAAAATTTTGTTCATTCGTTAGCAACATCATTCACAAATTCAATTTTTGAAGTATTTAACATTGGTAATTATAAAGTTTAAATTGGTTGTCTTGTAAATTTTTCATTTTGAACGTCGGGTAGTCTTCAACTAAGAAAACGTTTTTTACTAATTACATTGTTTTTAGTCAATTGATCTAATCAGTGAAGATGACCTTAAATTATTTGCGTCATTTAAAAAAAACTGAATTACTTATAAATACGATTCACTAGAAACTTTTACTCTTTAATATATACTGAATTTAGATATACAAATTTATCTATATCATGATAATCATTGTTATGTAGAAAAATGTACCAAACACATTACTTTTTAAGGTCAAAACTCTTCAAACTACCCTGTAACCTCCTCCTCCTGGCTCAGTGTTAAATGGAACGGAAAAAATTCCTATTAAAATTACCAAATAGAAACATAGGAAGTTAATTTTTTGGACCATTCGCACGACAAGATGTTCATGAAATTGTAATAGCTATGTTGCTTAGTTCAGAAATGTTTAACGAGGCGATAATTGATGCGAATCGATATTTCAAGGGCTAATCTTTGAAAGCGTATCTGGCTGACTAGGAGAATTTTCGTCCTGATTTGTGATTATGGACAAAACTGAGATCTATCATTTCGATTTTTAGACAAACAACGTTGAATAAAACTTGATAAGGTTCATCAGACAATTGGTAATTTACAGGAACATTAACTTCACACTAGGCAAATAGCACCAGAGGAAGAAAGATTTTCAGAGGCATCTCACAAGGTGGGGTACTATCACCTTTTCAATGGAATTTTTTATCGTAGTTGTAGCCTATGTTGAGGCTATTGCAATATAATATCGGATATATTTGTCAACACGTTATCTAAAAGACTAAACTTCGTCCTAAGTATCCTCTCAAAATGGAGCAAAGGACTGTATTCTAAAGATAGATCTGCGGAAAACGAAATTTATGCTCACCAAAAGAATGTATCCTCTCAAAATGGAGAAAAGACTGTGGTTTAGAAAAAGATCGACACACACGGAATTTGTGCTCTCTACAAGAAGGTACACAATTCCGCAATTGGCCTCCCCTAAGCTTGATGACGTAAGTCGCGATCCAGCTGATAAGATCAAATATCTAATTGTAAGTCTAATTCTGGACTCTGAATCGTATGGAAAGTGATCATAGTAGAAAGAGTGCGCAAAGCATCATGTGCAATGCACTGCCGCAAAAGAGCTGGGGATTGAAACTCGAAAATTGTGTCATGGCTCTACACGGCGATAGTGGAACCAATCCTTCTGTATGGCTCAGTTATTTGGCAGTCAGATATCGCAAAAACATCAAATCAGAATCTGCTAAACATGATCAGAAGAATTGCAATTACCAGTGCTCAAGAATTATTCCGACAAAGGCATTTTTTATGCTATTAAATTGGTTTGCGACTAAAATCCTTACGAGGCTGCAAGACAAGTGCTCTGCGATTCGATGTGGTAAGAGAGAAATATTGGTCACTCCACCATGCTACAGAAGGATGGACCAACGCCAGAGAAAGTAGACTTTGCTTCTCTGATCCTCTACTTCCATCACAATTTCAAGTCACAATTAAATTTCATCCCTGTTCGGGGTGACTAGGCCAAAGAAAGGAATGACGCACAGGAATTGGTCGACATCTACACTTATGGATCAAAAATGGAAGGAAAGGTTGGCTGTGGTATGTTCTCGAAACAGCTTGATATGAAACTATCCTTCCGGCTTCCGGACAAATAAAGCGTCTTCCAGGAAGAGGGCATTGCAGTATACAGGGAAGAAGATTGGTTAAGAGACCAGAAAATTTCAAGTCAAGGTGCCATTCAATCAATATCCAACGTGTGCACTTCATCCCAAATTGTAATCGAATAGCGTACGCAATTGAACGAGATGTTTTATTATAAAGTGAACCTTTACAGGGTAGTGGGCATACAGGTATATCTGGGAATTGCGCAGCAGATGCCCTAGCGAGAGCTGATACTCAGCTTCAGGATTATACACAAACACCCCAGGTTGGCCATTCCCTAGCTTCAATCAGCATTACATGAAGGCTGCAAATAGGGCTCGAGGACTGAAAGAAGTCTGTAGAAACCTTGGCACGTGATGAGCTCCAGACACACTTGTTTCATCATTTCCGTGCTAACGGGGCACTGTCTAATTGCCAGACATGCAGAACGATTGGGTGTTTCCCACAACGACTGCTGCATATCGAAAGAAGAGGAAGAAACGGTCTAACATTTTCTGTGCGAATACTCAGCTCTATCTTGAAGATAAATTCATCGAGCGAAGAGTTTGCATTCAAATGCAAACTCTAGGCTTGTTACGTTCGCCGCGCAACGTGGTCGACCCACAACCCATAAGGGCAAAATGGGGGTCTACCCTGTCCTTGAAGATCCCAAATCAACGTGCAGGTAAACGCTGTCTTGTTAAAAAAAATTGTTAATGTTACGTTCGCCACTCCACACAATCAAGCCTATAAATGAATTATATTGTTACTAATGAATTATATGGTAATAAGGAGTAGAAGTTGAATTGTATAAATGTAGAGGAGATGTAGGTATGCAAGGATATTATATTAGATAACTGATAACCTGACAACGTCACAGACCCTGCAGATAAGTTGCCAGCAATGACGGCAGCAAACAACGCTCACCCAGTCGCCGCAACAGATCCAAATCCAAGCTCCGCCCGGTCTACGATGCGCCCAATGGAGTCCCCTATGCGCCAGTGATACCCACAACCATTGGCACTTACAATTCACCATGGTTAACGACCTCCACGTTTATTTCACCAGACCAGCAACAGTCACATCATTCCCCCCCGCACCGAGGTGCAACGCTTTGGCCAAACCCACAAAGCTTCGATCGCCAGCTGATGTGCGTCACCAAAAACCGGTACCAAAGCTAGCTTTGATGAGGTCAACAATTTCGTGGACGTTGGCTGGCGAGGTAGCAAAGGGACTGGGGTGTGGGATAAATAGAGCCGCGAGACCAGCTGACGGGCTTTTTTTTGGTACGGAGTTTTGGAGGGTGCGGTGCCGAGGTTAGTGTGGAGCGGATTCTTTTGGTGATAAGCTTGGGAAGAACAAAGGGCACTCGACGAGGTCCGCCAAGTGAATAAAGAAGAAGACGAGGACGACGAGGGGTGAGCGAGCGAAACCAGGAGTCAGAAGCGGCCAACGGAGTAAGATAAGGAGAAATGAATTAAGCATAGATAGTGATAGTTAGGTTTTTAAAGAAAACAAATTAGTGCAGTGAATTAAAATTGTTATTATTGCGTGAAGTGGCGAAGCGGGAATCGCGTCTCCGACATTTGGGTTCCTTGGTCCAGATTCCCTTCGTTCGTGGTGTTGGGTCATCGCGGATCTTATTCCCGTTTCAGGATTCGCGAACAGGGCAGCCCCGGCGTAGAAACGAGTGGCACCCCTTCTAAAATATATTCTCCCACATCCCTCTTCGCTGGTGAAGCCGGGTGGGATTGCCCAAAATCGTGGCCAGGGTCGGCTGCGGTGTAGTGGAAACGTTGCGAAAAATATAGCCGTAACAGGCTCGCCCTTCCTGGATAGCCTTACGGAAGTAGTTATTTCAACATAAGATGCATAGCCAGTTTCACACGAGAATCCAAATGATTCTCATCATCCAATAGCTAGGTCGTAGTGCCATCCCAATCTTCTTGTGAAGAGTAGGGCTGGCACTACAACCAAACAAACAACATTTGCTCCCCTGGCACTAGTGCTTCAAAAGAAATAAATATTGCTCCCTTTTTATATATGTATTTTTATCTACCTCTTGTAAACTTATATATGAATGTTTTTTAAGCACTGAATCTCATCTACTTTTTCGTGAAAGAAGTAAGAGTACAGTGTTGATTTGATTAGTCCACCAGAAAATTAGTGAATTACTTTAACTACACATTACTTTGTTTATCGTTTCCGATTCTTTTCTTATTTCTTTTGCACAACTGTGCTCCAGAAAAAAAAACGTTTCACATTTATATTAAAAATTGTAATGTTTCATTGTTTTGCATTTATTTTTCTTGAAACAAATCTGTCCGCAAGCAGATTTATAGGAATTATATCTCAAGGAAAACAATTGAAAATTCCATAAAACGGAATATTGTATGCCATTATTTTACAACATTTTTCACGTCATTTTCACATGGCAAAAAATGTGAGAGTACAGCTAATAATATAATGAAACTTCCTAGACCATAAAATAGAACGTTGCAATTTGTTACTATCAACAAACCAGAAATATTACTACCCAACACAACACCGCAACGACCTATTAGCATAACCAAGCACATTGCTAGTGCACTTATTTGGGTGGGGTAGTAGTCAATAACGATACTACACACAATTCCGGCCGCATTGCCAGCTCCGAAGAAAATCATGAAAAGAATAAGCGAAAGATAGAATCCTTTTGCCCAGCACAAAGTGATACCTGCCGTTCCACTAACTAGGAGTGATATTCCTAAAAATAAATAATATTTAATGGTTAAAATGTGACATGACGCATTCAAATATTTTAATATTTTTTTAAAACAATATTAGCAACTGCGCTTGGATTTGGTTGGAAGTTAGCACGTTTTAAAGTATGATGGATTTTTTTTGGAAATTTTTCACTCGTTTTTGAGTAAAAAGACTCTTTGTCGAGTCATTTTAGAAGAGCTGTACAATTTTTAGATAGATCCTACTTATTTCAATAGAAGCTATTGAATCAATTATGATGATGGTTGCATAAACGTGAAATGACACCAAAATGGTAAGACTGTTTTTTTTATTCCCGGATCAGAGAGAAGGTCAATTTTGATATTTAATTGGGTGTTCCCAAAATCGATTTGCATATTGCCGTTGATGATAATATTAGAAATATGTGAATGCCTCCTAAAGCACCTTTAGGGTTGTATATTAAAAAAAATCGCTTTACCTAAAAGCCGCTTCGTTCCGACAGTCTTGATGAGACACCCTAGCGTTATTTGCGCTAATGTATATATTATCCCCATTATCGCTAAAGCTTCATAAGTAAAGGTTTTTTTGGAAATGTCGCAGCTACTTTGGTGATGATGAGATGCGTTCAACTTGTTTTTAACCATTAATTGTGTGATTTCATACAGTGTGAGATTTTCGTCCGTGTGCTTAGCCATCCACAACAGGATGCTGGGAAACCTAAAAGATTTATTCGTGGAGTACAGGAAGTCTGTGAAATCGTTGCTTCCGCTTCATATCAAATGAAATTTTTTAATGAGTTTTTAGGAAATACACATATGATGATATATAGAAGTATGATATAAAAGTAACAGATGAATTTTAGATGCAAGCTATTGATATTTAATATCAAATTAAACCTAAGCGTAACTTAATAATTGAAACACTGTTTTACCACATATACAATCCTTGTGCCACCATGAATATTCCAAACATTTGAAACAGCAAATTGAGCGATGTGAAAATACATGATCTCTCAAATATTCGGCTCGTATTAATGAATATATGTTTCATTCGTCCCAAAAATCCATCTTTCGTCGGTTTCCCACCATTATTGTCAGCTGCCAGTTTTAGCACAGGGTATTTGTCTCTTGGAAGTCCTTTATTCATTCGAAAAGTAAATTGGAGAGCTTCAATTGCCTTTTCCGGATGACCTGCGGTCAAGAGAAATTTCGGACTTTCTGGAAGAAATGATAGCACGATAGCGGAAAGAAGAGTGAGCATCGTAGATGTGATACCCAGAATGCGCCATGATGAGAACGGTTTCCCATATATTTCGCCACTAAATTTCAAGGGCAGTATTCCGATAGCAAGCGCTAACAATGAAAATCAGAATTGCGAAATTCACAAGATGCGCAACTACATAAAGCAGTTTAGCTATTTCTTACCTGGTAGTACAGACAAGGCTAGACTAACAAACGATGTTAGTAGCGTAACCGCCTTCGCACGTGTTTGCGCACTATGGAATTCGCCTAAATAACTAAACACCGAAACTTGGGTTCCAGCTACAAAGACACCCACAATGAACCGAAGAGCTGTTAGCATCCATACAGAATTGGAAAACGCAGATATAATTGATGCTATGAATCCTGCGATCATTGAAACTATTATCACTTTCCGACGCCCTATTGTGTCGGAAATATATCCCCAAGGATAGGACATGACCACTATTCCGAAAAATGCTGCTGACGTCAGCATACCTTGCTGAGATAGTGTGAATCCTAAATCACATCTCGCCACTGTTGCATAAAAGCCAACAATACTCGTTTCTATAACGATAGACATTAGGCAAATTCCTGTAACGACAAAAAGAATTCCTTGGAATTTTCCGTTTCCTGCTATGGTCATGGCTTCATCGAACGAATGCACGATCGAAGTATCCTTGTTGTCTGAAAATGAGCGAATAATCATTGGGATTTGATTTAGGTGTAGTACGTTATTTGAACCAACCCATTTTATAAAATTAAACTCAGTCCTGAGTATGAAGTAGTTCATCCACACACTTTAAACTCTGTAAAAGCTGGAAACCTACAAACGGCTTTTCAGCGAGAAATTACATTAAAACTTTAATTTTATATGTCAATAACTGACTGGAAACGATTGTTTTATAATGCGTTATGAAGATCGCTTTAACAAGTGGCCTTATACAAGTTCACTTGGTTATAAACTTATCTATTGAGTAGAGATTTTATATCTTGAAATTCCATAAAACAAAACTTCATTGTTATTGGATTTGACTATATATTTCGTTTCATGTGAACATAAAATATTCAGCGTTTGGTTTTTGTTTGAAAATGTGAGAAATCGTTTTAAAATTTGTGTTATACAGAGCCAAGGATCAAATGTTCACAAGCAATCACACCTATATTGTTATTGCTAGATGATTGGAGCATGATATACTAGCATAGTAAATTGAATAAAAAAAAAAGATTCACTGGAAATCGTTAAGGTGCACTCTGACTATCAAATCAATCGAGCTTATTCGGAACCCAGTAGTTTATTTGTAAAGCCTAGTACACAGTTCGATTCAGAACAGAAAATTCTGCATGTCTCCACATTTGGTAAATAATTTGCTGCTGGAAGTTTGATAATGGAGACAAGTGGAGATTAAGAAAGTCAAAGTCATTGAGACTTTTGACTCTTCAAATTGCTGGCTGCTGTTGGTGATGGTGACAACTTCAACGACAGGTATTGCCAAACGTCAAATTTCTGCATCAAAAGAAATGTAGAAACAATTAAAATTCAAGTCTGAAAAGTGTGGAGAGTATTTGGTGCTGTGGTGCTGCCATCTACCGAGTTCATCGATTCTGCGCCGAAAACTGTGTACTGCTTCTGCAGAATTGAGTCTGAAATTCTGTGCGGAATTTTTGCAACTGCAGAATTATCATCCAAATTTCTGCGCCGAACCGAACTGTGTACTAAGCTTTACCTACTAAACCCAATGTCGAGTTTCTATGGAAATCACTCATAGTGCTTGGGAAAAGCCACCGGCAAATATAAAGAAGCTAGCCGACCTGTGGCGTCAGTGTGTACTCCTGAAGCGCAGTGCGAGCCCTTACTAAGGCATTTGCTTCGAAATTTCCGATACTGTCACTATGTCCAGGTACCCAGTACAGGATCACTTTAGAATGACCAGACATCTCATTTAATTGCATGCGACATTCTATGACTATTGTGGATGAAGTGAACACATTGATAAGAGTGATTGAATATCAGCCTGGCTTTCAGTGAAAATGTTTAAATTTCTGAAAGAATGCTTTTTGATATGATATTTGTATATGTTAATTGGTTCATAAATAAATTGCAAAAAAAGTCGTGAAAGTTTCAAAGTGAAAACTGAATCGATTAATAATAAAACTTATGTATTTTGCTTCAAATTTGTATGGAGCATTTTTGATCGAAATTAATTGAACAAAAATAACGCGTGAAGAAAATGAAATGTTGTTGCGAGGAAAACATTAGAATTTCTGGAAAAGACTATCAAAAATCTATCACATTCTCAGCAAAATGCACAAACAATTTTCACTTTTTGCAGGAAAATATCAATGAAATATTTGATGTGAATTGAATTGTAATAATTTTCACAAGGGTACTACTCTATGAAAACAATTATGATGATAATTTTTAGCGATGATTTGTATTGATTTTATAATTTTCAGCGAGGATAGGCAATGGAAAACTTTTTGATAATATATCATGCAAAAAGTGGTCTAAAATAGATTTTTTACTAAGCAGTTTTTTTGTCGCATCCAAATGAAATTTTAAACATGAAATCAGCTGAAAACTGATCGAAATTCCATAAAAATCTTCAATTTAAATATATTTAAAAAAACTTTTGATAGCTCAAATTGGAAAGTAAAATACAAGGGCAAGAATGAAATTTTTCGAAAACTTTACATACATATATATTTTTGAAATGTTTTCAAAAGTACAAAAGGAAATTGAACGGAAAATTGGGAAATTAGAAAATTATTATGAGGTCATACATTAAAATATTCTTAATGAAATAATATTTATCTTTGTATGCTAAAAATTTGTAACCTTCAATTGACAGTTTGGAATTCTTAAAAAATATCTAATTTAGGATCTCTTGAAGATTTATGCAAAGTTATCATAGCCTAGAGATCATTCTGGAAATTCTAAACACGATATACACTACATTTTATTTAAACACTTTACTTGAAAATTGAATAATTGGCTGAGTGTCAATTTAAAATAATTATAAATTTGTTTTCAGGTGTAAGGGATTATCATGAAAATGAAGCTTCAGGACAAACTTGAATATATTATAAATTTGATGGAAACATCCTAAGCAATCGTAAAACATGACCCACAATTGTGATTTGTTGATTAGCAACGCTGGTAATTCATGTTTTTTCACTTTTTTATTTCCGTTTATCTTTTCGTCCTCCTCCTCGTCCTCGTCATCTTCCTTGTTCTTCTCCTCGTCCTCCATCTCCCACACAATAATAATAATTTTACTAAGAAGGTATTTGTAATCTGCACGAATTAATAGTGCGTTTCAACAATTTCAAAATTAAGCATTTTTTTGTCTTTTTTCAGTTTTTTCATCTTGAATAAAAAACGGCTGAACTGATTTTGCTAAAAACTCATTCAGTTTTAAATTGCGTAATTACGCGTCAAAATTCCGAACGCACATATGTACATACACACACAGAGACATCTTTCTAAAAACGATGGATGGAAGGGGGTTTGTCAAAAATTGGGATTCGCAAAATTGACCCCATTACAATAACTTCCCACAGGGAAATGGGAAGTTAATAAATAAATATGCACAGAAAAAAAATTATCAAACAAAATAGTCAATGATATCATTTCATCGACAGATAAAAAGCACGTCTTATCGCAAATATTTTATTTACAAGATCAATTACAGCAATTTGTACTAAAAATTACGGTTACTACCCTAGATTTTTAGTGATAATAGATAATTTGTTAAAACTCTTTTAAAAAAACTAATCAAATCACATCTTTACATACAAAAAAACTATTCACAGCTTAGTATTATATTCATCTAATGCATCATCACTATCAACATTATCTTGTTTTACCTCTGTCTTTTTACTTTTCTCCTTGGGCAGAAATAGTGCAAGCACAGCTAAAACAACTAGTAGACTTGCAAAGCCATAAAATAGAATATTACAATTTGTTACTAGAATCATGCCATACAGATTGCTACCAACAACCACACCTAAACGACCGATTAACATAATCAAACACATCGCCATCGCACTTATCTGAGCTGGGAAATATTCAACAGCTATTGTACAAACAATTCCACCACAGTTACCAACGCCGATGAATACTATGAAAAGTGCGGCACACAGGTAGAATCCATTGGCCCAGTATAAGGCGATTCCTGCTACTCCCGAACAAAACAACCAAACAGCTGAAAATTGGAGTAAAATCTAATCATTATTAATATAAGAACAATTAAAGATTGCAAATAGAATTGGTGTAAGAAATCCTTTGATAAAAATGATCGAAATTCACAAATAAAATATTCTCCACCATTTTTTTTTTCATTTTTAGATATTAGAAAAATTCAAAACTTACACAAAAAATGTATACTAAATGTATACTGTATAATAAAAATAAAATGTATCCGATTCCAAGCAATAGACAAAATAGCATTAAATTAAATATAACAAATATAAAATATTCATATTTAGCTATAAAACGCATCAGTTTAAAAAGTTATCAATATCTAATAGATTATGAGTCTAAGGATTCAGGAAAGCTTTTGAAATCCTGAAAAAGGGATTAGAAAAAAATCTCCAGCAAACATTACTTGAAAACATTTTAGAGAACAGTTTAACGATAATGGATATAAAGTTGCCCGGGTGAAAAATCAAGACAGGAAAAGAACTGAAATAGGCTTAAAATTGAATTTAACATGCAATCCAATCTACAATAAGGCGGAAATTATTGTCAGCTGTGAAAACTGACTGAAAAGAAGCTAAAAACATATATTATTGAGAAAGTTGGGCCTGAAATGAGGCGGAAAATTTGCTTCAATCGAAGCAAAGACTGAACATTTTATATTAATTTAACTGCATTAGAAAACAGATTAATTGAAGAATCAAAATTCATTAGATTAAACGAGTACAACGAAGGAACTGAAAAGATGAAATGTTTCAATTTAGGACTTCAAATTATTTTTGCAGTAGTACTCAAAATATTTTTCAAATATTTTTTTTTCGATTTCTTGTGTGAGGCAAAAATACATAGTATATACAACTCTTTGCAAGCTTGTACATGAATTTCCAAAGAAGAAATATTTTACAGACATTTAAATTCTCAGTTTGTGAAAAAACGTTGAATCGATTGCACATATAATGCAGGAAGTGAGCAAATTGCGTTTGCGTTTATAAGATGTGAGCAGATATTCTGTGTATTGTGCAAACATTTCCTTCATCAATAGTTTCAGCCCCTATATCAATAGATTTCGCAACAATATCAACAAATCCAGCAACAACATCTAAACCTACACAATTAGCACCAGCAAATCCACAATAACTTTCGATCAGAAACTTTTTAGTCCAATTTAAATTTTTCCTGAAAATATATTCAGTCTATTTTCTGCTTGGGTTCAATTGTTATTTTTCAGTATGGTTTTCACAAATTTTCAGATAGTTTTCAGTATTTTTTCGTCTATGGGTTTTCGTCTCTAGTTCACTATTTCAGTCTCTTATGGTTGTAGTATTTTTGACGAACTACTAGGATTGCTTAAAAACCAAAGCTTCGTGGTATTAGGGAACGTACATGACCAGAATATATCACTAAGAGGTAAACATATCCTAATCTTATCTGATAGCTTACAACAAGCCCTAAACTGTGTAGTATGTATGTTGATGTCAGAAAAAAGGACTCAATATAAATCGTACAAAAATTCAAATTGTACCGTTTAAAAGGTAAAAGAAAGTTGATTTACTTCTTCCGTAGTAAACAACGCGGATATTCGAACATCCAAAGAGGCAAAGTACTTAAAGGTAACTCAGCAGGAAAATTTTTATTGGCATAGTCTTAGTCACTCAAGCCAAAGCAATCAAAGAAGTATGGATATGCTGAAGACTGTTTGGTGGTTGATTCCAAAAATTATATGCTGTTCTTACAGAACAATTATTCGACCAACAATCATGTATAGTGGCAAAGGTTAAACAATGTAGAGCCTCGCAATCTTAAAAAATCAGAGCCTTCCTTTTTTTGATAATTAAAGTTGTAATGAAATTCCTATCTAAAGCTGCGATGGAAGTATTACTCAATCTGCCATCACTCCATCTAAGATTAAAGAAAGAAGCAGTCAGGGGTACCATCCAACTACTGGAGAATTCAAAGCGCACTTGAAGACTCTGCGAAAATTCTTTCATAATTAGAAGAAAATTCAAACACTTATTCAGAAAAAATGTCGAAAGTTTTCAATTTTGTGATGCCTTTTAAATTTGAAATCAGGACACGTAATGAATGGTGAATACTGTAACCTGACTTGGAAGAAGGATCGGTAGTCTGGTTTACTGATGGATCCAAGATAACAGTGGGTATTGACACAGGAGTAAAAGGGTGAAACCTTGTCATCTCCAAATCATTCGGCCTAGCTGTAAGACAATACAAGCTCTTAATACTTTTTGGAAAGTGAAAGTCAAAGGAAATTTGTAACCTGGCAAAGGACGGAAGTATCATCTTAAAAAATGAAAAGTTCCGATGATGAGCTCTGCAGACTCTACCAAATCAGAGTGGAGACACCAGAGCGCATTCTATGTGAATGCGATGTGATATTCCAAAGAAGTTTGAAACACCTGGGAAAAGGCTATATAGGTGCAAAAGAAGTGGCAATTTCGGACTCGCGGGATATCTTGAGATTCTTCATGCCTTTCAACTTGCAAAATAGAACTTTTTTTTTGCTCGTAACGGTCGCCATACCATACAATTTGATATTCTGATGATATTTCTGTTTGGTTTGGAAAATACCCATGAAAAATCTCACGCTTGGCGAACGGTCAACACTTCGTCATTTTTATGGTATATAAGATTTTCTAATTGTGCAGATTATCCATTGAATTGCAGATAGTCCAGCATCACGCACATAACCACAAACACGTCGTGAAAAGTGATTATTGAATTAAATACTCTCTCAAATTTGTTGATTCGTAGCCAACTGAAAAAATTGGGTCTCTATCTGCCCATCTTGTGGAAAAATTGGTAAAGGTAAGATGGTAATATGAATGACTTCATTGTAAAATGTGAATATCATGAATTGATCTCTCGAATGAAATACAAATTGATCGAATTTTAGCTGTTTAGCTAGTTTCGACTTAATTGGACAAAAACTGAACACGGAGATATTTTTTCAGGAAAAGTTCCAAAGCTTTAAGTAAAAAAAGCGTATCTAATTTTAAGATTCTAGCAATATCATCCAACCTAAGATTGTGAAAATTGGTAAAAGATTTCGAATAAATTTCAACAAAGCCTAAATTCGGAAGCTTATTCAGATATGTCCCTTTTTTCAAATAATAACTCATACAAGATAAGTCCGACCTTTGATATAAATTACTGTTGCGTAGTGTTTCCTGTTTTGGAAAAAATGCCTTGTTTTTCTTTAGGATGTTAGTATGATGCTTTGGAAGACAATAAAGCCGAAAAAATGGTCGACAGCGATAATAAATAAAGTTACATGTTTCAATTTGAATGGCTGGGCTGAATCATACCATGTAGGATTATATATATATTCCAAAAAAATTTAAACTAGACAATGTTAAATCTCATAGCAGAGAATAATTAAAAAATAGTTGCATTTCTCTATAAATTGCTCGGAACGTGGAAAACTATTAATTGCAGTAAGTAAACGCTTACACACCTGACACGCTGCATACCTAAATTTTTTGTTTTTAAAAATACATTTTACTAAAATATTATTTGGAATGTTGGACTAGCAGATGCTCAATTTGCTTGTTAATTATTATAGGAGGGACTATTTGTTGGTTTAAAAAATATGCTTGTAGGAAAAATTTAAAGAATAGAATATATCTCAATATTCTGCAGGATTTATTACTCACCCAAAATCATTCTCTTGCCAATTGGTTTAATAAGTAACGCAATTACGATATATGATGCGGTGTACACAAGTCCCATTACAGTAAGCACTTCGTACGTGAAAACATTTACAGGAGTGCCACAATCTGTAGAGTTACTTGATGAGTTGCCATGCGGTTGTTCCAATTGAGTGACCTCATATACATTCAGGTTTTCATCAATATGCTTGACCATCCAAGCCAAAATGTTTGGAAACCTACAAAAAAGCCAGGATTTAGTTTGAAAAATATAATTTAATAAAATTATCTTAATTCTGTTTCAAAGTAGCAGCAAATTTGAGAGTTAATTTTAAAAAACAACAATAAAGTGTGCGAAAAACATACCACATATAGAGTCCATGTGACACCATGTAAATACCAAACATTTGAAGTAGCAAATTGAGTGCCGTTAATGTTCGTTTCTTTGCAAACATTCGGCCGGTGTGCTTCATAACTTGTTTCATTTTCCCAATAAATCCTACTTTTGTAGCTTGATTGCTAGAATCTTCCTTGGCCAGAACACGGACAGGATATTCATCTTTGGGCAAACCTTTGTTAACACGAAAACATGTTCGCAGCACCTTCAGAGCCTCGTCAGATCTTCCAGTAATCAAAAGATATTTTGGACTTTCAGGCAGAAACGGAAGAATGATTATAGCAATAATACTGGGAATGGTTGCCAAAATACCATACAAACGCCACGAAGAGAATGGTTTCCCATAAATTTCACCATCTAGCTCCAGTGGCAATACTCCAATGGCCAGCGCTGAAATTCAATGATGGTTGGAAGGAATGTTAGAACCAATATATCAACGACTTACCTGGAGTAAATGTAAAACTTATTGTCACAAACGCCGATAATAATGTTACAGCCTTTGTCCTTGTTTTGATACCATGAAATTCTCCCAAATAACTGAATATGGAGCCTTGCGTTCCTGCTATGAAGATGCCAACAATGAAGCGTAGTGCAATAAGCATCCCCACTGAATACGAGAATGTTGATATCAGTGAAATCACGAGTCCTCCCACCATAGAGATCTTAATAATTTTTAACCGTCCATAGGCGTCCGATAAATAACCCCAAGGATATGAAGCAATAACGATTCCGAAATAAGCGGCTGATGTGAGCATGCCTTGCTCGGATAGTGTAAATTCCAAGTCGCATTTTGCTATTGTAGCGTAAAAGCCTACAACCCCTGTTTCGGTTATAACCGACATCAGGCACACCCCTGCTACGAGTAAGAGCCACATCTGGAATTTCCCATTGCCGGTTAATGCAATAGCCTCGTCAAATGAATATACTGCAGCAGGTTCAGTTGGTGTGTACTTGGGTGGCTGGCCTTAAAGAGAGGAAAAGTAAGTTTGTTTTATGCAAAATTTGGATGTATAAGGAAATTTATAACTATTTAGGTGCCAGTAACGTACAGTGAAAATTCACCATAGTAAAACAGAAGTCTATCTTACGGCCAGTACAGAGTCAACTCTATTCATAGGAAAGACAGCTCTTTTTTAACTTCCCAGTATATGGGAAGTTCTTGTAATCGCCTCGAAAATCGAAATTGAAATTTTCAACATTTCTTTACGTTTTGAGGTCTATAGAGTATATATAAAGTGTTTTTAGAAAGGGAGATGTGTGTGTGTATGTGTGTACGTACGTACGTACGTGCGTACGTCTGTACGTTCGTGGACACTTTTTTCTACCAGCATAACTCACGTAAACAAAGTCCTATTGACTTCGTTAAGGTGTCAATCGGAGCGTCTTTACAATTTTAAGAGCTGATTAGTTTTTGGGAAACTTCGGTCGGGGGGGTTTGCTGTTTTGCCCGTTTGAAGGTCATTTCTGTCATGCGTTATATCTCGCGAACCAAACGTAAGATTTCCTTGATCAAGGTGTCAATCGACGCGTATTTACATTTATGTGATTCTATCAAGCCGTTTTTTAATTTTTTAAAAAAAAGTGCGAAAAATTGTTTTTTTTTTTTCAAAAACAATAAATTTTTAACCTTATTTTCAAGTCAAAGTAACCAATGTTTATATAATTTATATACTCCAAACAATATTTGTGAAAACAACACCAAAACTTTTTTTCATGATTACGTAAAAAATTAAATAAAAAATAAAAAATCATTAACAGTCATCATGATCTTCAAGGTCATTTTTATCATTTACTATATCTCACGAACCAGATATAATATTTGCATCATTATGGTGTCAGTTGGCGTATATTAACATCTTTGTGAAGTTTTTAACATGATGAAAATTCGTTTCAGCCGTTTTTTTAATTTAATAGAAGAAAATGCGAAAAATTATGTTTTTTTTTTCATAAAAAATATTTTTTTAACTTGATTTGCACAGCACAGTTAAAAAATAAAAAATCATTCAGTTACCTTGTAAAAAGGGTTCATACGAATGATATTACTTTATATCTTTTATTCTAACAAAATTGTTGTAAATTAATGCAAAGTTTTAAAATATTTGCATAATTTGAGCAGATTTAGCCTTTTAATTAAAAAATATGCTTAAATTTGTATCAACGCTTTGAATGGTAAAATGTTTTGTAGTCAATACTTTGCAAGATCATATGCTTTAAAAAGCTTTCATCGAATAAAAAATTGTAGTTTTTAGTAGATTCATTCTTTAGTCATCGTAAGATTTCAATAACCTACATCATTTGTAATACATTTCACTTTTTACATGCAATTGAACCTATTTTTGACTGCATATACAAAATTTTCCAAGACCAAAAAGTCCCCCAAAGATTGATCCGCGTGAATATTCAATCTGTCCTCATCGACCAAAAACCTTACGTAATCAATGGACCCTCCCGTAGACGATATGATTCATATTAACTCATTCCTGTTACTGCTATGAAAACCTCTCATTGTTATTACTTAAAGTAGTATTATTTTCAAAATTATTATTGTGTTTAATGTTGTTGATGTTTATGTAGATATTACTGGGAAGTTGACCGTGTGGACCTCAAGGGTCGCACCTCGCGGCTTGTTGTTTATACATTTCTCGTGAACTACATATGATATCAAGATAATTTTTCCTGGCCATGTTTTCGTACATCTTTCGGAAAGTTTTTGACTTTATTTCAGCGAAAAATTTCGAAAATTGTTGATTTATTGCTGGCTTCCATAGGTTTAAGGGGAAAATCACATTAAACGGTTCAAAACAACATTTTTTTATTGCAGAAATCAAAAGTTTAGCTATTTAAAAGTATGGTCAAAAAGTTCAAATCCGATATTCAACGTCCTTTTTATATTTTCAGGGCAAGACACGAAGCGCGCTCGAGTATACCGCACGCCCTATTGAATGAAGCGATTGCAGACCAGCTGGACGGGACCACGCAGCTGTATTCCTCTGAATCTATCTTACTTTGTACGTATTGAAGCAGGTATTACAAACAAAAAGATATATTTTGCCGGGTATTCCTGTGTATATAGGAGTACTACACAAGTCCCTCCAATACCCAGTTTTGGTAATTTGTTTCTCGGAACGCGTTTTTCCGGCTCATTTGTATTGTATTTCAGCAAATTTTCGACCGATCTTCAAAAACTAAAGATTTTCTGAATCCTTACTAAATTTGCGTACAACTGAATCTAAAACTTAATCCAATTTAAAAAAAAATTATGACAAAAGCTCGAAAAAACTGCAAAATTTTCAATTTTTTTTCAAACGCGTCACATCTTTTCAATTTTCAAAAATTTCACTCAAAACCTGGTTGATAAAGGAGTCATACATAGAGATAATATGATAAATTGGCTTGGATTGTTTTCATATTGAAATTGTGGATTCTAGCATGGACAGCAGTGAGAGACTCGGACGATGGACCTTTATGAAGAACAACTTCTAGTTTTGCGATTTTTGATGATGATAATCACTTTAAAAAATTATAAGATTTTGTTCAAAATATGAAATAAATAGCTTTTTAATTTTGAGTAGTTCTAATCATTTCTTCCCCTTCAAAAAATCACGAAAAAAGCGTAAAAATAAGCCTTTTAATGGGATTTCCCTCTTTAAGGGGCTGCGATAATCTGACGGTTGGTTTAGAAAAATCATCAAATATACGAATTTTTTCAAATAGGAGCATGGAATAACAAGAAAATGTTCTTCACGATACAAGGCCGATAGCCTTCAGTTTTTTTTGTAACAGTACTGGCGGAACACTTTACCTACAGTATGATGGGTCCCATTCCATATTTTCTGGAGTAAGAAAATTATCTACGATTTCAAGACTCGGTAAATATGATCAATTTGCTCCAAAGTACTAAAATGAATGCAATTTCACTAAATAAAATTTATTAAATTGTCTTGAAGATGATAAGACATATTTTCTAAAGGTTGAAAAATGAGATTATTTCGTCTAGCATGTCAACAAAATGTACAGCAGCAAATATATCTAGTGTAATGTAAAAAACTTGGATAAACCATGCCTACGATCCTGACAGCTCTGAAAAATGATGGCAAACTGGAAAACAGAAGATCATATAAAACAAATAATAAATCATTTTTCCATCCAATTTAGAGTTGTTGCGATCATAGCGCACAAGATTATGAAATAAGTTAATAGTGCGGTTTGCCACAAGAGTCCACATTGGGTCCACTACTATTTTCTGCAGTATGGTATGCACAGTGTAACTGTGCAATATTTAGCGAACATTATTATTTTTCAGTGGAAAATCGTACAAGATTCTTCGACCTGTGTCCAATGCTAGAGAATAGTGCGATCGGTTTATGATTGTATCTCTTTGACAAAAACTCGATGGAAAAATGAGGAAGGAGAAACCACGATGAAACAAACAGCAAATACTTGGCGAAGATGATCGACTGGTACATGAAATTGCAGTTACGTTGTGCAGATGCAATTGTAGATACTTTGCAATCTAACACTATTGTCCAAGTAACATGCGCGCGAGTGTGAGACACGCAAAAGCTTATTGGATTGATATGAATCTTGCAAAGTAATCATATGTTGCAAAGTTGATGGTAATTTACAGATTTAATATTCAAGATTTCAATGAATTGCGACACAGCAGGAGATTATTGACGTAAGCAGTTTTTTCTGATGATCCGTAGTCAAAAAAATATAGTAGTTCAAGAGTTTGAATCAAACAATGGCATATTTCTGTTCTAAATATTGTTTAATAACTCTGCTCAGCAGGGATGATAGTGAATTCCAGTAGTTTTATCTGAAATTTACACTTCTGGCTGATATACCATCTTTTTGCTGACTTCAGATTGTAACTGTTCTAATTCCAATATAAGCATACGTAATGATAATAAACATGAAGTTGTTAGCATGCATTATTTGATGTTAATTAGACAAGCCCTGAAGAAAATCATAATTTTTCAAACAAATTAGAGCAGAAACGACTAGGAAATAAAATTTTCTCAGCGTTTTTGTCTCCGACAATTGTTAAAGATTTTTATTGCAAACGGAAGACAGTTGCCGTTTCTTTAGTAGAATATAGTCACGAAGGAAAGATATTCCTGGAAAATATAGGAAATGCAAGATCAACAAAGATTTTTTTACTTACTTGCATCGACTGGAAAAACGGTTTCTTCTTCTGCGTAAAGTAATAATAATTGTAATGTTTACGATTGTTAAACAAAGCGTTTATGATGAATGCGTCTCGGCCGCGATATGACATGTGGGACTTTATTTCTTTGTTAATGATGAGAATTGTTCTTGCGTTGCTTAGAATTGGTCCGATGCAATTTTAATTCGCTTTAGATGCAGTCGAGATAACAAATTTTAGTTGGAAAGACTTGCTTGCGGTATGAGAACTAATTGTTGACTCAACAATTAGTTCTTTTCAAAGTTTGAGTCGTACCTTCCACATGAACGTTGTATTGTAGTAATGAATATATTGAATCTCAAATCAACTGATACTCATCCAACCATTTTTTAACACGATTTTAGATTTTTTTTTTTTCATTTTTTAAGGGTTTTTGTTATGTCAACAGCAAAATTCATCGTTGCAGTAGGTTAAAAGTTTTTACGAGTTTTTTTTCTACCAGCAAATTTGTAACAACGGAATTAGTTTAAAATATTACGTTAATTATTTCAAGTGTAATTTTCAAAGTTTTTTATTTGAAGATCTTGCTTAAAAATTATAAAAGGTTCATGGTAATTTTCATAAAGATTTTTAAAGCGATATCAAACATATATAGTTTAGTAGACAAATTGGAAAAAAGGGTTTTGATAGTGTGCACAGGTTAGAACTAATGGTGTATATTTGAGTGTTCAAAAAACTTTCTGTTCTTTAGAGGACCACTTGATATTTTATACCAAAAAATGTGCTATTCATGGCAGCCAACAATAAATTAGAAGAAGTGAAGTGTTTTTGATTCCCATAAAATGGATCATCAGGGTAATTTTTCAAACTACCCTGAATCATAACATACATAACATCAAGTAAACATTGTTAAAGTACAAGTGTTTAGCATTTGTGCATATATTTATGGCTTCTGTGTTTTTTTCATGAAAATTTTGTTAAGTATTTACGGTGTTCCAAAAAATTTGAGTGGAAATTGTATGTTGATCTGAGATAAATCGTAACGTTGCAAGAATTTTTGTATGAACGCATCGAAAACCATCGAGTCTTTTAGTGACAATTTAATTTTTTTTGTATGCTAGCGTCCAATGCTAGTTAAAAAACTAGATGCTAAATTAGGTTATTATAATTCAGGCGCTTTTTTTACTGCATAATGTTATAATAATAAGAAGTTCAATGGATTAAAAATAAAGATAAGCAAGTTTCACCTTAAATAATCAAATACGAATTGCACCTTCAAAAATGAGGCTTGAGGGTGAAACTTTCCAAGAGTTTTTAAAAAATTATACAAAAATAACAATTATGTATTATTCACTGATTTTTTAGGAACTAAGAAACATTTTCGAAAAATGTTGTTTACAATTTTAAAGTTTTTAAATTTGTGGTTGCTTCCAAATTTGGAATGAAAATGCCGCTTCCTGATCTGCACCATAAAACAGTGAACAGAAATGGACTTTGTTAGCAATTTAGTAATAACGAGCTAGTTGAGTCTTCCACTTACAGAAAGCGACTTCAGACAAATTGTCAAATTATGCCGATCAGTTTTCAAAATTTTTAAAATGTGTAAATCAGACAGACTAAAAGAATTTTTGAAGCGTCATCTTGGTGTGATAGTTGAATTAGAATATATAAATAACCAGAGCTGAAACAACTGAATAAATAATATCTATATGGCTAACTTGGAAAATTTTATCAAAGTTGCTCCAGAGAAGAAAGTTTGAAAGTATAATGACAAGAATTTGTCGGATAATTCTGGCAATAAAAAAGTCCAGCATCAACGAAACCACAAATACCCGGAATACGTTTAAATTTTTTTTAGGGAGAATCTGTAGAAAGCAGACAATTAAACACCATTAAGAAGAACTATCAACCCTTTCAAATGAGTAAATGGATAAAATTTCTGCAGCAGCATTGAGACAACGGTCAAAAAGGTGGGGTTTTCCCAACTTATAAATATCATCAGTCTTTAGAAAAAATTAAAGAGGTAATTTTTGACAAAAGATTGAATTCAGAAAATTCGATATCAGAAACCGAGCCTTTCCTGTCTTTTACAAAGACTCTTTTGATATAAATAAGTGTGAATGCTGCAATCTAGTGACTTCGAGCAGCGATGATTCTGATGGTGAACTTAGTCGTGCAAACTTGATAGATCCAAATGTCGTTTTTGGATTAACAAAAAGTGAATAGTTCGAGTCTGCCATGATTCAAGCTATGCAGGATGCATCATAAATCAAAGAGAGCATTCTAGTTTTGGTGGAAATTCGATAATGCAAGAAAATAATAATGAATAATGCACTGAAAGATTTGTCCATTTTTAACTTCCCAGTATATGGGAAGTTCTTGTAATGGCCTCGAAAATCGAAATTGAAATTTTCAACATTTGTTTACGCTTTGAGGTCTATAGAGTATATATAAAGTGTTTTTAGAAAGGAAGATGTATGTGTGTGTGTATGTGTGTACGTACGTACGTATGTACGATCTACGTATGTACGATGTACGTACGTACGATTTGCATGATTAAGGTTTCAATCGACGCGTATTAACAATTGTGTGAATCTTTCAAATTTTTGAAAAAATCGTTGGAGCCATTTTTTAATTTAAGAAAAAAAGTGCAAAAAATAAGGTTTTTTTCAAAAACAATAAATTTTTAACCTGACTTGCGAAATATAGTAATCAATGTTTATAAAATTTATATACTTCAAGCAATGTTTGTAGAAAAATCATCAAATTTTTTTCTCATGATTACGTAAAAAATTGAATTAAAAATAAAAAATCATTAAAAGTCATCATGATTTTCAAGGTCATTTTATTCATTCACTATATCACACGAACCAGATATAATATTTGCATAATTAAGGTGTCAGTTGACGTGTATTAACATATTTTTAACATTATAAAAATTCGTTCCAGCCGTTTTTTTTAATTTAATCTAAGAAAATGCGAAAAATTATGGTTTTTTTCATAAAAAATATTTTTTTAACCTGATTTGCACAGCACAGTGATACCAGTTCATAAAATTTAGACATTCTTATCAGTTTTTGAAGAGAAACCAGCAAAAATTTCTTCCATGATTATGAAAAAAACTAAATTAAAAATAACAAATCATTCAAAGTTACCATGTAAAGAGGGTTCATACGATTGATATTACTTTATATCTTTTATTCTAATTTTTTTTTGTAAATTCAATCAAAGTTTTAAAATATTTGCATAATTGAGCAGATTTTTAATAGTTTTTATAGTCTTTTAATTAAAATAACTGCTTAAATTTTGAAACCAACAAAATGTCAATCAAATTTGCATTTGTGGTATCAACGCTTTGAATGGTAAAATGTTTTGTAGTCAATACTTTCATCTTTCATCGAATAAAAAATTGTAGTTTTTAGTAGATTGATTCTTTAGTAATCGTAAGATTTCAATAATCATCATCAATTGTTATACATTTTACTTTTTACATGCAATTGGACCTATTTTTGACTGCATATACAAAATTTTCAAGACCAAAAAGGCCCTCACCGATTGATCCGCGTGAATATTCAATTTGTCCTCATCGACCAAAAACCTTACGTAATCAGTGGATCCTCCCGTAGACGATATTATTCATATTAACTCATTCCTGTTACTGCTATGAAAACCTCTCATTGTTATTACTTAAAGTAGTATTATTTTCAAAATTATTATTGTGTTCAATGTTGTTGATGTTTATGTAGATATTACTGGGAAGTTGACCGTGCGGACCTCAAGGGTCGCACCTCGCGGCTTGTTCAATTTCAAAAAGTCACCTCGAATTTCAGACGACTTTGTCCCAAACTGAAAAAAGTTCGAAGAGGAACCGTGCGCCCTGATAAACTTTTATATATGAAGGCATTATGCCTTGAGAAAGAATGTTGCAACAAAAAAGATATCCTAATTAAGTAAAGAGATATAAAATATCAGTTAAAAGCGTCTTTTTACTTGGGGCTAAATTAAGCCCGTTTTATGGTTCCTGGAAATGTTTCGAAGAAATCAATAATTGCCTGCTAATTTTCAGCATAGCTCATGTATCAAGAGGTGCCTTCGGTGTGAGTCTCTAACGCGAAAAGCTAATAGGTTTGAAATGCTAAAATATATTTTTTCCCCATCTATCTATTTGGATGTATCAAAAAAACATCTTTCAAACATGAAAGTGATATACTTATTGCCAAAAAAATACATCTCTTCATGAATGGATAGATAGCACTTATTACCTCGTGAATTTTCTTTTTCAACTTGTTACAGTGAGCATAGATATTGCCTTTTTGGTTGCTTGTGTCATGTGGAAAATTTACGAGCAGTGATTAGTGATTGCATCTGTTAGTGCATGACCTTTTTCTATCTTGGAAAGCATAATTTTGTATAATTAATTAGGTTATAAGTGTTTGAACACCTACTTGTGTTAGTTAGTATTAAGAATTTGTATAAAAAACGAGTAGAAGTTAAAGAAAAATGCAGTGTTTTATACCATCTGAATCAGTTTCATTAATGCCTATCCAACTCGGCCCTCTAAAACGACTCCCCCTATTGGTATTTCAGGTAATGCCTATTCTCAGCATATTTAGTCCTTGGTCAGTGGCATCAAAATTATTTCGGCCGTTTTTTACTAAATCTTATTGCATTTTTTTATTAATTTTTATATCCTTATCATGGAATTTTATAGACACTATAGAAAGGAAACTAGTATCAAAAAACCGAAATAACTACATGGCGATCGTTACACTATCATCTCACTTGAATTTATTAGAAAATCGATGATATTGGTTGACTTCAGTACCATTTCTTCGGTTGCACCGATTCGGGGGTCCTTTAAAATGAAAGCATGTTGCCATTCTTGGTTATTTATCTTAACAAAATGCCTCAAAATTTTTCGATAAAACTAAGTATCAAATATATTTGTCATATAATTTTTGTTTTGTCATTTGATTTCAACTGATACACTCGTGTTTAACGCTTCTAAGAAATGCTGCAAAATTAAAAACAACAAAAATTGAGATTTCATGTGTCCCGATTGTCATTAAATTTCCATTAGATTTCCATGGCAGCCCAAACATTTCCACGTTCACAAATAACCTCAGAGAAGAGGGGGATAATGTATACATCCCAGATGATTTAAATCGGGTCAACTGGAGACAGGATCAGATTTATCATTACATCTCCACTATCAGATCTATATAATTAAACGGCTAACATGAATCTTGTGGTACCATTTTAGCCGTTGTTTCTGAACCGATTTTGATAAAAAATACATCAATGGAAAGAGAATATCCTGTAAAAGTGCAGAATTGTATTTTTTGTGAAAATCTGTTCGGAAAATATAGAAAAAAAATTGAAAATAAATTTTCTTACCAATCATACACATCGTTGAACGTTCATACAGCGATAAATACCAATGGTATACTAGCCTTCACTACCAAGATAAAAACCCTGATCTTCTTTAGGCTGTTTAGTGCATGAAGTGGCAATTTGCCCTTGCACGCGGGAGTCCCAGGTTCATATCTAGGACTGTTGCAAGTGTTTTAGTTTCTTTTTTGGAAGCTAATCATCAAATTTCACCACATTTAGGAATATTTTCATTCTCACTTTATACCGTTCATGTAGATTGTGCGTTCACTGGTTCGGTGTTGTGTGATTGCTTTCTTTCTGAGGATCATACGTGTGTATAGCGTCGCCGTTCATTAAGCAAATGTATGCGTACATTTCATCAATATTTGGTCATATATTTTTAGTTTGTTTTGCTGAAGGTCGTCTACCATTCCACAAAAAAGCGTTTTCAGTTGAAGAAAACTTTCAAGATTTAAAAACGATGTTTGATTTTCCTAACATTATTTACAACAACCGGTTTGGTAGATCTCAAGAATGTGAAAATCGAATGATGACATGCTCAAAACGCTTAGCATTGTTATACGTTCGAGACGCATTGAAGCGCCAATAATTGAATAATGATTTTTAAACACTATTAAAACTCATAAACATTATTTAATCACAATAGAAAAACAAATTTAGCTTGCCGTTTTATTATATTGATTGATGATTTAAGTTAAATTCAAAAACCATTTCGTCTGGCATACCCAGACTTCTTCATAACATTGTCGGATATGCACAGGGACTTGAAACGTATGTTAAAAAAAAACATCGAAGTGGTACCAAAGAGCGGAATTCAATTAAAAAATAGCATATCGACGGAAAAAGACAAACTGGAAGGAGGAGAAAAAAGTGGGATATACCAGGTTACATAAGGGAAACTATAGAGATAGAGTAGATAGAGTAGAGTACCTGTAGGGATTAGAATGAATAGTAACTTAGAAAATGGAGCAATTAAGCTGATTAAATTTTGCGATGAAAATGTAAAACGTTTGGGATTGAAATAGAAACACAGAACTTAGGGAATTAGTTATACACTGAAGAAGTCTGGGAGTGCCAGAAGAAATGTACATCTGCTTTAAAAGTTTAAATACACGTCTTTAAGGAAATTTTGGAAAAAGGTTTTTGAATTAACTTAAATTTGTGAAAGCGAGATTGATGATTATTCGATCGAATTTCTAGAGTCAGTTATAATAAAAGCATCATTGCACTCGAATTTCGAGTGCTGGATTCTGCTAGTATTTATTATTATTCCCAGACCCATTTCTTTTGCTCTGACTTTGAAGATTTGCCGGTGATTATACAAATTTTATACGATAATTCCTCTCTCCGACTTTTTGGTGCTGAACGAGTCTTTTCGCGATATTATCGCTCATGGAACATATTTTAAAATTCGAACATTACCGCATCAACTCCCTGAAGATAAATCATAATTGAATATTTCAGTTTAGTATATAGCCCGCCATTATCCTGTCTGGCTTTGAAAAAGTCGGGCCGATTAAATTTAAGATATCATTTCTGACTTAAATCCACCTCTAAAATACATAATTTAATCGGTTTTCAGTCGTGACGCATTGTTTCGGATAGTAATTTTCCAGGTCGCCGCACGTATCGGTCAAATCAAATCATACGTTTCGGCATTATGAAATTGTTATTTTTGATTGACGATAAACAGTGCACCACAAGCTGCGGCTGCATCTGATTTTTTCAACATTCCCGCGAAGAATGGTCTCTTCAGGTGTTTCATAAACCAGAATCAGATGATTTTTGATCAATACAATGTATCGTGTTGCACACCGTTAAACGCCCAGGTAGGTAGGCCATCGACGAACTGGATTCGTGATCCATACTTTTTTCTTGTAAGTTACATGGAAACATTGCGCTCAAGAAGTGATCGTATTATGAACTTGAGACAACAGTAAATGGACATCTTTGTAATTTTTGCGGACACATTACCTGTCATGTTCACATAATATCGCGGAATAGTGGCATTGTTCAATGGCTGCAGTACAAGAAGTATAATGGTGACTCGAGGATGGTAGCCGCACGAATAGTGATCATGCTCTGATCGTGCACTTCGAGCTCATCGAAGTGTTTTAAAGTTGCGTACTATTTGTTAGGGCAATCTCAGCAGTGGCTTATGGTTGTTATTCCGCGAAACTCATGAGTGTTATCATTTAGAATTTGAATCACACAGGGATCAGCTTTTTTGATTTTTTTTGATAGTAATCAATCAATACATCCGCTACGTTATAATGAGTCTTCAACTCGTTTTATCGCAAATAAAAAGCAAATATTCACCCAATAAAATCATCAACACACGAAATTACCATTAAATAATTCAAGAAGAAGTACAATGTAATCAATTTCCACGAACGAATTGTTGAATGAAACAAAGTTACGAGGATACTTGAAGGGCTCCCTCTTGAAAGGTTCTATCTACATTTTAGCAGCATTTTATTAGGAACACAAAAGGTCTATAAAATAACCAACCAAAAAGAACATTACTAAACAGACTCTTCCTATTAACACTGCAAAGGCTTCTCATTGAATTTCGCAGATGGAACCTTTTAAGAGGGAGTCCTTCAATTGTTTAAAAGTTGTGAGTAATACAATCGTTCCAAGCTTCGAAACTTGGAACCATTTTACTGTATTTTTATTTTTGTGCTTTGATAGTCAAGTTTCACATGAAAACTTTTTGAACGCTACTAGAAAAAAATCAAATTAATTCGAAAGATGATTGAAGCTTATCGATGCTGAAAATTGATAAAACATTGCTGAAATTATATTACTTGGTACTTACTGTAAACTAACCATAACTTATGAGTTTCTCAAATAAAAGTGATAGAAGTTTCAGTTGTCACGGCCACCATGTTTGTAAGTCAGTTATCAATGTCACATGACGTTTGTAAACAGCACTATTTATTTGGATGAAAACGTCGTGTTGGTTGCAGCAATGGTTAGTACATACGAAATGAAGATGATTTTTGTCTGGATGGTCTTGTCAATATGGAAAATTGTTTTAATAAAACTTATGCTTATGCTAAGTCACTAATCGATCGAGTATTGCATTCAAAAATTATTATCGTGCGTAAACTGTTGTGGTTAAAGATATGTCTAGATAAATTCAGGTGTGAAGATATTAAAATCAAATCCCTATCATTTTACTGTTCATATTCTATGTTCTGTGCATTCATTAAATTTTGCAGTATTGTTTTGCAAAATCGACCTTTTTATCGACTGATTTTTTCTCAACTTCCGTAGAACAGTAGAGAATTTTTCAACAATTCGTTGATCTGCTGGAAAGGATGCATGTCATAATTTGGAAAAAGAAAGGTCTGCTATACTTGATGAAATAAATTTTATTGCGTAAAGTACGTACAAAAAACTGCAGAAAAATATATTGTCAAACTTTTGAACGGTAATAAAATTTTTCAAACAATAAGGAACACACTGCCATGTTCCATATTCAGCATAATGAATATTTTTGTTAATAAGTTTCAGTCGATTTTTAAAGATGCTTGTTATAATATACCACATTTTTAATAACGTTGAAATGCATCTTAAGTTGCCACAACAAATCTTGCTTCCTTTTGAGTTATGATTTTATAATAATGTTTGCTTATTCATTGTCAAATGAGGGTTGAAAACTTTGCTGCTTATCAATGGAAACATTAATTGTTGCATGCAAAATCTTTTTTAATCTTCAACGTCATCTCCCTGAAGTGTAATGTAATTTCTTTAGCGATCTTCTAATATTTTAATACATTCCGAATAGCACAATTTGTCAAACTATGCAAAACAGGCATCCGTTTCTCATATATCCTCTTCATTGGTGTGTAATCTCTTTCACTTGAGCCATCTTTCCAAATCAGGAAGCAAATAGTAGTTGCCAGAAGCCAAATATGAAAAATGTAGAGCGTGAGAAAGGCAAGCATAACATATGTACTACTCGCCGGTGATTGTTTTTCCTTTCGCTAAATAGTCCAAGAATATTGTGCCATGCGCATCCCATAATTATACAAGCTGAATATTGTGGCTTTTGGTGCTTTAGTCGGCTTTCACCCGCTTACCACCACTTTTCTGACTATCTATTGAACTCCGTTGTGTAATACTGGATGCATCTTTAATAAAATCTTCACGAATCGATGAAAAATGTCCTTTGGGTTCGGCTGAAATAATCCTCAGCATGCCAAAAACCATCAACACAATGCCAAATATCTCATTCAACTTACATTTTCAATCTTTAAAAACAATACTATGCATATTTTCGTCATTTACTTCAAATACTGTCTTATTTAGAAGTCCTGAGCGTTCAACACCATCAGAGAAAGTATGATCATGCTAACTTTGGCATAATACTTCTTTCCTGTTGTATACGAGCGAGAAGATGTTCCATAACACCTATGAGCCCATTCTTTGGCTTAGACAGTATATTTTTCCCAGTAGAAACAATGTTTTATTCAAACACAATATTCTTTGGAATCCATTAATTCTCAAACAGCTAAAATAATGCCACGGAAATGACTGTTACTGCTAAACTAATAGAGGAAGTGTCATGAAATTTTGACTAGAAGACTAGACAAGGTTGGTAGTACTACATAAACATGGTACATAATTTTGAGATAGACGTGCTTTCTGTCTAGGCAAAGCTGCAGACTTTTCAACCATATACCTATATGTTGTATATTTTAGAATGACGATTCATTCATCATACACATATAAATAGTAGTAGCTTCCATTTGTTTTTCTTACAGAAGATCTGCGTGCATCTTTTTTGCAGCAGATATTAATGATAGTGCGGATTTAGCATGCATATCATCTGGAATGAGTGAGAAGATAGCAAAAACATTGAGCTCACCACACCATGATATCAACAGAGGCTAAATATGACCAAATATATTAAGGGGTCTACCCTCTTTATAGTTTTCATAAAATCGCATTTATAGAAAGTATATATATATATATATATATATATACAGAAATATTATACTGAAATTTTATAAAAATCGGAACAGTCTAACTGTATCTTTAGCCAACTTTCACTTTGTTACTCGAGCGCGATTTTTCATTAAAAAAAACTTTAACCGCGTTTTTCTCGGAACAACGTTTTTCGACGTCGCGTTGATAAAATCTCAGAAACTACTAAACCGATTCTCACCAAATTTTTACCAGCCATTTCTTATGACAGCTATAGCGCGATTAGGTTTTTTTCAATATTGCTCTGAAATGTTTTTGTGGCCAAAAACGGTGAAAAAATGCATTTTTTTTCGTAATTATTCGAAAAATGTCCGTCCATTTTGTCAATTTTCCAAAAATCAAAAGTCGCCTTATTCACGTTATAGCTATTAACATACTGAACCTAAAACTATTTGATTATTTTGTTTCAGACCAACCATCTCGAAAATTTCATCAACGGCGCACATCCCTCTCATTTTTCGATATTTTTTCAAACATCATTTTCATTAATAAAAACTAAATCAACTCAAATGAATAATTTTTGTATGTATTTCGAGAGTGTATGTATTGAGTGTAACCCCTTCTTTCTCAATTATTATAATCTAAACCTAAATAAAAAATTATTAAAAATAATCCGTTTTTTACACTTCTAAAAGAAAGTAGACCCCTTAACTTTATCAACAAAATGTGTACAAAATTATATTCTGAGTTTTGAATTCTGAAGGTCCGAAAGAAATTTGCATTACCAGGAAGTCAAAAAATATAATTTGAATTGCAAACAAAAATTGGATCAATATCCATTCAAGCAAATTACTTTTAAGTTGTCACTAATCATTGGAAAAATAAATTTAATTTAAGCATTGATATGTAAGCTTCAGGAAGGATGCTGATAAACGCCGTTGAAATTTTTTAAAATAATGGAAAACAATATTGAATGGATATGATTTATACTCTTCTTTAACTCTACCATAAATCAACATCTTTAATGTATTCTCCAAGTGTCACGGTTTGATTAAAGTTTATACTAGCAACAAACAGGTTACAAAATTTTCAAGAAAATTATGCATGGATTTTAATTCGAAATTTAGAAACATTAAGACATGATTTCTAGTGTACACGGCTAACCATAGTTTAGGCTAGTTTGACTATATGCCAAATTTTTATCAAAAAATGCGTAATTTTCTTACTTCGTGACACATTTTAACTTTGGAGTAGCCACTGCTTCCCCGAAATTTGGCAACTTGAACTACAGATAGCTTCAGTGGTTCCTGCGGTTTGCGGAAGGGTTGGAAAGAAAATTAATGTTGGATTTCACATTGTGAGAATTACATTTTGGTCCTTGTAACATATTAATTGATAAGGATTGGAATACATCTCTTTAAATTTACACTTTTAATATGGAAAATTCAAAGCGTGATATTCAGTCAAAGAATGAAAATGATAATATTTCACATAAGATAAGTCAAATAAAACAAAAGACTTAAGGCAGAAACTTGGTTTTCGTGACAATCCGGGGTATCATCTAGCGGTTGGAAATTTATGAAAGAGAATTTGTAGATTGGTTTGAAAAAATAGCTTCGGTCCTATAAAAATTAATAACTTCTTCTTCAAATCAAAATTATCGTGAAGAAGTTGATCAAAGATTCACAACTTTTCTTAGTATTTTTTTATGCTTTTGAATAAGATGGAGATCAAGTGGTAGACAGTAGCAAAGTAAAAGCTTCTTCATGTTTATGAAAGAACTGTTTGAATATTCTCCAAATCATATTGTGTGTGAAAAAATATTACTGTAGTGCGCTAAACCCTTTTTCAGGATAATTTTCAAACTTTTAACAGGTAAATCCATTTGATCGCTTCAATTTTGGTTTTTTTATGAATTCATTTTCAATTTTTCTTACCCATCTGGATTTTGATAATCTGCAAACGTCGCAAGAGCCACTACTTTAATTAGAAGCAAACTCAATTATCACCTGAAAAGGTTACTAAAAGGTTAAATACAACTGATGATCGCTTTCTTGTGAACGCTGAACGTTTACTAAACATATTGTCTATTTATGGAAGTGCATTTTCTTCGCATAAAACTACACCTCGCTTTAGTTTACGAGCCATCATAAATTTTTATCTGTTTTTCCAAATGTCTTTGCTTGTTCAGTATGTGCTAATGTAGTAGTCTGTCTATTGTCGATATTGATGCTGCTGAACTTAGTACGTACTTACTTTCCTAGTCGTAGTTTTACTTGTTATGACGGTAAATTTTTGCGCCAAGGTAATTTTCTTCTTTTTCTTTTCTTTTTTTCGTGGCTAGTTCGAAAGATTGAATAATGCCCAGCTCAATAGAGGCATAGCTTTCAAAACAGTTCCGCTTGGTCTGAATGCGAACATTAAAGTGGAATGTTATTTGTAAAACTTGCATGTCTTCCAGTGCTCGGACAAATGGGTTACTTAAAACATTGTTATGACACGAAACCGCGTAGAAAATGCTAAATACAAGTAGATTCGGGCCAAGTGGAAATAATTCTTAGCACTAGCCGAGAAACGGTGTTTTTGCATTCGAGGAAGAATCTTCACATATTCATATGTGGGGACAGTGCCCGTTTGTATGCATGACTTGCTTTCTACTGACATACACTATGAACGATCGTAGACACAATCATTAAATAAATGAGGTAGACTCGCACGTAACTGATAAAGTTTAGTAGGTAATAGTACAGCCCAGGAAAGGAAAGGGGTATAATCTACTTAAAACAGACATTGAACTTTTTATGGTGATTTATTAGAACTAGAAGCTTCAGCAATTCATTGTGTATAATATCAAATAAACGAATAATAAAGTAAGAGACAAATTCGATGCATTTCTAACTTGCTTGATTTTTTTTTTTTACATATTTTCGATGTGCCAGGTAGGAAGGATAATCTAATTGAAATAATGTCGGCACAAGATGATATACAGTCTATTTTGATAAACTGACCCTAGTATGCCAACACTATCAAGGGGTTAGGGTCTAGTCGTGCGTTAAGAGAATTGTGTTTTCTTAATTTTTTCATTAAGCTACTTACTAGTGCGGCGAGACTATCCAAGCATTAAACCTCAGTCGAGAAAGATTTCGAGCAGCAAATTTAATACCTGTAAGAAAACTTTCCTCCAGGGCTGCTAGAATTGCCTGCAAACCTGGAGTAAAAGGTAAACGAAAAACAAAACATCACTAGTAGGCTTTACTCTGTTTACTTTAGCATGAAAAAATTTTCAACCTTTTTCGAGCAATTTTTTTAGTTTGTAATCCGAAGCAGGCCCTAGTCTAAACTTAGTCGAATTGGAATTTCGTCTTCAACACCGAATGCCACACCAAAATTGTCGTTTCTTATTTCTCGGCCTTATTTTTTTTAGAAATTTTAAAATCCAATGTTATGAAGAACCATGAAACTCCCACGGTGCTACAAACTCCAATTGTTTGCGGATGGTTTACTGTATTCTAAGAACACCCAAGAATATGGAACCGTAGATATGGGTTGGATTTGATCTATTGGACTAAAGAGGGCGAATCGATTCGACACCATTTCTCTTGGCAAAGCCATATGCGTTAGATCAAAATGCAGCCACCTTCCAAAACGTTTTGGATGGTGGTTGAATTTAGACCCAATACGAATGACTTCGCCAAGGGTTGTTTTGGCAATAGATCTTTACATACACCGGTTTTACATTTTCCTGATTCTTTATGTTTATCGACCACTACCGGTACATTCTTCGCTGATTCTAATGTGGACACTTTGGGGTTTGTGCCCTTACCATATTGGCATTGAGAAAAACAGCCTCACTAAATTTGACCCTGGCAAAAACGCATATTCTAGTTGGAGAACAAGGACACGTTTCTTCACCTGGATGGGCTGCGATTGTCAAGCTTGTGGATTGACAATGGATGGTAATGGTTGGTACGTTTTCAGGTTTTTAGAGTAAATTTAAAATGTTTTTGGGAAAAATTACTGTGTGTGTGTGTTCTTGCGTGCATGGTGATTTTTTCTCCTACGAGTGAAAAGTTTATTAGATTGATACACTTTGGAAACACTCATTATTCGGCTGTTGAGTCACACTCTCGATGTCATCCTGAAGCTTGGTCCATTCCTATTGATTAAAAGATCTTTTTTGATACAGCCTTTATCACTTCTTTGAAGATTTAATTTTATTCGCAAAGGATTCTTTGTATACTCCACGATTTTTCTATTGTTGACGACAAAGTCTTATATCTCATTTTTTCATATTGTTTCATCCTTTTAATTTGATGTACAACGTAATTGTTGCACTTACGTAAAGTGTATTGATTATTCACCGAACCGTTTCAAAAATGTTGATCAATTTTAAACATTTCGACAGCTTTGGCTTCGTATTCTTTTCCCACATAGTTGGGTATTTTTTGCTTCCGCATTAAATGATGTTCTCGGTGTCAGCGCAGATTCTATCCAGTAAATTTTTTCAGTAATTATTTTACGTCCTAGCAATAATATATATTTTTTTCATGTTCAATCTTCCTCTCAATGTTCCATACCCCCTTATATACAATATTCATTAAAGAATCCCACAATATAGTTTTAATCACCTCATTTCTCTAATATACGAGCCTCAGTGGAGTAGTTTAATGCTTTGAAATGATAATAATAAAGAGCCATCTAGGTAGTTTTTCTGAGCCTTGATTAATTTTCGGTTTTGTAGAAAATTATTCACGGCTTCTTTTGATTGCAGGTCCAGTTGCTTTGAAGGGTGCAACTAGCACAAATGTGTTGTTTTTGATTTTGATTTGAATGCATATGGAGATACTCTGGCCCTTTTGAGGACCTTATATATTTGGTGCCTTGAAGTGTTCATTAATGTAAGACTCATTTTCCAAATTTTCCAGACAACCACTCTCCCTCTTACAACGATCCGTAAAATTTTTGTCAGTCCTCCTTTCATTTTACGTAGGTTGTAGGGGAAAGCGGGGCTACGCCGTACATCGAGGTAATACCGTACACCTCATTTTGCCGCTACGTTTTGAAAATATATGAGTTTAATCGGTGCTGACGCCTTGCGGAAGTTACTGTAAACTCATCAGACTGAGTTAGTTCATCCTCTATGTACGGTACGCGTTCAGTTATAGAAAGTCTTGTTTTGTTGGTTTTACTTACTATTTTTGATCTTCCTTAATTTAGAGGTAAGTGGAAAGCTTTTACGTATAAATTGGTGGCTTTTAAACTATAAAAATCAACATTTCTCAAGATAAGTTTGACATTACAACGAAAACCTGTTGACAACAAAGTTGGAAGGTTTTGTTATAAATTTACTACGAGCTCAGGTTGGGGCAACGTCGTACAAAAGTGTACGGCATTGCCCCAAATGGTTTTTTATGACATTTTACTTCTGAATTGTTTTGCTTTCGTAAAGACTAGACGACAGTGATTCTTTATTTCAGATGGTCGGTTTCGGTGTTGTTCGTGCTCTGGATGGATGCACGAGGCGTGCAGTGCGGCTGAGTCTGCAGAAAACTTTATCTGCGATTTTTGTACAAATAATTATGAATAATTACTTCTGTAAATGATGTTCTTTCTCAAAATAATAAAGTGGCTTTTCTGTATAGCCTGATGGTTTATTTCTTGTAATAATTCCCTGCTTTTACAATATGTGTGGTTGTACGGTATTACCCCATCTGTTGTACGGAGTTGCCCCGACACTCGATGTAATCTCGTAAAATGTAGTTTTTTCTTAAAAATTTATGTAAAAAAATCTGAAGTAAAAAAATTGAGTATTTGTAAAGAAAGTTGTAGAAAAATAACTAAATTAAGTATCAGTAGTAAAAATATTATTCTTATCGCCATTTTAAGGGAGTAATAAAGAAACTGGCTTAAGTGTACACCATTACCCCGCTTTCCCCTACTTATAATACGATATCAATTTTTTTATTTATTGTTTGACGTTTTCAGATCGACAGCAAAAAAGGAAGTGATTTTTAGTTGTTCTTTCTTTAAGGGGTTAGATAGGTCTTCTATTTTCAAAAAAATCGATCGATTTTTTTTTTATTTCATATGAAAGTCTAGTACTTCAAGAGTATTCACACCAAATTTGAAGTAAATTCGAACAATTTTACCGGATTTATAGAGATTTGAATATCGCATGGTCGGTACGTGCGCCTTGCCTAGTGATTTATACGCACGCTGCGCGGTTCTACCGCGTAAAATCAGCTCCTTCCTTTTTCATCAAACATCACAACAGCAAAAGGATGCTCTGAACATCGCGAATGAGGCGAACGAATTACTGTAAGGACCTGGAATCGACGACTTGATGTAAGTCGCTAAAAATAACTTTAACTCATTAAATCGTGGTAAAAAAAAACTTTAAACGCGTTTTTGTCGAAACTTTGTTTTTCCGTGCGGTAAGCAGGATTTCTCGAGAACAAATCTACCAATTTTGCTGATACTTTGCACAGTTCCTCTTTATAGTATTGACTCATGCTTGAACGAAGGGATTTTTATTCGGTAAACTCGTTTTTGTTTTATACGAAAAACATATTTTAAAAACGATAAGAATTGGAAAAATGCTAAAAAATTAGAGACGAAAATGCATTCACATCCATTTCAAAACTTTAAATTTCATTTTTTTATAATTCCTTAGTTCAAGCACAAGCCAAGGGCATAAACTATAAGAATTTTTTTTTGAATTTTTGATTTGAGATGAACCTGCACCGACATATTCTGCCTACCGCAAAAAAAGGTTGGACAAGGAAATCTGCAGGAAAATTGACAATTTTCAATGTTTTCAGCTGATATTTGTTTTACAACTTCTTGAAATGTTAAACTTTTATGTGTGTAAATTTTAAAGAAAATAGCTTTGGTTTTCAAAATATAATTTTTTTGAAAAAGTTTTTTTTTCTTTCAAGACCTTTATTACCCGTTGAGAAAATGTCCGCATACATTTCGAACTGATTATAATTGGGAAAAATGAATTCATTTGCCGCAAACGAATATAAAATAAAATAAATATAAGAAAGGCTACACTAACAGAAGGAAAACTTTGGGTCCTTTCCCCTTACATCAAACAAACGTAAGTATTCGATTGGATAGCCCATCCTCCTGAAAGTCTTACGTAATTAATGGAAGCTGACGGGACCATTTTAACTGAAATTCGACTTGTGAAAAATTGCACTACATTCTAAAGATTCGATTTAGGAATTTATGAGGCAATGTTTTTCCCCCTTCAAAATGGCGGATCTTTCAATAAGAAGTACAAATTTTACCAAGCGATTTTAAACTATGTTTTTTTGGACATTAATGTTCCGACTATACATTTTTCATACTGGTAAGATTGTAAATGAGTAGGAAAATTATTCATCGACACAATTTTCTAGATAATTTATAACATAGATGCTATAAATCAAAAATTATTTAATAACTGTATGTAAGACAGTACAAACGTAATAAATTTAAAGAAAATCGTATTTTGAAATAATTAACACATAAACTGACCCCCAAAGAGCTAATGCCGAGAAAATTAATTGTTTCTGTACAAAAATCTTCTGTTCATTTGACCGTATTTTCTTTCTCCGTCAAAATAAAATCATTCTCAAATTAAAAAGTGAAATTTTTCACTAGCACTCCATCCACAGGTGTACGATCTCCTTTTGATAATTACCAAAAAATCATATCTGCAATTAATAATTTTCCGGAGTTTCTATTTTGCGCATTGATACCATTAGCACAATCTGAGAATAATCTATTCGTGTTCACGAAACATTAATAACGGCCAATCTCGATTGGAGCGAACAGCAAACAGAATATATGGGGCGAAAATTACGAGTTAATACGTAGCATTTATATGCATTGTCTTAGAGAAGCATCGGCGAGTGGTAATAAGAAGATTTCTGGGTCGCGCAATGGAAAATATGAAATTATGCACGTTCCATGTGCTCGTATGTAAAGTAAGTCATATTCATTAGATTGATTGCGACTTAATCTCGATTCGTACACGAACACAATGCCCAATTGATTGGAAAATGGTTTTTCGCTTGCCGCGAAGTTTGTTGTGCGAATTTTGAATATTTGCTCCAGGTTGAATGGTTCAAATTAGCTTTCGCCTTCCTTTTGAATGTTGCCGATTAAGTGGAAACTATTCGGACACTTGAAATTGGGTGCTGCATCTTTGATGCCAACAAAGATACTTTCCGGTTTGGATCCATGGTGGACGAATCACCGCTTGCAAGAGTATTGATAGAAAGAAGCCATTATGCTGCTAAACATCGTTTATCTAGAGTGAATGGCATCCAATGAAAACTATTTTTATTTTTTCATACCTCAATAATGGTAATCCGAGCTCGATTGTTACCGGAAGCAATTCACTTTAAATTGGCGATTGAAATGCAATGATTATCTTTGTATCATAGATTGATGTATATTAGCCTAATTGATATTGAGTTTCACTAACAGGAATTGTACATTATTGAAATCTGAACAGTAAAATGCTTAATTAAAGGGAAAAACAACATTGGTCTGGGTTAATTGAATTTGCAAGCAATGAATCTCTGCAAAAAAGCAATTAAGCACATTGAATGATATGTTGAGTTATTAAAAAAAAGTACCTAGCAATGAAAGTTTTATTTGCAAGAAAGTTGCTCGAAATCACTGAAAAATTCTCAATTCTTCACCATCTATACTCCAACACCATCATGTTGCTGTTTTAGAAGCTTGGAGAGGCAAGTATGCTACCGTAAATGAAGTGGTTCACCATATTAATACCAATTGATCGAATTGGTTGTAGGAAATTATCTAACATAAATTACATCTATAAAAGACTTAGTAAGTAAAAAATAACTGTCCCTTATTTCTAGCGCAAGCTTCAAGCAAGATATTAAAAATGCTGTCTATACTAAAAAGTATATTTTTATGTTGTTACTATTTACGAAAGCAATAGAAAATGTTATGGCGCCATATAGAATTTTATCTATGATTTAGGATATATCTAATTTAAAATTCACTAAAACTTGTTCACGTCAATATTTTAATGGGTTTTTGTTAAAAATTGGGCTTTTTAAAGGTATAGAAAAAATACACAGGTAAATAATATCTTTACTCGAAATTTTTCATTTAGTGGACGGACAGAGGCCAATTTGCTGAGAACGATATCGAAACGATAAATTTGGATGATCGATCACACTCCCCTATACAGTAGCAAAAACTGCCTCGGTGCGCACTGTAAGAGCTCGTGTTGGATGTACGTGAACATAAGTCTTTCCATCGTTTTGCGTATGAGCTGCACAGATAGGCATTTATGAGCACCATAAATAAGACGAAATGCTCTATAGGTTTTGTACACAGAATGCGAACTTCGGAAATATATGTCCACTATTTAGGAACGTTGTTCGGATGTTAGTCTTTGCATGGTAATTTGCTAAAGTAATTGAAACATAATGTTATAATGAAAACAAAATCTAACTGCTGTTAAAACCGATATCTTCATCGAAAGTTTTGTAGTTAAAAAAACAACCTATATAAATCAAATTCAGTAAGGATTAGTTACCAGATTCAAATAGAATCGTAAACACATAATGTACCACAGTTGCAATTTCCATATCAGAATATTACGATTCATAAATTTGTTTACCACAATTTTGAATTGAAGTGTGCTTCTAAAGAAAGGTACAATTTTCGTTTACGTTAATATTTCTAAACTTACACTTTTGGAAACTTTTTCTTTCTTCGGTTTGTTGAAACAAAATATCGGGAGAGTCTAATCTTTTTATCTCTATCCTTCAAGACCTGACAATTTAATAACTGACTCGTTTTTTATATAGACGTATTTTTTTCTAGTTTTATGGAACTTTATGTGGTCTAGCTCATTCGCATAATTTTTTTTGGAGAGTCATTCAAATCAAGAAAAATATATATTTAGTACTTGTGTCGTGGTCAACAAAATTCCGATGAAAATTTCGACAAGCAAACGAGGCACATATGCTTTTACACTTCATTTTAATTGAAATACGAGTGAACATTAAATAATATCGACCCTAAATTCATACATAGATTTTTTTGATATTATCATGAACAAGGTGAAAATTTGGTGTATATTTAAAACATGGTTCATGTCAATCATTTTGAAATATTTGGCAGTCTTTGTAGCATCATTCACACTGCCCACTCATTAGTATCGTTATGAAGAGTGTAATAAGTACCGAGGTTAAGAACCATAGGTTAATACTATCTAAATAACACAAGTTGAACAAAATAGAAAATCTTCACATGTTTCTAGAGTAAGACTCTCCAAATAACACTCAAAACCATCCGATTTAAAAAGTGAGATAATTTGTAAAAAAAGGTCCATGTGTAAGTAAAGATCCTTGAGTAGGTGAAGAACTGAAGCAATTCATAACTACCACATTTCATTTCTTTTTAACTTTCAAACGTCTTGCGAGATGTTTTATTTAACCCTCAATCATATAACCGACGTTTAGGAAACTACAATAATAAAATAAAATTGACTCTTGGGCATTGAAGAAGATACAAACTACAAAATTGAACCGGTGCGAATGTTTTTTTAAAAAAGGGAAGGCACATCCAATTAAGCCAAATAAGAGATGCTTTGCAAAAATCAAAAAGCGTATTTCAGATTTAGGTCTAATTCTAGACTCTAAACTCGCATGGAAAAGGAACATAGCAGAAATAGGATGCAAAGCTGGATGCGCAATCTACTGCTGCAAAAGAGCTATTGGAAAAAGGTGGAGTGAAACCCAAAACTGTATCATGGCTCTATACGGCGATAGTGAAACAAATTTTTCTGTATGGCGCAGTTATTTGGTGGCCTGCTATGGCGAAATCATCAAATGTAAACAATGTTAGCAGGATTGCAGTTATTGCAATCACCGGGGTTATATGCACTAAACCACCAAAAGCATTGTTTATACCATTAGATTGGCTCCCGTCAGAGCTCGTTATGAAACAGCAGGCCAAGTGCTCTGCGATTTGGTTGAAAGCTCTAAATCTCTGGCATAAGGGAATATTGGCCACTCTACCATATTACGGAGGGATGGACCAACGCCAGAAAAAGTAGATCTCACTCCTCCGATTCCCTGCTTCCACCACGGTTTCAAGTCAGTCATCCCTAGCAGAGATGACTGGATCATGGAAAGATGTAGGATACAGGAATTGGTCGACATCTACACTGATGGATCAAAAATGGATGGAATAGTTGGCTGTGGTGTGTTCTCAGAACAGCTAGGCCTGAAAGCATCCTTCCGATTACCAGACCACTGCAGCGTCTTTCAGGCAGAGGTCATTGCAATTTACAAGGCAGTAGACTGGCTGAGAAATCAGTAAATTTCCATAAGAAACTTAAACCTCTTTTCTGACAGTCAAGCTGCTATCCAATCACTATGCATACCTCGTCTAGAATTACTATGGAATGTCGCTCACAGCTGAACGTGATGTCTCTTCACTGTGAAGTAATTCTTTGCACTGGGGTATAGTGACATACCGGAAAACTGCGAAGCAGATGTCCTAGCACGAGCTGGTACTGAGCTTCAGGTGTATACACTTACCCCCCCAAATCGGCCAACCTCTGTCCTCGATAAAGTTAGGATTTAAGCAGTACTACGTGGAAGCTGCGAATATGGCCTGGCTGCTTGAAGAAACCTGTAGCACAATCAGACAAACTTGGCACGCACTGTGCTTCTAACGCACTGAGCGGCTCCTCAATATAAGCCGTGAAACCCTGAGTTCCGTCGTCGACACTGTCTGATCGGCAGACATGCAGAAAGATTGGGTGTCCCTTTCAATGATTTCTGCGAAGTTGCAGATCAGAGGAAAAAACAATCAAACACTTTCTGTGCAAATGCCCAGCACTGTCCACGAAGCGCATGCAAACCTTGGGCTCGCCCTTCCTGGACAATCTCACGAAGGTAGCTGATTTAGATATTGGCTGCATACGAGAATCTGGATGATCCTCGTCATCCCGCAGGTTCTAGTGCTGCTCTTATCTTCTGTGGTACCACAATGGGCCTATCGTGGCCTGAGTGAGCCACCTTTGGATAAAAAGGAGCTGCAACTACAACCAACCAACCAACGTTCAGATTCATATCAAGATACTTGACAACCACTAAAGTTTTTAATAGAAAATAAAGTGGATGTGAATAAAAAAATCAAGTAAAAAACCAACATTTTGGATAAAACATTACATTGAATTTTTTTTGGGCTCGCCTAGATTGAGAAAGGATCCAACTTTGATGTTTTCCATCTTGAAATTTTTAGGCAAGAATGTCGTAGCAAGCGAAAAATAAGTGAAATTTACCAAAGAAATTGCTGTAGTGAAATTGTATGTATTCTTTTCAACTCTTAAGGAACTTGTATGTTCTCACCCGTTTTCGCTCTTTATCTCAACTTAAAAGGGGAGTGCACCATCTAACACAGTCCAGTGCACCATCTAGAACCATGTATTTATGTTAATTATGAAAGAAAAGGTGAGTAGATGTCCTTTTATCATATAGCATAGCTTGGCTGAAAAGAACCCAAAAAGGTATGAAGATTAAACTTTACGTTCATCTTCTTGTAGTAAGTATTCTTTCAAAATGAGCCTATTTTTTAAGAAACGTCTACGTTTTACATCTTTACTTTAAAAATCGTAACAATCAAAAGATTTCTTGAAAAAAATGTCAGTGTTTTGGAAAAATTCACCTGAAGTTTAAAAAAATCAATTTTTTTGATTTTGACCACGTTTTTAAGATTTGGCGCCACTCCTACACAGTGTGAAATTTACATCGTCTTCATTTCTTGGTTATTGATTTGAACCTCTAGTACTGGGTATATCTATGATAAGATGGAAATGAAAGTTATGAGGAATTACTGAAGATTTTATCGTTCAATTTTTCTGAATTTGTGCTGCTCAACTGTAGGCACACAGCTTGAACATTCAACCTGATTTCAGTTTCGGAGCGAATAAATAAAATCACCGAAACTAATCATTGTTTACCGCTGTTAAACAACTCATACGTCTAAATCATGCTCCCAACCTAGTTTAGTTTTTGCTGAGGCTATGATTTTCTAGGGTTGTTCAGATCAAAGATTAGTCAAACCTTTAATAAGGCGCTTTTTCGCATTTCATCTTAATTGCATGCTTAAAATTATTTCGGCATGTCTTTCTTTGCAGCTAATGTTGTAACCAGCTTTCTTTGAGCAGTCACGAGAACTTTGACTAGTCATTCCGATTTTTATCTATTCCACATGTTTGCATCATAAGATCTTAGCAACAACAAAAAGTCGAGGCAAGTCGGCAACAAATCACTTGGCAAAGATATATTTGTCTACGATTTCTGAGTGTGTTCCTCCAGTTCTTTGCCATTTTTTATGCATTGCGCATTGAATTCAACAGAATGTAACGGTCTGAAAACAGTGGAATGAAATAAAGTATTCTCACAATTTTCTATTCAACATAATGTTATACATTAGTTTGCATCTACGAGAAGCGTATCTTTTTCTTTCGTCTAGTCTGCAAAAAAGCTAGCTGACCTGCATATTTAGGCTGGCGGCACTTTAAGCATGCCTTCAGGAGCTGCACGATTCTATGTTTGAGGCAGCCCCCAATTGAAAAGTAAATTTTTTTTATCATTGCTTGCAATTATGAAGCTTTTATTTAATATGCGAAAACAACTAAGCGATTTCTAGTGAATAACTCGTAGCCGTAAAAGTTTAATATCAGTAATTCTACATTTTTTGATGCGATGATGATTGAGTTGTTACTCAGTTTTTTATTCATTTTTCTAAATAAACAACACTAAAGTCTAAAAACCTGACTATTAAGACAGTGAAAAGTGTTAATTTTCTATTTAATTATTTTCGTTTTTATTCGCTTTCAACGCGGTAAACCTGTTGACGACATGGAGGCCAACATTCAAGATTCGCGCAATTCAGGAGCCCAACAAAGATACTTTGATGGTAATTGTGCCTCGCTAATTGTTAATTGCATGCTGCAGATGTATTGTTTAAGTGATTATGTACCGGATATTAGAGCGTATTAGGTTAATCATGCAATTCGCTTTATGATTCTAGTTTAGTAGTAGCGTGCGCTAGAAAATTAGATTATAATAGCCATTAATGCTCTAATAAAATAACACTTTCACTTGGAGGTATTCTTCAGGCTGGTTTAGCTACCATAGATACATTCCTTTTTTGCAAATAGCCATTAGCATACTCTTTAATGATTAGAAAATTTTAATGAATTTTCGGAAATGTGCAACGTTCGTTTGGGCTTGACTATCGTTGAGTGGTTTGAGCAAACAAAATAGAGAAAATAGTTTTTGCAGTTGAATGTAAAAAACGAGTTTCAGTCCAAAAACAACATATACTTTTATTTTGATGAAGCAAAAATGAATGGATCTGAAGATACATATAGTTGAACGCCTGAGAAAGAAGTTATGATCCGAAAGGTTTTTCATAGCTCGTTTTTTAAAATTCTTGGCTCACTAGAGATACTTTTACTGAGTTGAATTTGCCCGTGAGATACGATCATACATGTATGTATATATGTTTACTTGTTGATAAACAACCGGAAAAAATGTCGAAGAGATACAATCAATAGAAGATAAAATGTGCGCGACATTTGCTGTGTGACCCAGCAGATATGAAATTGGAAACGACAGCTTTGAAAAGTGAAAAGCCTTGAAAATCATTTGTTTTTCTCTTTTTTTGGCTGGAAAATGTTAAAATTAGTTAAAATAGAAGAAGAAAAGGTATTCTTCGTACGTAATGGTTTCCTAGACATTTTATTGCATATTTTTTTGTATCTCAGCAATTAATCGCTTTGCCATGCTTACAATTTGTATAAATTTATGTTCTAGAAACAACATGCTAGGATGCCAAGTGCAAAGTAGAAAAGATTACCCAAGAGAGTGAAAGCTGATCGCATTTCACCAAGCATTTATATTTTTAGATTTTTTTTAATGTTATTCCTTGCATCTCACACAACTGGGAATTGATGAGTGGTTATCATTGATTGATTGATTTCCTTTCAATCATGAATGAGGAGGTGAAATTATTATTTACAGCTTGTAGCTAACTAAGAAAAATCCAATTTGTCAATGAATCCTTCGACATAACTCATTCTCATTATGTTTTTTTACCTGTTTCAATAACTATTGAGGGAGGCAAAGAGTTGGTCGATGCTATCTCTATAAGGACGACAGGTCAAAAAAGTCCTGGAAAGCCCAAGACTTGAAGCGAACACGTAATTAGAAACAGTTTATGTTGTTATAAATAGTATGGCATGTAAATTCGTTGTGATGAGTTTGAAAAAACCACTTGCTTTCGTTGCAGTTCAAACATGATCAAATTTCTTATAAGTATTTTTAATGACGATGAGAAAAGCTAAGAGTTGCACTCCTCTAGTTGGACAAAAGATTATAAACTTGAGAAAGCTAGTCTTGTCATATCTACAAATTGCCAGCCGCCTTGAGTGACTTACGGAGCACTAACACACGTGGAAAGCCGCAGGACTATCCAAGATATTCCCTGGACCAAAAGAGCCCAAACGAAGACTCATAGAATGGATAGAAAAATTGTGAACACATCGAAATAAAGCCCAGAAAAATCAGCTATCGAAATTCATCGCCAAGTGAAAGTAGTTATGATGGTGAGAATAGTCAAAAGACGTCTTGTGAAAGCCAGACTACATAGCAAGATAGCCAGAAGGAAGCAACTGGTAACGAAAACTGATCAGGAGAAAATAACTCACCGCACACTGGAACATTTAACCTGGAAAAATGAATGGAAATTCATACTTTGTGCCGACAAAACAAAAATAAATCGTATTGGCCTTAGTGGCAGGAGATATGTAAGACGACCAAGAAGTAATAATTTCGACCCTCGCTACTCTTCAACTGTTTTTTAAGAGCTGGCTTCATCAATGTTTGGGGTCGTTTCTCGAGGTTTGGTGTTAGACCAATACACCGTATAAAAGAAATATAAACCAAGGATTCCCGGCTTCTAGTGTTGGTTAATTCCAAGATCATGCGAACATTTTGTATAGACCTGATGTTATTACACAATAATACACAAAAATTTTCAAAGTAAAATTTGTAGCTGATGAATTTATCTGTAAATTTTGTCTGAAAAGTTTCTTTGTAAATATTTTTTTTCACGAGATACGATTAATTTTATTAGTGGTCAATTGACGGGTGTGCGTCCAGTAAATCGAATGTTTTATCGTTCAATTAAAGAATCAATAATTTGGGGCTTTCACTACTCAGAAAAAATGAACAAAGTTATCTAAAACGTAGAGAAAAAATTCAACTTTCAAATGAATATATTTTCAAGTTTGAAAAAATAAGTTATTTAACTGTAAAATCTATTCATTTATTAAAAAAATAGGTCTTAAAAAACCAATAAGCTTTTCGATTAGCATTTGTTTACGAATTATTGCAGCAAAAACTCCTTTTGAGTTTAAAATTTTCATGTTTATGTAACATTATTAGAAAAAAACCGGGATGATTATTATAGAAAAAAAAACAATAGCTTGTTGAAATTCTTGGTTTTTTACATACTCAATTTAACTTGTATTGTATTTTAGGATTCATTTAATTGGATCTCTTTTATCAAATAATATACTTTACTAACAATTTATTCATAAATACTTTAAAGTATACACTTTCGAAATTTTTCACTGTTTTTTATAAATGTTAACTTTTTGAAATAATTTACAATTATTTGTAATTCATACAAAAATTTGTAAATTTTGAGAAAATATAATATAACTTTTATCAATATAAATATTATTACCTAAAACTTTGTGAGCTTGGTAATGAATATTGAAGAGTTTGTGCTACAAACGTAGTATATTAAATAATTCAATTTTAATTTTTTTTTGATCGTTTTATAGCAAACAATTGTGAAAAAATAACGTTTTACAGGAGGTTTACGCTAATATTCCCAAGAAAATTTTAGGTTTTGTTAAAAATTTTAAACAATATTCTCGTTACATCAATTAACTACTAAAATCAATAAATAAATTTACTAACTGCACAATCTAAAGAATGGGACACTGAAATTCTGGGGATTTCGTCGTGACCATTTGGAATTTTTTTGTGTATCTCTGAGAAAAATGCAGATACAAACAATTGTCAAATAAATATTTTAGATTAAACCACAACTGTTGAAATGTATTTTGAATGTAATTTATTTTGTATGTATGTAACTGTAATTTATTTTAATTTTTTTTTGATAGTTTTATCGCAATTGATTGTTAAAAAAATAAATTTTTACTGGAAAATCGCTAATATTTTCTAGAAAAATTAAGGTATTAGTAAAAGTTCAGAATGACGTTGTAGATATATCGTTGTTCTGCAACTTTTATACGATATATTTTTTCTACATGTGATTGCCTAAATACTATAACAAAAATAAAAACTTCAAAATTTATGTTCAAAAATGGTACTTGAAAAATTGCGTGTATCTCAATAGCAAAAACAGATATCGAAAAATTCTCCAGATAAATTTTGTGGGTGAATTCACCAGCTACAAATTTTATTTGGGACTTTTTTTGTATGTTCATTATTTAAACAATTATTGTAAAAAACGAAAAAAATACTAAAATTTTATTTTATCTTAAATTTAACACTTTTAACTATTTCTATTCAAATTTTGACCTTTTTTGTTATTTTAAGAAAAATGTGTGTAGTTCTACGTTAATTTCATAATGGTTGAATTGTTTATGCATTATCAAAATATTTGTAAGCAATAGTCCTGCATAATAGAATCCATCAACGGGACAAGACACAAAAATAATCAGGCTACGTTAAAGTCAGACTGACTGAAGATACCGAGATGGACATTATGCACCTAAAAAACCCTAGTCGAAAATATATCAATGAAACTTGGTTTTTCATTGAAAACTGCATAACGGCTCAGCACTTTTGAAAAATTTCGAGTCAATTTTCACAACGCCGCCAGTTATCGCGTAAGTGGTAGGAAAACCATTTCTTTTTTTCAATCTATTACTCAAACACTCATCAAGCCTGAATCTGCAAACACTCTTTATGAGCATCATATTGAAAGCCATGCAAGGTTGCATCTATTCTAGAAACAGATAAATAGAGCAATAAAAGCTCGTCAGTGGAGACAACCATTGAAGAATATAGTGTAGAAAAAAACATGACAATCATCAACCGCTTGAGTATTGTGGCCGATGGGCAAAAAAGTAACACCAAAGTCACATGCAGTAATAGAAAAGATTGCCAAAGAAGTGAAAGAGTTCCATGGAGGAGAGAGATTGAAGATGCAGAAGTAGCTAATAGGTAAATATGACTGGCTCTTGCCAGCGACAAAATAACCAAGAATTGGTATTGAAACGAAATAGTGGATAACATCAACAACAAGTTGCTGTGATCTGTTCTTCAACAACAAGCAATAGAAACTAAAGAAGTGGAAAAAGAGTTATGTCTTACGTTTTAAGGGGCATGTGAAAGACGTTAGTTGAAAAATTTGATTTGGCAGAACTCCAACCTACCAAGTTTGAACGGTTATTGAGTGTACCTTAAATCAAGGTAGTGAGTTCTTTTAAACGATTGAGATAGGAATACGGTCGATCTTCAATCCATGAATAATTTGAAAAAAAATTGGTACGAAGGTGGGAAATAAACCAGGATGCAACACTCCCCTTAAAGAAACATGTTGAATCAAACGGCTTACAGCACAGCTGAAGCCAGCAAGATCAGCAACACACCAGCAACATCATCAACAAGTCGTACAAGACGAAACTGAGAGATCTTTTGCACCTTCCAAGGTATTTTACGTTTGACGGTCGTTTGGCCAACACGCGTGCGTACTGTACAGGTACAATCCGGACACTTAGCTGAGCTTAGTTTCCTCGAGCCAACGACAACAGATGATATTAGCAATAATCGTTACTGCTAATACAAAGTATCTGTTACTGCTTTTTGTTCGGATTCAAAGTTCTGTTGGCGCTGATAAGATCGTTGTGTGAAAAAGTGCACTGTTACGGGATCTCGCATCGGAATTGACTTGAACATCATCTCTGGGTACATTGTGGAAAAGTGTAACAAGTGAAACGAAGGTTACGGATATTTACCTACATAACGTCTTTGCCGCGATAGCCAATAGATCCGGGAGCTCAATTTCAGATTGATCTTAGTCTAATTGTTTTAGCAACCTGCAATCCTTGTGTCTGTTGGGTTTGTAGTATTTGTATGTGGTCTTGGAATCTAGAACGGATAGTGATTGACGGATCTGTCTCATAGCAGTAATGTGTTATCGCAGTTAAATATTAGGAGAATCAAATCAACGATATATCTAAAACAGATTTGTACATGTTAAGAACGAAATTAAACTAAAAATTGGGCATTGGAATGTAAAATCCGAGGAAGATCCTCATCCTGCTGTAAACAGGCTTTTGAACTTCTGCTTTTGAACTTTGAAAAAAAAAAAAAAACCAAACAGTTGCAATAGGACATTGAGCGGCTTTCGAAACAACTTTTTGTTCGAGATGGAATAGATACTCAATAAAACTATTGTAGATACAGAATCGCGAATTGTTGCTCAGTCGGTCCGCGAAAAAGTTAACACACTGGTTTTATAACCTGGTCAATGATCGGTCTTCTTGGAAAATACCAGTATGTGGGTATGTTGGACGCCGCCGCGAAGCGACGACATCGCCAGACCATTCTATAAGATATTCAAGCGACACATATAGATACATTTTTGTTGGATGCATGATATTGTTATATGATTCAAGATAAAATCCGTTTGGACATGTTGATTAAGCCTCATTGTTTATATTAACGAAATATTAATGAAAAGATCATTGAACGGTTACATACTTTGCATGACCTATACACGAATGTGTGCTTGAATTTCAAAAGAATAAAGGTCGTCTACATTTCTTTTTTTCTTCTAGATTTAGATACTCTATAAACGTTATAGATACCTTAATATATCCCCAATCACTATCCTGACGTTAGTAAAACCCTTACTAAGCGCAAAACAATAAGATCAATCTTTCGCGATAGAACTTTCAACATTCTTTCGCTAATCAAGTGAACCATAAATTCCAACAGTTTCAAGTGTATATCCATGGATTTTTGAAAGTGTGCGTCATTGCGAGCGAATTATCGCCTGAAAACAGATATTTCTAGGCCACGAAAAACAACAACAACCCAAAATCGAAGAAAAATAATTCTTTTATCCAAAGTTTCTCCTGTCGCGTGCTTTCTTTTGAGGGGCCAAAAACCGCCCAGATTATTTTATTTGTTTTTTTTTTGCCCGTAGTTGTTCAAATTGGTTGTGTATCAAACTAAACGACGCAAACACACAAAACAAGTACAATTGGTTTGTTTCCTTCATAGTGCTATTATCTTCCTCGTCGACTTTTAGAGAATTTAAACGCATAAAAAAAACGAAATAATATACGAAAATCTACTCGAAAAAACGCGAATCTAAAACATCAATTTCGTGAGAAGAGTCATCAGTGAAATTGTCGATACAGACACTGAGTCGTCGTCTACAAAAGAAAGATTGTTAATTGGGATATAACAATTTCAGACAACACAATTCTTCGTTTATTTAAGGTAAGACATATATATTTTTTTTGGAAATTTCTTTTTACGGTGTGACAATTATGCTGTTTAGAATGTACGGTTTCTTTGGTCATTATTGAGTAATTTTTGTAGAGTTGCTTTCGTGTGTTCATGTTTTCGGGAGATAGATTGAATGGTATTGTGTGATTGTTCTTAGGTTTTATGATTTTCTAGCGTTATTTTGAGATGATGTGAAATATAAGTGACTAATTATGAGAAAATGGAAAATTAAATGAAACTTTCTAGGATATTGTGCCCAACTAGGTCAACAAAATTTTGATATTTATTTAAAGCGGTTAATTTTTGATGACCTTATTTATTTGTGTGCGTTCTAGATGGACATAAACGGTAACGACAAAATGCATTGTATTAATGTGAATATGACCACACTTATTCTAAGAAATGAAAGAAAAAAATGAGCATATAAAATTTTAACGAGGTTTAGAAATCAGGTATTCATTTTAGGATTAGGATTAGTTCGTTCCAACCGTTTTCTCATTTATCTCTCGATACAGTAACGTTAATGAATAATTTAGTGGTTGCTCTTTGAGTTGATGTCACCTAAACCAACCGAATTTTCCAAGTCTGAAAGTTGAGCGTACCAAACAAACTTTTTATCAGTTTTCTACTTCATTAGTTTTGATTTTTGAATGAAAATTTTTCAAAGAACTGGACCTTATCTCTCCAGGCTAGCAAATAAATGTCTAAATCTGTTCTCACCAATACTTAACGTACAGAAACAAGGTTTTTCTGAATCTTTTTTTGAACAATAAAAATTTGGACAGTAAGTATTATTTGTCAGTATCAATGTTTCTTTTAAAATATTTAATAATAGCTGAATTTGTCTTATATTTATGCGAACACCACCTACAACATGAAATTGTCAACCGGTTATCAACCGCAACTTTTTATATTTGAGAATAAATAGCATTCAAAATAATGTGTTGACAAAATCGGAATAAAACAGATGCAAGAACAGAAAAATTTATGTTTAATATATTCTGAATACCAGATTATCACAAATATTTCTATGCAAAATAGTACAAACAGAAAGGACTGACCTGAATACTTGAGATACACAAATATGCACGTAAAATACAGATACAAGCGTTCTTCAAAGGCCTTTGAAAATGATTTGGAGAGGAGACGATGAAACTAGAAGCTGAGATCACTCAGCTTCTAGTTTCCAGCTTAATTTGCAAAATAAGAATCTTTGCTTCCTGGAATATTTGAATTTGCTTGAAACTCCGTTTTGAATATTCAAATTATCGAGAAGTGAAATGGCTACAAAAAGATGCTTTAAAAGTTTTCGTTTGATTAATTTGAGAATTTAATTAGGCCAGCGATCATTTGAAATTGTTGGCAATATATTTCCATTAATTTATGACCCGTTTCGTTACGCTGTTGTTAAGAATTTGGATTCAAAGGAGAATAACAGATATTTTTTTTAAACATAGTTACAGGAAATAACTGAGACAGTTTTCTGGCACTTTTTTTAATGCAAATTTCAAATGTTAGATGTGAGTATATTGAAATTATGTGATTGAAATACCTGAATAATATCCGACATATTCTTGTTTAAAATCAACTTTTCAATGATAAGCTTTGCTTACAACATTTGGTGTTGACTTACCTGGAAAGATAAAGGAAATATTTGGCATTAATAATATTTAAACTTAAACATAGCTTAAATGAAAATGAAAAAAGAACATGTCTTTAGGAATGTGGTTTGCTATTTTCTGAATTTTAATTTTAATTTTAAATGTTCCTGAAAAGTTTCGAAAACATTTGACTTTATTTGTTAAAAATTTTGGTATCATCTTAATGATGGCGTAACGCACGAAAAAATTTAAAATGCGTTTTAACTAAAAACATCACTGAACCATCATAAGATAATCGCAAGTATTTTAAAGTAAGCGGAAAATTTTCCACACACTTATACATTGAAAATGTTCAGTTGAAAGTTAAAAAATAAATTATCTAAATGAAAGTCCGTGAAAAGTTGAGCTACACAAATATGTGGTCTTTTAAAGCATACGAAAATCAAATTTTAAATACACTCAAACTCTTTTCTATATCCAGTTTGAAGAAAAACGTACCATTTTTCTTTGGATTTTGTTTGTGGATAAAATATACATTTTTGTAAAACTTTTAAGCTCAAACTGCAAACTGATAAAATAATGATAGAGCCTGTAAGCTGAACGGGAATAGTAAGTTTATTTTAAAAATAAGATTGAGCACCTGAGCTCATTCTGAGTAAAGATTGCAGACTAGCGTGTTGCTGAGTACTTTATCTTTTTGTTTCTAGTTGAAAACTGTGACATTTCCATAAGGTTGTGACCCGATTGGGACTATTCCGTCATTGATTATAATTATTCTGAAAATCTACGAAAAGAAAATACCATCTAACAGGCCAGGTTCAAAATATGTTATCAACACTGAAAAGTCAATTTATTCAATCTTGTGAGTATGCAACTTCTAACGGAATAAGTGTAGTGGAAATGAAGATCGTGACTTATTTCGAAACCGGTCAGACGGAAATCTTATTGACGTTGATTCCCAGGAATAAGGCAACGAGCCCATTTTTGCTGTGCAGAGAAATTTTGGGTCCAACCCCTTCAAAGAAATGCGGTGGCTGTTGGCAGACCAATTATTACTGGTACGCTATGTAGATAGCCGGTCTTCTAGTTTTGGTTTTGAATTTTAATACCTGAGGCTCAGTCACTATTATGCTCCACGCATATGTGCATATGCGTTGAAATCGGTATTAAGATCTAGCGTAAAGCACAAATCCCAAACTACTTTGACAAAAATCTCGAAACTAAAGATTCAAGTACTTTGCGCGATTAAACTAACTCCTGCCAGGACAATGGACTTTAGCGAAGCTCACGAGGCATGGATCGAACTGACCGGTCCCATCTTCCCTTGACTAAGCGCTTGCGATTCCGCATGTTATGTGCGTCTAGGCCCATCAAAAGTCTCAGTTGAGGTTGCTCTTAGTGGTTGAAATTACCTAGAAGGGAGGAGGATCCAGAAAGAAACTCTAAATGCTTTGTGTTTCTTCACTTCAATTTCGCTTAATATAATTCCAAGTAACAATCTGCCCTAAATTACTGTTTATAAAATAAATCATTCATAAGACAGTCGCATAAATCGCAACTGCATAATTAACTTCCCAGTATATGGGAAGTTCTTGTAATCGCCTCGAAAATCGAAATTGAAATTTTCAACATTTCTTTACGTTTTGAGGTCTTACGAGTATATTTTAAGTGTTTTTAGAAAAGGAGATGTATGTTTGTGTGTGTGTGTGTATATGTACGTACGTCCGTACGTACGTATGTGCGTTCGTGGACAGTTTTTTCTACGAGCATAACTCACGTAAACAAAGTCCTATCGACTTAGTTAGGGTGTCAATCGAAGCATCTTTGCAATTTTAAGAGCTGATTAGTTTTTGGGAAACTTCGGTCGGGGGGGTTTGCTGTTTTGCCCATTTGAAGGTCATTTCTGTCATGCGTTATATCTCCCGAATCAAACATGCGATTTTCATCATTAAGGTGTCAATCGACGCGTATCAACATTTATGTGATTCCATAAAGTTTTTAAAAAAATTCATGAAGGCGTTTTTTAATTTTTTTGAAAAAAGTGCAAAAAATTAGGTTTTTTTCATCAACAGTAAATTTTTAACCTGATTTTCGAAACACAGTAATCAATATTTATAAAACTTATATACTCCAAACAGTTTTTGTGCAAAACACAACAAAATTTTCTCTCATGATTGAAAAAAAAAATTAAATTAAAAATCAAAAATCATTAAAAGTCATCATGATTTCAAGGTCATTTCTGCCATTCACTATATCTCACGAACCAAATATAATATTTGCATCACTTAGGTGTCAATCGATGTGTATTAACATTTTTATAATGTTTTTATATTTAAAAAAATCGTTGGAGGCATTTTTTAATTTAACAAAAAAAATGCAAAAATTTAGGATTTTTTCATAAAAAATAAATTTGTTAACCAGATTTGCACAACACGGTAATAAATGCTTATAAAATTTATAAATCCTTATCAATTTTTGGAGACAAACCAGCAAAACGCCTTTCCATGATGTTTAAAAAAATTAAATTAAAAATAAAAAATCATTCAAAGTCGCCATGTAAAAAGTGTTCATATGAATGATTTTACCCGACTACTCTTATACTGAAGACATTGTTGTTAAGCAAATCACAGTTTATAAATATTTGCATAATTTAAGCAGATTTTTAATAGTCTTCATAGCACCGTGTTTTAATTTTTATATCAAAACTGCTTAAATTTTGAAAATCAAAAAAAATTAATCAAGTTTGCATTTGTGGCAATGAACGCTTTGAATGGTAAAATGTTTCGTAGTCAATACTTTGCCAGATCATATGCTATAAAAAAAGATTTCATCAATATGAAAATAACAAATAACGTAGAAACCCCCCCCCCCCATTGATCCGCGTGAATATCCAATCAAATCAATCTGTCCCCATCGACCAAAAACCTTACGTAATCAATTCACGCTCCCGTAGATGATACGATTAATATTAAGTCATTCCAGTTACTGTTATGAGAGGTACATTATTATTATTTAAAGTAGTATTATTTTCATAATTATTATTTTGTTTAGTATTTTTAATATTTATGTAAATATTACTGGGAAGTTGACCGTGTGGTCCTCAAGGGTCGCACCTCGCGGCTTGTTTCAGATTAGTGTCGAGTTATCTAAAAAACAAGAAGGAATTACCGAATAGTTTATTGAAAAATTGATGTCCAAAGAGGATAAGAAGGAATCATTGAACAAAGATTTGGTTACATATTATGCTCATGCTTATTAAATTCAAATTTTATTAATTGCGACAATAACTCAGATAAATGATATCAAATAGTAGTACTACAGTACTTGAATAGAGAGTTTAGGAAGATTTGTAAATTGCAGACCTAACAAACTTCGTGAATTTACGGATTAACAAGCACTGTGTCTTAGCACGAAATTTTTTAAGACAATCCAAAATAGCGCTGTAGATAAATAAACGATGCAAAAAAGGACTAATCAAAAAGGGAATTCACATCTTCAACATATAAAAAATGGTTAATATAAATATGCAGCATATCGCAAGTAAATAATAATTTAGTAGAGCAGATATTCACAGGTAGAGTCTTCAAAGATAGAAGGAATAAGCAGTCTTGTTATATAACATACTGAAAGAATTATTTGAAATTAAGGCCACCAGAAGTTTATACCTATCTTTTGGCACTCAATAACAAAAATCGATTTCAGGCTTTCGTGAGATATGCGGGCAGCTATATATGTACTTTGAAATTGTCAAATAATATATTACTTGAAACTACTGCTCGCTTCCACGGAAAAACCAGCAGAATATTACAGCGACTCATTAACGAATTATTCAAAAAACAAACTAGCGACTTTGATGAAAAAGTTTTGAACAACACTTGAATCTATTCCGAAAAAAGTAAGAAATATAGTCTGTCAGCTTAAATCTATGTCCTACAAAATTCACAGCAAAATTTATTAGCTTCACAATGATCATCTTTATCCAAAGATTGACCAATTCAAGGTAGTTTTTCAATGGCAGAAATAGTTCACCAGCGGTTTTTGGAAATTTTTATAGAGGTACTTAAAATAAAACATGATAAATCAATCAAGTGTGATTTTTATGAATTGAAACTAGAAGCTTATTAAAGAAATCAAAACCAATTTCCAAAAATTCGTTGCAACTTCGATATGACATCTTCCTACCTCTAGCATTCCAATTAGAACTCTTCAATTTTTTCAATGTATCTATCAAACAAATACCATCGAAACAATCAATCAACATCTGAGGCCAACAAATTGCGAGTCTTCAATTAAACGTTGCACGGAATCATTAATGGCAACGTTCCACATGATTTACAGTCGCGCGATCGAGAAAAATTATTCGCTCGTGCGAAAGATACACAATAATGAATTGAATCTTCAATTGATTCAGGACGATAGCAACAATGATAAATTGCAAATATCGACGAAGACAATTTCATTTCGATGGCCGCGATCATAAAATTGCTGTCCGACACTATTTGTAGGTGCATCATCCATTTGTCTCGCAACTTGATAGCGCTTTGGCGAAATTAATTGTGTCTGCTTCACGGAATTATTATGAATGAGAAACTGTTATCAAAGATTCAGATTGCGCTTAGAAATATCTGGCAGTATTAATTTCATACATTGTTTCGCCTCGGCAATGAAGATATTGTTGATATCGCTGCATAAATGCTGCTGGCGAAAGTTGCTCACTACGTTTCGGAATAGACAAGAAGTATCTGATTGGTTTTGAATATTCTTCAGTTATTGCCGCGGCTTATGGTTCAAGAGGTCAGCGAATCTTTCGATTGGAATTTTGTACGGGTCTATACGGTATTGTGCTGACCATTATTAACCGGTATATGATCGACTTGTTGAGAATCGATGGGAAGCGTGAACAAGCTTTGCAATCGACGAGACTTTAATTTCAAGCCACTATTAACAACATTGTCATACTAATTTTATTCTTTTCACCTCGATGAGATTATCAAGCTATCTTTAGATGCGTTTGAAATTAACGGAGCGGGCTAATTTGCATGAACGATAAATTTTGAAGGTTTAATGTTACTTAAGGTGTGAATTAGGACAGCATAAAATAGCCATCATAAATTGCTTCGTGTACCATTTGACCCGGGGTGAATTCAACAAATTAGTACAAATTTTAAGCTGAAAATTTATAAATATGACTATTAAAAAGATATAGTTACTATAGGTTATAACATCTAAATTTTTGATTATAGATTTAGGTTGCGGTTTCAATGAGTACCGTGGCATCAATCGTAGAAGAATCTTAAAAATATTGCCAGACTTCTTTACAGTTTAAGCTATCAGTTTGAAGAGAATAAGTGAGCTTATCTTCATAAGTCCAACTCCTTAAAATACAAAAAAATCATCACAAAAGGATTCAGGTTTAAATAAGGGCTCAGGTCTTAGAAAGACACCACTGTAGTATTTGTCGTATTACATATTTTATGAACGTCGTTTTCCATTTTGTTACGAAAAGTCATCTTCCAATTATTATAGTAAATGGGTATTGGAGTTCTCAATTTTTTACTAGAAACCATTATAACCTCAAGGGGGGAAATACATGTAACTGCTCAAAAAAATCGGTTTTTTTCTTCTTACATTAAAATGTTCCAAATACTCTAAGAATATGCCAAAAAAAGTTGTGAAGCGATTTTCGTATTAGTTTTCGAATTATAGTCCGTTATAGGCAACCCGGTGTTCCCAGTAAGTCGAACACACCTGCCGCGCGTCCCTTCCTACTTTCTCTCCGGTGCTATGTTGTCTAATTGTGTAACTCTACCATATTCTTATAAATCTGAAATTCAAAGGAAATAGGACCTGGAATCGCTGACTTACGCGTAAATTGTAATAAAAACTAATAATCAATGGTTTTTATTTACTGCAAACTTTAAACGCGTTTTTCTCAAAGTAGTACCTTTTCAACTTCCGTACAAAATATCTCAAAAAATATTGAACCGATCCGGCTCAAATTCTTGCCACATCTACAAAAGAGTATTATCTCCTCGTTGAATCTACGTGTTTTTGTAATTTTTGAGAAATAATTTGGTTATTATTGTTTAAAACGCGATTTTTGGAAAAATAGTCCATATTTTTGTTTAATCTAAAATTAACGTGAAAATTTCACTTTTTTTATTAATTTCATTGGCCAACCTATGAATTATACATTTCAATTACATATTTTTCTTCTTCTGAATGTTGCAGGATCTCCGGAAAAGGTGTTAAGTTGTACAAGGCATTTTTTTCATTTACTCGCATCGCCACCATTTTGTGTTGAAAAATTATAAAAAAAAATATTTTCAAGTACTTTGAGACATGTACTTTAAGGATTTCAAGTTTAAAATCTCCTGAATAACCAACATATATTTTTTAAATCAATCTGAAATTAGCATCTTTTAAAAAAAAATTACTTGTATTTCCCCTCTTAAACGGTAGTGAAAATAAAAGTGTACAACATTTTTTCGGAATAAGAACCAATATTTTTCAAACTATCCGCTCTTGTTTCAACTTTGAATGCTTATGTTATCATCAAAACTGCTCATAAGCTTTTCGAAAAGTATCTTTTGCTACATGCGATGAAATTACATCTCTGATTTTAACTTTTTTGACCTATAAGTTAAAAGTTGGTCGATTAAATTGAATGCTTGGAGTAGATGTTGTAAAAAAAGACTCATGTGTGTAAAATTTATTCTGTTAAAATTGGCTGGCATTTAATTCTTCCCTGGGGTATCATTTCGAGTGTCAATTTTAAACGATTGATATTTAACTGAAATTTTCTGGATAAAAATATATTCATCAGCAATTTTGAACGTTGAAAACTATCATCAGATGTTTATTGTCATAATGCTAAAAAGCATATATAAACTCAAACCTACAGGAGCAATAAAAGGCAAAAATGTGTTCGAAATTTGATTTTTATAGCTTATTTTCAAATGAACTTATTGCTGGCCAAGAAAATGAGGCTACACACCCGCTTGAATCTCACTAGATTATTACATTAGCGGATCTGTAAAAAACAGTTGAGTTTCTTTACGAAGAACAAAATGTTTAGATGCTTTTAACGCACATTCAACAATTTGCTGTTCGAATTTTAATTTACCATCAAACAATACTCCAAGCTGAGAAAAGTGGTCACCCTCTGTATCTGTAATGCTATTCTTTGAGCAGGAAAACATGATAAGATTAGTTTTAAGGACGAAGAAAAGCTTGTGATGTTTCACTTAATTTATTGATAAATTGTTGAGAGAACACAAAGATTGGAGGGTACTAAAAATCACGTTCAAGTTCTAGACAATCTTCAATAGTGATTTTTTCTGAATACTTTTAAGTCCTCAGCATATAGTAAGCAAGGTGACTAAACAAACTGATTTAAGTCATTCATAAAGAGCGAAAAGAGAAAATACCTAGTATAGATCCTTATGAAACATCGGAGGATGAAATCAATGGAACAAACGACTGACCATTGAAGCTTAGAACGTATTTGCGATCAATCAAATAAGATGCAAATTAACCCAGTTAGGAACTATGAATACCATATATTTTCAACTATCCTTAACAAAATGGTATGATGAACATAATCAAAGACTTTACAAAACCAGTGAGAATCCAATAAGTTTCACGTCTACTACCTAAAAACTTGACCGTGAATTTAGTGAATTCCAAGAGATTGGTCAAAGAAGATCGATCACTTACAAATCCGTATTGTAAATAAGGGTTTATTTGTCTGTTAGAAAAAAATATCAAATTGTAGACAACTATATCACAAAAAACAGGACAAAGTGGTTATGGGACGCTAGTTAGAATTAAAAGAAGAATTATCTGTTTTGATAATAGAAGTTTTATGTGAGAGCTTCCAGAACTCAGGGAAAATTCCTTCACTCTTATTAAATATAATAGTTGTAAGCTGACAGCGTGAAAAATAAATACCAATATCAAATATGAATGAGAACGAATAAATGAAGTGTACAAGTTTTATTAAAACAACCAGCAACGGAGCTATGAAGCACGGAACAAGTGGTAAAATTATGACTTTAGCCAAATAAATCATTCTGGCCACTTTGAACGGCAAAAACTCGTTGAATAGTTGGTTTTAGCGTGAAATTCCTCATAATCAAAAGTGTAGAGAATATAATTACCTTTCAGTTGCATCAAAAAAATGTATGACCAACGCCGAAAAGTGGGGGAAAATTTATGAAAAATCGAAAATATGGCTTTTAATCAAGTCTACCCTTAAAACGCTATAAGTTCGTAAATTTCTTTTTTTAGGTTTCCCCTTTTTTAACACACAATATATATGCATACACATATGTACATATACTAGACATGTCAACTAGCTTTATGAGTTATACCTTTTGAGGGAACGAGGATCTGAATACGCCAGGTATCTGACATTCATTTTCAGATAGATCCGCCCCAAGTATGGAATGTGGACGCCAGATGGCCCCTTAAATTAAATGAAAGGGAACCAGATCACCCTTTGAGTAAGCCGGACAAGTTGTTGAGATGCGGATACTTTAACACCTTGAAATTTCAAAGAAGTACCAAAGAATATGCATCCCATAGACCCCTCAAGAAGATTTACAAGAGTAACTCTTCTATGAACTAGCGCCATTCCATGTCCATATTCAATGAAGATGGTATGTGCAAGGGTACCAAGTCTGCGTTTCCCTGCTTCCACGTCTCTTCAGATTGATTTTGAACTCTCCCAAAATCACATGGTTATTATTAATGGTGAAAATCTGCTCCATAAAGTTTTGTGGAATCGATGTGTCATGGAAGTATCAAAAAGCCATTTTTTCCATAAATTTTTCCCCTCTTCGCGGCATTGAACAGCATTTTTACAAAACATTTGTACAGTGATTAGATTCTTCCCAATTTTGATTATGGAGAATTTTACGCTTAAACCAAATCTTCGACGAATTTCTGCAGTCCAAAGTGGCGAGAATGAATTTGTTTTTATTAAAGTCGTGATTTTATCCCTTTTCGGTGCTCCATAGATTCGTTGTTGTTGGTTGTAAAAAAACCTATTTGCTTCATTCTCATTAATATTTGAAATTAGTCTTTCTCTCTTTCGCTGTCAGCTTATCATATATAATAAGAATCTTTCTAAAGGTATTTTCCCGAAATTCTGGAAGGTGTCACATACAACTTCTATTATCAAAACAGATAATTCTTCACTTACTTCTAACTAGCGGCCCATAACCAATTTGTTCTGTTTTTGTTACATACTTGTCTTTGATTTAAAATTTCTTTATATCAGGCAAATAATATCTTATTCACAATCAGGATCTGTAAGTGATCTCTCTTCTCTGACCAACATTTTGGAATGCACTAAATTCACGGTCAAATCTTTGGGTGGTAGAGGTGAAACAAATTGCATTTTCGCTGGGTTTCGAAGGTCGTTGATTATGTTCATCATACCATGTGCTCAATAGCTAGTGGTTGTAAAAACCTATATACTTAAATCAGGTGGAAATTTTGTCCTCAGAAACTTTGCTCATAGGAAAGAAGTTATAGGCCAAAAACTGAAAAAGGTGCCGATTTTTGGGAGTTTTTGGCCGCACAGGAGTGGGGATAACGGAATCTTGTGGTTCTTATTTTCTAGCCATCCCTAACAACATATAAAAAATCGTAACTGCCTGACCATTTGCACGGAGGACCTTCTCTAGCGACTGAACTACTAAGATCTAATTTAATTCTTGACTGATGATTTTATGATCATCCTCAATTCATTGTATCCTATTACACATCAGTTTATCTGCCGTTAACTGAACTAGAAACAATAATAAGTTGTTGCGAATTTCTAAAAAATTCAGTTTCACTCTTCCACTCGGTTGGGTGTTCAGTACCGAATTATCGACAAAAACACTTTTGATTGCACAGCTTTGATAGCGATTCACAAAAAACAACAACACATGCATGGATAGATAGATACATACAATTCATAGATGCTTTCATAGAGAAACCGCAAAATGGATATTGACGATTTCCAATTTATATTTAGCCGCAATAGCGAATATTATAATGCGTTCGGCGTTCGTCCGACAAGTTTCACAATTGTATCGGGGCATTCTTTTATCTGCCGCAAATCTGGTTCCACACTGAACTAGATTTTTTCTATTTAATTCCGATTCGAATTTGCCTGTGAGCTGAATAATTCTGTTTCTCCTCATTTTTCAATTATTTCTTGTTGCTGTGCTCGCCAGTGAGGTTTCACTGTTGGCACGGTTGCGCTGCGCCAATGGTTGGTGGTTCCAGGCATGATGGCGCGATCTCTTGCGTTGCGTATCTATCTATTAGCAGTCCAAGAAACACATGACCATCTAATGTACTTAGCGAGCCAAAGAATAAAACCGCTAATTCTGTCTGTGGATTGTTGCTTGCTAGGCAGGCAGGCAGGCTAGCCCCAAAGTTGTCTCGATCGCGGCTCAAGACAAGACCCGTTGTATCGTCGATGCCTGAGCCTGAACCTGAACCTGAATGGCGACGACGCGCTTGCGGATCGCATGAATATCAATGAAAGCTAAAATTCCGGTTCGGCCATTGAATTTCAAAGCGAGCGCGCGATCTAGATTTGAGGTGGTTGAATGTTTTGAGGTGGATCAGGTCAGTCCAGGTTGCAGATACTTTTGGCGCAACCTGGCAGCACCGGGCGGCGTGTTGCCTGAACCGCGGGAGGGCGCGGCGACCCGGTCCGTTCGCGAAAGTGTGCTTAGAAAAGCCAAGTTCAGGCTCGCTCGGAGCTGGCGTGTGGCCTTTGGGAGGTGACGGGGCGAAAATTCGGAACAACATGTCGGGCAGAAAGCCTTGCGGAAGCCACGCAACACGGGCGAGCGAGCGATAATGAAAACAACACCAAACATTGCGGCAACATGTTTCTTGCATGAGCAAGTGCAATAAAATGGAGGCTTTCGGCCGATTAGCCGGTCCGGGCCGCTAACAAGGCATTATTTGGGTTACAAGACCAACAAAAAGTGCTTGTTCGCCGCAACGGCGGGCAAATGCCGCGGCTTCTTTTTTGCGGAAAATCCACTTAGAAATTTTGATCTACATGTGACGAATATCCAGTGCGGCTGCGAAACGGAGAAAGTGATTTCTAGATACATATGTAGTTTTTACGCATAGGTGCGATAGATTGTGACAATTATATTCGGACTTCTTAGAGTTTCATTCAAAAAAAACCTCTTAGGCTTCATTGTGTGAATGAGACCGAACAAAACGAAAGACTCTCATAACGGGGCGGATTCTATTCATATTCAGATGTGCGGAACGGTCGTAGATCTTTTATTCAAAGATTTCGGTTTGAGGTCGACCGTTGATAATGACATGCACTCGTAGACAATTCATCAATCGGTAACAATACAAACACGAAAATGCCACAATTCGGAAATTCCTTTGAAATGAATCAGACCAGAGCCCACGTTGGGCGCACATAGAACATGAGGAAAACATTGAGTTGAGCAGATGCAGATGCTCGACAAATGTCTGAATCTTTTTCCGTGTGGACAGCAGAAATCAAAATAAACGGTAATTTGATTTATATATTGTGTTTTGGAGTCATAGATCTTTTGAAACAAATAGAACACATAAATTGTTCAAATTGCCAGTTCTTGGCTTTATTAGCTTGCGAATTACATGGCATTTTGTGTTTACCTTAGGAAGGCCATCTTGTCGGTTTGATTTTGCAACCTTTTTTGTAGCAAAGCCGGCCTTATTTCAAAAATGACGCGTTGAATGTTGGCTTTCAAGTAATCAACAGTTACTGGTTTATCAGTATAAAAATGTGACTAGACATATTTATACAAAAAATAGTCAATGGAGTCAAATCACATGATCTGGGCAGTCAGTTCTCAGATGCATTTCTTGAGATCATTCTTCCACCAAAGGTTCGGCCCAATAAACCAATGATTTCAAGCGCTGTATGAATTGTTGCCCCATCCTGTTGGAACCATTTGTCTCTCAGACGATTGGCATTGATGTTGAGAATCGCAAAAAATACGAATCATTTGTCGGTAGTGATTGCCATCAACGGTAACTTTGGTAGCATCTTCAGATTTGAAAAAGAAAGGAAGAATTATGCCGCCGTTATGCAAACCGCACCATGCAGCGACTTTTTCGGGATAGAATGGGGCCTCCAAAGTCTCTTGGTGAGGATTATAATCGCATCAAAACCGCAATTTCGCTTATTTACAAACCAATTAACCTAGAAATGAGCCTCATCACTGAAAATGATTTGACGGTCAAGATGCGATTCAGCTTTCAACTCATTCTCAGCACATTTACAGAACATATGATGCAAAGGATGGTTCAATGGATTTTATAGGGCTTTAGTTCAAGTCCAAGATCTTTCCTTAAAAATTTTTCATGTAGTGAACGGACAGAAGCCAACTTATTGAGAACGATATCAAATCGATAAATTTAGATTCTCAGTCACACCAACCTCTACTACAATGATAGCTGCCTCGGTACGCACTGTACGAGCTCGAATTGGATGAGCATTGTCCAATAAAGTGTACATGAACATAAGTCTTTCCATCATATGTATAGTGTATGAACTGTTCAGATGGATGATATTTATTGAATGAAGTGCTCTCTAAGTTTGGCGCGCAGAACGCGAATTGCAGAAATAATTTGCACAATTTTAAAACGTTGTCCGGGTTTAATTCTTTGCATGGTAGAGACTTATCTCACAATCCTCAATGCGTTATTCATCAGTGGATTGGCTGACAATTGAAGACGAACATCTTAAATTGGGTCTAAATTATTCAACCCTAAGCTTTGTGGATTTAATGTTTCATTTTTAGACTTCGATGTTTTGTTGTGATCCACTGAATGTGAGCTGTACATTTGATAACTTTGTTGGTTTATTGTGTGTACACTTATATGTGTAATATTTGTATTGTATCAAAATATTTTCCATTTTGGGCAGTGTTACAGATGACCAGAAGTAAACGAATTTTATTTTCTGTAAATGTTTTTCTTTCAATAGATGTTGACAGAAATGTTTAGGTTTCTATGACTACAAATTTGCTTTTGGATTTATTTCGCAGCTAAGAGTGCTTGTAAGAATATATTTAAGGCGTTCAATAGTAAATTTTCACAAAATAATTAGCTTCTTTGGATGTTTTTCAAATTCTTGACCTTTTTAAGTCTATTTTTATAAAGCTATTAATAAATAGAAAAATATGTCTACGGACTGATTTTGGAAACCTTAAACGCATTGATTATATTAAGTTGAATAACAATGAACTATTATAAACATTCTTCAAAGCAAAAATACAAATACGCATCAGACTAGTGAAATCCACTAGCATTTCTCTTATCACTTACTTCATGAATATTACGAGTAGAACATGCATTTTCCATTAACTATTTACAATTATATTTTAAGCTCAGCCAAAACAGCAGGGATGTCAACAGTTCTTTTACCTATTAATGCTCTCCATTCTCAATGCCTCCAAGCGAAGCCGACAGCCCACATCATATGTATAATTAACACAATTAAAAAGTAGCTTTAGGCACTTAACTGGCTTCACATCAAACATTAATCAAAATATGTTTCATTCGTTATCTCAGCATCAATCATTGAAATTTTTTTTGAAAAAAAACCCACACTATTCGTTCCTTTTAAAAATGATTTACGACACGAAAAACTATTCGGTGTTCATTAGACAGATTTTCGTACTTACTTTATTTACTAAACGTGTAACTTTCATTTGAAGATATACATCATAATTTTTGTGAATCTTTTTCCGCGTTGATTAAATGCAAATTGCATTGTTCTAAGACAATTGGTTGAGGGTTATTTAAAAAAAAGATATGATGAGCATTATTACTGTTTTTGGTCCCTCATTAAATCTTTTCCAATGATTATTATGTAAATATCTCCAAAATGAATGCCAATTACCTAGTAAAAGTCTACTTCACTGAACTTTCTTAGGTTAAAAAATGCAATGTAAGCATTTGAAAAGTTTAAATATTATCGGAAGCAAGTCTAGTCTGTGCTATAAAAATTCTGAAGGTTTACAGTGTTTTGATGGTGATTTTTGAGAATTATGCACCAGGCAAAAAACGAAGGAGTTAAATTTATCCAGTTTGGCATATTCAGCCAAATGATAATATCAAATAAAACCGAAAGTGAAAAAATGTTAAAACGAAAAAAAACTGTTGAGTAGGTATCACTTAGTTCAACTTAGTTATGAAAATAATCTGTAAAACAGTTTATTTGCCTACTAAAATATTTTTATATTTGATATTAAGTGACGATAAATCATAGAGTAAGTGAATGGTAGGCGGATTTTAATTACGCCTATCAGTAGCATTTTATAAAAAGCTTTTACTCAACTGAAAATCAAGTACACATAAATCAATATTATTCTTTACGTAAAAAAATTAAGTGAGAGATAGACTCGGTTTTGATGTGCATATTAAATAAATATACCAACCAATCTCCTCGAATGTTTGGTTCAGTATTTCGTAACAGAAAGCCTTATTGTAAATTAAATTTTATTGTTTTATACTTGTCTATTCATTTTTTGCAACACTTTCTTGGCTGGAACAATTCTGCGCAAATTTTCGGCGTTTTTTTTTAAACGAAAATTTCGTTGTACCACACATCGTCTAGACCGTTAAAGCCTCTGGTTGCAGTATTTTTTTTTATTAAAAAATGGATAAATTCTACGTTTACTTCGCTAGCTTGGAAGTTGAAAAACCTTCACCGAAGCAAATGTTGGTTTATTATGTTGAGGCCCACCTTTACCTTCACAAGACTAATGAAACATCCTTGTGATTGATTAGTTGGTTCTCATTGAGCTATAGAATAGTTGTTTTTCATTTGTCCTTTGTTAGTTATTTACACGTTCCACTTCTAGAATTAAGTCTGATATAATACTTGCAATGGACAGAGGTTTAGCTTCTGTGTAAGGGCTGATATCCTCTTCAGATACATTCTCGCTAACCTTCAACAGAAAAGTATAACCGATTTGATCTGTAGAGCCTCAGCTTGAAATATCTTTTACATTTGTAAAACTTGAGTTATGCAAAATTTAACGTACTGAAGCCAGTATTTGTGACTGATCATTTACATTCTTTAAAGAAGGTGTTACACCTGCAGCGGTCATCTAAAAAGGTAAACAAAAGCATCTTCACACTTTGGCAAAATTTAATTTACACTTGCTGTTTCCGTAAAAATTTTTGCAAGCCATTTTTTGGGTTTCCTGTGATAAAAAACTTTTATATGATTTGCTTTATGAAACAAGTTGCGTTTTAATTTTTCGGTCGTCGGAATCTATGCTACAAAAAAGTTATGGAACTAAATTGGACAAAGTGACTAGATTTCCATTGATACTGCAATTTAATATTAAGTGCAACATGCACTTTGACTTACAGGCATAATTATCATCAATGGCTCACATTTCACATTGAACCTTGGTCTCTGAAAACAATGCCCCGTGACATCTCGGTACAATGATCACATCTGCAGAATCTTAATAATAATCTGCTGTCTGTTTAAAGGGTTTCCCCAATGTTCAGTTATCAAAAATTTGGCCTTTGAAGGTGCTACTGGGAGTTCTGTCGTCATCTATGCCCTCCTTGACTCTTTGTATTGAAGTTTGCGCAAGGCTTTAATGATCATATTCATATGCCGTTTGTTTGATTTCGTCCTTTTCATTATTAGTTGTTACAAGATAAGTACCCAAGATGTATGAATGAGTCAACATTTTCAAAGCAATAGTTATCCATCGTCATATTCTGTTTGAGTATGTAATGTTGTTTCTCTATTTTGTACATAGATTCGATCTTGTTTTGATTGCTTTTCAACTCAACTTCTTTAGTCTCTAACAAAAAGTCCATTTTTTGGCATTTAAAATTGACCATGTCTAGTTTTTAAAATATCAAACTGATTTGTAAGAAATGGACTTTGAGAAATTTCTTGTTTCAAACTATTCCTATTATTATGAATTGTTTCTTTTTGTTGAATAAGCTGAGAAATGTGACTTCCACGCATGGAAAATCGAACTTCCACTTGTTTTTGTTTCAAATTTTCATTATATAGTCGTTTATTTTTCTGTTTTTCATTGCTTCATTACTTATGTTGTTAACTTGAAAGCACTTGCATCATATTGTATTTACTATTTCAATTAACAGACTTGCACCATTTCAACTCTAGTCCAATTCTTCAGGGGAGATAATTTAGAGTTTCAAACCAAAATTTCCTTTGGGTAGTTGGTTGGTTGTAGTGGCAGTCCTCTTTATCAAAAAAGATGGCTCACTTAGGCCACTATAGGCCCATTGTGATACCACAAACGATTGAGACGGCACTAGAGCCTACAGGATGACGAGAACCATTTAGATTCTCGTATGAAGTTGGCTATACAGCTAATATTTAAATCAGCTACTTCCTTTAAACCAGAGAAATTTCGTTCGACTGTGCGTATCCAAATCTGCATATTAAATTTCAATGTTTTCGCCCTTTAAAAATAGGACGCAATCAAAGCCAGCCATTCAAATTTTTTGGATATAATTTTCGAAAATACCAATTGTATTAGTTTTTATTTGCGAGATCCATTCATGCGCAGTAAATTTTCAAAAGAAAAAAATCTTAAGTAGCGTTTCCGTCACTACTATGCTTTTCAACTAACAAACATCAGCACTAAAAAGAATATCCTTTTCTATTACGGGTGTTACGTATAGGAAGCGAAATGTACAAAGCAAACTTATTATAATTATGAATGGTTTGGAAATAGTGCTTTCTTTACTTCTACGTTCAACAACCAACGAGTGACACCTCGAAAGAGAATATGTTTTCCATTTTTCACAGCCGCCTTATTTCTGGGAACAAAAACCCTTTTCAAAAAATTGTATTCTTAAAACCAAAAAACTATTTTATTTAAATTTTACACACATAAAAGTTTAGCATTTCAAGGAGTCGTAAAAAAAAATTCAGCTGAAAACATTGAAAATTGTCAATTTTCCTGCAGTTTTCCTCGTCCAACCTTTTTTTTGCGGTAGGCAGAATATTTCGGTGCAGGTTCATCTCAAATCAAAAATTTGAAAATTTTCTTATAGTTTATGCCCTTGGCTCGTGCTTCAACGAAGGAATTGAAAAAAAAAAGAAATTTGAGGTTTTGAAATGGATTGGAATCAATTTCCGTCTCATTTTTTTAAAGCATTTTTCCGATTCTCATCGGTTTTAAAATATTTTTTTCGTATAAAACAAGAACGACTCAACCGAATGAAAATCCCTTCGTTAAAGCATGAGTCAATAATATAAAGAGGAATTGTGCGAAATTTCAGGAAAATCGGTCGATTCGTTTTCGAGAAATCGTGCGTACCTCACGGAAAAACAAAGTTTCGTGGAAAACGCATTTAAAGTTTTTTTGAAATAAAGTTTTTTTAGCGACTTACATTGAGTCCAGGTGCATACAGTAATTCGTTCACCTCATTCGCGATATCCAGAGCATCCTTTTGATGTTTTGATGTTTGATGAAAAAGAAAGGAGCTGATTTCACGCGGTAGAACCGCGCTGCATGCGTATAATACGCAAGGTAAGGCAGAGCGCACGTACCGACCACGCGGTATTCAAATCTATATAACTCCGGTAATCTTGCTCGAATTTACTTCAAATTTGGTGTGAACACTCGTCAAATACTATACTTTTATATAATTGATCGACTTTTTGAAAATACAAGACCTATGTAACACCTTAATAGATTTAAGTGAAAAAGGGTCCATGGAAAAGGAAGTGTCAAAATAAATTTCAACATTGACAAGGTAAGTAATACTTTCTTTACTTCCAAAGTAAAGCCACCACTCTCCTGGAATTCTAGGATCAGTTGATATACATATTATTTCATGGAGATCTACAAGAACTTTATTGGTTTTACCTCTTCCTCTTTTCTTAACACCATCTCTACTAATAATTCAAAGGTCATCACTCTTGGATCTTGTAATTATACAGTTTTCTTCAAGTTCATCGTCCTTTTGAAGCTTGTTCGAACTTTTTCGACGACATTGCCAAGCCAAGGATGAGACGGCAGCATACTTACTTGCCCAGGATCAACTTGTTTTCTAAATATTCAGCGTTTCATATTACCAATTAATAATTCTGTTAGTTTTAGATTCTTGGTATATGTATTGGATTTGAGCTTGAAAGGTTACTCAATCAACAATTGTGATTACTTTCTATTTGAAACTAAGATTTGATTGAATTTCGTTCAAATCAATTCTCGAATAAAGGCGTTTTTTGCCACCATTTTATGCTGATTTCATTTGATTTTGCACCAGTTCTTTTGATTATCAACGCTTCGCTTTTGAATGTCCGTTTTGAGATACATATTTAAAAATATTGTCTACCACAATTTTTTTTTGCAAGACCTTAAAATGCTACATCTGGAATCAATCCCTGTATTGCACCACCGGTTAATTGATCTTTGGATAAATTTCTTCAGTGTACTCTGCAATATATGTGATCTCACAGACTTCTTGGAAAGTATACAAGAAGGTAGTCGTTATAATTAAGGTTCTATTTTTTATTTGATTTTGAAGAGAAGAGGAGTTGAAATAGAGTGTGTAGAACATGCGTCAAACAGTTTTTTCTTGGTATGTTTTTGAAGAACCGCCAACATTTTGGTATACATGCTCATGTATAACTTTTTTTATAGAATCATTGGAATCACTTTTTTTTGGTTCTAGTTTTACTAGAAAGTATCCAAACGAATTATATAAAATTAATGCTGGAAAACATGATAGCCACACGTATTCCAACTAGACTAGAAAATCAACCAAACCCGCAATGATAAATTACTATCCAGAACTTAGTCATGATTTACAGTCTATATTTCGTCAAGTAATGAAAAATTCATTGATAAAATCTTACTTTTGCCTAAAGATTTGCATCTTTTATCGACGTAAACTCTACTTTCATTCAGCAAACGAACAATTTTGTTTGCCATCATGATTAGCCCGAAAACTAATGATCGCATTGTGACTACGAGACAGGGACCCGAGCGAGCGTTCTTACTTCTCACCTGTGCTCCATTTGTCATGTATAATTTATCGCTTTGGCGGCTTCGCCCAGGTAACACACTTCACCTGTACTGATGTGTAATGTTCACATGTGGAGGCAAATGCCGACTAAAAAAGCAATTTTGCCGGGAAGCAAGGGCAGAAAAGAGGGGTTCACTGGCTAACATGACCCAAGTTTCCGGGTGTCACCGTCGATGATCGTGCAAAACGCTTTGATCAGCTTTTTGTGAGTGCCTTTTAAATACAAAAGAAAACTACTTTCGCATCGAAATCTCATATGAACGGTTCATGTCATTTTCAATTTCTGTCCTGAGTTGAGTTTCGAATATCTTTTTTTGTGAATCTTCATGTCGTATCAGCTTTGGAGGTCTAGAGAAATGTTCATTGGAATTTTTCAATTGGGCGCTATGGCAGGTGATCGTAACCAGCGAGACCGGAGTAATGCCGGCTTGATTTTTGACCAGTGTTACCAATTAGAGTTTACAAATTCTATTGCAGGAATGTGTTACGATTTCCTGGTGACTTTCTATCGTTTCCGTTCTGTTACTTATTTTTGAATATTTTTGTTTCAAATGTTGAAATAGATGTTATGTATACCGTCCGACAGTTTTGTTGCTTACTTTTTTGGAACAGGTCTAATAAAATTGTTTGAATGAAAAGTAAAAAGATTGTGCCAGAGATCAAAACTTTTGATATAATAAAAAATCAAATTTGACAAAACTGTTATTTTAATCGTCTCCAATGCAAGAAAAAAGTTTTAAACTTATTCGAAAACGAACGTTTCCTTTCACAGTAGAGTTGTAAAATTTGAGAAATCTATCACACTTTGTAAAAGGTCCAGGATAAAAAGGTGGTTGATATATGAAATAATTGAATTTTTTTCAACAATAAATGGCAAGTAGTTTTTAATGGTTCCTTGAAATAGTTCTGCAGTTTCTTTTGATACAAAAGATAAAATTTAGCATGAAATGTATTTCATGTGATTTGTTGTGTGGTCCATTTCAGCCGAATAGATTTAAAAGTCGTGCAACTTCCAGAAAATTGGTAAATTAGAATAAAATACAGTGATGGTAATTTAATCATAAAATGAAAATCGTTAATTTTTTGGGGAAAAAACTGTGCTACGATTGGGAAAATTTGATGTGAAATAGCAAAAATTGAAAATGCCATTAGGAAGAAAAGTATCTTTCACAATACATGAACCTGATCTTTTTCAAAATACATTTGAAATATCGATACCATCTACGTGTCAAAGTTTGTTTCAGTGTCAGTATCATCTTATGTAGCTTGAGAGATATTGGGCTGTAAATAATTTTAGAACGATGTCTTTAAACAAATTGAGATTATATTTTTCAGAGGCAAATTTGTGCTTCATCTCGAAATTCCGGTTTAACATCAAGAGATGCGTCCATTTCTTTTCTGTGTACAGTTGTCTCTTGGAAACTTTTTTCCCGAGCGCATTTCAGTTTCAAACGGACTAATTTTTCCATAAAAAAATCGGTCTTTGCAGCCCCCATTGAATGCTCAGTTCGTCTGTCCCTTAACACTCTCCTGGTGAGAAAGTGAGTTCGAATTGATCACTCTAGATCAAGCAGTCAATCGACATTACTATCCAAATTTTTTGTAACGAATGTGAAAAAATAAGATAGTTTTGTTGCGAGAGATCTTAATTTTTCCTTCATCAGAACAATTTGCTAGTTTTGCTGCGAATTAAAATTTCAAAGGCAAGAAGTGATTTAAATCATTCAACCTTTTTGAAAAATAATAATATTACCTTATACCTTATTTTCTGAAAGTATGTCTGGAATCGTTCAGATGATAATTTGTTTGAAAATTTTATTCATAATCCCACAGTTTTGTACGCAAAAACGGTGGAAATATGAGTTTTATTTCACTAAGGGAGTAAGTCCCTCAGTTGTGTAGAAATATTCAATTTTCTTCACACGAAAATAATAAATCGCCGAAACATAAAATCTCCTAAAATTTTCGCTGCACTTTTCAATAAATAACTGAAAGCTATTTCAACCAGATTTTTTCGAACGAATGGGATTACCTAAATAACTCTGCCATTCGGTTTGGTGATAAAATAGGAATTTCTTCTCTAAATGGTGTTTCCCTCAAGAAGTAAACCAATGCAAACCAAATTCACGATAAGTGTTCCTAAGCTGTGCTATTTTTATAATTCAAAGCTGATGAGAAGGTTCAAGGGATACTTGAATATAAAAGTTATTAATTTGCTTGTATTTTAATAATCAAACCTAAGAGATAATAAGAATAAATTCAGTATAACCAGACTAATATTCAAGTACATATTATATATAAAAATTTCAAATTCATATGAATATTTTCAAAATTATCAGCTCGGCAAAGTTTCCATCTCTTAGGAATGATGGTTTTGGAAAAGTGGTTTTTCACTACAGTCTTACATAAAATTGGCGAGTCTACAGTGAAAAAAATAGCTTGACATCATGAGTCATGTGATCATTTATAAATTTGTATCGTGGCAATTTTTTATGCAAGATCTTTACATTATTCCCTTCCGAATAACTAACATTTATTTTTGATTAGATACATTGAAGAATTCGCTATGAAAATTATCCTAGTAAAAACAAAATGCAGACGAAATGGATGTTCGAAAATTCGATTTGTATATTGGTTCAAAAAATTGGTCTTAGTCATGGTCTTACCGTCTCAATACTGCAGAAAAACCAAGCTAAGTTCACAAATATGCAAGAATATGCCAGAAGCAATATCCATACCAAGCCTGCCAAAGACTTGGTTTTGTTTCAATTATCTGGAGTATCTATCCATATCATAAAGTACACATAATCAGCTGGCTTCAAATATCCTGCTGAATCATACAAAAGGTATTTAATTATGTACGAATAAGATTATAGTACCCAATATTGATTTTTTGATGGAAGAACGGCATACAATTCTTTTGCAGCAAAATAAGGAAAACAACGAGCTAAAAATGGTTTTGTCCAATTATGTTGCCTAATTGTTTTCCATGACAATTTTTATCGATGTATAAGTAACTACATTTATATTCACATCTTATAAAAAATAATCGGAAGTCATAAATTTCGCCCTAAATCTAGATCATCATTTTAGATCGATCGAAGGAAGTCAAAAAATTAATTGAAGCACTTTAAAATGCGCATGTGATTAAGCAATTCAATTTAATTGATATCATCAAATTGATGGCTTTGAAAATTTGTTCTAAATTTGCTAGATTATTGATTAAAAACCTCATGTAACATTTTGTTTTTTTTCCAGCTCCAGATCGTTCAATTTAGATAGTCTAAATATTTTATTCAAACCTTTTTTCTGTCAAATCGTTGTGCATGTAATTTTTTTTTGTAGTCTACTAATGAATCGCCTAACATTCCTTGTCGATTTTTTTACGTTACTAATACTAATTTTTTTCTTGTCAAGAATAACAGCGCTTATTCTGAGATACAGGATTTTTGGTTGTAGCTACTCTTGAATTCGTGTTTAGATCTTATATCGATTTAGGCTGGCAACTTTCAGCATTTTTGGGCGCACCTAAAAGATGGTCATTCAGAGTCATGTTGAATACCATGCACACATCAACAATATTGCTGTTGACTTATTCAATGGTCTTTTGAATGGATATGTATATCTCCCGGTTATTAGTAATTTCACTGACTGTAAATGAGAATTTATTGAATGAAGAAATTCATCAAAGGATGGAGAATCGTTGAAAATCGTAAATATCTTCCATCTTCATGGTAGAAAATTTGTAAGCGTCAACATCTCAAGACACCATCAAGCACCTGAAGAAAACAGCGTAAACAATCTTTGTTGATGCTTTCTGAGCCATGAATCACGGCAATTGGGTCAAAGTTAATATGTGAGCTTGATGCCTACATAGGTAGGATGGTGATGATGATGGTGATCAGCGATTTGATCGATTTACTCGTAATGATCTGCACTTTTCCGGATTTTAACCGTATTTGAAAAGACTCCGAAGAAAGAAGAGCGCTAAATAGCTTGAGCAAACATCGAACAGATACAGTTTAGCAGACAATGTTGATACGCTTAAGCTCTAATGGAGATATAATGTTCGTTTTGGCTGCAACACATATTATCATTTCGTGTTAAATTCAATGATTCAGCATGATTCCATTTGAAATTTGTTAACTTCAAGCGATTCATGCTACATCGGCAGCATGTGTATCTATCGTACGAAGAAGCGGAACGAAAGTGAATGATTTCAGTTAATAGATGGATTCGCCCCGATCCGAATGCAGCCCAATTTTGTGTTATTGTTAACATGTTTCTTCAACTGTTGTTAGCTATGAAAGTATTCAATCATAACGAAGCTAGCAAAATTTTTTTGAAAATAATTTTGTTTTCATTTGTACTGGTTTTTTGCAATGGTTTCCTAGTTGCCCCCAAAAAAAGAATTGCGATCAATTCTTTAACATAGGTTATTGGATTAGCAATAACCGTGTTCAAGCGAAAGTAAATTGATTTTCTACAGAATCATGGAACCATAATTAGATAGAAAAGCGGGAAAATGTAATGAAAAGCTTGGAGAGAAAAGTCCATTAAACTAGTTGAAATGAAAAAAAAAAACGATTGTTGTGCAATATGGGGGGTCATTATAGAAGTTGTTTGAAATTTTTATTGAAAACAATATTCTAGAAATTTGGTATAGTAGACAGAAGTTTTTCGACAAATCATGGGTTTTAATTTTGACTTTTGAATGTTCTGAAATTTGGACTGTGATTCCACAAATCAGGTATACAGCTTTATCAACGTTGTATTAATTTTTTACCTAATACGAGAATCGAATTTAAGAACATCCGTTCCGACTGCATTTCCTTTCAGTAAGATAATTTTCATAAAAAGAATGAACGAATCCTACAATGTATCTAATCAAAGAAGAATGTTTGTCATTCGGAAGAGAATAATGTTAAAATCTTGCTCAAAAATCGTAACGAAACAAATTTCTTTATTAACCTTATTGTGAAAGTAGTTTCGACGCAAAATAAACTTTTCGCAATATTAATATCCGATCGCTTAGAAAATAGGTTACGGATTCAGAAAATAGGTCATCATTATTTTAAAAACATGGTTAATCATTTAAATTACTGCTTACTTTCAAAATTGAATTTCGCAGCAAAAGGTTTCAGTACAAATACACTTCTTCACCAAGGGAGGTTCAAGGGCCCGACGAACCTAGCAGCCGCTAATGGCGGCAGTCTTTCTACTCGAGGATTTTTTCTTTTTTTCAGGTAAAGCTGTTATACCGAAAATGCTAAGGCATTATCGAATCGAGTCCTAGGATAATGCACCCACTTCTCCTCTGTTCACATTGAGCCTGTTCATTGTAGTTAATGAGTGCAGGTTTAGAATAATTTTCAGTTCCATTTTATGAAATTTCGTACTTCTTTATCTTGACAAATTTCAATGAAATTAATATTTATCGCCTCCTTCAAGTTCAACTCCTGTGTAGGTCCAAGGAAGGAGTTTCGAAAAAACAGCTGTCAGAATTAGGTAAAAAATTCGACCAATTCCAAATTATCTGGTCGATCCGTTGCTGTGAGAACTCAAATTTAGAAGTCACTATTTTAATAGTACAACAAAATCATAATTTACGATCGTAAAAAGTGTTCCAGTTACCTATCACTTATTGGCGGCTCTACCTTTGGGGCTAGTGGGGCTCAGCCCCACCACTTATTGATGAGCGTATATTAGTGCAAATGTAATAAAATATCATTAAAGATTTCAATATAGTTTTCATAATTTCATTTGATTTCAAAATATAGTGCAGCATCTTTTTCGCCCATGCTGTAATTTACTTTCACATAGTCTTCTTGCCACGCACTGTAGAACAATTTGTTTTTCTCTTCGACTCGCTTCGTTGTGCCTGCACCGAGTAAAAGCTGAGAGTAAAGTTCAAACTTATTTTCTCTTTGACAATTTTCCACCTTTACTATGAGGAAAGGGCTACATAAATCTAGCCCCAATTAAGAGTATTTCGATTTGAATGGCTGCGTGAATACTATGCTGAAGCGGCGGGAGTGTGCGTGTTTGAAATAACATGTGTATACAAGTAGACGGGCTAATCTTATGCAGCTCGTTCAGTGCTTCGACAACGTTTAGTCTTGGCATGGTCTGGATAATATCTTTGAACAGGCATGATCAACATTTTTTTACGATGGGCCGAAGGGGAACAAAGTGATGACTGTTAATGCAAAAGTAGTCTCATCAGTGTAGTGCATGGTATTAGTACTGAGTGTGCCTTCGTAGTGTTTGGTATTTTTTAAAGTTTTGTAGTGCTTAACGTTTGTTTCAGAAATGGGCTTTTCAGGTTATGGTATTTATGATTTTGATTAAATAAATAATTAACAAGATTTTGCTTGCATGTGTTAAAACTTGCAAGAAGTTTGAATTTCAAGTTTAGCAATTTTTTTCGGTATTTTCAAAATATGAATTCGGTAGAAAATATAATTAATATTAATATTACGCTATTCGAACGAAATGTTTCAAAATATGTCTTCTATTGTTCTGCTTAACCGTTTTTTTGAAGATAATAACCTTTGTTCGTCTTCGCTTGCAGTACTCTTTGTTTGTAATAAATTCATTAAAGAAATACCCAAAATGAATGAAAGGGTGATTGACTTGTTTGCTCAACACAAAAATCGACGTGCTGACTATTTATACAAATAAAACGTCTAGATAAAAGAAATTGCTTTTGTTGTTGATGTTGATTGAAGAACTATGTACAATGTAAATTTGTATTTGCTGAATTTATTTATTGATGATTTTTGCTCTTGTTATTGTTGCTTTAGTTGAATTTATTTATTGCTACTTTTTTTGATTGTTATTGTTATTGTTGTTTTTGTTGCATTTATTTTAGTAGAGAAATTATTTATTTTGAAAAGTGCGACAGACCAGACCAGACATACAATCGGGCTGAAGTCAGCCAGAATTATTTTTGGAGGACTCCAACTTTGACCGGTGGAAAAGTATGATTAAGTATGATTACATAATTAGGTATATCTTCATATCTACACCGAAGCACTAGCAAACGTACCTAGTCAAGACTTCAAAAATATGACCCCTCTCTTATCAAAATCCTGCGTACGCTACTGCTTTGAATCAATTTATTAGTCCAATGATGGTGATTTTCGTTTCTGCCAGACATATATTAAAGTTGCCATTATTATTTAAATCCTTACAAATTTTTCGGCATTCGAATCCTCGAACCTTTGACGAACAATATCAGCGTGAATTATCACTTTGAGACCTTGTGAAGGTTACGAACAACAAATTTGCAATGCACTGGTAGTACCTGTAGAGTGTTCAATCAGTTTAACTTCAAACCGACCTAAGTCGATCTTGCCAACCACTAAAAAACCCATGAAGTCTCCAGTTTCACATTCATTATTTAATCTCGACAACAATTTGTCGTCACTCATGATTGTACGATTTTTATGAGTCTTTTACAATATATACTCTACAATAATGGCTAACAAAACTTGTGAGTAGATGTTAATGTTTGGTAGTACGAAAAGCCATAACGAAAATTGAATAATATACAACAGAATAAAACAAGAATGCGTATCTGTAGAAAAAATAACAAATTTCAAAAATTGTCACATGCTATATGTTGCTTTCATTTTAATAGCAAACAAAAAAGACTAAAATATTTACGAAATTAGTATCGAGAATTGAAATAATTCGTAGTTAAATTTTAGGAATAGAATGTGTATCGAAATGAATTTTTGAAACAGAATTCATTTCCAAAATAATTTTTACATTTATTGATCAAACACCTGTGACTGAACCAAAATATGTTAGTTTTTCTATGCAAACAAGGGCAGCTTTCTTCATTAATTTTGAGATGTTTAGAATATCGTTTTATCCTTTTTCCGGCATAAGATCCAATTTGATGAAAATGTCTGCTAAGTGACTACACTATTTGTTGTGCAACCGAATCAGCAGTAACAACTTATAAACTAATTTACCGCATCAAAAGTGAGGCGTTAAAAATTCGCTCACGATCATATAACGAATCGTTTAGCGGAGATTTTGTTTTCTAATTTTTGCAGCTTTATTGACGCGCCGGAAAGTGCATCCAATTAACATTGTATTATAAACATTGTAAGTACTGTAGGACGCGAAAAAGGTGGCTGTATGATTGTGTAATATCAGCTAATCCATTGAACCAAAGGCAATAACATGATTTTTTTTAATGGCAATGTCCGATCTGTTTAGTAGTTCCGCTCGAATGGCGTTTAGAGAATGCACTTACTTTTCAGCACAATTGAATTTCCTTCAATCAGCGTATCCCGCTCATCACTTTCAACTCGCGGGTCCAGGATATAATCCGATTTTTTGGCAACTTTCGATTTAGATTCGCGCATTATTCTTTGATCGAATACGAAACTATGGAATTGCTTAACACCGACAACAGAAACACGTAGAAACAGTAGACGGGAGTTTTTTCAAGTTCAACAAAACCTGGACTATCACAAAATCGCAACTGAGCCATGTTGCGAGTAATTCAGAAAATGCATACATGAAAAGTGAGTGGTTGCATATTGTAATCGTATCGTTTGTTGATAGACTAGCACACAGAGCCGGACTGAATTCAGCTGGGGTATTGAAATATCGTGATATGTTTAGCAGCTATTTTATGCTCACTGTTAAGCCCACTTAACTTACATAGTATGCAGCACTGAATGATAGTCTATAAAAATTAATTTAAATTCATTCCACCAATAAACGTTGAACTGAACTTGAAGATATTTTTATAATCCCTTTCGAATTATGAAAATTTCTTATGGAAAATCACAAGGGTTAAATGTCTGTAAATTTGATATTGCATGCTAGCTTGCAAATAATGTCGTCATTCTGTGTTGATAAAAATCGTACGTCTATTGTTTTTTTTCTCAGAATCATCGGTGCAAGTTATTCATTCTTTATGTTTTGTCAATTAACTAAATTACTACTGTCTCGTGAACATATAAATTCCATGATTACTATCGAAAAAAGCATGAAGCTGGTTGAATTACAGAATATCCCTTCCCATTCTAAAAATCACATTGTTAAAATAAAAATACGATCTTACCTCCGAAATTTTCCGGTCAACATGACTTTTTCTGAAAATTCGGGGTTAAGCTCATCTTACCCTCTACTTTAAACGTTGTATATGTTCAATGTGATTTTTTTGGGGGGGGGGGTCGTTAAAACCACCCTTTGAAAAAATTATAAAATCGTACATTAAATTGTTTATTAAGTTGAAAGAGGAAAAACCAAGATGCGTTTTTGCTCTGCAACATTAATTAATGGAGCGATTCTACTCTTGAAAAATTGACAAAACTGGTAAAAAGTTTTTTTTTACAGTTCTAAACATTTTAATGATTTACTTATTTCAAACCAAATATTCATCATCAGTTCACTATATAATTTATCATTCATTGCAATTTTTCAACCCTGACCTACTACCCCTTGTAGCGGAACTTGCGATAATTTTTAATGGAAGTATTATTTTATGTCAGGCCTTTTAAGAAAATAAATATTTTGTAAAAAATTGTACAATTTTAAATCAATAGTTTTTATATAGAATTATGAACGAAGCACAGCACGTGCTCATTCTTTCGGTTTCTCGAATGTGCTGACTTTAATACATTCCTATTCAAATACATTCTTATTCACATATTAATGGGCAGTATACACTCATCCAATAATTAGTACATTACTAGTGTAGAATAAAATGGCAGGAAATTTTTACCGAAATCGTGTGATTGGATTTTTAACCATTACTTCCTTAATTTTGCAGCTTAAAAATCCACTATACAGGGAATTTTAAGGGCTACAGGAAGTTTTTCATGGTTTTTTAAAGACTTTCATTCATTTAAAGGGCTACAGAATGGTGGTCTTCGCCCACGACTACGGTCTTTCAAAAGTTGATAGTTCAATTAATTGTTAGTCTACAGAAATAAAATAAAATCCAAATTCTTCAACAAATTGCACGTTTTTGTTTTTTTTCGTAATTTATTTATCTCCTTTATTTGTTGAGATATTCTAAAAAAAGACAGCTTTTTAAAAAAATACGACAACAATTTTAATTTGACCCTAATTCCGTTAATTTTTGTTTCAACAACTTTTATCAGTGCTCGTTTGAAAGGGTTTTTCAAGCACTTTTTCTTAAAATAGTTTGGTATATTTTCCGCGAAAAAGTTACCGTTTGGCTGTTATTTGGTATTGAAAGATTCAATTGCACAGAATACGAGTTTAAGATTAACGAGTCAAAACTCGGTCCTTATTGCGCCTTGGAAAATAAAAAAGAGCATTCTCTTAGTTATTTAATATATTTATATGTATTTTATTTTTGTTTCTGCAGATTTGTTAGATAGAACGTATGATTTTTGAATTATTAACTTCCCAGTATATGGGAAGTTCTTGTAATCGCCTCGAAAATCGAAATTGAAATTTTCAACTTTTCTTTACGTTTTGAGGTCTATAGAGTATAAATAAAGTGTTTTTAGAAAGAAGTATGTGTGTGTGTATGTACGTACGTACGTATGTGCGTTCGCGGGCAGTTTTTCTACGAGCATAACTCACGTAAACAAAGTCGTATCGACTTCGTTAAGGTGTCAATCGAAGCGTCTTTGTAATCTTAAGAGCTGATTAGTTTTTGGGAAACTTCGGTCGGGGGGGTTTGCTATTTTCACCCCTTGAAGGTCAACCATGTTATGCGCTATATCTCACGAACCAAACATGCGATTTTCATCATTAAGGTGTCAATCGACGGGTATTAACATTTTTATGAATCTATCAAATTTTTAAAAAAAAATCGTAGGAGCCGTTTTTTAATTTTTTTAAAAAAAGTCCAAAAAATTAGGTTTTTTTTCAAAAACACAAAATTTTCAACCTGATTTTCAATCCTAAGTAATCAATGTTTATATTATTTATATACTCCAAATAGTTCTTGTGTAAAAATCAGCAATTTTTTTTTCATGTTTACAAAAAAAATTAAATAAAAAATAAAAAATCATTAAACGTTCAAGGTCATTTACGTCATTCATTATATCTCGAGAACCAAATATAATCTTTCCGTCATTAAGGTGTCAATCGACGCGTATCAACATTTTCATGATGTTTTTATATTTTAAAAAAATTGTTGAAGCGTTTTTTACGATTTATCAATTTTTTAAAAAAAAAAGTAGTGTTTTTTTCATAAAAATTTCCATTTTTAACCTGATTTGCACATCGTAATAATAAATGTTTATAGAATTTATAAACTTTTATCAATTTTCGTAGGGAAACCAGCAAAAACTTTTCTCATGATTACAAAAAAATTAAATTAAAAATAAAAAATCATTCAAAGTCACCATGCAAAAAGGGTTCATTCGAATCATTATACCTTAACTCTCTTATTCTAAAGACATTGTTGTATAGTCAATCAAAGTTTATTAATATTTGCAAAATTTGAGCAGATTTTCAATAGTCTTCACAGCACCATGTTTTAACTTTAATGATAAAACTGCTTTGTAACCTGTCCCCCTTTCGATTGATCCGCGTGAATAATCAATCAAACCAATGCACCAAAATCCTTACGTAATCAATTGACGCTCGCGTAGATGTTACGATTAATATTAAATCATTCCAATAACTTTTATGAGAGGTACATTTTTATTATTTGAAGTAGTATTATTTCCATAACTATTATTGTGTTTAATATTTTTAATATCTACATATGTAGATATTACTGGGAAGTTGACCGTGTGGACCTCATGGGTCGCACCTCACGGCTTGTTTTTAAAAAACCGTTTGAAAACATGCATTTTTTCCCTGAAAAACATCAAACATGTCGGGGTCACAAATAATTCAAAAAGTATTGGTTGCACGAAAATTTTTCGTTAGACATTTTTTGCTTAGAATTGACTTCTTAGTCGATTTTTGTGATTTTTTTGAATACTTAATTTTCTACCACCAAGGAAAAATTACACATAAGCACTACCTAACTTTTGTGTCTTTTGTTATTCTCTAATTTGGTTCCTAATATCACGTCTTTCGGTCTTGATAGAAAGATTTCGGACGTATAATCGTATGTGACAGGACTATTGTGTCCGGTTGGTTCGGCTCTTGTTCTTATTGTGTACGATCTTATGTCACTAATTTCATTGTTATCATCCGTTTCTTGAACCACTTGGGTGCTGATATTATATCCTGAAATTTCTTTTAGAAGTTTTCGCAGCACTAAAGTTGTATTCAGCGTTTGAAAATTTCAAGATCGAATATAGTAATTCACATATTGTGGTCGATGTCTTTGGTTTCGAGAATATGTTACAGGGTCTAACAGTTGCTGAGACATGTCTTTCAATGCTTTAACTTTCATATGTTCATTTTTCAGTCATTTCTATTATCGCTATAACTCCGTTTCAATCAGTAGCTATTGCCTTGTCAGGTACCTAAGTTCCAGCCAAGGCTAAATTTCGGAAGAACTCTCTTAGTTTCGATTAACGCTCCCAAATTCTTCTCCAATTTTCTATTAATTGGAGGCTGAATGTTCATATTTTCCCGCCATTTTTCTTCGGCTGGATCATGCTTACAAATATGCCATGAGGCCAAAAGAAAATTAAAATTAAATTTCAGTTCTGGAAGCCGAATTTTTTAAGTAAGACAGTGAATTCTAAACCCTTATCTTATTTAGCGTTGAAGCAGAATTCGATGATATTTAAGAAATATCTTCCAGAAATAAAGAATTTACAATCAAATTACGTGGACGAAAAATTGAATCACATTAAAAATTACAGTATTGCATACTGTAATTTTTTGGCAAAATAACGATTCGACATTCAAAGTTTTTATATCACAGTGCGGAGTTTTTTTATTGAAAATTAAACTAAATTGTGAAACAGGTAGTAGGAAGACTACCATCAGGTGAAGATGCACAAGGTTTCTGATATTGTTCCAACAATACTTGTGTAAATCTACAATCTGATATTTCTTGTATTTAATTAGATCAGATTTTTTACCAATTTGATGATCTTTATTGTAAATCGTTAATTTTCACAGCAGGTAATTTACTAATGGAGTTATCAAGAATATTTGAAATTCAACTACATGCTCATAATGAAATCATCATCACCAATAGTATATGAAATCGTCAACAACGAATAACTGGTTTCAGATGGAATGCCCAAAATAATAGGCTTTGCTAAAAATAAATAAATTATAATGAAACATGTTTAAATTTCGTGGTCAATGACTCTTGGATAAAATGGAAATATATTAGTCGACTGCGAAATTCCTACTGTGAAGAAATCAAAACCAAAAGAATACCAAATAAACCTGTCGCGCAAAAACAGGCAGACCTGTTTTGTAGATGTAACTGTTAGAATTTTGATTTCCTCGTACCTGTAATCAAAATGAGAAATATATTAGAATATATTATTACTGAAAATTTGATTGTCGTGAATAGATTCCTTTAAGTTTTTTTTTGAATTCCAGTAGCATTTAAAAAGGTTTGGTTGTTTACATCAGAGAACATTACAATTTATATAAAAAAACTTCAAATAATTGTGACAAATATTAAATCTAATTTTTATAAGCGATTCAGTTAATAATTGACCGTTTGATATTTTTAAATATACGTACATATTTTCAAATGGTAAATTTAATAGTTTATATTTGCTTGAAATCTGTTTAAAATGCAGCATCTGATCCTTATAATTGAAATTTTTGATCGAATGTTTTTGCGGACCTTAGATTTCGGAAATTGTCAGGACATTTTGTTCTGGGCCGAAGCAGTGAACGTTAGATGACGTACGAATGAATTCTCCCTTCTTTCTTCTCTGAAAAACTGCATGCATTTCTTTTCAATTACCAATAAATGTCCCATTGTGCAAGATAACCGTTATGAATTTCAAAATCGCTAGGATAAATCAGCTTTTCGTTCTTCTTTACCCGAAAATCAGCATCACGTGGTTCGCGTAGGACTAATTGTATTTCGGTTATTGGTTGAATTATTCGACACCTACTAAACTTGAAATATTTAAATCTTATTGTTAGTTTCGAATTCGGTTTCATCCGAAAATAATATTTTGAAATAAATTTTTCGTTCTGAACCGGTAATGGCTTTAAGTCATCAACAAATTCTGACCCGAACAATATAGGAATTTATATCTAAATTTGCTAAGACGTTATAGGGCGTCCACCTCAAATTTTTTGGTACCTCTTCGATAAATATCTAAATTGAATAGTTCGTTAGAAAATGTGTCACACTTGTCTTGTTTCGAGAAACAAAATGTTAAAAGTTTTGATGAAATGTGATTGATGAGATTTCGACCGATATGAAATTTTTGACGAGAAATGTATTACTGCATCATCATTCCGGTTTTAATAGATATCCAGTGATGCAGAACGAACAAGAAAGGATTCCCACTAGGATGCATGTCAATATCTTCAAATAAACACGGTTCCACAACACAAATGATTCATCAGGAAATGTGGGTAAAAAATGAATTAAATTCTTTTGGTCTTTTGACCGTTTCTTCTTATTAGAATTGTCTAAAATCGGCGCAAAATTACAGTCTATGGTCTCTCAGTATTGTATTCTGATAATTTTCTGCACAGATTTTTTTTGTTGTTACGCATTTTCATGGAGAAATATTTGTGAAAATGTCGCTCAATTTCTATTTTACTTATAAAATTATTAAGTGCTTTAGTGATCACCATCAAAAACCAAAAAATTCCTATGAATTGAAATATTTTGAAACATAATAATGAAATAGAGTTCAGGAATCATTTGACTGTCTGGCGAAAATTCGCTAAGCAATTCCATACAAATTTGAAAAATTTCAAACAAAATCTTGAAAAACTTCTTATTAACAATATGTTGTATATATTTTTTATTTTGTATGAAATTTTGAATTTGTCAACAGAAACTACTGACATTTAAACAAATCGGAAACTCCACCGGAAACAAAAGAACTTTTAGACCAACCAGTATCTACACTTCTCACAGCTTTCTTGATTATAGTTTTCGTCAGCTGCATTAAAATATTAAAGAAGTGGGAATATTTATAAAGAACGAACTATTAAATGTGTTCAAAAATAAGTATTAATGTACATTTTTATGCGAGAGCTGTTTATTGAATGTTTAATTCCTCAATTTTGGGTTGCTCCTTGGCAGTAATTCGTCAAAACTTTAAAATGAATAATTATTCATCAGACAAAACCAGATTGGACGGGAACATCGTTCAACATTTTTTTTTAAATTCCAAATTATTTTTTAAGAAATATTTGGACATTTTGAACGCAACTTCTTGAAACCCCAGTTGCCGTTATCTAATGTTCTGAGTAAGAATAATAATTTTTTGGAAGTGTTATTCAAGCAACATTTCTAAGAGGTTTTGAAAAAACAAAATACCTATTGAAAATGACTGCCGGAACGTCGTACTTTATTTCGGAAACATCCATAATTTTCGGTGAGACTGTATGTTTAGGAAAAGAATTCGGTGGATATTCATCCCTCTTGTGATATTATCAGGATGTTTGCTTAGAGCTGAAGCTGTTGCGTGAATTTCGACATTTTTAGACGTAAATTTTAACGAACCGCGCTTTGTTGGTTGCTTTATGGGTGAATGTTGAATTTTAGCCTGCAATTATGCATCTATAATATCGAGTTTTTTTGGAAACTATCGGCAAACCAATCTATGGAACTTATTGGAAAGATCGGATTTATGATCTCCATGCTACCACGAAGCTCATGTGACAAACTTCATGAGGACATTTAATTCAGGACTAGTAAAAAGATTGGATTGCTATTTAACAGTTTAACAACTGCTTTAGCTATGTAAAATTATGGCTTATTACTAATGCACAAACGACACTCATATCTGTATTTGTACATCGTAGTAGCAAAGATGTTGAAGCTAACTTCTTCGTTTAGCATCAAATATGTAATATGTGTTCTTCACACGCCAAAGGAACGGTGTCCTCCACTTAAATTGAATTCCAGTATCGTTTCTTTTATTGTAAGGATCATTAATATGGAATTACAAGCAGCTAGCATGTTTTCATTATCAGTGAAATACATCATAAGATATTTCATGTAAATAACCCTACTCAATTATTGTACGTACGATCCTAAATATGAATTTTTTTAACTGTTGTAGACTTTCAATCTTCAATCAGAAAAGATATGTGAATTCAGTTTCAAAAATTCCTAATAGAAACATAACAAGGTGTATTAGGCTCAGACTCCACGTCCGATTCCAAATCGATTTCGGTTTGTTTGTTTTTAAGAATGAATGTCATAGCGGCGCGACCTTTTTTTATTTTGCATGTTATCTATAGGAGAACCGGGCGACCCTGCCTCCACGTCCGATTCGATCAAGAACGGCGGTTTTACGACCCGTCCGGTTCAAAATGACTCGGGTCGACGTTCCGATTCATAATCAGAACGAAGGCGCTTCCTTCTCGCTCATTTACACGCTTTCGCCATAAGATCGGATGGCACCCGGCTCCACGGCCGGTTCTCAGAAACCGATTTTCTGTATGCACATGCGTTGTGGCCATTCGTTAAAAGGCAGTGAACGGAGAAGACTGTTGGCAAGCCTCATATCGGTGTCCAGTTTTGTTATTCTGTTCCGAATTAAACATAGCAATTCATACAAAAGCCGCTCCTAATAATTCAAAATCGAATTCATCCATTTTAGGATTTTAGCATTGACACTATCAATAACACAAGACAGATGTTTTCACGATGAGCACCGACACGAGAATGAACACTAAACAAACAATCTGATTCAAGGGTCTCGCACGTTCTTATTTCAGATTTGGAATCGGACGTGGAGCCTTGACGCCCGTCGTTCTTATTTTTTACGCATTCCAAATAATAATCGGTTTGGAATCGGACGTGGAGCCCGGGCCTAAGTAATTTTTCTGGTAAGACTGCAGGCATGCAAAATGTCAATATAATAGATTTTCTTTACGACTTTCCAAAGGCTCTTCCATCGTTTGGAAAATGCCCAGGTCAGTTTCAGGCCTCAGTCCGGACCTGACTACAAAAGCCGCGAACTTAAACAGACTATCAATGGCATTATTTATTGTTTTAATTCATTTGTTTTATTCATTAACTCAAACCAAATGTGGTATTTAAGTGCTAGTGCTGTCACGTTATTTCGAAAACGAACTCCTCAAATAAGTGAAATTCTCAAAGCAATTATAATAAAACCACAATTAAATAAAGTTTAGCAGATAATATATAAATTAAAGCGAGTGCACTCATATTTATTGCTGCTCACTTTAGTGTTAGAATTAATCATGCTGAAACTATTGTAAAATTTTATCTACTTTACATAGATCTAATCAGATTCTTATTTGTTGCGTTGTAAACTTTAATCCAAGCTTATCATTTCTTGTGGACGAAGCAATCTTGATTGTTCGACAAGAGTGTTGATTTTGTTGTCGATGTCGTTTCTTAGCTTAAGTGTCCGTGAAATTTCTTTTGGAAAACTATATTTGCGATTTGTTCTCTGACGTTTTTAGAACTAACAGCAAATAAACGATATTTTGTTTATCTTTAAATATTTGTATAGTCATCGCAAATTGTGAGCGGGTGTGAAAATTGTCGCTTGGCTGAAGAGTTTTCTCCAAAGATGCGCGAAGTCGATTCCCGAGACTTTAAAATTTTCACTTTAAGAGTTTCACGTATGTTCCTACATCCGGGGTGAAATTAAAGACTGATAGTCGAGATCGACAATGGAATATCATTTGAATATTCTGTAATAATGTGTTATAGTGCATATTTATGGTGATTTGTTGCGAATATGTTGTGATATTTTTGGTATGACATATAGTAAATCAGAGAAATATTATCTTTAGAAATTTAAATATAATTATTCAATCAAATATTTATCAGATTGTTTTCAATCGGAAGTAGTTTTGCATATGTTTTATAACATTTTGTAAATATGGCAGTCTTTTCTATAGACGTAATCTTTATTGTTGGTTTTTTGGGTAAGTAAGTTTTGTCCATAGAGTGCAAGTGTATCAGGGATTGGAGTTACTTTTCATGTTTACTGTTCTTTGGAAAAAAATATTACGCAAAATTCGATGCTGTTTAGTGATAGAAGAAATTCATAACGATTATAACGATGTCCCTAAAACAAATGTTTCCTAAAAAAGACAAGCACATTAAAAACGACGGCTGTCTTACCATATAACAAAATTATTTAAAAAAAAAGCCACGGCTGATTTCAGAAGACTCAAATCGAAAACGAAATTGTTCCCCATCTTCATTGCCCGGGTTCAGTTGCGATATCCTCAGTAGATGATCCGTGATGCTCGAATGAATTTCAACTTTAACTCGTTTCGTTCCGCCGCCGGGTTATGACGATTTTTAGCCGCTATTAGGTAGTGCCCTCAATAATTTTAGTACAGCTGTTTTTTATTTGACGCTCCGCTGTGTTTTGGTATTCTCGACTCCTCTTTCCTGAATGACGAAAGTATACATATGATCCACTTCTTGATCAAGAAGCTCAAGAAAATTCGAAGCTTATATACGAAAATTTAACTTCGAATGATTTATTAATCGTAACAATCGCAACAAAAAAGTAAACGCGATTTTCTCGAATTCATGTTTTTTGAACTGGTGGACACGTTTTTAGAAAAACTACTCAACCGATCACTCTGATTTTTTAATATGTTGTTGTACACATATACGGCTATAGTCGGTAGCGGAATCATTATGATCGATATCAAATTTTCCGATCTTCACTCAATTTTCCACCCTCAAAATCAGGTTTGTTTAAAAAAAGGTTGCCATATCGTTATTTTTAAATGAAAGAAAATCATTCAGGTGCCTGCCACAAAGCTTAAACAATATTTTTTTTGGCTTTATTTTTGTTTCCAGATGATTCAGTCACCTGAAATCAGGTCTGCCGGTATGTTTGATGTTTTTTAAAAAAAATTATGGGTAAAAAACAATATTTTTGTACACCCAATTACAATTGTACAAAATTTAAAAATTATATCTCTTTTATTTTTTTTTGAAAATCGTAACCTAAAAGACCGCTTGAAACAAAGAGTGAGAGATATGTATCCAATTTTCGTTAGAAAAGTTCGAATGAAATCAATAACACTTTTTTCGTCAATATTTTAAAACTAAGAAAAAAAGAAACCGAACTCTTGCATTCTGGCGGCAATGTTAAATGTTGTTTAATATTTACTGCAAAATGAGAAGTGATTATTAATCTTTCTAAGGCAAAATGGCAAAATAGTACAAGCATACTTATGAAAATTTTGAGCACAACTACCAAAACGGTCATTACAAGACAAAATCTAGTTCAGTTGGCATAGAAACAAAATGTGCATTTAATATTACACTATATATTGATTCGATGAAGATCATTGTACACAACATTCCGTGGAGATTCTCAATATTTTTATGATACACCTTTCTTCATGTATTCTGCATAAAAACATCGGCAACTGTGTTTCATACCTATTAAACTAAATCTGTAAACTTTTGTAAGAAAGCACATACCTACAGTTATTACACAAGATTAGTTGCTTAAGTAGAACGCTTAGTTGAAATTCAAAGCTTCATTTAACTTTGCCAATCGGTTAATTGAAGGAAAATTATTATAAAGTTTGCAATTTCTGATAATAATTGCACTTAGCTTTCTGTTCCGTATATAAAATGCAATATTGCTCGGCAAATGAATTGCGTTTTAAACGTGTATCTGAATGATGTAATGAATTTAGCAAAGCTTTAGATACAAAGCTATTTAATCTAAGTGCATATATGTTGCGACTGTTTCATAAGGCTTTTAACTAGATTTCTTAATAGTTCAGTGATGCAAAGTTCCACGTTTGAATACCTATTTCAATTACGCAAAAAGTTAGAATATCGTTATTTATTTCGAAAATGGGTTTAAGTCAAAAATATCTTTACTAATAGTTGTTTTTCCTTTCAGGTATGTAGCGATGAAGATGGCAATCATCACTTATCGTTGACGGTAAGGCTTTGTATTAAATTAAAATACATCCGTGATACATTAAAGAAGAGTCACTAAGTTCAATTGCTGCAGAATGCATTGATAAATTCACCGAATTCTATACGTAGCTTGTTTGAAAATATTGTAAACACAAATATTTAAAAGTGAATTAGAGCGTGTCTATCAGTGTTCGGTTCATGCGATAAAATCCTTGATTCGTTTCGTCGATTATTGTCATGTTTCAAGGGGACATGTCCATTCAGGGTGCTTGTAAGAATTGAATTTTCAAATTTTAGAATTTTCGTGTTGTCAAAATATTTGTTCGGCTTACTTGGAACTTCTTATACGTATTTACGTATACATATCTAAACATTCACAATATTATCTCTTTAAATTTTTAAAATAACAGCTGTTCAAGAATTTTCCCGAAAACGATTTCTACCTGAATTATTCCATGGCGTACAATCTAGCAGACGCTAGATTTCATGTAAAACAGAAAAATACAATATCTCATGGCTCCTTTGCAGATAAGGACCAAACTGAGGTGGGTATTGGTGGGCATAGCGCGCAAATGATATGCAACCAAGCGCTAGGCTGTGTTAGGGCGGGCCCAGGCAGCGAGATTTGAGACTGGCGAGCTTCGTTGAAGCTCATCTTCCTGTGTGAGTGGTACGGCTATCGTCTAATAAGCGTTCTTTACTTTTGGGATTTCGTCTGGGTTTCGATTTGGAAAAAGGGCATGTTTTTCAGCACTCTGGTGTAGGCCTTGAACGCGTTCTCGGCATGCGTACGAAACCACGCTTCCCATTAAATTAATGATGAACCAGCATAAAATCTGGAACCTCAGAACCTCCACCAATGTGCAATAATAGTGTTAGTGACTTGCTAACCAAAAAGCACACTAGAAAGCGAAATTGTCGACTAGACTAGGAGGCTCTTACCTATGCTAATAACTAATATGCGTACGAAGTTTTGTGTAAAGTAGGAGATAAGCCTCAAAAAGTCATTGTTTGAATTTTTGAATTGTTGCTTTTTAGTCGAAAAACGCAATCAGGCTATTGAATGGCTGAATCTCTTGGAATGGGATTTGGCGACCAAAGCTAGCGACACGCATAGACGCCGGTACGTGTCGCATTGAGCTGGCCTGCCAGCAGGCACTGCACCTTTAGCCAGATAGAAGCCAAATCCGAAGGATGAAAGTCTTGCTCGCTTGAATTTTCATCGCGATATCGATCGCACACACTTACACATTTCATTACAGGTTATCTTGTTAAAGGTTTACGAAAATGTGGTTTTGAAAAGTGTTTTTTTTTACTGTGCAGTTTCAAGCCGTAGCATTCATAAGCTCTAACTTTAAAATAACTTTGAATTTTATTTTAATACTTAAAAATGAAAACTGCAAAAGATATTGTTAAGAAATTTACTTCCTCATTCTAGTTTGGTCTCATTTGGGTGATAAGATTTGAGGATTTAATTTTTATTGTTAGAATCAGTGCAACAGTAAATTTTTTTTTGAAAAGAAAAAGGTTTTGAAAATCCGTCAATAAAGCCCAAAACACTGTACTATTGAGCTGTTAAGAAAAAACCTTAATCTTGAGTGGAATAATTAATTCAATAAGATCCCATCATTGGTGTCCATTGACTAAGAAATGATCATTTTTGAGATTTTTGAGTCTTCTTCTCCTTGTGAGCGTTTTTAAGATTTCGGTGATCCCTATCTGTTTTTAGGTAAGATTTTATATATTTTGATTACAATAAGACATTCGTTATATTTTTCCTAAATATTGAACATTGTCTAAAAGTGAATGATTCTCAGTTTTGTTTTTGCTATGGAAAATGGGGAAATTGTTAAAGTGTTTGTAGGCTTCTTCAATAATTTTGAACTGATGTCAAGCGGGATGGATTGAAATTAATTGCAAATTGTGATTGACAAAATTTGAGGTCGAGCATTGTGCGAATTATAGTTTTTGCATTATTTTTAGAAGAAAAACAGGATGGCATCTCATTATGCTGTTAGATGTGAGTAAAAAATTTTAAGATGTGAGCTGTTGCGTTTTTGATGACTTTTGGAAAGTCAAGAAAAATGATTCTTTCTTTCGAATATCTATTTTAATATTGAAAACAATGTCCAATTCGTTTCGTGTGCATATATTGATATTATAAGCTCACGTAAGCCATTGCGCCCAATGAAACATATCGAGAGAAAAAGTAAAATTTCCTTAATGCCGATAATATCCCCCAGGACTTGCTGTACGGTTGAATTTGAAAACAAAGTTCAGCCAGCTAGAGTCCCCATTTCAACGATTTTCTTTATGAGCAAAGTATGCTTCCAAATTTACAAAAAGGATATTTTAGGTTTGTGTAAACCATTAAAGATGGGCCATAAGTGACCTCATTTCTCATGTCCTCATTTCCACTTACCGTATCAGCCATGGAACCGCTGAGGAAATTTCCAGTCCGCTTTTCCATATGTCTCTTAGATTTATTCTGCCACAAGAAACACTGGGGAGCACGATGCACACATATAAACGAGAATGTATCTAAAGCTAATTTCTTCTGCATACAAACCTAAAACAGATAATCAGCACACGTCTGTACAATTAGATCGAGTGGCTCCCGTTACTTTCTTGGATAATGCTCGATGGCATTTAATCAAAACGGAATTGACGGCATGGCCGATGTGGTACAGGCTAGATGGGTTTGCTGAAGCATCGCTTACTCTAGCTGTGAAGCGAAACAGCCTGGCTTATATGCGAATACAGAGCTGCTAGAGCCATAGATACATAGATACCAACGTTTGTGCTGAAGAAGCAGTTGAGGCCACGGCACGGCAGCAAGTTCAAGAGCAAACAACGAGAACAGCATCTACAGCAAACAATCGTCATTGAAGCGTTGCGAACAACACGTGCAAGGCACATTAGGCTTTTTACTTGCATCTTAAGATACTAACTATGTATTTCATAGGTGCAACTGCATACGCTTATGCCAAGGTGCATTTCAGATGCCTGAGCGACCCTGCCGACTTGCGTGGCGGGACATGAAAGTAAATTAATAAGACACCTGAAAGTCTTCACATAATCAACCCAGCTTAATTGCAGAGTGGCTATAAAACGGGTGGTAATGGAGGCGGCGGCCGGCGTCACGCAATCTGGCCAGAAGTCTAATTAGTGGGAGATGAGCACGGGTGTGGATGACTCCTCGTAAGTTTGCTATGACTGGGTAGTACGGATTGTTTGATGGTTGAGTGCCACCACTAACAAAGCCCAGAATTGTGGAGTTCTTTTTGAAACCAGGTTACGGAAACAATTTAATTTACTTTAGTTGTCTACGAAATATAGTGCAAGAACCTGGTTTTTGCAACGGAGTATCTTTCTAACTGAAAGCACCGATTTGATTGAGCGTCAGCTTGTCGTAGACTCAAGGATGTTATCCGTTTAGTGTTAAAATAGTCTAAACATTAGTTTTTGTGTCATTTCGTTGTATCACAATGAGCCTTTCGTCGCCTACGCGAGCCATCTCTTGAGAAAAGATGGCTTACACCAGAACAAACCAACAAACTTTTTATCATTAAAAGCCAACTTAACTTTAAAAACGCTTGATTATTGTTCGCTTGTGTTACCTGAGTTTTCCAATTTTCGTGTTTGGCATTAAAAACGTCTATCATTTTTTTAAAATATTTATGCTAACAGAAGAAAACACTTGCAATAGTTTCGCCACTTTGCTAACAATTTTTCTTGAACAGACCAAGTGAAATGGTTTCATCACGGTTTTGGAAAGCAAATCTCGTAAGATTTATCGAAACAGCGGACATTGACGTGCTGTGAAAATTCACCATAGTCATGAAGAAGTCTGTCTTCAAGCCCATTTGAAACAAATATTCTCGGACTAAATATCACAATTATTACAGTCACATAAAAAAACTTCTTTCAAATGGCTTCAACTTAATAAAAGTAATCAGGAGAGTAAACAAAATGATATATGCATTTAAACTCAAAATACAAACGAAAATAAATTCAAACGACATTTCCGAAATTTTAAATATAAGAAAATATATATTTTCTTCTTCTTTGCATTTAAATCTTCTCATTTATCAAAAACAATCATTTTTTTCGTCTTTGTACCAAAAGATCTTTTTCGATAGCAATCAAAGCAAGGTCGAAAAGTCACTCCTGGGGCTGACGATTTAGTATAAATATATGCAACTAATTAACTACCGATATTGTCATGACAAGAATTTAGCACTTCAGCTGCACGATTGGTACTAACATCTACAAACCCTACAAATATTTCCTCAATTCCGTTTAATGCTGAATACCTGGAAATTAATGTAAATTTTTAGCGCCCGCTTTTGTCCGATATTTCGTTTGTCATTTCAGCAATACATGGAGCTTCCCTTATTTCGTATTAATCCTGTGTTTGACTTCGTTAGCTATTGCGGAAATAAGATTATTTTGAATCCTTTTCGACAAATCGAAAAATGCTACATTTGTAGTAAGGGATTATATATGCGGCTCAATTAACGAATCGTATAAACTTAAGAAACTAAGGGTTTTAATAAAATTTCTCCTGTTTTTCGACGAGGATTCTTCATTATTTTCGCTAAATAGAAGTTCTTTTTTCGCTACAACATAATGTATCAATAAAACGTTTCAAAGCTTTACGATTCTGCTTGACTTTTTTTGACCTCATGATGAAACTCGGTTACGAAGCATGCACTCTATTCGCTGGGATTCGAACGTATCTAACTTTAACGGTTGTAGATATTCTCTAGTAGAAGAGTGCTCTACAGATGAGTTTGTTCAATTATTCAAATCACTAAATCCAGTATTGTTCCAAACAGATTTTCCATTAGCAAAGAGAAGACAGAGCCAACAAAGTTTTACCAGTTTTGGCAAAGAATACTCAGAAGAATTGACAAACTTGACAAGACATTCACAGGTTTAAAGAGAAGCATGTATATAACTGAATGGAAAAATTTCCCAAACAAGGATTAATAGAGCAACATTTCAAACATATTGATTAATTTACAAACTTGAGATTTGATATTCAGATAAAAACATTAAATTAATTATTCGCCAACTGTTGCATGTTATGTTTGAAACAAACATAGGTCACTCATATTTTGCATGCTATGGTTTTATAAATAAGTCGAATAAAATGAATCAAATTTAGATTTTTGAAACATTTGATTTAGCAAACTAATTTGCGCCCATACTGACTACGCCACTGTTCAAGTTTTGACAGTACCAGCGCAGAAATTATTGCAAGAAAATTCCATGCAACCAAATGAAACAGTTATCACTGAAAAACGATCGGTTAACTTGCGCAAACTTAAAATACGTAAATTCCGGATAGACTCACGCATGAAAAGATACTCTTTCCGGCCGAGAACGCGAGTTATTCGCACAATAAGCTACAACACACTTCATCGTTAATAGCATTTTATTCGCAACTTTAAAAATGGTTCCTACACGTTTTATTGACAGTAACACTTCTCACTAGTTTATAACACATAATACTATCATTTAGATTATTCTATCAAGAATATATAAAGCCAAAATACTTGCGTGGAAGGCAAACTTCTCAAAACTCTCGGCGTTTTTTGTACAGTCAAAGTGACAGTGAGAGACTATTGACATTCAAAGATTAGACGTCAGCAGCAGAAAGTCAACCAACTCACAAATATGCATCTACACGGATTTCAACATTCCTCTAGTTCCCAGTTCAATGGAATAAATCATTGTACTAAAGAGAATCATGGTCTTTCTTTTATTCTGCCAAACTCAATTTTCTTAGAAAAAGAACATAGTCCACCCAAAAATTATATATTTAAGGGATGTGTTATTGGGTATTGATAAAAAATATGAGTGGATACATATTAAGGTAAAATGTTTTATTTTGGCATCCTTCTTTTTATCTACTTTTGAAGAGAAATAAGGACATAATATTGAGTAAAAAACACAAATATTAATAAAAGATTTGGAAATAAATTCTTAAATGAGGTCCAATTAATAACAGCTCATATTCGAGATGGTGGGAACTCAACCCAAAATTCCATTTAGTCATTTTATTCTTCGTATTGAGTTTCATAATGCTTTGGTACGCAATAGGTAACATAAGGTTGTGTAGTGAAGCAGACGAAATTTAGCAAATTTTTTTTTTGCAAAACCTACATACGACCCTTATCCTATCTGAATCTTTACCGAACGACAAGATGAATTTGTCTGAATATAGCTCAGCGTTTCTGTAATACATTTCCAAGATATTCCAAACACATAAATTAAACTTCGATTCGTCGCTGAAAAGATTTTGCTTCAATCCGAAAATAATCATTTTTTCACTACTCCCAATTATCGTATTTTCAAACTCTATTTTGGGGTTCATCTAAACAATCTTTTGCGCACGGATACAATTTTTGAGTGCATATTTGACATAGCATAATTTCATAATTCTTCAAATCTTTTATGAAACGTTTTGTTTGCGGCTTTTGGGTGTTAGGTATTGATCTATCTATTGAAAATGAAAAATGTTGGAAAATTACTACTAATGGCGAGAGTTTTCGTGCAATAACTTAAATTATTTTAACGTTAAAAATGCATTGAATATGTTTTCAAAAAATAGCAATTTTAACAAGATGGTCTCATTTCAAAAACCTAGGCATTAGTTTTTGGTCACTAATCTACTAGTGACATGGTATATTTACTAGTAACATGGTATAATTAAAGTTTTACACGTCTTATCACGTGTAAAACTGCGATTTTTGGAATAACAACGCAAATTTTTAAATAATTTGAAGCAGAGTTGAAAAATGATGTATTTATCAGTCAGATCAATTGTTTCATCTGCATTGAATTTATCCATGATTTTCATCTAAATGCTATTAAATTCACTTCTACACGATCAGCCGAATGTTAGACTATCTGTTGAATTTTTCATCTTACGTCAGAGTGGATGGTTCTTGCTTTGAAACCTTGTATATGCAAATAATCTAGATATCTCACCACTTTCAGAAGTGTCGAGATACTTATAGTGCAGTCAACATCGGGAATTTAAGTATTTACATTGAAATGCTCAATTTTTTCCGTTTCACTAATATTTAGCTGCAAATAAAATAAGCCTATTTTGCCATGTAACTTTTTCAAGCTGAATGAATATTTGTTGACTAGATAATTGCATGAAATTTTTCAACATACTAGAAAGAATTTAGTATATTGAATACACTCCATTTATACATTTTCCGTAGAGCTCACAAGTTAGTAACGACAATGTCTATATTATTACTTATTATTAAAATGTAGATCATCACCTAAAATCTGGTTACAGGCAAAATATCTTATTGTAATATAATTGTAGGTGGCTTGTATTTTGCATTTTCGTTTCATGGAAATGAGAGACGTGATAAGCACATACTCGTATGTTTGGTTTACTTATTTGGCTTTAAGATGCAAAGCAACTCGATTGAGGTTTCCCTGGAGAATAGAAAGATTATTTGCTTTCAACACGAGTTACACTTATTATTCAATGCTTTCCACATTCATTTTCACTGATGAAACATTTTAATTTCAACCCAAATTATTTGATTATTCCAGTTTAATATTCTTTGACGTCTGCACAAAAATTATGTTTGTTAACTAGTGAAAGTCAAATGCGCCAATTCACTGAAACCGACAGACAAAAGGCGATCTTTTTATTTATTGTATCTTTTTTTGTCGATACTGCAAAGCATTCTTCTTTGAATTCCATTCGGAATACATGAAGCTATCGTTAACATAGTTGAATCCACTTAATAAGCCACAAGACAAATATTCTATGCACATTTATGAATCTAGTTTCCGAGACTAGATCATCTCTCAGATACACACATACTTACGAATGCAGCTGGAAATGTCTCATTTTCGGTTTCTCTTCGAGCATCGCGTCTTGTCATTAAGATACCGACACCAGTTCCATTTAAGATTTTTGCATAATGTCGCATTTTCGTGAAAATTCCGCATATCATATCGAAAACTTTCCAATGCTCGTACATATAGTACAAGTAATTGCTGATGAATCGTTTGATCAGCGCTACATAAACTGTTAATTACGAGTCCTCAAGTAGTCCTGGCGTTCACACCATCTCTGGAATTGTTTATTCTGGTAATGAACGTAGATCTAGGCAGTGACCTAAAAGGAAGAATGTCTCATTCTTCAGGTTGATTTATTTTTCTGGTATGAATTTCGATATCAAATATGCAATGAGAGAAGGTCAAGCGTGCTCAAGTATTTCTGCGGTTTTAATTTAAATTGTATATTTTGTCTGGGTCAGATATTGTTGGCAACATATTAAGAGCAACTTTTCACATTCTTGAGTAGAATGTATAGTCTAAATGCATCAAACATTTTTTTGGTGGCAAGAATGTTGATTTTAGTGCGGAATTCCAAAATCGATACGTATCGTATTTTTTCACAAGAAAATATTGCTTCCATTTAAGTACGAAGAATTCAATCGTAAGATACACTTTTCTGAAGAAAATATATAAACGGTCTGCAGTAGATTACTTATTTAAATAAGGAAAATCTTCAACAATGTATCAACGAGCGATAGTTGGTTTTGTGTTAATTTGAATTTTAAAAACTTGACAATTTTATTTTCAGTTTCAAATTGTTCAAAACCTTTCTTTGATGAATCAATCTTTTTAAGTACCCTTCTTCTTGTTGTCGCGTGAAACAACAGTCAGGCGGGAAGTCTTAAAGCAAAAGTGGGAAGTTTATGTCTAATTTTTGGGCTGAGATACAATCAATGTGGGAAAAGTTATGTAGCAGATACCAGGATAATTTAGGAATTACACGAGCCGCAAAGTGTCCCCGAGTTTCTTACGATCATCTTTCTAGTGGATATTAGTTTCATAAATATTTCAAAAATAAAAAGAATTTTCATTTTCTAAGTTATAATAACGTTAAGAGCTCATTACAACTAATTTAATGAGTTAATATTACTCGTATTATTTAGTTATTTTACACGGTTTTCCTTTCATATAGAAACAAGTAATGGTTTTATTCAATAAAAACTCTTCAAAGCATCTAATTTTTGATAGCATTGATTGTCAGAAGTGCAAATCAGATAAAAAAATGATTTTTTAAACATTTTCACACATTTTTTATTCAATTGAAAAACTTATACATTAAATTCAATTGATTCAAACGTCGTTTCGTTCGCGAAATATGACATGTAATCGAAATGAATTTGGATGCGTCGAAACAAAAAAAGTGCCGAATTGAAATTAATGAAATTCTCATCACCTCATTTAATTCATAAAACATTTCGATGGACATCTTCATGGAGTTGATGTAACTATTCTCTCACGGGATGTCGCCTTAGGTAAAAATTATGAATGATAAATTCTAGCAAAAGTTTGCATTACAAATGGAAAAAAAATATGTTCGATCCAATTTCATTTCTGTCTAGAAGATTTGAAAGTATTCATCCTAGTAGAGAGCAATGTGCAAATAATCTAGATATCACATGCTCAAGCAAGTATCTGCGGAGGACACAAAGTTTCCTATATTCATTCACAAAAAAGATAGCTGAGACCACTTTACCTTACAGTAAAACGTTTGCTAAATAATATATGGCTTTTGGCTGAAATTGAATTGGATCGTAATGATCCTTATATAAGGATCTATCAAGATGTTCGCTTTAATATGATTAAGAAATTCATTTGTTCATAAGTTAATTTATCCGAAAATAGCTTTATTCGATATAGATATTTGCTTAAATCATTTAAAATTTATTTATATGAAATGGAAACTAATTTACTAGATTTTATTCGAAAGTTTATTTAATTGATTTGAAAATTTACTTATTTTCTATGGAAATTTATGTAATTGGTCAGAATACTGATTTGATTTATTTAATACAATCATTTAAAGTTCTTCATTGGGTTAAGGAATGGGCCGATGCTTTTGAAATTTTGAACACTTATCCTGTAAACATTCTACAAGGTAGCGCTGTCGAGATATTTTATTTTTAGACTATAATTTTTTAAATAGGAATAGTGAGACACGGAATAGGAATAGTGATACACGGAACTCAAAAGTTCAGTGTCTCACCGACTTTAAAAATAAAAAAGTCTCAGAAAACGCGTTTGAATTGTTTTTTTTTGGAGAAAAGTGAATATTTTTCTCTACTCACACAGAATCGTCAATACCGGGTCCATAAAGTGTAAGGCTATCAGCAAGGATGCCTAGAGCATCTTTTTGTTGTTGTCTTCGAAAGAATCGACATTCTTTGCACTCTTTTGCAGCTTTTTGATCAGCTTTGCTAATACGAATGTTATCCTCTTCGCGTGCCCAGTCATGAGAGTTTGTGCCTAAGTACTTGCCCATATCTTTATCAATTTTACTCGGATCAACTTCAAATTTTGATGGAAAACTCACGACTGTACAAAAGCATGAAGAAAAAAACGAAAATTTAACCATACCGCCCCCTTCCGCTTAATGTATTATTTGATCTAGTTTTCAAATTGTTTTTTCATTTAAACATTGAACATTTTGAACATTTAAACATTGTACATTCGTCACGCTCAAAAAAAAAACGAAAAACAGAAAAAAATATATAAGGAACAGCTACTACTAGAAAGATGCGGGAATGTACGCTAAAATGAAACGTATAGAGGAAAAATGCAGATCATTCTGTTCAAGGTTAAAGTACATCTCTGTCATGTGTTTGTGTTTTTGGAATAAAGCGTATCTATTTTTCTTTAAAGTTTTACAGGAGGGTGCTTGACAAGCAAATTATATACATTGTATCTTCTTGCGAAAATTATTATCAACTTCCTCTTCAATGCCGTACAACTACAATTTTCCTCTTGGTAGGAGACTTTTTGGAACGAAATCTCTATATATAATTCACGCAGTAAACTGTCCAATACACTCATAAAAATAATATACACCTAATTGTTTCCTCTGGTGGTGATGGCCTATACTATTTTTGCAAATAGGACATACATTTGAAATTGCTCTTTATATGAACCATGAAGCAAAAATTCGCAGGTCAAATTCGTCTTTTGAAAACAATTTATATTTTTAAAAGTTTTTTGAAAAGAATCGATGAAAATTGAGTGATGATGCCTCGCGATAAAACCATAAATCGTGGATAAATCAAACAACGCATGGAAATTATAGAGCATACAAATACCAAAGGAGTCATTCTAGGACATAATCATAATTAATCGGTGATATTCCTGTTAAGTTTACATAAGAAAGCTCTTACCGTTACTGGTGGATTTTTCATTCATAGCACGTTAGTGGGTTAGTTCGAGATTCTACTTCGAGTTGTCTTTCACATTGAAAAGAATATTTTCTTATTAGTAATTATTCATTGAGTCCGTTGTTAATGCCTTTAATATTAAAGTCAACAATACTAAAAAAAATAATTCCCTTACATTCTTTCCTTGTCGTAACTTACGAGAAGGAACTTCCTAAGTAGGCAACTTAGTAAAAAAAATTCCTAAGTAGATAACTTAGCAAAAGGAAGAAAGAAGACATTTCATGCTAAAAGAAATGCTGAGAGAAAGCTAATCTTTCGTCATCTTTCCATCTTCAGACATACCTTAAAAAGCTCACAAATCACTGAATCTTTCACCTGTCACATCAAAATTCATCTCCATAATGTCAACTCATGCGCTGCTTGGTTGCATCTTTGAGGAATTCGCCATTTTAACGGCATCTTTCCGAGATTTATGACGATGGTTGGATAGTGGCCTTACGCCAACCGTCACTACCAAGTAACCCAACCTTAGCGGACATTGTCAAAGGTCAACCCCGTCTCGGCTGCATCAGTGTTAGATACATCGCGAATCTTATTAATCCGATTGGATAATCCGGACTGTGAGGCAGTCGACCATGAGATTTCAGTCAATTACTTGGCGGTACACCGATGCCCGGGAATCGCGACGCTAATACGTAAATTGATTGGTTACAGTTACACAGGTGAAATGCTGGTGACCCCACCGTTCAATAACCGGCGGTCCCAGCGATGTTTGCACATAGATACATTTGTATCTGTGTCCGCAGAAATGCTAAGTGATTGCAAATATCGATTTTCAATGGATTATAACCTGGAACCCGGTTTCTTAATATTCATGCGATAATATCTTTCGACAAACGAAAATGGGACTCGATTGTATCTTTCCGTTCTGATTAGTGTTAAGATAATGCCGCCGAATGAAAAGCAGGTTTGAGCAAGTATAAAAAAGATGTTCTGATCGACCAATTCATGTTCGTGAATCGCGCATGAATATTTAATAAATTAAATTTATCAAAATATCTGCGCCTATAATAAGCGGCTTTGATTCCGGGATTTTAATGAAGATATCATGCACAAACTGAATACGTGATGTGAAACATCGCGTAGACAGCGAAGTCAACAATGTTGGTTAGATGCGATATAAGATCGTGATATTAATTCTCTTTTTAAACGAGGACATAAAGAACGGGTGTAGAATGTGTGAAGCGCGGAATCTGACTGCTAATTAGAACGGAACTGCTGATTTTGATAGTAACACATGTAAGCATTTATAAATCGGCAGCAGACAATCCAACTCGACTATAGTGCAGAATATTTGCTTAAATACCCGTCTTTATACTACATAAACGAACCGGATCCAAATTTATACAAAAATCAATTTTGAGACAAAATTTGCATACCTTTTAACAAAGCTAATATGACTTCACAAAGCCGTAGAGATGAGGCTTACCTGGAAAGTAAAAGCAAAGTTAAATATTATTTTAATTTAAACATAATATGTGCTGACTTGAAAACGTAAGATTTATATGAATTCATCGAAGCTCATAAAACAACATAAAAATTTACGAAAAATCTAATGTTGAGTCAGCAAGAAAAGAAATGCAGGGGGACAATTGTTCTGAATCAAAAGATTTATTTCTGGTGATGAATAATTAATGAACATTGTAGTTATGAATGGTTTTCCAATGAGATAAATGTTTTTTCACCTATAGTATCATTGTTGAACATATTAGTTGATATTGTGATCAATTTGCAAAGAGTCGTTGAATTAAAATTAAAATAATGTTATACTGTGCTACTTCTCTTTCATAGTTAAGAATTTATCACAGTTATACACTTCCATTATGGATAATAAATAAATAATAGTGAAAAGACAGCCTGGGGCTTTCTAAATAACTGACTAACATTGTTTTCTTGATGGAAGCCAGTCGACAGAAAATCCTTAAACTAAATTCATAAAGAAATTTACACAAATTTTTGTGAAGCAATCAACATCGTACATATCGATCTTGAAGTGCTTGAAGCCTAGTGAGGACGTTCAGTAAACTTTTATTAACTTCCCAGTATATGGGAAGTTCTTGTAATCGCCTCGAAAATCGAAATTGAAATTTTCAACTTTTCTTTACGTTTTGAGGTCTATAGAGTATATATAAAGTGTTTTTAGAAAGGGAGACGTATGTGTGTGTGTGTGTACGTACGTCTGTACCTTCGTGGACACTTTTTTCTACGAGCATAACTCACGTAAACAAAGTCCGATCGACTTGGTTGAGGTGTCAATCGAAGCGTCTTTGCAATCTTAAGAGCTGATTAGTTTTTGGAATACGTCGGTCGGGGGGGTTTGTTTTTTTGCCCCTTTGAAGGTCATTTCTGTCATGCGTTATATCTCGCGAACCAAACATACGATTTGCATGGTTAAAATGTCAATCGACGCGTATTAGCATTTATGTGAATCTGTCAAACTTTGAAGAAAATCGTTCGAGCCGTTTTTTAATTTTTTTAAAAAAGTGCAAAAAATGTGATTTTTTCAAAAACAATAAATTTTTAACCTTATTGTCAACACATGTTATACTTATTGTCAAGTCCAAATAATCAATCTTTATATAATTTATATACTCCAAAAAGGTTTTTTAAAAATGGCATCAAAATTTTTTCTCATGATTACAAAAAAAAAACATATAAAAAATAAAAAATTATTAACAGTCATCATGATCTTCAAGGTCATTTCTGTCATGCGTTATATCTCGCGAATCAAACATACGGTTTGCATTGAAGGGATGTCAATGTACTCGCAATTTCATTTCAATGAATCTGTCGAATTTTTAAAAAAATCGTTGGAGCCGTTTTTTATTGTAAGAAAAAAAAGTGCAAAAAATTAGGTTTTTTTCATAAACAATAAATTTTTAACTTGATTTCCAAAATTTAGTAGACAATGTTTATAAAATTTACATACTCCAAACAATGTCTGTAGAAGCAACATCAAAACTTTTTTTCATGATTACGTAAAAAATTAAATTAAAAATAAAAAATCATTAAAAGTCATCATGATTTTCAAGGTCATTTTTATCATTCACTATATCTCACGAACCAGATATAATATTTGCATCATTAAGGTGTCAGTTGACGTGTATTAACATCTTTGTGAAGTTTTTAACATTATAAAAATTCGTTTCAGCCTTTTTTTAATTTAATAGAAGAAAATGCGAAAAATTATGGTTTTTTTCATACAAAATATTTTTTTAACTTGATTTGCACAGCACAGTGATACCAGTTTATAAAATTTATACATTCTTATCAGTTTTTGAAGAGAAACCGGCAAAATTTTCTTTCATGATTCTGAAAAAAAACTAAATAAAAAATAAAAAAATCATTCAAAGTTACCATGTAAAGAGGGTTCATACGAATGCAATTACTTTATATCTTTTATTCTAGAAAAAATGTTGTAAATTCAATCAAAGGTTTAAAATATTTGCATAATTTGAGCAGATTTTTAATAGTTTTTATAGTCTTTTAATCAAAAAAAATGCTTAAATTTTGAAAACCAACAAAAATTTTCAAGACCAAAAAGGCCCCCACCGATTGATCCGCGTGAATATTCAATCTGTCCTCATCGACCAAAAACCTTACGTAATCAATGGACCCTCCTGTAGACGATATGATTCATATTAACTCATCATGCTCTTCAACGTCATTTCTGTCGTGCGTTATATCTCACGAATCAAACATAGGATTTGCATCGTTTAGGTGTCATTGTACGCGTATTAATATTTTTGTAAATCTGTTGCATTTTTAAAAAAATCTTAGGAGCCGTTTTTTCATTTAAGAAAAAAAACTGCAAACAATTAGGTTTTTTTCATAAACAATAAATTTTTAAGCTGATTTGCGAAAAAAAGTAATCAATCTTTATAAAATTTATATATTGCAAACAATGTTTGTAAAAACACAATCAAAACTTTTCCCCGTGATTACGTGAAAAATTAAACAAGCCGCGAAGTGCGACCCATAAGGTCCACACGGTCAACTTCCCAGTAATATCTAGATAAACATTAAAAATATTAAACACAATAATAATTTTGAAAATACTACTACTTTAAATAATAATAATGAAAGGCATTCATAGCAGAAACAGGAATGAGTTAATATTAATCATATCATCTACGGGAGCATCCACTGATTACGTAAGGCTTTTGGTGGATGGGTGATGATGATTGATTACCACAAATGCAAATTTGATTGAAATTTTGATGATTTTAATTGAAAGACTGCCAAAACTATTAAAAATCTGCTAAAATTATCCAAACATTTTAAAACTTTGATTAACTTTACAACAAAGTCTTTAGAATAAAAGATATAAGGTAATATCAATCGGAAGAACCCCTTTCATATGGTAACTTTGAATGATTTTTTATTTTTAATTGAATTTTTTTCAGAATTATGAAAAAGTTTTGCTGGTTTCTCTTCAAAAACTGATAGGAATGTATAACTTTTATAAACATTTATTACTGTGTTGTGCAAATCAGGTTAAAAAAATATTTTTTATGAAAAAACCCTAAGTTTTCTTATTTTTTTCTATTAAATTAAAAAGACCGCTGAAACGGATCTTTGTAATGTTAAAATAATCAAAGAGATTTTGAAACACGTCGATTAATACCTTAATGATGCAAATGTTATATCTGGTTCGTGAGATATAGTGAATGGAAGAAATGACCTTGAAGATCATGATATGATAATAATTTTTTATTTTTTATTTAATGTTTCTTGTCATCATGAGAAAAAGTTTTGATGCTGCTTTTACAAGCACTGCTTGAAGTATATAAGCTTTATAAAAATTGAATACTGTCTTCCGTAAATCAGGTTAACAATTTATTGTTTATAAAAAAAACCCTAATTTTTTCCACTTTTTTTTCTTAAATTAAAAAACGGCTCCAACGATTTTTGTAGAAATTTGAAAAGTTCAGACAAATGCTAATACGCGTCGATTGGCACCTTAACCATGCAAATCGTATGTTTGGTGCGCGAGATAGGTATAACGCACGACGGAAATGACCTTGAAAATCATGATGCCCGTTAATGATTTTTTATTTTTTATTTAATTTTTTACGTAATCATGAAAAAAAGTTTTGATATTGGTTTTACAAACACTGCTTTAAATGTATAAATTTTATAAAAATTGAATACTGTCTTACGTGAATCAGGTTAAAAAATTATTGTTTATAAAAAAAGCCCAATTTTTCGCACTTTTTTCTCTTAAATTAAAAAACGGCTCCCAAGTTTTTTTTAAAAATTTGATAGATTCACAAAAATGTTAATACGCGTCGATTGACACCTCAACCATGCAAATCGTATGTTTGGTTCGCGAGGTATAACGCATGACAGAAATGACCTTCAAAGGGTCAAAACAACAAACCCCCCCGACCGAAGAATCCCAAAAACTAATCAGCTCTTAAAATTGCAAAGACGCTTCGATTGACACATCAATGAAGTCGATACGACTTTGTTTACGTGAGTTATGCTCGTAGAAAAAAGTGTCCACGAACGTACGTACGTACGTACGTACGTACACACACACACATACATACATCTCCCTTTCTAAAAACACTTTATATATACTCTATAGACCTCAAAACGTAAAGAAATGTTGAAAATTTCAATTTCGATTTTCGAGGCGATTACAAGAACTTCCCATATACTGGGAAGTTAATAAAAAATAAAAAATCATTAAAACTCATCAAGATTTTCAAGGTCATTTTTATCATTCACTATATCTCACGAACCAGATATAATATTTGGATCACTAAGGTGTCAGTTGACGTGTATTAACATCTTTGTGAAGTTTTCAACAATATAAAAATTCATTTCAGCCGTTTTTTTAATTTAATAGAAGAAAATGCGAAAAATTATTTTATTATTTTTTTATAAAAAATATTTTTTAACCTGATTTGCACCGCACAGTGATGCCAGTTTATAAAATTTATACATTCTCATTAGTTTTTCAAGAGACACCGGCAAAATTTTCTTCCATGATTATGAAAAAAACTAAATTAAAAATAAAAAAATCATTCAAAGTTACCATGTAACGAGGGTTCATACGAATGCTATTACTTTATATCCTTTATTCTAAAAAATGTTGTAAATTCAATCCAAGTTTTAAGATATTTGCATAATTTGAGCAGATTTTTAATAGTTTTTATAGTCTTTTAATTAAAAAAAATGCTTAAATTTTGAAAACCAACAAAATTTTTCAAGACCAAAAAGGCCCCCACCGATTAATCCGCGTGAATATTCAATCTATCCTCATCGACCAAAAACCTTACATAATCAATGGACCCTCCCGTAGAGGTAGACGATATGATTCATATTAACTCATTCCTGTTACTATTACCTCTCATTGTTGTAATGTTGTTGATGTTTATGTAGATATTACTGGGAAGTTGACCGTGTGGACCTCAAGGGTCGCACCTTGCGGCTTGTTTCTCGATAGGGTGTTTTTTAAAGGCACTTTTCAAATAAATAAAACAGAGATAAATTGTTAAAATGGCCAATTTTTGGCTTTTTTAGCTTGCATTTAGTATTTTAAAATATCTTCCGGCATAAGACCACCGCAAATGCGCCTGGGGAAGACCATCGGTTGAATTTTCCAAAACTTTTTTTGGTATTTTGTTGGCTTCCAAGTCATAAAAAGTTTCTGTTTTATCATCATAGACAGGTGACTTGACGTACCTACTCCCAAAAAAGGAGTCCACGGGTCCATTTCTTTAGATAATTTGTTCACGAATGATTCGGCACGTGCTGTATAGCATGTTGCGCCATCCCGTTGGAACACTTTTCCCCTCAAACGATTGACTTTAATGTTGGCAAGCGAATCATTTGTTGATAGCGATCGCCATTAACGGTAAAGTTGGTTCCGTCTTCAGATTTAAAAAAGAAACAACCAATTATGCTGCCGGTACCCAAAGCGCATCATCCAGTGTTTTTTTTTTGGGGATGTGATGGGGCCTTCAAAGTCTCTTGAAGAGGATCATCCTTACGAACTCATTAAGCCAGAAATGTGCCTTATCGCTGAAAATGATTTGGCGGCAAAAATGCGGTTCATCTTTAAACTCACTCTCAGCCCATTCACCGCACGTACGACGCGAAGGATGGTCCAATTGATTCAATTGCTGCAATGGTTGCATTCTCTAGTGCCTCATTTGCAGATATTTGATCAAAATTTCCCATATAGTGGACGAAGAACGGCGTTGAATCAATAAATTGGACCTTCAGTCATACCAATCTATACAGCAATGATAGCTGCCTCGGTACGCACTATAAAAGCTCGTGTTGGATGAACGTTGCCTAATAAAGTATATGCGTGGACATAAATCTTTCCATCGTATCGCGTATCAGCAGCTTAGGTGGACGATCATGAGCACCATAAATAGGGAAAAGTGCTTTCTAAGTTTGGCGCACAGAACACAAAATTCAGAAATAAATTCCTACTATTTGGAGATGTTAATCGGATGTTAGTCTTTGCGTGATAATTTACCAAAGTAAATGAAACATTATGTCAAAAAGACAGCGAAATTTGCCAGCTAGAAGGACAGATATCCATATTTGACGTTCTATACCTCCAAAAAAATCCATATACATATTCAAGTGTTACAAGTAATCACCAGCTTTCGTTTTAATCAAGGGAGAAACAAAAAAAATATCGTGCCTGCTGGTAATACTACCATGATAAATATCCTTATCAAAAGTTATATACCCTTAAAATCCACGATATATTTTATGGTAAATTTTGTGGTAGAACGCAACTTACAATTCACTCGAGTAAGCATTGATACAAAACAATATAGTAGTAAAATATTGAAACTTTTGTTTAGTTTGATAGACTAATTATCATGTAATTATTTTCGAAGAGATGAAAGCCACACCAGTAAACAGTTCTGTTTTCTCACCGCTTCCAAGGCACATTTGCTAATTGCATGCAATCCACTGACACGCTTTGCAGCAGGCAAAGCTAATTAACCGCTCCGGGTGAATTCAATTAGCAACATTATTTTCGTGGTATTGCACATTAATGGAACTAGATTAGCCGCCGAGCAGAGCAAATTAATATGTCTTGATCGTGGTCTGAATGAAATGAAGTAATAAAACCGCAACATCATATTGAATGCATGTTCTGATAAGCAGGAGCAACCTCACCACTGGCGGTGGCAATTGAGGCAAGACATGACCATCAGCCATGGTCGGTAGCAAGCAGCAGCAACAGAAGCAACAACGAAAGCCTGCTTAATCGAACAAATAGTTTAATTGCTCGACAACTATCTAGTGAGCCAAATCATTCAACTGTAAAATCACAGTTAACTCAGGCTTGGCAACGTGAGAGACCTTTCTGGTTTCCGAACAAGACGACCACGTCTTGGCACCTCACCTTGGCCGTGATCTTAGATTTTCTTGCGGTGCACTTTCTTGACGGTGCGAATTAAAAAGATACTGGTGACCTCCACAGATGGAAATCTCTGAAAACGTTCATTGTTCGCCAAAGAAATACAAAAGATTAAAACTCACTGTTCTAAGACTTGCGGCAATTTAATAAGGAGTTTTCTTTTCGGCACAGTCATGAAAGATATGTGTAAAAATTTCAGCAACCGTTTTTATCAATCTCCGTTCTTCGCCGGTTGCGTTTGTCAACGCAAGGTTCCCATGAACTGGAGATCACATCTCACAGCCATCTGAAAACTGCAGCACAAAAGAAAGGCATCGAAAGTGTACTTATCAACCGAAAGGAATTGAAACATTGAATTAGATGTGAAAGTATCTGCGAAAGAAGAGTTCAAGTCCGCCGCTTTCAAGCGCATCTCATTAGCGTATCCACTTTACGCAAAGCTTCAAATCTAAGGCGGATTGCCGATTATGCCAATAAAACTAGAACGCCCACTGAACGATCTAATGGAATCGGAGCAAAAATGGATTAAACTTGACTCGATCCATGCCGGAGAAATGCCGCGTCGCGTCGCTCATATATGCAAATTGTACTAACGAAGTATCTTATCCGGCGGTGGGAAGTGTGATCTTGCTAAATATCTTCGAGAACAATGGCGTTCCACGGTGAACATAGCCTTCTGGGCCGTATTGCATCTTTTAGATGGTTCCGTTCGTCTTATTAGCGATGCGAACATAGTTATGCGTGAAATATACACTTTAAAAGAAAGTGTTGAGGTTTCTAATTTGTAGAGGTCTATCAGTTTGCTATCGATTATACGGATTTATCTTACTGTGGAAGGTGATGTGTGATGTGAGACCTGGGTGATAAATAACAAAGATTTTTCGGATGTTTATTCCGACCAGTGAAATTTTTATGCATTTCATATTCACTTTCGACTCATCGATACATTCATGCATGTGGGAGCAAAGATTGATGCTTATAAATTATAGCAATTAGTTGATACCATCAAAATGTTTGCACATTGCTGTGGGTTTCGAATATTAGGCATTGATGAAAAGTGCTTAATTTTCTATGCAAAAAGCGAGCGATGTCATTGATTCGCTTACTTTCACAATAAAACGGTTACATCATTTGCAATAAATAACGTTGAGATTTTAATGGCATACAGACTAGGGTGGATCTGGTTTCAGTTGGTCGCTGATTTTTGCATGAAAAATTACCTCGTAAAACAATAATTGATCTATGCTCCCTTTCAAAAAAGTCGGGAACATAAAAAAATCGAAATGTTTAAAAAATTTTTTTTTAAAAAAACGTGTTTTTCCTGCTTGTCTCACTCCTAACTTTAAAACGGTTCATTCCACAGCAAAGTTGTGTGAGAACGAAAGTTGCGTAATAATTTTTTTTTACAATTTTCTACAAGATTTCCGATTTTAGTTTTGTTAAAAAAAACATTCAATACGTGGGGTGCTCTTCTGTATGTAAAAAAATCAAACTTCTAAGGGCTTTAGTTTCTCACTTGGAAGATTTCAAAAAATTTGAATTTTTTTCAATGAATTTTGATTACCAAGCTGTTAATTGAAATCTACTGATTCGATTTTGATAAAAATTTGTTGGCTGTTTAATTCTATTATAAAAATTTTTCAAGCGAACTATGAAGGTCCTAAGTTTGTTTAAAATGGTAAAAAAAATTGAATAAGAAATGGCTTTTTTCTCATTTTTTTTAATTATTGCTATTTTGCGGCGAGGGTCAGATGTTTTAAAATTTCAAACTAATTTTATCTTATCTTGCAGAAAACTTTGTTTCGTAACTTTCATTCTCACGTAACTTTTCTGTGGAATGAACCGTTTCAAAGTTAGGAGTGAGACAAGCAGGAAAAACACGTTTTTAAAAAAAATAAAGATTTCGATTTTTTTTATGTTCCTGACTTTTTTGAGAGCATAAATCAATTTTTGTTATACGAGTTATTTTACAACTTTTCCTGAAAAAATCAGCGTGCCCCCTCTCAACGGCCAAACATAGTCGTTATTCTATAAATCCGTCCCGGTCTAATATGACATTGAAGATTTTAAACAATCTCAATTTTATTTGAGTTCAACAAACCATCGGCCTAAGGAAATCACTCTTGAGTTCAACAAACTCAAAACCTGAAAATTACCAAAGATGGATAAAATTTTGACCATTGTCATCAAAAACTTTCATTTCGAACTGCTGTTTCAATAAAATATTCCAACCTATGAGTTAATTTTTTACATCATTTAATTCGTTTAACCTCAAATGTATACTTCACAAAAGTCGTCCAGAGTGTCCAATTTTTATGTCGACAAGGACACTTTACTGTTCTTGTCACTGAGTAGATTGTGGCTTTCTTCAGAGTAAACAAACATATTGGCATGTTCACTATGAACATTGAAACAAATATAAGACGATAGATTGCATAATAAAATAAAATTCTTCTTCCCTATGTACTAAACTCGAATCACCGAGTCCTTCTTATCAAATCGCCCATTTTTTTGCAACAATACTAGAAAATATTCCTCTTCAAGATCCATCCCGTCAAAAGTCTCTCAAGGCCAAGTCCAACTTTACTCAAAAACTTGGTGCGTGATCCTATAACAAGAATGTCTTCCATCACCTCCTAGAATATTTTCCTTTTGAAGTCGTTCAAATTATAATTTTTGTCTGTTCTGGCAATGCTTTATAATGTTCATCAGAAAATTTATTTGTCAGTAATCTGGCGATGCTTTGTCGCATTTAACAAAAAAAATTTTTTTTGTATGTTCTGACATAGTCTATATATGAACTAGTCTTTAATCCTAGAGTTTAAAAAATGGACTCTTTAATTTGTCTTAATTCTCTATTAAATTTAATTCTAAAGTTTTATTACCCGACCAAAAGTTTTCCTACTGTATATTGCATACACTGTGGTTTTGACATCGGTTTGTCTTCCTTTCGCATTTATTATCGTCATCAGGCAATCTTGTGATATTTTGGCGGTTTTTTGACTGTCACCGCGAACTGATTGTCGTGAAAGATAGATGTTGTTTGTTGAGTAGAATAGGGGCTTGAAATTGTACTGCCGTTCAAATAAAAGGCTTACAAATGAAATAACGACCTAAAATTCAATGCAAAAAGAATATACCCTTTGTGATTTGTGTGAACAAAAATCAGGCTTCTTTTTTATCAATTTTTTTGCCAAAATATTAGCTCAAATGTTAAAAATGTGCAGATAAGTTGAAATTTAGTCTTAAAATGTTTCTTTTGTAGTGCTTTTTGTGATTTTTATTATAAAAGTCTAATTTTTACAGATTCATTGGGATAAGAAACGTTCTCGAAATTTCATCGAAAATGTCCACTGGCTTGATATTATTATGCAGCATATACAATTTGAATTAACAGAAAATATTTAGTTAGAAAAAACATGTAGAATGAATTTTTACATCCGAATTTTTTCGGTAGTGTATTGTGAGCACCACGAGTAACTCTCGGCAAGTAGTCTTGGATCTTATTTTTTTTCTATCCATGATCCTGTGAGCTAGTTGGTTTTGTAAACTTCCAAACAGAATCGCCTCTATGCGATCGATTTTAGAACGCTGTGGTGGTGACCTCTTGTCGGCTATCCAGGCACCGTTCACGTTCCTTCTCGGAGCGTTCAAACTGGTGAGGCATAAGGTCTAGATTTATCCTAGAGACGCCACTACGGCGTCTATTTGAGGAGCTCTCAAGCTGGTGAAACCTTTGGCTGGTTGTTCGCGAGGACGAAAACTAAAGAATGTAACAACAAACAAATGATAAAACAAATAAAATAAATGCCAACATCAAATAAGAAACTCAATTTGAGCTTGCCATGTTTGCAGAAAACTCTAGCATTTTCAATCACGCAGATAATCCACAAACAGTAGTAGGGAAGCAGATAATCCAGAAATAGTATTAGGGAATCCAGGAAATAAGCTTGATGAACAATGTTACAAAGCAGATTATTTACCCAAATGAGGCGTCAACTTTATGGACCAGTTCAATGCTTTAAAATGAAAATCTTCTTTGATGTCCATGTAAAGAAATGGTAGCTGGGCAGGTTGTAGTGGTAGCGTTCTTTTACAGAGATGGCTCATTCAGGCTTCAGGAAGGCTATTATGTAAAAATTCTAGCCTTGGATGCTGAGAACAATTAAATTTGTTGTGTTTTCCAGTAAAGAAGACTCTAGAATTTTCCTTCATTGATAGTGATTAAATAGTGACTTAACTTCCGTGAAAGTTTTTTGTAGAATTGTGTTTGATTCAATCTTCATTTCATCCCATTATATGAATATTGTCCTGATCTCTGCTTGAAATGTGCAACAGTCGTCATGGAGTCGGAAGGATAGTTGACGACCAAAGAACACGCAATAACCCATATTCACTTCCACTTTGTTCATCCCTGTGAATTTTCATCAGTTCATGTATCATACGGTTTTTTGGCTCATTCCTCTCGGCTTGGAGTGAAAGTCTTGAAGCCGTGATGAAAACAAAGGATCGTAGAGGTAATGTCTACTTTGTTAAGCGATGACCCATCTCTCAACAAGATTGTGAAGTAACTATTATTTATCTCATGCCAGACCCAACGAGCATTTAGCCTGCTGTGGGGTAAGAGGCCAATTCAGGAGTATAAAAAGTATTTAAGTCGGGATATTTTGCAAAGTTTCAGTAATTGCAGCCATCGAAATTTTTCTGTTCTTGTTTAACTGGTTCTGCTTTCTGGCAGATGACTGAATTAGACAAAAGGATTCCAGGATCATTGTGTATTTCCCATTTTTTACCAGTGTTTCTTTAACAGCAGGAAATTGTGGTGAATATTCTCAATTTTTCCACTCTTTCCTCAATATTCACTTTGCAAGAATTGAGAGTCTAATATAAGTCTTAAATACCTGAGTAAATTTCTTGTACTCTAGCGATTTTGCGATGTGACTAGCAAAGTGAGTGCAGATCTGTTTCAAACGATCTTCCTTTCATGTATGCATGTTATGCTTTAAAATAATGGTTTCATAGTAGCATTTATTTGAAATATAATGTAGTGATACCTCGAAGCTACGCAATAAGTGAGACAGGCGTCAATTCGCGTAGAACTTTCCGTAAAAATGCATACAAAAGTTGTCCAATCGGGACTGGGGGCTAACTAAAACACTAGTTTAAGGAAAATATGCATATATATATATATCCATTGTTATTAGTTTTTATTACAGTAAAATTCATCGTTTAGACGAACCTCAGTTGTAACGTAACGTTTCAACGTAGAAAGTTTCACGAAATTAAGCAAACTCTAATGACGATGCACTGAATTTTTCTCTGTCACGTAGAATCTGTTCATAACACACTGGTAATTTTTGAATCCTTTTTTAAGGGGAAAATGCCTTCTGCGCAATCTTATCAATATTTTTTTAAATTTGCAATCTTTTTCAATTCAACTGAGCCCTTGCGTGAATTCGTTATGTGAATGAAGGACGTATGTAGCAGCGATCGGGAAAATGAAGTCGACAATAAAACGCAATAGATTTTTTCCATAAATCAGGAGGATTGTTTACATTAACAGAAAGTTGTACTTCCTGATAGAATTGATTCAGAATTTTTGACCAAAAAAGAATATTGAGGTTTTGTATCAAACAATTTGGCAATAGATAAAATTATCGCACTTCTTTTTAGAAAAATAAGGAGGAACAAAAGTGGTTTCGTTAGTTTATGTGTTATTTTCAAATCACGTAGCTCCAGGATAGTATGAGTCAGGATATTACTGCATAATAATATAATTCTTTCACCCCATTGTTTTCTGAAGAAAACGGGTGAGTTTCATGAGCTTTTAGGCGAGGAGTGGGTTATCTCTTCAATTTAGGTATAAAGAATTTTTTAGCTTTTTCAAATGCTATGGAATATAAGCCACCATTAGGCACGCAATGAAGACATCATCTAACCACGACTGTACTGTGTTCATTTTCTTTTGAGTTTCAACAGATCAGATATTGTCCATGGCAGCCAATTCAAATAGTTGAAAAGAAGAAAAAGCCAGTTATTCGCTGATTTTGTAGTTCACATATGTATGCGGGCTTCCTTGCCAATGCGTTTTCATTTGAATCCTTAACATAACTAACAAATGAGGATGAGTTTGTCTCGATGTGATGTAAACGATTTTCATCCTTTGAGTTATCTTTGTCAGCACAGAAATCTCTTTAATAGGTATATTTATGGAGGAAAGTTCACAGCAAGACCTGCAATATACACGAAAATATTTCTTTGAGAGTTATGATAATATCCTTACAATTTTTGGCTGCGTGAATTTTGTAGTATGGAGCTATTTCATATTAATCTTTGGCTACCTTTAGAAGACAGTTTTGAAATTTGATTGTTTTCTTATTTGAAAGATGTTGCAAGTAAATTGAAGTTTATGACGTTGTTTTCAATATAATATGATCCTAGTCCTTATTCATTACTTATTGACGCAAGTTCATAAGTATGGACTGTTGTGTGTCTGAACATCTGTTCTAGGTGAAAATTGGTTAGACAACCAGTGGTTACCATCAATCCACATAAGCTGACTAACCATCATCAACGTTTAACCAACAACCTCTTCAGCACTGCTTCGCCGGCATTGCCCAAGGCGAGTGGAAGAGTGAATCGGAGCAGGCAGGCACAATGGTACCCGGGTAGCTTCCACGGAATGCACATCAACGCAAAACGGAATGCATTAACGCGTAATACTGTTTGTTGCCTAGTGATGATATGCGATGTCCAGTGCATATTAAATACACTAAAGGCTAATAATGACATTGAAAAAAAGTTGTCTTGCCGTAGTTAACTGCGTCCAGTTGCCTGCCAAACAGAGCTGCTCCATCCCGAGTAAATGCGTGCTTGGATAGGGAAAAACGGCGAGCCGACGACAAAAACAGGATCAACTTTACTTATTTATTAGCCTTCCAGGTAAATTGCAGATAGGGCAAGCGGCAGAAGCAGCAACGGCTAGTTAATGTTAGTTGCGCGGCATTTAATAGTTTATGGTATTGAGAAATTTGAAATGTAACAGGTATGCAATGTGAGAAGGGACAGGTGTTCTTTGTGCGAAATGCTTTATTGCTTAAAAGGTCAAAACGAACAGTGCACTGGTGATTTTGTAGATTGCAGATACCGCTTGGAAGGATTAGATTTGGGTGGCTGCTCCGCCCAGATATGGAGACTATCGCTGCAGAACCATTGCTCCAATTTATGTATCTTAATATTTTTCTTGTAGCCTGGAGTGAAAAGTGGCTGGAGCTGAGTCGATAATAAATATTTGAACTTATTTAGATTCCAAGCAAAATATTTCAGAAATACGCCTTGGATCCAAATGAGTTGTGAGCCTTTTGGGAATAATACAATTATATAACAATTAGATCCTACTTCTTGGTTGAATTTTTCTATTCCTGCTGCGTAAAATTTTTCGTACAATTTGAATACAGTATTAATAAAATGAAATTGTTATGAAAATACCATGTTAAGTTAATGAAATATTTGCTGAAAACACTCTCTCTTCTATTTTAGTTTACTAATATATTTAAACACGAATATTGTCAAATACTTTGCTTTAAATAATCTGCTGATTAAAAGTGTATAAACATAATAATATGAAGACATCTTTGGGCAAACCTGTATTGAAATGAAGACGTCGGAACACAGTGAATTGTGCGTAAAATTACTATTTAATGATGAATTAATTCGATCGTTATGTCTGCAAGAATTTTCTACTATCTAAATATGAAAGTCAATTAAAATTTTTAAATGAACATCTGTATAATTCCTTTCATCCAAAAATTCATTCTTTCAAGATATTTCGGCAAACTGATAAATATTTTCTTCAGGAAAGTATATTTTTACACTTCCTGTAAACAATTGGTACAAACTATCAATGTCTATACTATTTTTCATAGTGGTGCCAAAGCTCAGGAGATACTCTATAATGCTAAAGCTCAACGGTGGGCGGGAAGCAAAATTTTTTTCAATGTGCAACGGTGACTATAAGTTCCCGTTTCTAGGGTCGCAACCCTCCTCCATTTGTGCACCATCTTGTAAAGAAGAAGAAAGTGGGATACCCCTATATCTCATGAACGATATTTGCCACCAAAAATGGGTCGGCAAACTTGTGTAGAATTTAATTTATAGCAACTTATGCATTTTGCCAAATATTTTGATTAAGCATTCTTAAAACAAGTTAAAACTTAAATTATTTTTTCTTGAAAACATTTTTAGCCCATTTCCTTTCGTCATTTTTGCTCATAAAAAGTTGTGACCATGATAAATAATTGTTTAAGCAAAACTTGGCTGAAATTTAACTTTAACCACACCACCACAAATTAAAAAAAAAATTTGCCTGGCAAAATGTTTTGTGAGTTTTTGCACTGGGAGATTTGTGCTCGCGAAACGTTTATTTGGCTTGAAAATGCGTTTTTCATGTGACTTTTTGTTTTTGAATGATGGGCTCAATTTTTTCGGTGTAGTTTTAAGCCTGTAACTTTTTTAATTAGTGACATCACGCGAAAATAATATATCTACAAGTTGTTGCAAATTAAAATCTTCACAAGTATGTCTTATCCAACTTTTTCGTGGGAGCTAAGATTCGCGAGATATGGAGGAGTCCCAATTTCTTCTTTTTTTCAGGGTGGTGCCTAAATTAGGCGATCTGCGACCCCAGAAACTTGAACTAAAGTTCATCTTTGGACTCACAACACGTTGCAAAAATGTCTTCTTGCCTTACTATGATGCACTGTTGAACTAAGTACCATTTGACTGGACTAGATAGTTCATACTGTTTTCATCAATAAATTTTGCGGAATAGTCTTCCGTTTTTTGCTTAGCCCTCATAAAAATTTGTACGAAATGATGTTATTGGATTGTCGAAATTGATTCTAGTTTTTAAGCATATTTATATTTTTCATGCATACATATTATACTCTGGTAGGGAAGAAAATTTCGGGACCAATATTTTAGGCGACAATTGTAGGCCTGAAAAGAGTTCATATGAATTGAGTCGTTTCGGATATTTAATGCCTTCTTTGCTTTAATTACACACGAGCAGCAAAAACGGATAATAAACCTTCTGTAAACCAATTGTTTGAGAAAGATTATAGTTAGATGCGTTATTTTTCAGAATAGTTTTCAAAAGTTATTTCAAAGAATCTTCACGAAAAATGTTTTAAAGTGGAGCAATTTGTTGGCAATATTCGAAATATGTTGTATCTTTTTATTGATTTATAGCCATTTTTCTAAAAGAAACAGCTCACAGGCGCCTATCTGCATTCTTATCAATAATTCAATTCATTTTTTTTTGAGAAGATGTTTTGCAGAGACATTTTAAAAATTGCATCTCTGTAATTTTTCTTGTTATTTAGAAAAGGATCTTGTATGAATTTTTGCTTGTCATGTGTGAAGTAACTGGGAAAATATTTTTTTCTAAACATTATAATGTAATTTTGTTAGAAGTATAGTTTTCTTATAAACGAGCAAAGTGAAAAAAAATCACAGAAAATGTATTGCAGTGCTGGTCAAAGTTGGAAAATTCCTGTGTTGTATTTACAAAAGATACTAGTAAACTCCTAACGTTGCTACTAGTCCCCTGCTTAATAAAATGTTGAAAATAGACGCAGCCATCGAAATCTCAAAGAAGCTGATTTCTCAGAAAAATATTTTATGTAAATCACTAAATCCTTAAGGCCTACTACTAAACTTTCAGAAAAAAACCAAAAATCTTTAAAAATTTAAATTACGCGCTAACATGCGAGAATGAAAATAATAAATAGACCAGGGCGGATCTGTAGTAAACAACTTTTCACTTATCAAATGCACTTTACAAAATTAAAAACGGATTATTAGGGCAGCCTCAGGATTTTTCGCTGAACGTGGTAATAAACTCTAAAACAGTGCTGGGCGGCTTCGAACTCAGCCGTAGGAGCCATGTTTTCATCAATAGAATCTGCAGCCGCCCAGCACTGTTTTAGAGTTTATTACCAAGTTTATCAAAAATTGCTACATTTGATAGGTGATAGGTTCAAACTTCTATAAGCTTATGTTTCTTTCAATTTATTGCAATTTTGCAGCAAGGGTTAAATGTTTAAAGATTTTTAACCAATCCTATCTTATAGAAAATTTTACTACGCAAGTTTTATTGCCGCTCCACTTTGACCTAAAATGAACCGTTTTGAAGTTAAGAGTGAGGAAAGTAGGAAAAAAAACAATTTTTTTAACATTTCGATTTTTATTTTAATGTTCCCGACTTTTTTGAGAAGGAGCATAAGTCAATTATTGTTATACGAGTTATTTCACAGCTTTTCCTGCAAAAATCAGTGTCCCCATCTACTCAACGGCCAACTGAAAACAGATCCACCCTGGTCTAAAATGTGTGTCAGAATTGATCAGGGATTGTCAATGTTGTGAAACAAATTGATTCAATCGATTAATCTTTTGTATAGTTTATTTTTTCCTGGATTTATTTATTGAAACAGTACCTAAGTATTTTCAAATCTAGTTAGAGTTATGTTTATGTACCATAAATCAACCTTTCTATATCGTCGATCATACGGACATAAAGTAGATTTTTAGCTAGTGGATTATGCCACCGATAATTTTTTGAAGTAATAGGTAACCCTTCCAAATTTTTAGTAAACAACCATTGAATAATATGGTTTTCATATTTTCTAATGTTATTTGTAACAATTCATTCAAGGACAATGCATAAATGTGACCATATTTGATAAAATAACAATCAAAATGGAGAGGTGGGGATTATCGATGGCTCCCAGTAACATCGCACGAAGTTAATTTTGTTATTTGCTTCTTCTTTTTTAAAAGCAAATGTTGATTTTAATTCTTAAATTATATTTTTAATTCTTATAATTTAACCCTCCGACTGCCTCCTGGGTCGTTTTCGTCCGAGTGAAAATTAAAAGTTGTTTTAACTTTTGTACACCGCTAGAAAGGGCGCTGCTGTGCCTCTGTAAAAAAAGTCACGCCCCTCTAGTAACTGTCTACCAACTTTCGCTGTCCCAGTCCCGTTCTAGCCATCGTGGTGACAATATCAAAATCGATTCGGACGAAAACGACCCACGTAGGCAGATGGCGTTGATCTCGACGGTAAGTAATTTTTTCGGTTTATTCGTTTGAAAGTGTTAATTGTGGCTGTAAAAGTGCCACAAAAAATTCTGACCGAGAAAAAAATTTATTAAATTTTTATTGGCCATTTTGAGGTTTCAAATTTAAGGGCTTTTTTAAACAATAATTGAATGCGGTATATATTTTTCTTGAAACTACACTCTTCCTCTTAATTTTCTTTTTTTTCGTTTCGATATATTTATTCGTCTTGAATGATTTTTTTACTCCATTTTCTTTGATTTTTTTTATATTATAAAATCTAATTGTTGATAATTTTCTGGTTAATATTTCAAGTTAAAGGTTTGAAGAACCTCCATGATTTTTTTCAGATTTTTTCGCAGCACTTTAACAGCTTGAAAAAACGGCAAGACGAAAACGACCCTTGTTGGCAGACCGAAGGTGCCGAAAAAACGTAGGCGGATGAAGGGTTAATAATCGTTAAAAAAAATTTTGTGGCAGAATAATTGTTTTTAAAGATTTTGGTTCAGTTAAATCTTTTCGTGTGGTTTCTAAAACCAATGACCTGATATTTAGGTTGTGAATGTGATTAACGCAGAAAATATAAATATTTCCTAGTTGAAAAGTTTGAGGCATTTGAGGCCAGCACCGCTAGATGCTGCATACTATTTCTTAGGTCGTTAGCGCATGCACTTAGTTTTCACCAATGCGAATGCATTTAAACGTCCAAGCGACTGTTGGTTGTTGGTTGTTTGTTGTTCGGATCCATCAAAGATGCAGCTGTCGCACTTGCCTATCTGTGCAAATACAGATGCTCATCTTCTGTACGTACCACCATCAACAAATCAACAAGTCGCGGAGTATTGATGATGACAAATAGTATGAAAAAACCAACATGATGACCTCCCTATAAGTGGAGTAAGTACATTTGCGCGAGCACTTGTTTTCCGATATGTTGTGTACTTCTGCGTGTTCTGTATCGTATCTTCGTCCAGAAGGGTCTTCTTCTATTTGTTAGCCATTCCAAAGACAAATATCGTCGCAAAGTACAGTTTCAATTAGAATTCTTGGGAAAACAATATACGGCGGTAATAATGATGATGATCCTCATGATGGCGGCGATCGGATGATAAAATCGTGAAGTTGATGGCCACGATGGCGATGATGGACTACGAAAAGAGACCGTTGCAATTGGAATGGAATGGAGATCGGTAAAAGGACAGATTTTTCTGGATGGTTGGATAGATGGATGTTTGGATGGATTGATGATGGACGATCGGACGGACAGGAGCAGACATAGCCGCTAAACGATGCGATGCAGACCGCGATACCAAGCGTTTATTGTTACGACAATTACAACAAACACCAAGCCACCATGGTCTGCCGATCTACGTTTGGATTAGTGTCTCTAATAGTTCGACATTTTGTCGGTGACATGATACAGGCGACAATCGATGACCGACGTATTTCGATACAAACATCTTTGGACGCTCGAAAGAAGTGTGACAACATCTTAAGTTGTCACCGGCCCCAGGAAAAATCCTCTGGTATGCGTTCTATTGGAACAAGACAGCTTACAAGCGCGGAGAGAAGTAACGACGACGCGACGGCAGCTTCTGCGGCTACCTACGGTGTTCAAGCTGCAATTACATTTTTCTACAACTATTGATGTTGATTATGATGATGGTCATTATAAATGACGACCGATCCTTCTAGGACAGCAAGTCGTTTTTCAACATACCGTTGTTGCTGGTGCAAATGGCTGGAAAATCTGTGGTCTGACTAGGTCCTCTTCGATGAAATAGAGGTGAAGCTTCGAAAAGTTGTTTCTGAACGAGTATCCTATCCTGATTCAAGCAAGTTCCGCTGATGTTAAACTCAGTGGACATTTTTTAGGCCTTTCATTCTAAACTTTTCATTCAAAACTGTCTGTTGGATATGATAGATTCTTAAAATAGAACGGCCGCGGTCAGTTCGTGAATAAGAAATTCGTAGTTGTGAGGTTCAGAAGAAAATAAATTACGGTGGGCTTTAAAAATTTGAATCGAATGTGACCTTGTTCACATGACCGACAACTTCTGCACGCTCCCTTGATTCCGATTCCTATCGTGTGATCAACTTATGGATGTATCTTCAAATACTTTTCGCCCAGCAGCCTTTAGCGAACCTCACTTGGTTTGTCTTCCAGCCTGAAGAAAGTCACGATCCAACTTTCAATATGATTATACAGATGATCGATCGATCTGCTCTCTTCCTTCCATAAGTCTGGGAACCTTTGTGCAACGTTTTGAAGTTGTAGGATTCCACCCTTCGCGAGCCATTCAAATCATCCGAAGTTGAATGCCGCCAATTTCTAATCCGGACAATCAACATTTTACTATGACGGAGCGATATTCAACCCAGCGTTCTGTATTCGCGATTCGCTATATTGAATTGCAGTCATGCTCTTGCCCCAGACATTGATAATGAAAAATTATATTTGTTACGGTCTTGTGTGTACGTAATGAGCGCGAATGTAATGTGTTTACAGTAAACCGATTTTATTCTTAAAGGCAAATCGTTTCTGCGCGATAAGACCCATGTTGCGATTAGAGGTATGTTAAATTAATGTGTGTCAAAAAACAGTTTGCAGCAAACTGGAGAAGACTAATCTCCTATTAAAAATCCCATCTGAAACATAATTGATCCAAGAACGAAACATCTTTTTCGCTGAGAGGAAAATATGATGGTAAATATATCTTCCAGCAATTGTGCAATTTGAAAGATTCGTGGGTTTAATTGCAGTTTTCATAAGCCAAATACAAAGAACAATGCAATTTTCTACCATCGAATCGTTGAATATTTCAAGGCGGCAAAAAGTAGATAGTTCGATACGCCTGCATTGTTTAGTCGAAAATTGACTTTACCGATGATTTCTTCGTTTGAAATGATTTGCTACACAGCAACATCACGAGTTGTAGGAAGGAACCAAAGACGTTCACAGCAAAGCCATAAATTAAGAAGTTGAAGTATCATCCACGGTCGAACTACTATATGAAAAGATTATTTCCCGAAAGCTTCGACTATCCTGCTATTGAAACTTAAAACTTAAAATTTATCCTTGAATTTTCAATTCGATAGACTGAATCTAGAATTGAATTGAATGGAGAAACAATTTCAAGTTTAAACTCTTGCTCAGAATCTATGTTTTCCATTGACATATTTCATAGATATTAGCAAGGAAGATGCAAGTTCAATACAGATTACTCTTCGAGATCCTTGCTCTCAATATTCGGGTATTTTATGAAGTTTATTCGAATTAATAGGAACGTTTTTCTTGAAAATGATCGGTATCCACTTTAAGGCTTTGATAGAAGAGCGTCAGCTTTCTAGTGGTATCAAATATTGTCAATTTTAAACAAACCAACCACTACAATATGATGGATCATATCTTGCCCGGGACTAAAAGCTGAAAAGATAATAGTATTCGAACCATCCTTAATTCTGTCAAAATAACTACTGGAATTTTCATTTCTCTGAATGTATTGAAACACACACATGAGATTATGTTGTAAGCATATATATTTATATGTATTTCCGCTACACATTTCCGTGGAAACATATTTTTTCTTTTCAAATCTGTTGTTCATAATGATATTTGTTCAATGGTTGATCCCTTATAGCGGAATTTCTGAGCCGTGTTGCCGCGAAATTTTAAGGGGTTACATAGGTCTTGGAGAAAAAAACAACTTTTTCAAAAAATTGTATGTATTTTAAAAACCAAAAATCTATTTCATTTAAAATTTACACACATAAAAGTGAAGCATTTCAAAAATTTGTAAAAAACATTTCAGTCAAAAAATTCGAAAATTGTCAATTTCCTGTAGTTTTCCTGGTCCAACCTTTTTTTGCGGTAGGCAGAATATTTCGGTGCAGGTTCATCTCAAATCAAAAATTCAAAAAAAAATTCTTATAGTTTATGCCCTTGGCTCATGCTTGATCGAAGATATTGAAAAAAATGAAATTTTAAATTTTGAGATGGATTGGAATCAATTTCCGTCTCATTTTTAACTTCCCAGTATATGGGAAGTTCTTGTAATCGCCTCGAAAATCGAAATTGAAATTTTCAACTTTTCTTTACGTTTTGAGGTCTATAGAGTATATACAAAGTGTTTTAAGAAAGGGAGATGTATGTGTGTGTGTGTACGTACGTACGTCTGTACGTTCGTGGACACTTTTTTCTACGAGCATAACTCACGTAAACAAAGTCGTATCGACTTCGTTGAGATGTCAATCGAAGCGTCTTTAAAATTTTAAGAGCTGATTAGTTTTTGGAAAATTTCGGTCGGGGGGGTTTGCTGTTTTGCCCGTTTGAAGGTCATTTCTGTCATGCGTTATATATCGCGAACCCAAAGTAAGATTTCCTTGACCAAGTTAGCAATCGACGCAAATTAACATTTACGTGATTCTATCAAATTTTTAAAAAAATCGTTGGAGCCGTTTTTTAATTTTTTAAAAGAAAGTGCAAAAAATTGGGTTATTTTTTCAAAAACAATAAATTTTTAACCTTATTTTCAAGTCCAAGTAATCAATGTTTATGAAATTGATATACTCCAAACAATGTTTGTAAAAACAACATCAAAACTTTTTCTCATTAAAATCATTAAAAGTCATCATGATTTTCAAGGTCATTTTTATCATTCACTATATCTCACAAACCAGATATAATATTTGCATCATTATGGTATCAGTAGACGTGTATCAACATTTTTATGAAGTTTTTAACATTATAAAAATTCGTTTCAGCCATTTTTTTACTTTAATAGAAGAAAATGCGAAAAATTATGGTTTTTTCCATAAAAAAATATTTTTTTAACTTTTTATGAAATAAAGTTTTTTTTTAGCGACTTACATTGAGTCCAGATGCAAACAGTAATTCGTTCACCTCATTCGCGATATCCAGAGCATCTTTTTGATGTTGTGATGTTTGATGCAAAATAAAGGAGCTGATTTTACGCGGTGGAACCGCGCTGTATTCGTATTCATAATACGCTAGTTGAGGCAGAGCGCACGAATCGACCACGCCGTATTCAAATCTATATAGCTCCGGTAATATTGCTCGAATTTACTTCAAATTTGGTATGAATACTTTTCAAGTATTATACTTTTATATGGTATGATCGATAATGATCGATTTTTTGAAAATATAAGACCTATGTAACTCCTTAAGGTGACATGGCGCAACTAGTGAAGTATCGCAAAGTTTAGGAATTTTCTTGGAAATTTACTAAAGTGTAATTCACGATTAGTCGTTGTCATATCTTTTTTGTCGTGTACGCATGCAAAAAATCTAGCTATTTATCTATCTATCGATCTATCTATCTATTTAAACAGCTTCTTGAAAATCTGGACTATCGTGAATGAACCAATTATTTTTCTCGATCAGAATTGATCTAAAATCTATGGAGTCTATGGGTGATACTATTGGTACAAGTTTTTCAGATGCTTGCGAATTTTTGCTAGGTTTTTCTCGATTATTTTGGATAAACAACAAGTATATCCTGCTAGGGATCATATGGTGGACCATATGAAATTTCCAGTTTTAAAGATTTTCCAAAATCATAACATCTCGTATAATTTACGCCCCTTTGACTAAGCTCCTAAAACTGTGTATCTCTTACAGGATTAGTGGGTGAAGTTATTATGCCCATTAGTTCGTTTACTTCTTTTCTGTACTATTATTTTTGAACATTGCTTTTGTTACGCATTTGTATTTGATGCCAATTGGTTCGTTTTTGATTTTTGCTGATGTAACAAGAGGCAAATTAACTGAAAAACTTCGTTTGTTGAGTCCACACAACACCGTTTTCATGGCTCTCAACTGTTAAATTTCCTTTGCAATAATTTCTAGTTCGATCAACTTTTGAAGTCAATAAATTGACTACTAACCTACATACTTGACGTTATGCCAATTTTATTCATATTTTTTTTAGTAAAGAAGTGAATTTGATATTATTTATAAAAAACGGAGCCATACTGCGACTCTCGTCAATAATTTTGTATAATAAATGGGGAACATGTTGCCAGTAATATTCTCTCAAATATTACATAGTTCTTGACTTTGCTGAAATTTTTGATGATAATTTTTTTATACTAGTCATCTTCAAAAGTTTTACAGAGAGCCAAATATATTTTTTTCACTATACACTGTATCTATGCTTTTTCCTTTATGTGCGTACACATTGTTGGGTGTCTACATTTGAATTTATCATACAATCAATGCGTCCAGAATTGCCCCATCTTCTTCATGCTCATTAAGCATGCGGTACTTGCCAGCACTAAAACACCTTTCGTACGTGACGCCGCTGGATCCTCACATATCAAAGCATAGAATCCACGACGGAATCTTTTAGTGGATTCGAAGAAAGTACTTAAGATACACTTGCAAAATCGACGAGGTCTAGACTGTTCGCTGGATGCACTTCAAGATTCTTTCCAGAGTCATTAAACTGTCTTTGATGGAATTCTATCTTTAATGCATTTATAGATGCATTATTCGATTGGAAATTCCACACAATCAAATATTTCGAATGCTTTAAACGTTACTCGCCAGCAATTTATGTATGCCCTGAATGGTAATATAAGATTGACTTCAATTTGCTTTCAACAATGTTGTACGGATAGCATAAAATCGCACGGATATAATGTTTAGACAATGTTTAGCACTTTTATGAGCTGCAGTTATCGTATTGAAGAAACACAGATAGCAGTTGTAGATAAATTTATTTTTAAGCCGATGATCGTATGTGATTTTAGATTAAAACTAGTTTGATGCTACAGATTGGGTAAATTTTGAGAAACCAAATAAGCCATTCTGCTGGCGATGAAGTAAGATGAACATCATATTTTTTTTAAAACCAAGAGCTGAAAATTTAACTAAAGTTTTTTCAAGTGCTTTTGAGATATCTTTGTAAACAATCTTGTTTTCTTCGACTCAATATTACTTGAAAGCAGTTTTAGGTACTTTTTGGAAATATAGTACAACTACTTCAAAAGAATTGCATATTATTGAAAAAGCAAACCAGTTCGTTTTTTCAAAATTTTGTGGACAAAGAACGGAGTTTTTGCCTTAATAAGTAAAATAAGAAATGAAATCTTTATATGTCTTTTCTATAGTTTTTACTTAAAGATTGATAACCTGTTTGCAACGATTTGTAACATGCAGTTGATTACGTATACAATTTCCACTCTTAAAAGTGAATGTAGTGGACAATCTCTTGTTCGGAGCATTATATTTCCTTGATATATTGTGTGAAAGAGAGTGTTGAGTTCGATTAAATCAACAAGCGACATCTATTGCAAAGTTCAACATCAATTACGGTCATGTTTTGATCCGTGATTTTGTCCAAATTACGTTCCGGAGTTAATTTGAGTATATATGGAAAAATTCATATTTTGAAATCCGATAGTGGTCAAAATGAGCAATGGTATTAAAACTATATAATTTAGTGATAACATAAACAGGCTTCGATTTTAATACATTCAAGAAAAAATTGTGAATGTTTCTATGACAATTTGGTTCCTTTCTAAAGTTGATTAAGGGTCGAATTTTTTTCCAAAAGATAATTTAAAACTACTTTTTATGTCACTAATATCGGCTTCATCACTAGTCGAATTCATTTGACGATTCAAAAACTATCTATTGTATGAACAAAATTCTACTTAATTACAATCACTTCAACAAAATTCTACGTTTAAGGTTTACTCAACTTGAAATAAATTTATAAACATACATCCTGAATTATAATCGAACCAATAGGCTGCTAGACCCTACGAAATATGTACCATCTATCCATCCATACTGAAAAAATAAATATTAAAAATAACAGCAATTAATGAAAATTGATGAGGAGAGAGATTTGGTGGAACCAAAAATGGTTTTAGTTGGCAAAAGTTCAACATGTCGAGAAGTGGAAGCGACAAGCTATCCTTTCAAGATTTTCATCCCAGAAACATTGAAAAACAGCGTTTCTTGCGAAGAACCAATCGAACATTTAGCCTTTTATTTTGTTTATATTTCAAAACAATCCCCACCTCCACCCAAACAATGCTAGATATTGGTACAATCGTTCGCAGGGGCTTCTTCAAAATGAATTCAAATAGAGATCGAGTCATCATTGGCGAGATATGATGTATTTGTACTTCGTATTTTATAAGAAAATAAAATAAATTCGGTGCACAATAAATTTTAGATGCGAAACAAATCGCAAATCGAGACATTTGCGATTATCTTCCACACTTATTAACTCAGAAAATTAGTTTATTTTGCCTTGGTCAGTGAAATTCGTCCTTGAAACAGCATATCGGAATGTTATTCACTCCAAAGTGGTTTCAAAAAAAACATCTCCAGCCCGGACGACGGAAAAGCTTCATATATTTCCTAAGAAAAATCTATTGATATCTCCTAAGAATAAATATTTTTGTACTTTTATTAAAAGCTGGCACATTCGCATGCATCGTGAAGAAAGGAAACAGCAATGAATTGGAAGAAATAGTACACGGAAACGAAAAAAACTGAAAGTCTTAGGGAGGTTAGCTTATAAATAAGGAAGCTTATTTTCATTCAAACGATCAAAGACAGAAAGCCAATTTATTGAATCAATTGAGAAAATTTAATTTAAACTTATAGTGCGAGCGGAATATGTGGAAGAAAATGTTTTAACTTGCTACTGAAAAGTCTCGTTTTTTTCGGATCAAAGAGCACCTTCCTTAAGACCCGATAAACCAATGAACACAAAAATACTTTGTGATTGTAAAAAAAGACTATTAAATTTCATACAGCAAACTGAAATATATGTTTACTGTTAAAAGTAATACCGATTTGGAAAGAACAAAACAAATTTTTCTGCACGTTTAAAGTTGGCGCCGTATCAAAAATACTACCTCTGGAATAAATTTGTCTGTTTTGAATAATAAAACAACCTTGTTACAAGGACAGTCAAAATTTCATTCATTAAATTTTGATCAATAGATTCAGAGAAAAGTACACAAATTTGGAGATAATTTCTCCACATAAATATGCTCGTACCTACCTACTACGTACCTTGATCATTATAACTCGAAAGCACTTTCTGTAGTTGACCCAATAAAAATGTTAAATTAAAAAGTTAGAAGAATAAACACAGCATAATCTGTGAACTATACTTATTTGAAAAACAGCACTTTGCAATTGAATATGGCCTCTATTACTTTCCAAATGAGCATTTACTGCTATTTAAACTCAAAACTAAGAGATCGTGACTTCTTATTAACCTTTCATGACACCAGCACATGCTTTTTTGCAGCCATTTCAGTGAACCTGAGAATACTATCAACCATCACGAATCCGTATCTATCCAATGAAAGATACAACAAGATGTGTATATCGTAAGGCATTTGGAGCTCTCATGCGATCGGAAAAAACATGTCGCGTTCGTTGGTTTTTTTTTATTTTTGGATAAATACTATCTCCCCTGGCGTTTATGAAAGAATTCGAAAGATGTATGTATTCGCGGCATGATTGATATCCAACATGTCACGAAGCTCAATCTAAACCCATTTGGACATCCGTTTAGTTCGGAATTATCCTTTAACAAATAGTAGCAAATTAGCATACAGTTCGCTGTGGGTAGTTTCGGTGTGGCACTGTCAATCGGCTGCCAATCTGGCCCGCATGCAAGACATGTTGGTAGCCATAATCCCATTCATGATTTATTTGCTGTCTATCCGAATTAAGGAATAAATCTCATCGGTCACGGCGAAATGGTTAAAGATGCATCATCAAAGCTTCCACCGAACTATGATGCGAAGCGAGAGGAGCCGAAACTACGATAAAGGAGCAATAAATCGCACGGTGTGCCGTACCAGCTAACCCCAACTAGCATTGTTACCACTCATGTGATCTCGTTGATCTTTCCAGGAGTCATGTATTTGGGTCTCAAACCTGAATTATCCAACGGGCAACGAACGTTCATATGTGCATTGACTAGGCATATCGTGTATGCATCCAAGACTTTGGATACCCTCATAATTCGTGTGTTGAACGTTACATGGCCGGCGGCATTCGATCATCGCATTGCATTGTTACGATGACGGCGAAGTGGGTCTTACGGCCAAAACAGCAATAAAACACCCACTTGACTTAAGTGGACAAGACTGTGTTTCCGCGGAAAATACCGATGAGCAATAATTTGTAGGAATTGCGCATTCCTCCGCAAACGGACAGGTACACACATAAGTATGCACATTCAGTTCAGATGTGTGGAAATATTGTTGTGGGAAAATACGTGAGCCAAGGAGATCGTAACGTTCGATTCGAAAGGAAAAACAGTCGTCAACGACGCATACTATGGCTCATTATCATTTCCAGCACTTGCTCAACCAGTTTCTCAGTTCTGTGGGTTGTTCTAAAGAAATTGCATCTCAGCATGATAACTAGATTGTTTTTAATGAGCTAAACCTTCACATCGTGTAAAAAACTTGGACTGGTGGCAATTTAAAAGACGTACTAGATTTTTTTAAATACCACTATCATGATAAGTTTTCAAAGTCTAATTCTGCATAGGCAAGCAATGTTCAATACCAAATCCTAGTCTTAGCTCGAAAAATAACGCCGAGAAAACCATAATGTTACTATAATAGATTGAATGAAGGAGTAGGAGGTTAGAGTAGCACATATAATTAACACCGAAGATCTCCTTTTATGATATCGAGGGAAACGATTGAGAAATCATACCAATTGAGAAACTTTTATAGAAGGATAATGAAGCAATAGCTGTTGAAATAGTCTGACCTTTGATGATTTAAATAATAATTATTTATTTTAATATATTCATTGATTATTTCATGCTGACCCACTATAAAGTATCGTACAGAATTTTACTTATATTTCAATTGAGGAAATTTTTGAATCCCATCGGTTGTTTTCCGTTTGCAGCGTATCTCGTTATTTTAGGTGTTTTTCAAATCGAATCGGTTATTTTCTGAATGAAATTGGGAATTTTTCAAATCAAATTGGTGCTTTTCCAAATTTCATTAAAAAGATTACAACACAATTAATTTGAAAGAAGTGTCAATTAGATTTGAAAAATTATCAAATCGATTCAGAAAATATCGGATTTGATATGGAAAACGCCGATATCTAAGGAGTATTGCTATTTATAGTTTTATATATGAAATAAAAATTATGATGGAAAGTACTAAATAGCAGGTAAATGACCTTGGCATAACTGAAACGATTGCTTTTTTGAATACGAAACTCTAAAATGTCTCAACAAATGAAAAACTACAACATGTTTAAGACTAAGTTGCTAAAACCTGATGGATGTAAATGTAAAGTAGTCTCAAAGTTTTCGTAAACGTAAATCGTAAATCGTAAATTCTTCATAATTGTTTCACTCAAGGGGGAGCACTGTAGAAGTAAAAAAGTCATATTTCGGGATTCCCCCCCCAAACCAAACAACCTATCGAAGTTTAGTGAAAAGATCTATATTGAACAAGTATTTGCCATCCTCTTTGAATTTTTTCAGAGCTTTAAAAAACAAAATGGCGACACCCTAGCATTTCTCCAGAAATGCCTTATTTTTTCATGACTTCGCGGCCGGACCGTTTTCTCCTGAAATGTTAAGGTTATGGTTATCAAACAAATAATTGTCGATAAAGCATAATAACAGCCAGATAAGTACGTAGGGTTTTTTTTAAATTGAGTTTTGACAAAATGGCGTCAGTTTGAAAATAAAATACGGGGATACGCGCGGATTGCGCTTCGAAAGAACAGTGAGAAGCGCTGCGCTAATTTAAAATTTCGAACACTTAGAGATTTTCCCACTATATAAAACTTTGCTACATTATTTCTATGATGATAAGGTATACTTTAAAGCAACAATTTTTTTGGTGATTTTTTTGAAAATCCTACAGTGGTTTTCCCCATTAAGATGGCCCACTGTTAATGCGAAGTATCCTCGAAAACATTAATACAAACAGATGTGAATGTGTATATTAACCAGGCGTCAATGAGGTGGCAAATCGTTGCTCTAATGATGAGGTGGGTAGACTCATTGACTACGATTATATCTCCAGATTCCCAGTTTATTATTTGTTAATTTGTACAAAAATAGTAATAATTTTTTCTCTTTGATTCGATCCTGTCAACATATTGAAATTAAATTTAGATATTGAACTTTTATTATTTCATTACAGCTATAGACAGTATTTATTGAAGAAGGTATAGCATGAATAAATGTTTGCTTATGAGACTTTTCAAACAATAATACTTACAGCTTAAAAAAAAGAACGCTACTAAAAAATATTACATGTTCTATTATAACATAAATTGCAGCATAAAAAACACGTATGTTAGATGTAAGATGTGGTGCTATGTATCTTAAACAAAATTTACGAGTGTATGTTTCCTATTGCCACAGGCGCAAAAATAACCAACGTGGGTTAAACACTTCCTTTATCTCTAGTTATTGAGACGCCAGAGTTCAGGCGTCACAAGAACTATTGAATTTTCTGGTTACTCATACAGAGATCTGTTTCTTAACATAGCAAGTTATCTTTTTAATCTTAAAAGGCATTTAATACTACAGATATCCAGGACATAAATTCTTCCATATACAGCAAACAAACGGGTTTTTTGAAATCGTGAATTATACGGTTTATCGAATTTATTGAATTTTAGATGTTTGAAGCACAAAAAGTGTATCATTTTTTATCCTTTTCATTGAAAAGAGCAAAATTTTATGGACTCTTATTGAATTGGAGCATAAGTTAAACGAAAATCGATTGTTACTGATAATAATCCTTCTCGAAGCCGAGTCTGTTTTTGATTTGAATGATTTTTGGCAGAACTCGTCAAGAAAAGTTGATTTAATTAGCATCAAGTATAGATATTCAGCAGAAAATTTCTACGTTCATCCACTTTCGAAATTTTGAAAAACCAAAAATGTGAGCATAAGATTAATTTTGCTAGTGGTGTTCGTCATTAAGTATCATTATCATTGCTTGCAACATTTCATTTGAAAAAAAAATCCAAAATCTAAAACAAAAAAGTCTACGTTCACCTTTAAGAATTATGACATCTAAACTGGCTAAGACTTTTCTCGGCAAATTTTCTCACACTCTACCTGAAGTATATTATTTTAGGAATTCTTTATTATTAATTTTACGCAAACAAATTCAAAAATATTTCATATTTTCATTTATTTTCAGACATTCCAAGATAGCAAACGATCCAGGATGTGGAGCTCACAGAAAGGTCCTACACGATTGTGGGACCTTAGCTTAATAAGTCAATTATTTATTTTACATTGTATGGTAAGTTCATCAATCTAATCATTTGTTTTACAACTTTTTCAAAGCACTGAAATTGATATACTGCTTCAACTATTTATATCCCGGACATTGTAGTGGATCTTCGTCGTATCCACATATGTATGACCACAACCAATTGCTCCCTTGTTAATGGTTTCAACCTTCAGCTGTAGTTTTTCTAGATACACCAAGTGATACTAGGAAAACATATAGCAATCAATGCATGGACGCATCAATCGATGCTCTACAAAACGATTAAGTGGCAATTCGCAAAACGCAAATCAATTGCAGATAAATTGCTCTCATAAATTGGCATCACACATGTCGGTGTAATTGTGGTTTAAGAAAATGTGTATGTGTTCACTGTTAATTGGCAGAATGCAATGATTTGAGGAATATTATGGGTTGTTTTTCTTTAAGAATGTTTTCGTTGAATCAATGAAGGATCTTTGAATCAATCAAGGCTTTTCTTCGAGATGGATAAAATAAAAACATGATTTTCCAAGATGAATGTGTAGCTTCGTTGTTTTTAAATTGGTTAAGATCTTTGGAATAATTTCGTTTCTGATTTGGTAAAATTTTCGTGCCAAAAGTATAAGTGGTAGGCTTGGTAAAGTTAAGGACTATGTAATCTAGGCGAGGTAAAAAAGTAGACCCAATAGGAAGTAAATTTGTTAATGGTTTAAAGTGATTTTAGAGACTCTTAAAAACATCTAAGAAAGATTGATGTGAACAGTAGAAATTGGCTAAAAAGAAGCATTATTAACAATAAACCATTTGCATCACCTAGAAAGATGGTGTCTTAATCAATTTCGTTGTCTTTTCTTCATATCATATCGTTTGCTACAAAGGAGGGTCTTTGTGAACAGTTATAAAGCATCTTATTTGCGTTGAGTTCTTGTTGGTAAACTATTAATTTCTTTCCATTTCAATTCTTCGTAACATTACCTGCTTCGTACATGAAGTGCAGATAATCGATACTAAAAAAATGATTACCCTTATAGAAGCTGATCTTTTCATCAACTTCTAGTCTGAACTGCTTGAATCCTTTCATCTTCAAGTTAATAACAGCTACTCTAAGTTTATCGTGTGTTGAACAAAAGTCGATTATTAGGAAAACTACCATCGCTGTAGCGCTAACTATTACTCACGGCTTACATCTATGATAATTGGAGTTCATTAAGATGGCAAAGTGGATAGTGAACCCTTTAATGAAGGTAGGATGTAATAGTCACTCTTGTTCGGATAACTTCTTCACTACATATTAATTAATAGGAGATTTGCAACACTCTACAAAACTGCCAATCATGTGCTTAACACATAGTCGGTGCATTTTGAAATCACTTGATATGTGCATCCACAGGTGCCACCACACGATGAAGCTGAGACGGCAACCTTCTGATTGTGGTTTCCTTTTAAGAAAATTATATCATAAAATGATTAGATACAAGAAGAAGTTTAAGTGATATGTGAACGCGTGTAGGTACATAGGTGGAGTGTACGAGACGCTGTAGGATCAATAATTATGATGATGATTATATATCCACACATGCGATTGGTGTGCATGTACCTAGTGCATGCCTGGTTTGCAAACGGGATCAACTGAATCATGCATGGAATGGCATGAGATCCGACAGGTTAGTTCCACTGGCATAGTTTCGCTGGTACGCAAAATAGATACAGACATGATGGCACACTTCTCAGCTCAAATTACTGTTTCACATGATGATCTCGGTTCGCGAAAGAAGTAGGAGGATCGTACTCAGCACCATGCCATCGTGGATGGCGCAACCACGGATCTGATCAGTTGTTCGCGCATGATCGCGAGATAATAGTATGCGAGTCAAGTTCAGATACTTTTGTGCGATTGTCTTCTGGGTTATTTTTGAAGGTGTCGGCGCAGTGCAATTTTGAAGAAATTTTCGAAACAAAGTCAAAATAAGGTTAGATATGGGAAGATTTATCTGCTAATCCAACTTTCTTGCCCATTTTTATATGTATTAATATCGAAATATTATATTTACGCACTTTTCAAAACAGATATATACATGTACGGAGGAATTCGCCATTCTCTGTAAAACTATGCTTAAGGTATATTTGAAAAAAAAATTAATTAAATGCATTCGCCTATTTATCATTAGTTGTCATTGACATATTTCAAAGAATTTTTTTTTCTTACGCTGTATGCATATTTTAGATAAAAATGCAGACGAAAATAATTGTTACTTGAATAATTTTATCTTGTATAACATTAAAGTTATTATAATTTCAAAATGAGGAGAAATGAAAGTACGCTGGGTGGATAGCATATATCAGCGGAATGATTTGCATAGCAGAATGGAATGTCCAGCTTTTAGTGTTGATCGTCAGATGTTAACGAGATCCCTATTTTCTGTAATGAATTGTCATGGCTTATAGTGGAAAACCCCATTGAAACTGCACGTTAATCTACGTTAATTTTGGTATCATTCAAAAGGGATACTATTGAAGATTTGCAAAAGATAACGTTTTATGAAAACTTTCCACAAAACGTATTTATATGCAAATGCTTATAACATCAATGCTTGACTAGATCTTTGGGTGAAAAATCAGTTCTTTCCTGAAATATTCAAATTTCATATCTAGAAGTCAAAAACTGAAGTATAAAACTGCAATAGAAATTGAAAAGTCTAAAGGACCAAGAGCATTTAAGTCCGTTTTTAATATGATCACGTGAAATTGTGAAACTTTCAGCAATTCAATAATAACGGAGGTATTGTGAGCATCAGCGAAAGTAAACGCTCGTGTTTCGTTCAAATGCAACAATTTACGGTTCATTATAAATGTTCCTCATTCCATTCCATTATTCAAGATTTAATTACTTATCTAATTAAAACTATACTCCCAAATAATTTGTACAATATTAACATGCAACAAAGCGAAACTCCATGGCAGAATACCACGGAGGAACCCATACATATCAAAAGTAAACCAGAAAAAACGCCTTCAATTCGTCAAAATGCACAAAAATGAGGCTTCAACCTTTTGCTAAAACATATTATACACCGATGTGAGCACCTTTGAAATGCTGCGAAAATACATTCAAAAATATGGCGAACAAATGATGAATTTAATGAAAAATGTATCACAAACACTCAAAGCACGGTGGAGGCTTAATTATGGTCTGGGACTGTATGTCGAGAATTTGTTTCGACATTCTCGTTTTCATTGAGTGTTCTTTGAACAAAATGCATTATTTGAATATCCTAGAGGACAATGTTGGAACTGAATCTTTCAACAGGATAACGATTCAAAACATATGTCCAACATTGTGAAGGATTGGCCATTTTTACGGGCTCCTAAAATCTTTGATCCTCCGCCACAGTCCCCAGACCGCAAACCGATTGAGCACCTATGGAAACATCTCGACAAAAAAATCAAGCTGAGAATCATTTCAAACAAGAAGGTGGGATGCACCAAAATCACTGCTGATATGGCAAAAAATCTTGTCGACTCTATACTTTAAAGACTGAATAAAATCATTAAGTCCAAAGGAAAACAAGCTAAGTATTAAAAACCGTTTAACTTTAGTTTTTGATTTTCTTCTTCATATTTTGCATTATATGCTTAATTTTTTGACGCAAAAAATCAGTTACCTGCAAACTTCAATCCAAATATTTTTGTCTGCGTTTCTTTATTGGCAAAATTTTTCATTGGGTTCAATTTGTTATATGTTAGTGAAAAATTTCGCAACATCAGTTTTTATTTTATGTTAATTACCTTTTTGAATAAAAGGTTTCTACATGAGTCAAAAAGTTGTGTACTATTTTTGGAACCCACAGTATATGCTAACCTCCTCTTGAAGTAAAGCTTAGTGTGTAGTTCAGATATCTATTAAATAACCTCAATTATGAGTTACTCTCCTTTAAAACAATGAAATCATTTATCATTTATATTAGCACTTCATGTAAATTGTAAGTAAAAAAAAAATTAGGGTATTGAAAACTAAAACATTAGAAGAATAATTATAACCTCTTGTTCAAGACGAAGCTGTGAACAATCAAGTATTGATTCATTCCTTACAATTTGTTTCCTATTTTCCGAGATAATTTTTGACAAAAAACGTTGTGAATACTTTCGAATTCTCAAGTAGGACCCTAATACTACAATCTGATTTCCCTGATATTTTTTGTTATCTTATATGAAATCCAACAGCTTAATAAACTTTAGGTTATACAAATATGAGTTTCAAACCATTTCATGCCTTATCACTCATAGAAAGTAGTCTTTTCAACATTTCTATTAAAAAAGGAAAAGTGTGCCGATGTTTTATTGGAACAAAAATAAATTTTCAAGAATTTTCTTATTTTTGATTCTTTTATGCGGAGTCTGCACATACTTTGATTATGTTGACTGTTGAAAATATTTCCTGAAAGCCTTGTGAAATATTGAATCCACTTTACTTTCTTGCTTCTGTAAATTTTAAGTTTTTTTTTCATCGTTGGGGGGGGGGGGTGGAAATCTTCAAACGATACCAATTTTCTCCAGCATGTTAGATGAATAAAATCACCCTCTATTAACGATTTGGATGACTACGTTCTCCTTACAAAAAATTTTTTTTCTTCATAGTTTGGTCACAATAACGCAGGAAATAACGTGAAAATCAAGACGCTCACAAATTACGGGATTGAATGATGCAACATAAGTAGTTTAAATATATTGTTTCAACTTTTTAACATAGGACGCAACATTTTTGAATGACTTAAAGTAAAGTAAATTCAGTTTTTTCATATCTACTAATATTTTCTCTAAAAAGATCCTTTTTGCTGCTGAAGCTTGAGGCTTTATCGAAGTTGTCTTGTTTTTTTTTGCGTCATGGCAAAGTTATAGATAAGAAGTTAAGAAGTTAACTATGTACATTGTAAAGGAATCATCTATATGAAGAAGCTTTAGAGAAGTGCAGTCAACTTCAAATGAGGAATAATATACTGAATCTTGTGATGACAACAGTTGACTGAATGAAGAATTGGAATAACATAAAGTATATTCGCAAATGAAGGCAAGTGCTAATTTTGCCAATAAATTAAAAATAAAATAGAAGTAATAAGCCATTAAGAAGAATATAGAACAAGAAACGGCAGATTTCAAACAAAAATGAAGCATTAAAGATATCTTCAAAGATATTTGTAAAAGAGATGTCTTACAAAAGAAATAAAACGAATATGATGTTATATTGAATACTTCAAGATAAGAAGGCATTTAACTGCAACAAAGCTGAGACTTTTTATTGCAGCTGTATTTTTGGATTTACAGAGTTGTACCCAATGTTATGTACATATTTTTAAGTTCGATGAGAAACATCGGCGTATTTAAGATCAAACTATGTTTTTCTACATAATCTATACCATTGGTCAATTTCCAACCGCTGGTGGTTATTGATACTTAAGATTGAAGTTTCATCACTTCCAAAGAAGTAGATTGTAATTATTTTACCAAGAAAACTTGAGATATGTTCCATCGTCTGTCTGGGCAGTGCTTGCGCATATTCTGCGTCATCTTATATACATATGTACTTCAAGGTTTGCTTCTTACATGCTGAACTTAGAAAACTGTGTTGCTAGCGGAAAAGATGTTCATCTCATCGATCTACCAACATTGTCACGAGTTGTGTATTTACCCGTATTGGAAAATAACATTTGCGGACCACTATCATTATTTTATTATTAATCATTGCAAAAGTCATTTTCCACATGCGTCACGGTACATCTATTAGGAATCAAATAGGTGAAAAACAATCTTGGTAATTCACCTGAGTTTACAGCGAACGAGCGTATTGTCGATTCGATAAGACAATTTTGAAAAGTCATTAATCAATATTGATGTTTGCATCATTATTTTTATGTCTACTGAATAAATATCCACCGATATACAATATTTACTTTCGGAAGTACTTGGGTAGCCGTTGATAACTATGCTCCACTTATACAATAATAAAGAAAATGGCAAATTGAAAATGTCCCGTGCTCTGATTAAACTTTCATTCCAAGATATTCTTATCAGATTTATTAGAAGTACGTACGAGTATATATGTATGTCGCCGAGAAAATATACTAGACGAACTTTAGCCTGACATTGCATCCGAGTCGGGAAGTTCTGAAATGTTTTCCGTATTATTCATGGAAAAACAGCGTAAGACGTAGCTCGATGGTCACAAAAATAGTGTTATTAAGATGCTTTTCTTCTAAATCGATTAAACCAAAGTTTCGATACCCATTTTTCTTGTTTTGCAAAATCATTTAGGTAACATCAAAGAAGTCGAAATTTATCCAATGATTTTATCTGACTATGTTTCTGCAAACTTTTCAAGTATCTTTGGATTAGTTTGTTCAAATCACAATCCAAACAATTATGCTCCAATTTTCGTTCGAATTTTGAGGAATGATTTTGCACTATCGATCGAAGTGAATTCTCTGAAAAAGTAAATCGGAGCAAATATTCCAATTGGGTCTAATTTGTAAACATGATGCTGCTTTTCTACACTTGCCGTGTAGTAGCCGATGTTAGCTTGAACTTAGCATACAATAAAAACTTCAATGCAACCTAGATTTTTTTTCCTTTAGCGGGAAAATTCTCACTAATCGTCGATTAAAGGAAGTAGGTGCTAATAACATAAAAAATACACTTAATTTTTTATGACATTAGACATTTTTCATCCTCTTCTGCATCCAAGGTTGACTTCAAAGGTATTTTTTTAAAGTTACAAGGAAGACTTTAAAAAGGTCTTTTGAAAGTTAAAAATGCCACAAAAAAATTATTGAAGTTTAGATTAGTCATTGAAAAATAAAAAAAATTGATTGGCCTCTATTTGTGCTTACTCTCTTTAAGAATAAAAGATATCCGAATGAAAAAAATGATAAAGATTTCTTCTTCTAGTTATATACACATTCATGTTGGTAAGAAGCTTAAATTGAGGATGATCATTTTGACAGTTAAAATAAATCGATAACTTTAAAATTAGTATTTTAACAATTTTAAGGACAAAATATTTTGGATTCATTAAATTTATGGCACTATTTTATTGAAAAATATAAGAAACCTGAAGAAATCACTACTGTCTTGTTGCTGAATTGGATTTTGTACCTCCTTTTGTATGTTGTCGTTTAATATTTTGGTAGTTTTCTGTGACATCCTATTATTCGTGTAGATTCGATCGAGATTAAATCATTTTTTATAATAAGATCGAATCTAGTCTTCGAAGTATACGACATGCCGAGAAGCAGGAGAAAATCGATATCTTTTGAAGATTTCCACCTCCCAACGACGAAAAAAAATTTCGTATTATTTTTTGCGATGGAGCATTTATTTAAGTAAAATCAGTTGGTTCAAATTGGTATTATCAAAGATACAGAAGAATCTCAAATTGTTAAATGTACAATAACGGGGGTCGATGATATTTGATCGAATCGGCTGAAAAGGATTTCTAACATAATTATTGCCCCAGCAAGATCTTACACCCAACTAACGATCATATATGCATTGGTTTTTGAAACAAAACGTTACATTATTGAGTTTTTATTGGATGATTTCTTTTATCTGCTGCCCTACCATCGTTTTGTGTATCTAGAGGCAACCAAACCGTACAAATAATCTGTAAACTCAAATGTTTAGATATGAGTTTTTACGGTTAAAATATTGTTTCTTAATAGTAACATGCTGTAAATAATTACACAAGACAAGTGTACAGCATATGCAAGTATGTATCTATGTTTGACCTGTATGTAAATATCTCAAATTTTCTTAGAATTTACACTATTGATTAATGAATTTAACTTTCTTAATTTCGTACATATTATTTCCTGTCTGAATTATCAATCTCTGCCTAATCGATGCTGCGTTTATCCAGTCGGCAAATATTTAAATGATGCAAAAGCGAAGATAAATTATCGATTCAATACCAGTTATAGATGACTTGATCATGCCGTCTTGGAATAAATGCTTGCTTGACCTCACTGTCTTAAAGGTTATCTTGTTTTACACAGTTAGCATACTATTTATTACCAGCCTGTGTATGTCGAGCTTCTGTTTTCCGGTATCATGTGCTATCCTTAGTCAACTATACCTAGGCGAGCTATGAGTAATAGATGGATACCATGACTATGTTGATGGAATTGAATTGTACTAGAATTTCAGCTTATAGCGAAATTGTATTTTATCCAGGATGAAAACTTAGATTGCTCTTTTAAAGTTTATCCGGAAAATACTAAATTTATTTACAAAGTGCTCTTATGGTGCAATGATAGCCATACTCTTGTCTGTCTTATCTGAATAAACTTTTTATTTCGGGTGTCTTTTAAATTTTTTCGAGGACTGTCTTTGCAAAAGTCTAAAATTTCTAAGTTGCTTCGTAGTATTTCCCCCCAAATAAACAATATCACTTTGTATAAAAAATTTAGTGAAAAATCGTCCTTTAAGCTTACATACCTAAAGTAAATTGTCCATTTTGACGAAGTGGTCTCGTTATAATATCCGTCATGATGATGTTTTCACTTGGTTATCCAAAAATCATTGAAGAATATCAGCACAGGCTAAGGAACAACACAATACGGAAATATGCGTTACTAAATTTTAACCGAAATCAGCAAAAAAAATACGAGTAGCACTGTTTCTCATTTATAATTTATTTTCAATTTATTTTATTTCTAATGGCCAATGTTGAAACTTTGAACTGACAGCGGTGCCAATGAAATCGTCCAACCACACTGTGGTTGTTCTAACGCGACTGCGAGCTTTCATCAAAAGAACTGCAATCGGGAAATCCAATCTTATATAAATGTAAAAACAATCTGAAAGCAGTGGCGGCTCGTCGCGGAGGAGGTAGAGCAGGCTGAGCCTCTTTTGCGAATTTATAAAATAAATACAAAATATTAAAATATTTATTTTCATAAACTGTATCTAATGATTATTTTATTTATATTTGATTTTACAGTTAAAATATTTCCTTAATAAAATATTTTCATTTCATTTATGCGGAAATTATGTATCTACGTACACTTAAACATGGAGACATATGAAAAGATCTCGCGGTGAAATTTTGCTTGCACTTTCCGATCTACCCAACATCTAGCCTAGGGTACCAACACCTAGTACACCTAGTCCAATTTAGATTTAAAGATTATAGAATGCAATTTTTTTTTCTGCACTGACGAAACTAGATATCATTGCGAACCAGTTTTGTTTATTGCGTCCAAAATTTATTTAAATGTTGCATAGACATTTTATTTGAATTATTTCACCATTTTCCATTAAAATGTCAAATATCCATTGTTTTTTTTATACTTGAACTTAAATGAAATATTCAGTAAAAACTTATGTTTAATATAAAGAAAAGCAGACATTAATAGAAGAAGACGTAAATGAAGTCTTACGAGCCCTTGCAATGAAATAACTCCAAAAATTCGAGACATAATTTTTACGCAATTAACGTACGCATATTATAAATATTCATTGTTCAAAACATATTTTATTTGAATATTTTTTTGGAATAACCAAAACAAACTTGATTTGTTATTTGATGAAAAATCTTTAAAGCTTCCGATTTAGTATCCATTGGCAGAAGTGTAAATTGGGTTGAAAAATCTGTTTTTAAGGAAACTATTTCGAGATTGATCTTAAAACACCACCAAAAGACGTTCAAAACACCCAAATAAAACTATTTTAATTTTTTGGGAATTTTTTCATTGAATAAGAAATATCTGCGCTGAATTTGTTGAAAACTGCATCAAGTCAAACGATTCATAATACAAATGGATCCACACCACAACCACGTCACTAGAGTAAGTGGAATTAGGTAATATTATTCATATCGACCTCTTATTCATAGTGACTATTAATGGTTTTTTATTCTATGTTATTATTTCTAAAGATTTCGTTTTAAAAAAACACTGTATAAAACATCTGACTTGAATAAGCAATAATTGTGCAAGAGCAAATAACGTAGGAATATGTTAATTTTTGAAGAAAATAAATCCAATCTTTTTACTTTTTATTAAATTAAAAAAACAGCTGTACTTAATTGGTTTAAAATTTGATATAATCATGGAAATGCTAAAACGTTACGATTGACACCTTGTTCAAGTAAATCCAACTTTTGGATCCCGAGCTATGGTGTATAGCAGAAAGGATCGTGGATGGATCAGAACTATTAAAATCTTACTAGTTCATGATATCGCAAATACGATTCGATTAGCATCTCAACGAAATTAATACGACTTTATCTTCGAAAGTTATTGTCGTAGAAATAATGACCATGAATTCGTATACGTATACACAGCCTCCTTTTCAAAAACACTTTAAATTTACTCTAAATCCTTAAAACGTAAAGATATCTTGAAAATTTCCATTTGATTTTTCGAAGTGATTCTAAGAACTTTCTCTATATTGGAAAGTTAAAAAATGGATGAATGGATGACTCACAACTATTGTAGCTTAGTTAGTGTTAAAAAAACAGAAAATCTATAAAATGGCATCAAAAAAGAGTTAGCTTTATTTTAAGAAAATCAGAAACTACCTTTTAAAATTTAAATTTTAAAGTTTAGTTGATAATTTTCTTATTACTAATAGTCGACGCACCGTTCCATGTCCCGCCAGCTAACATTTCTAGAATTACTTATTATATGATCAAAAGATGGTTTTCGACAGAAAAGTTTACTCACATCTAAAGTGCCAAAAAAAGGAGCTTCCATTCTCTACAAGCGCCAAAACTGTCGTTATATATTTAAGATATAACGGCAATTAGTTAGGTTTATTGAAAATACAAAAAAAATGGTTTTGCATATTTCACTTCTTTATTTAGCCAGGAAAACAACTTATTAGGTACATAATAGGACTACGCTATAATAATGCCTAGGCTGCTGAAATACTGGCAAAATAAATGCATAAGCAGTAGCCATATAAATCAATACGAATTGTGGAGCCACCCTGTGCACGTTTTCTACGTTAGTCGTCAAACGATTTTCGAAGAAGGAGGCATTTTCATGGTGTTTCACAACACTTTAGTAATTTCAAGATGAGTTAATACGTTAAATTCATTCCATCACTTTAAAATCCTTAATACTTAATTACAACATATTTACAGTGTCTTTAATTTGCTAATTGTGGCTTTGACGTAAATCAATAATATTTGAATTAATTATAAATTTATAGCTTTATCTCAATACGTTACCAAATAAAGCCTTAGGCCTTATTTGTGTTTCTTGGACAGTTGTCCTCGTATAAGTAAGTATGGTGTTATAATAGGGCCTATTGGAATATTTAACATTTTTTGTTAATGATTAACTTTTTGAAGTTGTTAATTAATTGGTTTCAGTTTGTTGCAACAGACATTTTGTTTTTTTAAAAGGTTATTGTTCTTTTTATAATAAAACCAAATGTTTGGCAAAGGGTTGATGTGTACTATCTTATCAATAAATTTTATTATTTTTGATAGTGTGTTCATTGATCGAAACCTCGTACTGTTCGCACTAGCAGTTGATGCAGATTTACCATGTATTTCGCCGAGTCACAATTCTGCTGCATTTTACTATTTGCGCTTTTCATAGGAAAATGTCATGATGTCGTTCTGTGTTTTCTATAAATATTGCCGACGACGCCAGTTCAAGTTCAATGCTGATCTTGAAATAAGTTTTCTCAATGGTGGTCGTTCGTTTACATAATGAGGCAACTAATGTTGAAAGCTACTTGCAATCATTTCTTCGAGTGAATTCTTCTTTTAATCGATGTATTAATTTGAAGGCACAACTCGAGCGTAGCAATTAATTGAATGTAATATTTGCAGAAGTTCTTTACTTGTTACGTAGTGGCAAACTTATAAAGGCGGGCAGCATGAAAAGTTTGATGACGAAAGAATAAGTTGCGACATACTTTTAAAGCGTTCTGAATTGTGTTTTTGAGTCAATCGAAGTATTTTCGCAGCTGGCAAGACCTTAAGTTATACATACACACAATTTAAAAATTTAAATTTTTTAAAGATCAAAGCGTTGCCTCCAAAAATAATAATCAAGGGGTAATTTTCTATCCTGACTCCATTTCTTAATGTAATTATATGTACACTTTTTGGGAACTTTCAAAAATATGCGCATGCAATATTAATGGAAATGAGGTAATATAGTTTTCATACTGATCACATCTTGTTTCTTCATGACCTATTCTTATATCATAGTGATGGTATTCTATGAAACGGATATTTTTACATTTTATCGCATTCACGTATCTATAATATTTCGACACAAAGGGTTAACCTTACCTGAAAGCTCAAATTCAATACTGCTCTTGTCTCCTTCTGTTTACAAAAATATAATCAATCTCAATAGAAAACTGGCTGTAGAAGTTATATTAAAAGTACTAAAATTACCCATCCTGAATGTGTACTTCAGCTGATTTTTAAAACTTGTCCAAATATATGAATATTTAAAGCCCTCGATATCAAAGTATTAGTTATCAGAACACCTTAAACGATAACATCATAATCAGTGATGGCTCTAGCTCAACTCTTCAATTCAAGTTATTCAAGTTTTAACTCCGAAATACCCTTTAGAGCAGAAAATTTTTGTTTCTTCAAATCTGATTTATTTTTTTGGCCTTTGGAAATAGGACGCATTCAAATCAAAATAGTTGATTGCCCCACCCAAAAATTTTCGTGCATATTTTTTTTTGCAAAATATCGCATACAATTTATTTTACAAAATCAACTCAATCATCGTGATTATTCACCATAAGTAAACCCAGAAACCATACAGAAAAAACGGAAGTAGCGTTTTCGTTACTTTCACAGTGTCCATGCCGCGAAAATCAGCGCGAAGAATATGCTTCTCAATTTTTTTCAATTTTTTTCAAATTTGGCTTAATAGAGAATAGAGAAGCAGCTAATGAAATGCAACTAATGAAAATCGTCATCGAAAAGGGATGTATAACTTCTTTTGCTTCAATGGTAAAGCTGCCATTGATCCTAATCGTAAATAACGTATTCTGGATGAATGTAAAACCGTTTTATAAAGTACAATGTAAACCTTCGTTACTTCTGTCTTTTCCAATGTGATGTTCTTTGCCGTTCTCGTTTTCGTTTTGGAGACACTATTTTGTAAAGGAAACCCTAAAAAATTATACTTATTCCGGAAAGTTTTCCAGTCTTTACAAAATTGCTTTTAAATTTGTTTTGTAATAAACTTTACCTTGGAAAACACAAAAGTAAATTGATATTTGTTTAAGGCAAACCAATATATACCGAAACTCTTAAAAAAAACTTATGCTGTAGTTAATTTAACCCTCCCTGTGAAGAGATTCTGACTCAATTGGTTATCTTGAGGATGTTCAAAATTGAAATAACTAGAACTTGTGAAGGAAACCCGTTTCAATTCAAGAATATTGAATCATTAATTTTTAAGTTTAGAAACCGTGATTTTCAATGATAACAATACTCTAGGTTTAATTTATCTTTTTACAGTGATAAGACGTTTAATCAACATTTTAATAAATTCAATTATTTCGCAATTTAAACATCTTAAACTGAATGAATCAGAAATTTGCAAGAAAACCAACAAAGTATCTTATATAATATTTGAAGATGAATATCACAAAGAAATACTTGTATCAATGTAGTGAAACGCAATCAGTTCCAGTTGTTTTAGTATTTTTGTTATCTCCTTAAATGCAAGCACATGAAAGATATTAATTAAGCATTTGCTTCCAGTTTTAATCTATGAACGACATTTCTTGAGTATGGTACACATTTATTTCCTGTTGAACAGATAATGTCCTATCAGTTATCTTTAGTAATTGAAAATATTTTGTTACATCTATAATTTCGCGCAACGTTCTCCACTACACCGTAGCCGATCCTAGCCACGGTTCGGGCAATCCCACCCGGCTTCACCCGCGAAGAGGGGTGTGGGACTATGTATTTTAAAAAGGGCGCCACCCGTTTCCGCACCGGGACTGCCCTGTCCGCGAATCCTGAAACGGGAATCGGATTCACGGTGACCCAAAACCAAACCGGCCGAATAGAAAATTTGAGACAGACGCACACAAGAGCCGAAAACGCAATTTCCGCTTCGCCACTTCACACAGTTAACACACTTTCTTTATTCTTGAGGCAATATTTTTTTTTCAATTTCAAACCTATCTATCTATCCCTATCTATGTATACTTAATTCTACTTACAATTCTTGTTCGGCCCTAACTTATTCTGTTGGCTGCTTTCCGCGACTCTTTTCGCTGCGCGTCGTTTCCGCTTCTCCTCTAGCTTCGTCGACGTCTTCCTTCTTAATTCGCTTCACTCAACCGCTCCAACTTCTTGATTTCCTTGCGATACGCACAGGAACAGTTTCCAACCAAAAAAAAAACAGCTTCACACAAAACTCAGCACTCCAAGATTCGCACCCAAAAAAGACGTCCAAACCAAGTCACGCAGCTTCCACCAGCGATCGACGTAAAAAGCCCCGTCAGCTGCTTCGGCAATGCTATTTAAGCCGAAGCCCAGTCCCGTTTTCCGTGTCGTAGGTCGATGACCACTCAGCTGGGCAGTTGACCTCATTGCAGCTTTGAAAAGCTTGGGGAACTGGTTCTCGTTGATGCGCGTCAGCTGCTGCTTGGGTGGTGTGGTTGGGGTGTTGGGGAAATAATCATGGTGAATTACAATTGCCAGTGGTTGTCGGTATCACAGGCGCGTAGTGGACTCCAATGGCGTGTCGTAAACCGGGCGGAGCCTTGATTTGGGATCTGTTGTGGCGATTGGGTGAGCGTTGTTGTTGTTGTGATTTTTGGCGACTTATCCGCAGGGTCTGTGACGTTGACGGAAATGCATTTAGCTGTTGGTGATTACGCAGCTTCCACGCGCACGAGCGGAACACTCCCCATAAACAACACTTATTACCTACTTAGCTATCTAATCTAATATTCTTACATCCTACATCTCCTCTACATTTATCTAATTCAAGCTCTAGCCTAAGTTGACTTACTCCCTACAATATAATTAATTAAGAAGCATTTAATTCATTTATAACAATTCAATACATTCATTGGCTTGATTGTGCGAAGTGGCGATCTGCGTATTCCATTTTCCGAAAAGACAGAGTTTACCCGCACGGTGGTTTGGGGTCTCAAGGACAGGGAAGTCCCATATTTCGCCCTTGAGGGTTTGGGATCGACTACGTTGCGTGGCGAACGTAACAATTTTCATCGGGAAAATTTTTTTTCTTCGAGTTTGATTTTTGCAAATAATTGATAAACATCTTGATATGATCTACTTATATTTTTCTATTCTTCACAACCAGTCGTTAAAATTGGCTCAAACATATAAAAAACGTTGCACTTTATATGTTTCTGTTTATTCATCAAAATCTTAAATAAATGCTGATTATCGTAAAATGTACGTGAAAATGAAAATTTGAATTGTATGCATCTACCATCTAGTTTATAATTTTCTGTTGTGGTAAATACTTTTGCTTGACCGAAAAATATTGTGTAATAACAACTCGTACTACTTGAAGAGTTATTTTTCGTTTAGACGACTTTTGAAGTGTAAGTGCTTCCATTTTTTTTTGTTCCATTGACTTCAAAACATTATTTTATCGTAAGGAAATTTATTCACTATTTTTATTTACATATATTTACATGGTGAACAATATTTTGTTTCTTCTTCTTCTTCAAAAAATGCCATTAAATACTTATAAATGATTACTTATTTTATTCAGTTAAATAGCTGCAGTAGATCATCTCATACATGCAATTTCGTAGAACGTTGTAGGTTTTTTGTGATCATTTTTCACGAATAGTTTCATAAATATTTTCTTTAAGTGTGTCAATTGCTTGTGGATTCCTGGGGAAACAACCAACGAACTTTAATATTTTCTCATAAAAAAGTATAAAATATATTATTTTTTCCAGGCGGTATCGAGTTTTCATTTCGACTGACAATTATTCAAACTATCCCACAGTTTTTGCGACACAACCTTCTCTTCGGGAATAATTTTTTAATATTGTTCAACGTCTCTCAAGCATGATAGAAGTGGAAATTGTGTAGACCTTTTCTCTTAGTAAAATGATTGAATATTTTGCGGTTTTTTATTATTATTTTAAAACAGTTGCACTAAATTTATTGAAAATTGTACCTAGCCTTAGAAATAATATATGCGACAAGTGCAAATGAGATTGCAAAACAACAAACATTTTTTTTTAAATTTGAAACAGTTCTCTAACTAAAAATAAAAAATGGCTGTATTAAAATCATTGAAAATCTGCTCAAATCATACAAATGTTAAATCGCTGTTTGAAATTATATAATATTATTCGCATTAAACCTTGATTCATATTGTTTATTGATGGTTGATTATTTTTATATTAATTTTTTTCTTGCAATCTTGCAGTTTTTGGTATTTTTTTGATAAGTAGGTTTTTATGAGCATTAATTGGTAAAAGTGCAAATCGAGAAAATTATGGAGATTTTATATATATATATATATATATATATATATATATATATATATATATATATATATATAGAGAGAGAGAGAGAGAGAGAGAGAGAAAGAGAGAGAGAGAAAGACAGAGTAGACTGTGAAAATTTTAGACAAACGCCCAGCAGCTGCCACTGTTGTCCTAAACAAAAAGGATGCACCATTATTCAATTAGTTTCATGTTACTTAATTTTTCTGTTTCCGCCGCCATCAGTGTCTAAAATTATTATTAAATAATGCCTAGAAAGATACAATGGACCAGCCATATTATTGTAAGTCTAAGTTTTCTATGAAAAATTTGTTAGTGAATCGCTAAACGTGTTTCCCACGTAACGACAGCGAATATTCAACAAATCTAGCCAACAGATCGGACTATAATTTTACCACATTCTTCTACAATTTATTTGTTATTGTTGGAACTAGAGTAATTTTTTTACTAATAATTTCTTATTTTTTATTCGATATTCTATGGAAAAAAACGATTTTTTAAATTTTTGTTTACCTGTTTGCATTTTTGTTGTGTATTAACATAAATGTATAGTTACAGCTCTGAAGATAAACACCAGAGTACAAATTAAAAAAATATGTGATTGTTTGGTTTTGCATCATTCCAAATGGAGATGAGTGGCACACCAACAACCCAAAAGGTCTAATTTGGTCCGAAAAACGCAATCCATATATACTTAAAATTCCCGAAAACATGTTACTTAAAATGTCCAAAAACATTTGAACAATATTGAAAAGATTCTATCCTATCATGAAATAAGATTGAAGTCTACCGCAAAGCAGTATGAACACACAAAACAACAGAAAAGATTCAGTTTTGCGGTTTTCTGCAAACTATTTTGAAAGTTACAATCCTTCCTGATCCAATGGTCACACACATTTTTAGTACCGACAGCATTTCGATACTACATACTTTTTTCTAAAAATAGGTACTAAAATAACACTGTCCTACAACGAATTTCCTTTTTGAAGGTTAAGTAGTGTTTCTACTAGCTTTTTGTATGCTTATTACGTAAATAATAGTCAAAAGTTTCCATCACATCAGAATTTTGTGGTTTTTTTTTAATTTTTGCATAATTTTTCTATAGGAATTTAGCTTGAGGGCGATGGAAAGGAAATTTACCTGCCAACCGTCATAAAAGTAAAATTATCTAGGGTCTTCATTCTTAGAAGGATAGTTATTAAGTCAATATTTAAACATTGATCTTATGTGGTATATATAGCCTCTTCTATGGATGTAATAAATCAGTCGTTAAATGTACTGTAAAATTATATTATATATTATATATAAATAGAAAGTTTTTTACCATGACTTCGCTTAAATGTGCTAACTCCCGTCAACGTTTTTGTTACATTTGTGATGAGTATTTGGTGTTAAAACAACAAAATACCATTACGGGCTTTGTAAAAAAAACATATACGAACGTTACTTCGGTATTGCTATTTGTAACTTAGACAGAACTTCGACACCGAATAAAGTTTGTAGGAGCTGCGTATCAGAACTTCGCAAGTGGTCACTGGGCAAGGAGAACTGTTTTAACATAGCTAAACCCATGGAATGAAGGAAATCTGAAAACCACTACCAAGATTGTTATTTCTGTTGCTGGAATGTGAAAAGGTACAACGCAAAAACAAAAAAAAGGATTATTTTCCCGCAAATTCAATCAGTGACTTATCCAGTACTAAGAGAACCGAATGAAGATCAGCCGTTGCTTCCATCTTCTTCCAATACTATGCATACTAACGAATCATCTGAAAGTTGTAGCACAGAAGAAAAGGAAGAAAAGTCGCCTACTCTGTACATTTGAAGGAGTGTTACGAAAATTTGGTTACAGTTTTGACTAAAGTTGATTACGAGCAGCATGTATGGATTGTGTGTGGAGATTTAAAAATAATTTCTATGACAGCAAAGTGATTATACAAAATATCCATGTTTTTTATGCGAATGGGATAGCAGTAATAGAGCAGAACTTTATACTCGGAAAGAATGGCCGGCGAGAATTAATGTAGACCCAGGAAATAAAAATATAGTTCGACAGAATTTAGTCCCACCAGAAAAAATCTTACTACCACCTTTGCATATAAAGCTTGGTCTTATGAAGCAATTTCTGAAGGCTTTAGATACACAAGGGGATGGGTTCAAGTATTTACTAACAGTATTTCCATCTTTGATCATCAGTATTTCCATCAACTCAAGGAAGGTATTTTTGTTGGACCTGATATACGAAAACTGATGAAAGACACAAATTTCGATGGAAAACTGACTCCTATAGAATTGGCAGCGTGGGTATCGTTAAAAGAAGTTATTAAAAACTTCTTAGGAAATCAAAAAAGCCCCGATTATGAAAATATTATCGAAAACATGCTTCAAAATTTCCAAAGATTAGGTTGGCTCATGAGTCTCAAAGTCCATTTTCTTCATTCACATTTGGGCTACTTTCCTGAAGACTTAGGAGCAGTTAGTGAAGAACAAGGCGAACGATTTCCCCAAGATAGTTAGGAAATGGAGCGAAGGTACCAAGGAAAGTGTAATATTAGCATGATGGCCGATTACTGCTGGATGATGAAGCGTGATGATCCAAACCGGGCTCACAAGAGAAAATCGCTCAACAGAAGCTTTTCAGAAAAAAAGAAAAAGTTCCACAAACCTCTGTAATATTTTTTAATATTCATTATAACACTACATATTCGTTTAATAAAAATAATTTTCATTATTCAGCTGCTTGTTTACTTCTGATTGTTTTTTTTCTTGAATACCCCAATTTTCACATGATTTTTATAAATGTGATTTTTGAAAAATACTGATGTGATAGAAAAAAACCGACTTCAGATTCGTCATTAGGAGGTCCCAAAACCTAATAAATGTGCACTCACATCAAAAAAGGAAAAAAAAATTTCAAATTTGTAGGACTGTGTAATTGAAATGAATTTTCAGACAAACGGTTTTCACGATAAATGACCTTTTCAATAAGTTGTTTACGCTTGGAACGTGAAAGCACTGTTTCAAGCCATGCCAGTTCCGGTTAAATAATCAATAATGTATAAGATACACAATGTTTTGTGTTTTTTCCAAGTCGAGTGAGTTATTTGTTTGCTTCTGGAATTTCCTAGTATCAGAACCGTGTTGGAACAAATGTTTGCCATCTATCCGAGCAATAAGAAAGCTAATTAATCTCGATTTCATACTTCCAATATAAGATGATTGTCCACGTAAGAAGTGGATAATCAATCTTCAGGTTTCCAGGTACTATGCCAAAGTTGTAGACGTATCATACATTATTAGTTATGTAAATGCACAAATCTAAGATAAACTAAGTGTTTAATTTATTTGATATGCTTGGTACATGTGCAGAATTTATATTGTTTAAATGTTATGTTAATTATTTTGAATAATTGATTATTACCACAAAAACAAGTTTTAAATCCATGTGGGAGCATGATATTCTGTTTAGGTATTGCATATATGAACCTAAGTAAATCGGAACATTAGTGAGATAATAAATTATAAATATGTTGTTCCTCTTATGTGATCGCTTCCGAAAATTAACAACTTATTTGATTAACTTATGCTAATGGTGTGTAAACTGTCTGAATGCCTATGTTTGTCATTAGTATAGTAAATATACCTATTGAAATAACTTGCAACGGGTTTGATTGAAGTATTGAACGGCTCACGGCTATAGTGAATGCTCTTGACTTGCTACTGCAAGCTTTGCATTGGAAAATTCAAAGTAATGAAATGTGATATTGAAGTTTAAATGAAGCACTTACACAAACGTTTTTCATTGAATCTAGTCCCGAAAACTTAGGTATAAGTCGATTGAATTTTTTTCAAGTCAACTGCAACATTTTTCATTTCAAATTGTAAGCACAAAAAGAAAGTCACGCCTTAATTTCAATAAAATTTAAAAAAAATTAAAAAAAAATTTAAAGTTCTTTTGTATTTAATTCCAAATTTTGAAGTTGAATATGTCATTCTAAAAAGGTTATTGAACGACATTTTGTCCGAATTTATATTAAATAGATTTTTCAATTTCTTATAGAAGTGGTGATTGGTCTGAAAATTACAACTGAAATTTTTAGCATATTTTTACGTTTTAGAGCTTTAGGAGCTATTTTAAAATATATCTAAACAGAAGTATGCATGTTTGTGTAAATACGGATGTACGTTCGTGGTAATTTCTTTATAGAACAATATCCTATGAACACATATTTTCTTTGTTGATTTTTCAATCGAAGCTTCTAAGTTGATTAGATTTTGGTAAGCTAAGGTTTGGGTTTTTTTTTGTTTTGACACTTCGAAAGCTATTCTCGTCACGCACGATATCTCACAAACGAAACGTTGTATTTATGTCGTTGAGGCTTCAATTGAAAAGTTTTAACATTTTTATAAATTCACCAAATTTTTAATAAATTTATACAGCGATTGTTTTTAATTAAATAGAAAAACAGTCAAAAACTATATGTTTTGAATTGTTTTTATATTTAATTTTTGATTATCAATGATTGAAAAAAATCAAATACGGCTCAGAGTATTCAATAAATTAGAAATAAAAGCTTTTTTCACAATTGCAAAGAAGCAATCATATAAATATAATAAACTATTAAATATTAACGGAATCGATCCCAAAAATTATTTAATTTCACTTACTCTGGTGATGTGTCTGTTTTATGATTTCCCAAATTTACCAAAACTTTCTAAAAAAGTTTTTATTTTAATTTAATAAAAAAATAAAAAAATAAAAATTGCTTCTTTAAATTGATCAGTGCGACTTTAAGAAATGGATTGGGAATTTTTCAGACTAAAATCAAACAAGATCTTAGAGTTTCGTTTTCACATACTCGTATAAAAAGCTCCGGTGTTATGCCAGCAAACAACCGTTCTCGACAAAAATTGGAACACTAAAAACATCAGTTTTTTCCCTGGGTTAGAACCTCCTAGTCTAGTCGATAACATAGTCTACTAGTTGTGCTTTGGTTAGCAACTTACTAACACTGGGGGTTCTTAGCTTCCGAAAAACCACACTTTCCACTAAAAACATGTTTCATATAATTGAAAGTGTGTAGTAGAAGCCCAAGTTATATTTAATTTCAAAATGGTTACATTTACGAAGATATTCCTAGAAGATGATATTTGACAAAAAAATGACAAATAAGCTGTTTCAATAGATTTAGAAACGTTAAAATGCATAAAGGGCCAGAAGTATAAAACAATCTACTATTTAAAAATGATTGAAACAAGTTATATAAGTTCAAATTATCTTAACAAAAGTTGTGGGAAATAAAAAGCACCACAATGTCTGGTTTACATTTTTTAATACGTTTTAATTAATTAAAATAATAAATAGACACAAAATAAACCTTTTCTCGTTTCTTCAACAATAAAAATAATGGTCAAAACATGATAATTACATTTTTAGTTTCGAAATTGTGATAAAGTTAAAGTTTTTTAATGTTATTTATTAAATTAAAGTCCATTAAAATAGTCACAATACTTCAGATCATATTTGATGCAAAAAAATTATGGAAATAATATATGACATCAAAAAGTTTCATCTTCTTGATCATTCCAACAAATACTGTCAAAACTTTGCAGGTCAAAATATTACCGTTTTTTTTCCAAGGGTCTAATCTTCATTGTGCTAATTCTTACGAAATTTTTTTTATAGAAATATGGTCCAAAAAACTTTCAAAAAAAAGTTGTTTGAAAAATATGTTTTGAATAAATTATTGAGAAAAGTTCTGTAAATTATCTCAAACATTTTTGTATGATAAAAAAGCGTAGATGATCCAGAATAAATTTGTTATGGTGTAACTACGATAAATAAATGTAAGATTCTAGTTATTATTATGTTTAAATTTACGACATACAAAATTTACATTAATGATGGTCCGCAAAGTTAATAAATTTAATAAGAAAATTGTCTGGAAATCGTTTGAACAGAAATGTAATTGATTTTATTCCATGCAAAATATGAAGTCGATAAACCTTACCAAAAATCAGGGTTGGAAGGATTTTGTTAAAGTTTGTAGTGAATATAACTGCTGAAGCTATGAATAGTTTATTAGAGAATAAGATTATCAGAAGAGCGGTCACATGGCAACATTTTTTACAATATTTATTGAATATTAGTTATTTAGCATAGGTTAGAACATCCTAGTCTAGTTGGCAACTTCACCTTCTAGTGTGCTTTTTGGTTAGCAAGTCACTAACACTATTATTGCACATTAGTAGAGGTTCTTAGGTTCCAGAGTTTATGCTGGTTCATCATTAATTTAATGGGAAGCGTGGTTTCGGGGTGTCGGATGGCATCCTCTTCAGGTGCTGTCATTTACCATCCGCCACCAGACAGCACGACCACGGTTAGGCTTGTTGATGGATTAAGCTCGTTGTACTTCAACTGGTTTGTATAATTATTTCTATCCGCGAAGTATAACGACTGTCAATTTGTTTTTCGTATATCTGCCTACGTCGCTATTTTATATTAGTTATTTACCATAGGTTAGAACCACCTAGTCTTTATTGAATGAATGAAGGGCTTTGTTTTACATATGACCAAAAACATTTTACTCCAGGACTCAACCTCTAGAACTTTTTTGCAACACATCTCATTTATTCATTCTGCTGCTCCAGAAATATTTCTAAATTATCAATTTATTCAAAATACGTTTCTAATTAAAAATTACTCTACATCAATATCTGTTTTCTGCTTTCAGATTAGTTTAGTTCTAGCTGGTAATGAAATATGGCCATTAGAAAGGCCAGACGGTATGCCAACAATTAGTTCATTAGAAGTAATGTGCGGTAAGGACCACATGGATGTTCACTTGACATTTTCACAACCATTTGAAGGAATTGTTAGTTCGAAAGGTACGTACGCACAACACTTTATTGATTTCTCTTTTTCCAAAATACAACTTCAAACAAATTTCTTTAGGTCAACATAGTGATCCACGATGTATATATGTGCCACCGTCCACTGGTAAAACGTTCTTCACGTTTCGAATAGCGTATTCAAGATGCGGCACAAAACCTGATCTGAATGGACAATTCTACGAAAATACAGTAAGCAAATATTGATAGTTAATTTCACTGATAACAGGAAATTATCCTGAGAAAAAAAGATATATTAGGATTTTGGAAAAAGCATAATCGAGTCCAGTATCATTAGGTTTCGGCCATTTATAATGCTTGTAGCGCAGCTCATTAATTCAAACTAAACGGATAGTAGATTACGTGAGTTAGGTGTCCAGGAAGTTTTAAAGATGGCATCAAAAGGCAGCTTCGTGGATTTAATATAAAAGTGAACGCTCTTATCGAATAATTTTTGTAGTCGTATAATATACTCAAACTTAGTTCCAAGCTGCAAGAATTCACTTTTCCTTTCAATCTCAATTTTTTTCATAATTTTTCCAGTTACACGATAGCACAGAAATTCCTTTAGAGCATCTATTTTACAAGTTTTGATGAAAAATTTTCCAACAAAGACAAGATAATTGATTAAGGATGAAAAAGACTTCCATTTGCAAATAATTTCAGAAAAATTCATCTCCGAAAACATTGTGATCCTATGTTATTAAAGCTACTACTGAAACGGCAGCACGTCCCTTAAAAAATTCATTTATAATTTTTTTTGTTAATTATCGATCCCTTAATGTTACTTTTCAGTACAGTTGTTTGGCCTCGTTCTTCAAACTTCTCAAGGCTGAACCTCGGTAGATAGATCCTTGAAAGTTTAAAGGCAGAAACATTCTCTAGCATGCTTTGGTAAAATAAACTTTCAGTTAAGCTAGTGATCGCGACTTGCTTGAGTCTATCCAAAGTAAATTTAAATGGTCATTTTTTCAAATCCTTCCGTCTTTACTCGGAGCCATTGGAGAGTGCCATTCTCGTTTGCAGTCTGATCCCTCCGAAGTGGCCTTCAAGAAGGCTGACGACCACCAGGTGCTACTCCGAGCTCGGGTCCAGGGAAGGTAGACTTCTCTCCGGTAAATTTGATCAGCTACCTAAGCATTCAAATTCTTTGATTTATAAAGATTATTTTTGTATCTAAAATCAGCCCAAAAGCAAAAACTTTTGACTCTAAACAATAGTCAGGATTAATTTGGCGAAAACAAATATACAATGATTATGGTCGAAAATTAAAAATTGTTAATAACAAACTCGAATTAAAACCTTTATCCGCGAGCAAAACCTAGAATGAGAATAACAATAACATTAAGTTCAAGTACAAGAACACAAAAGAGTATAAGTCTTTACCAAAATTTAAATAACTTATTTTAGGTTGTTGTACAATACGATAAAGATTTGCTAGAGGTTTGGGATGAAGCAAAACGACTTCGGTGCGAATGGTTCAACGATTACGAAAAGACCGCGTCTAAACCTCCCATGGTTATTGCTGATTTGGATGTCGTTCAATTGGACTTCAGAGGTATCAAATACTATGAAACTTTTAAAACCTATTTTCTATTGAATTTTCCGCTCAAAACAGGTGACAATGTTGATTGTTGGATGGAAATTCAACATGGAAAAGGACCATGGGCACCGCCTGTTAGCGGCATTGTTCCATTGGGATCAACTCTTACTTTAGTCGTTGCCATCAACGATTACCGAGGTAGGTCAAGGTTTTAGTTCACCTCGTAAAGGATAAAAGGCTTTATTAATAATTATTTCTTATGGATAAGTGAGGCACAACATAACACCGATTCAAATTAGGTGAAACCACAGTTCGCACACGTAAGCAATCGTGATTTGAAATTGCAAACAAAATCTCATTCTAGTCCCGGCTAAGCGTTGGGGATTCCCTTTATTTTGTGCTAAACGAGTACGCGGCAAATTGAAATTTCACACATGATGGAGTGATTTCATGCACAGGTTCAAAAGATTTACGGTCATATCCATTTGAGGTGCATTCCCAGCATTCGAATGAGAAAGAATCGTGTGTCGCCCACCCCGGTCGGCATTTTCTTTGCCGAGTATGTGAAAAAATGGTTTTACATGAATGTTTAAGCATAATAAACGGGACAAAGCACTTACAGGCCAATCTGTCTGCTGGAAATTCCTATGGCCTGAACCTGAGTTGCATAATTTTGTTGCAGTATACGTGCAAATGAATGCAGATTTATCAATTCCTTTGGTAAGCATTTCAATCAAATTGGCATGCTTCACATGTCAACGCCATGTCGACGATATGTTTGAAGAGATTGCGTTTTGCATTCTTTCAAAAAGAAAAGCGAACCTTTCGTACTTACTGTTGTATTTCCATGAAAAACTACAATAAAATATACATGAATAGTAAATATGATAACAAAAATTGATAAAATTTTGAAGAACATATTTTTCCTATACTTACAAAGACGTCACAGATTATCGGTTATTACTTTTGGACACAGAAACACTATGAAATAGTTTTCATTATTTAACCAAAAAACCTGATACGATTTTCCATATTTATTTTATTTTCTTGTAAATCCAGAGCTTATTGATAAATCAATCAATAAGTTGAAAAATTGAAACCAACAACTTACTTAATTCACTTTTTTAAGTTGACGATTCAATGCACAGGTTGCATAACAAATAAAACACCCATAAATTATTTGAATGGCTATTTTTTTTGGTTTAATCAGCTTGCAAATTTTATGACATTTAGTTTTTCAAAATAATTTTTGGCATATGATCGCGACTGCGTTTCAAGAAGGCCATTTTGTCGGCCTAATTTTGCATCACTTCTTCCAGCTTTATTTCGCCAATAATGAATCAAATGGGAGTTTCAAAGTCATCAATAGTTGCTGATTTAACAGCATAGACAAGTGAATTGACGTACCTCTCTTCAAAAAGTGGTCCAATAGAGTCAATTGACATGATCTGGATAATTAGTGCACAGGTCCATTTCGTGAAATGATTTGCTCGCCAAAGGTTCGGCCCCAAAAAATGGTTTCACGAGCTGCATGGCATGTTGCAACCTTTTGCCCCTCAGACGATTGGCATTGATGTTGGGAACCAAAAAATAGGAATGATTCATCGGTAGCGGGGATCATTAAAGGTTTCCATCCTTAAATTTGAAAAATAAAATAGGGACCAATTGTGCCGCCGGCTTGCAAACCACACCATATTGTGACTTTTTGGAGATGAAATGTTGCTTTCAAAGTCTCTTGAGGAGTATCTTTACACCAGAGATGGTAACTTTGCATATTAACAAACATATCAACTCAGAAATGAACCTAATTGCTAATAATGATTTAACACTAAAAATACAGTTCAACTTCCAATTCATCCCCTGGCCATTCATCGAACGTATGACACAAACGACGTTAAAATGGTCTCAATTGCTGCACTAGTTAGAACTGATGTAGTCCAAGACCGTCCCCCAAAACTTTCCATGTAATGGACGGGCAGAGGTCAAGTTGTTAGAACGGCATCGAATCGATAAATTTGGATCCTCAGTTACGCTACCCTCTACAGCATTGATAGCTGCCTCCGCACGCACTGCACGAGCTCGTGTTGGATGAACATTGTCCAATAAAGTATACGTGGACATAAATTTTTCTATCGTATTGCGTATAAGCTCCTCAGATGGACGATTACGAGCATACTTTTCCCATTTACCCATAATGAGAGAATATTTCAGCAGTGTCATACTCAAATGTGGAAATGAAAATTGGATGAAAGTGCTTGGAAAATCTCTGTCTTCTTCATATCAATAGTAATTTGAATAGAAAATCCTCAGTTGAATTTCTTTTCATTCCACTAAATCGTCGATTGTGAATTGACGTTAGTAGGTGCGCTTTTTTTGATTCGCTACTATTTGGTTGTACAATGATATAAATTGCACGCACTTAGCAAAGGTCGAAACCAATTTAAAGCAACAACAGCATTGATCCAACGCTTAGTCGATTCTCACCGCTTTTGAATCTGCAGTCCAATTCCTAAATTCTGTCATTCTTTTCATCCGATCCTGCGTTAATCGGTATAGGCAAAATGAATCGTAGCTTCTTAGAACTAAGATCGGAATATCTGTTCAGATTGGGGTATCTATTTTCAGGTTGATGCCAAGCTCTTCAATGCATCAGATTCCTTTTTGTTTGAGTTTCATATTAATTTATTCAATCAGATATATTTCCGTTTTTCAGGTGAATTTGACATGCGAGTGAAGTCCTGTTCTGCCTCAGATGGTGCTGGCCATGTAATAAAACTGTCTGACGAGTTTGGTTGCGTCCTTAGGCCGAAAATGATTTCCAGATTTATGAAGGCACGAGCGCCTGATGAGCGCGCAACAGTGATCACGTATGCATTTTTCCATGCTTTCAAATTTCCCGACGCGTTGAGTGTACACGTTAAATGCAAAGTGGAAATCTGCCGTCATGGCTGCTTGGACCATTGCCAGCTTACAGGAAATGCTCATGAACGCAAGGACACGATTCTACCGAACTCTGAGAACGACATAGTCCACGAGAATCCTGACGAAGGGATCGATCGCGAACATGACACGTTCTACGATGACATCATACATAATAGGAAACAGATAAAACATGTAACCGACGAAACAGGCAACGGATTGGGAGGAGTTCATCTGTTTGATAAGAATGGCAATCTGGAGCCAAGGCCGGTGCATGAAGAAGACGATGAGTTAGCGTTGGACGCGTTATTCGGCAATGATGATTCTGACGATCCCGATTCGTTGAAAGAACAATATCTGGAATTGAAAAACAAAGACGACAAGTTCCCGCATGGTCCCAGACTGATCGAAGCCCAAAACCGTATGGGAATGCCACCGGTAGCTGGACCGCGATCACTAGAACCTCGTCCAGACGACATCCACCCTGTCTACCACCCTGACAAGGCTGGCAACCAAACTCATCGACGAAGGAGATCGGTGACTGTGTTGGATCGGAAAGCCCGCAGTGCTGACGTCGGAGTTAGTGGCATATATGACGTCATATCCGAAGCAGACCTAGCTTTCAGCCCGGACACCAAACAAGAAGCCGTGACCGTGTTCCAAGGGCGAATTACTGAAGAAGTGGTCTACGGCATATGCATGCCGGTTCCAGGATTCAGCATACTCTTCATCGTTGTCATTTCGGCCACTATCGTTTCAGCTCTGATAGCGGGCTCGCTCCTCTATCGATACCAGCTGCAAAGGGAAGCAATCGAGAAGCAAACACCCCTCCCGGCGTCGACCTTCGCATCCTGGATGACAATGCGCCTGTTTCGCATGCGACATCCAACTGTTGCGGCCAGTACGCAGGAAACATCACAATGAGACGCCAAAAACATCCAAACATCTACATACATAAATGACTGATATTCAATATTTATTTAATTTGTTTAATTCGGGCCGATATGCAATAACATATAATGCTACACTGATTCGGAGGAGGGAGAGGAAATCTAATTATTACATTACGACCATTGGCCAGGATGGGAGCTAGATTGGTCATTGCTTTTTATTTTTCTCTAAAAAATGGCTTTAAAAATTTCAACATCTTAGTGTGTAAGCTTGTGCTTATGTCTCTTCACAAAAGTAATTTGTTAGTTTTTGAGACCACTTTAGCTCAACGCATACCAAAATTCACGGTAACACAGAAAAAGAAAGTCACATTTTGGAATATTTCCAATATTTGTTATTTATCTAGATTGTCACAAGAATAATTTGGTGCTATATTGGTGCAGTTTTCAATTCAATGCGGATAAATCTTTTTTTAACTAGGTTTTCTTGATTAACTTGTTTTTTGTTTGGATTTTTGTTTTCCGGAACGCTTTGTGTTTGTCACTGTTATTGTCAAGATTTTTCTACAAGGACTACATCAACTCATTGAACTATTTATCTATAATTTTAAGTATTGACTTAAAGCTGACGCATTTTCCCATATTGAGTGTGTAATATTATATTCTCTAAAACATGAAATGAAATAACTAAGGCGGAATGAACTGGACGTAAAAAAATGATTTAAAAGAAAATGAGGTGTTATTTATTGAAAAAGTATGTAAGCAGTCGTTTAATTTATTATTTAAATAAAATAAAATACATAAACGTTAATTTGGTGTTTCAATATATTGGAAACTGGTGTGTCGAAATTTCAAGGTAAAGTTTGAAACTTTCTAAAATGGTCGAGTGTCATCAAAGTCTCACATGAATCTTTGCTGCTGTTTTAACTGGATGATATCTTTTTAACTTCCCAGTTACCTATGGGAAGTTATTGTAATGGGGTCGATTTTGCGAATTCCAAATTTTGACATACCTCCACGTTTTAAGGTCTCTAGAATCCAAATCCATCGTTTTTAGAGAGATGTCTGTGAGTGAGTATGCACGTATGTGCGGATGTGCGTATGTGCGTATGTGTGTATGTACGTATGTACGTATGTGCGTTCGGAATTATTTTTCGTCTCGATTAACTCGAGAACCAAAAATCGTATTGACGCGTAATTACGTAACTGAGAATTGAATGAATTTTCAGCAAAATCGGTTGAGCCGTTTTTTATTTAGGATGAAAAACTGAAAAACGACTAAAAATTGCTTATTTTTAAACTGTTGATACGCACTATTAATTCGTGCAGATACCAAATACCTTCATAGTAATGTTGTTATCATTGTGCGTTTTAGCAAAATTGTGATCAAATTTGTAAAAAATGTTATTTCAAAAAAAATGCACTAATTTATAAAACTGCAAACTTATATTATCAGGTTTTGGTGAATGGGAGTAGAGACGCTAATGCAGTTATTAATTAGATATTGTTATAAATAATTTAATATTGTTAATAATAATCAAATAATATTAGTTATAATTTGATATTGTATATATAAAGTCAATTATAATTATTCAGTAACGGTCAAACATTCTTAATAACGAATGATTATTGTAAACAATAATTAAATACCCTCAATAATAGGTTTGGATTCCGAGGCCGAGATGGAGATCGAGGTTGATGTAATAAGTTTTCGTTAGGGGCCATTATGATAACAATTAGAGGAAGGAGGGACTCACCTAAATATCGGCGTCTAGCGCCAAAGCTGATGGCAAGCGTGAGCTGCCTATATTTCTGTACAGCGCAAGCGCCGCAATGAACACTCAAATGAAAGGGTGCCGATGCAGGCAGTCCAAATTCACTTGTATGAATGTTGTTTTATTCCAAATATCTTTCTCCTTTTATACAAAATCTTAGCCTAATTTCTATTTACTAAACATTGACTTAAAACTATTTTCCCACAGGACCAATGCATATGTTTGTAATAAATCTATAATTTATTTCATTAGTTTTCCGTATTTCACATGTTGACCCATAATCACATTGCAAGGATTCCAACGCCTTGCAAGTGGTCATCAAAAAGAGCGCCGTGTCTACTTGACACTTTTTAGTCACGTTTGGGATGGCATTGCTCCGTATGTAATTCATATTAAATGACCCTTGTGATTTATGTGTTAATACTGTTCGTGGGCATCTTGTGGGCACGCGTGGCTGAATTTAAATTAGTGAGATGAACGGGCATGCGTGGCATAATACGCATGAATGAGTGCAGATGGACAAGTGGTTGAACATGTGATTCCACTACACCCTCACCGTTTAGAAGTGTTGCGTACTAATTGAGTAATTAGTGCGAAACACAAAAAAATAATTATCTGTATGTTTTGCTATCCGCGCTGCATATGCATGGGTTACATGGGATTTTTCAACTAAAGATAGGATAAGTATGTTACTTTTCATTGTTATATAATTCAAAATATACTTCAGTGAGCTTATATCTAGTCTCATTACATGTGTTTTTATTTTGTTACTATAATTAATATTACATATAATATTTAATTTACTATACTCGTAATTTCAAAATAATTAATATTGTTGACTTATTCTAAATTGCTACTAGTTAGTCTCTTATATTTATATTTTATAGTCAATCATCTTGTACAATTTTAAATTATTGTTGTGGACCTTTCTTGGTTTACCATCAACTTCTATTGTTGTGTTTACATTATTTGTATTTATCACTCTAAAAGGTCCTATATAAGGTCTATCAAGTTTTCTCCTATTTTCCTTTTTCAAGAGAACTAAATCGTTTGTTTTTAAATGAATTGGATTGGTTTTTGTTATCTTGTCGACACGTTTCTGTTTGACTTTTTCAATTATTTGCTTTGCTTTGTTTAACGCATGGTGTAATCGAATTTTTAATTCGTTTGCGTAATTTTCTGTATCGTAGACTCTGTCTGTCTGTCTGACTATATCATTGGGTAGATATGGTAATTTGCCGAATACTAATTCATAAGGCGTGTAGCCATTATCAACATGTGGAGTTGTGTTGTATGCGAACGTGTAATACGGGATCCACTTGTCCCAATTTAGATCTTCGGTAAAAGCTAGAAAATACTCATTTAACACTCGATGGTTGCGTTCTACCGTGCCTAGTGTCTGATGATGATATGGAGCCGAAAATATCTGTTTAATTTCAAGCAATTTGCAAATTTCTTGCATTAATTTATTCGTAAATTCCGTACCTTGGTCAGATTTTAATATTTTGAAATGTCCAAATTTTAATATAAGGTCGTTCACCAATGTGTACGCGACTGTTTTGGCGTCTTTGGATTCTAGTGGTGATGCTATCACGAATTTACTTAGTTCACACTGCATCGTCAAGATGTATCTATAGTCGTTCGAGATTCTTAATGGTCCTACGATATCGATAGCTATTGTTTCGAAAATGGTGGTAGGTGTGTCGGTTTTTATCATGTGTTCTCTTGTGTGCCGTACTTGTTTATTTATTTTGCATTGTTTGCAATTGTTGACATAGTTTTTTATCATGCTGTTCATGTTTTTCCAGCAATATCTTTGTTTAAGTTTTAATTGGGTTTTTCTCACTCCTAAATGTCCTCCGTGTGGCGTGTCGTGATATTCTTGTATCAACTGATTCTGTATTGTTGTATCCTTTAAACTCTTCGGGGGTTCGTATAACATTATACTTAGTTTTGCGCGACTTTCGTATTTTTTACTTTGTTGCAACATATTAATTATATTTTTGAAATCTTCTTTACTTATTATTTTGAAGATATCATCGTTATTTGATAACGCTAATTCATATAAATTCATCTCGAGAATTCCATCTAACAACTTTTCCATGGTGGATACGTATATCGCACTGGACTTATCGTTGCAGATTCTAACATTCGATCTAATTGTATTTGAGCTCGCTGATAGCTTTTCGTTAGCGGAAACGTATTTCTCGGTAACTTTATCACTACAGTATACAATGACTTCGTCGCTTGTTCTGACGATATCGAATTTATTATTTTTGCGCAATATAAATTTCAACTTCATAACTTTTCTTACTTCTGATATTGATGTGCAATCCCATACGTAAAGTTGATCAGACTTTACTGGTGTATCGGGTTCATCTATCGTAGTATTTTTATTTATATTGTCTGTTCTTTGTTTTGTAGACATACCCCTTGTTATTGCCAACACTTTTTTGACTTTTTCGTCTATTTCGGGAGGAATCATTGTTTTTAAAATATCTGAGTCTAGCTTGATGCGTGATAATGCATCCGCGTTGCAATTTATTTTTCCTTGCTTGAACACAATCTCGAAATCATAATCGGAGAGATCTAATCTAATCCTAGTTAGTTTAGATGATGGATTCTTGTGCGTGAATAATGATACCAGAGGTCTGTGGTCAGTAACCACAATGAATTTTCTGCCATATAGATAGGGTCTAAAAAAATTTATTCCCCAATGTATTGCAAGTAGCTCTTTCTCAATTATAGGTTTGTTGATGTCATGTTTACCTAATGATTTACTTGCGTACGAGATGGGTAGATCTGAACCAATATCACCTTGGGAGAGTATCGCTCCAAGGGCATAACTAGATGCGTCTGTTGTTAATACGAATGGTTTCTCAAAATCGGGATATTGCAAGATGGGAGGTGAGATAAGTCTCTCCTTTAAAGTTTCGAAAGCTTTCTGACATTTTTCGTTCCAAACAAAATTTGCATTCTTCTTTAACAGTTCATTTAAACATTTTGCTATTTCGGCGAAGTTCGGGATGAAGCGTCTATAATAATTGCAGAAAGCAACAAACCGACGAACTTCATCTGCGTTATTCGGGATAGGATAGTTTTGTATGATTTCATCTTTAGTAGGATCGGTTTTTATACCTTCATCAGTTATCAGATGGCCTAAGTAGACAACTTCTGGTCTCAAAAATTTGCATTTCTGTGCGTTCAGTTTTAAATTGTACTTCCGTAGTCGTTGTAGTACTTTTGTTAAATTTTTGTTATGATGATCGACACTACAACCAAAAATAATAATGTCGTCAACATATAGAAATGCTTCTGAACTTAAACCGGTCAGTGCTATCGTAAGCATTCTTTGGAAGCTGTTGGACGAAATCTTGAGTCCAAATGGTAATCGCTTGAATTGGAAATGACCGTCTCCTGTAGAGAAAGCTGTCAAAGGTCTAGAATGTTCATTCAATTCAATCTGATGAAATGAGCTGGTCATATCTAGAGTAGTAAAATATTTAGCTCGACCTAATCTGTCTAGAACATCGTCTAGCCTCGTCAATGGGAATTTGTCGTTTATTATTTTGTTGTTCAAACGACGGAAATCTACAACTAATCGCCATTGTTTTTTATCACTAGAACACTTTTTAGGTACTACTAAAAGTGGTGAATTGTACGGGCTAATAGATGGTTCTATGATATCATTTCGCTCTAATTCTTTCACTTGGTCATTAATTTCTTCCAGTTGAGCGTGTGGTAGTTTGTAGTTTTTGATGTATACGGGTGTACTGTCAGAAAGTTCAATATGTTGTTTGTAAAAATTGTTGACTGAGAGTTTTTCGCCTTCGAGATGAAACACATCTTGGTACTCTTCGATTATTTTCATTAGGCTACCCATTGTTCTCTCGTCCTTGTAGTCTGATCTAATTGTTTGTAGTAGCTCTCGTAAACGATCTGGATTATTTTTATATCCCTTGCTGTTCTTTAATATATTATAGTTTGATAGTGGTTCAGTATCTATTTTGAAATTCTTGATGTTGCATGGTTCATTATTTGTATTTAGTATTTTAATGTGGCAGATTCCTTTAGACGGTACTATTGAATTTCCTACGTAAACTCCTTTTTGTATTTCTTTATTGAGTACTATACTGTCTTCACTTCGGTCTAGGTCGATCGGTACTATAGCCTCAGTTCTTGCAGGAATTCTAAAATTGTACATTTTTAATGGCTTCGTATTCATTGGTATTGTGACCTCATCATTGTTGATTATGAATGTGATTGTGTATGTTTCGTAGTCAATTTTGCATTGATATCTCTCTAGGATATCTCTTCCTATAATCCCATCCGTAATGATTGGGAACGATTCTTCTACTAGATTAAATGTGTTAATTTGTTTAGATTCGCCAATACTCAGATTTAAACAAGTTGTACCAATGGACTTTATCGTTTCTTTGGTTATTCCAGTAAGGTTGCATATATTATTTTCATCTATGTACGATATTGTATTATTTATTTTAAATATAGATATATCTGCTCCTGTATCTATCAGAAAAGTCAGATATGTTTTGGTATTCGTGCAAAATAACCTGATAAAACTTGGGCTAGATGCGGATACTTTGTAAATTTTAGTGGTTTTGTATCCTGTTAATCCGGTAGGAGTTGTTACTTCTTCATTGGTTATTCCTCTCCGGATGCCTCTTCGTTTCCCTGCTCGTGAATGACGTTGATTCGTCTATTCATGTTCATATTACTATTGTTGAACCGATTGTTGCTTTGTCTGTTTCTAAAATTATTGTTATTTCTGTTATAATTATTTCTGTTATTCGCGTTATTTCTATTGAAGTTGTTCCCGTTACTGCGCTGATTGGCGTCGTACCTTCTATTATTATTATTAAAATTGTTTGGACTGAAGTTTCTGTTACCATTATTACCGAATCTATTCGTTCTATTGTTATTATTGCTCTGGCCATATGCCTGGATGTGTTGTCTTCCATTCGAAGTGTTGTATCTGTTATTTGACATCATATTTCGCTCGTTTCGCGTATTGTAATGTAGTATATTACTTGCGGTGTTTGCATTGCTCTTCTCTAACTCCATTGTCAGGTTAATGGCATCGGCTAGTGTTTGTGGTCTAGCGGCAAAAATGGTTTTTCTGTATTGGTCGTGCAGACCATTCTTAAATATAGTCAGAGCATAAGTGTCGTTCAGACTGATAATCGTTTGTTTCTGCTCTGTTGATACGTTGGTCCCTAAATCATTTATTTGGAGCTGATTAAGTTCGCCAAGAAGGGACAAAATTCGTTCTTTGTACTGTGTAACAGATGAACGATTTTGGGTGACGGTACTTAGCGAGGTGTGAATGTTCGCGACAGAGTTCAAGGGTTTGTACCTAGCCAAAAGTTGAGTTTTTAAAATATCAAAGGTGTTAGGGATGTTTGCGCTAAATGAAGTGCGCACATTGTCCGCAAGTTTAACATTGTAGACGAAGTCGATTAGTTCCGGCTTTGATGCATCATTCAATTTCTTGTTTATATATTCGACAATTTTTAGAAATGCGTTTAATTCCTTTGCTCTACCCTCAAAGGATGGAATGACTTTCATCGCCATATGAAGTTCGAAATTAGCCATATTGTCGTCGTTTGTCTGATCGTCCACACCATTAGTTAGCATACTTATTAATATATGGTTTAGTTCTTTTGATGACTTGACGAAACGTATTTTCAAGTCTAAATATTTATCAGAATCTGATTTTGCGAATTCTTTCCTTAAGGTTTCTTGTATTTCTTCCAAACGATTTAGTTTTTCTTGTATTGTTTCTGGTTTATATGATCTCTTTAAACCTTTTCTTGCATTAGACAAAAGTTTCTCTGTTTCAATTAATAATTCTTTAATTTTGTCCATCAACTAATCAAAAAAAAAAAATTTTTTTTTCACATAACGTTATAAGATTTTATACATTTACATTCCTACTGGACTGTTTCTTAACATAATTTTTGTTCTACTTATTGTATGTAATTGCTATTATTATGAAGATTATGGTCGTGGTCGTTGCCTGCTGGTATTCTTGAAACGTCGACTGGTTCACCGACTTGCAGTTGCCCATGTTCGTGTTTTTGTATGTTGTCGACATACGATCTCTCTAGTTCTTTTAGCTTTTGGAACAGCTTCCTCCTGTTGTCGCCCTTTGCTATTGCTATCAAGCGGTATAGGTTCGCACGTTCGATCCTGAATCGCACCTTCTTTCCACCCCTATATTTCCTCTTCTCCTTGTTGATCGGCGGTGGTGGTTGCTTTTTCGCTATCTTCTTGCGGTAGTCCTCTATTGTGAGTGGCTTCGGTCCGATTGCTGCGAGTTCTTTTCGTCCTGTCGCCTTGTATGCTGGTGCTCTTGCTGGTGTACCAGGGGAGTATTGTTCCCATAATTCCTCAAAACCTTCCATTATTGGTCCTAAATATCGGCAAATAGGTTGGCAGGATCGCCATGTAATAAGTTTTCGTTAGGGGCCATTATGATAACAATTAGAGGAAGGAGGGACTCACCTAAATATCGGCGTCTAGCGCCAAAGCTGATGGCAAGCGTGAGCTGCCTATATTTCTGTACAGCGCAAGCGCCGCAATGAACACTCAAATGAAAGGGTGCCGATGCAGGCAGTCCAAATTCACTTGTATGAATGTTGTTTTATTCCAAATATCTTTCTCCTTTTATACAAAATCTTAGCCTAATTTCTATTTACTAAACATTGACTTAAAACTATTTTCCCACAGGACCAATGCATATGTTTGTAATAAATCTATAATTTATTTCATTAGTTTTCCGTATTTCACATGTTGACCCATAATCACATTGCAAGGATTCCAACGCCTTGCAAGTGGTCATCAAAAAGAGCGCCGTGTCTACTTGACACTTTTTAGTCACGTTTGGGATGGCATTGCTCCGTATGTAATTCATATTAAATGACCCTTGTGATTTATGTGTTAATACTGTTCGTGGACATCTTGTGGGCACGCGTGGCTGAATTTAAATTAGTGAGATGAACGGGCATGCGTGGCATAATACGCATGAATGAGTGCAGATGGACAAGTGGTTGAACATGTGATTCCACTACATTGAGGACGAAAAGGAGGACAAGAAGGAAGACGAGGACGAGGAGGGCGAGATTGCCTAGGCTTTGGTAGAGGATGACCAGGTGGTGGAGACGTCTTCCTCTACCAAAGCTTTTATGGTTAGATAAAAAAATTGATAAAAATAATAAAAGTAATTATAATAATTTAGAATAATAATGTTTAATAATAGTAATTATTAATAATAGTAATTACTAATAAAAACAAATTATAGCTTTTTTATTCACCCCACTGGGAAGTTAGTCGTGTGGGCCTCAAGGGTCGCACTGAGACCGAATTTTTTATTGTGAAATGTTCCGGTTATATCAAAATACTAATATATCAATATATACTAGCTTTTATTATTAACTTGAATCGCTTTTTCCTTTTTACGGCAAAAACTCATATCAATAATTATATGCTTTACTTTGGCAATCAAAGAATTTAGAAAAGGTAGTGATCTACAGCTGAAATCACTAATATATTTTTGAAAGCGAAATTTGGAAACCATTTCGTTTAAATAAGAGAATATATCAAATATAAAATGTATCTATCGTTGTGATGGGAAAAAGCTATACCAGACGAATAAACTATTCCTTTTATCCGGCCATTATGATCAAGTCAAAATGAAATTCATTAAAGTAAATCAAAAGAAAATACGAATAATGTTCCAATGTTATCAGAAAAATTACGTCTTGCGCCAGGTTAGGTTATTAAACGGCTTCCGCTTCACTTAGACCGTTTTTGCTCCATTGTACTCTGCAGACTGGGGAACCTTCTGATTTATACTTGGAACTATCTTAATTTTCTAAGGAAATCCAAGAGCCGATGCATTTTAATGGTAAATAAGTCACTCAGTTCAGCGTTTAAGCCACCAAGCAGCTAGAGTGGGACCTTTTCACAAAATGTAAACTCTGTTTTCGCTGAGAGCTTGATTTTCCTTGCGTGTTCCCCGAAAGCTACATGCACAGTCAATCAACCCACAAGATTCCTCGTTGAAGTTCCAAAAGTTCTGCTCTGAAAAGATAAATTGAGAAAACACAATAAGTTTTAAAAAAACTTTCTGATATCTTTATGGATTGCAGATCAACAACTTCTTACAATTGAAATACTACATTTTATAAAAAAATCGGTAAAAAAATTTCTAGCCTAGTTTATAATGTGATTAAGGTCAGTTGCAACAAACCCCTATTTGGGCAATAAATTTAATTGATTGTTGATAAGATCTCCCAATGTTTCTATGCAAATTCTGTTTCCTTTCAAAGCGTTTTCATAATTTGTTAAAGCAATTTACAGCTTATTCGATACTTTTATTGAATACATCACTAAAATAGGCGCAACGAATATTTAGCATGGTATAAATAATTTTCTGCGAATAAACTCATTCGATGAATGCCTTTTTATAGCAAATATATGAAATTGCTGTTAGTAACAAGTATTTATTGGAATCTATAATTAAGGTTTTTTGATCCAATTTTATTTCCATAGTAAAATTTCGCGATGGAACGTGGAAAAAGCCATGATTCGTCTGAATTGAGTTTGAAAAGATATTATGATTAGGCCTATTAAAATGAATACCTTCCTACTAATAACAGAAACAATAACCATGCAGAAACTTATAAAATCTGTTTGCAAAATCAAAAAAGAAATACAGTTTTCAATGACCTGAAACTAAGGTTTTGGTCCAACAGATTGTCTGATCTGTTATGTTTTTAAACATCTATATGCAATGGATGTAAGAAGAAAATTTGCACTTCGTGCCATATTTAAAACAATATTATTTTAAGAATAAGGAGAAGATTACGTCACGTTTGCTGTGAAAGCCTATTTTACATGTATGCTTTTGCACTAGATAAAAAGGGTTTTAGAGTTAACAATAAGCATGTTTGATTTGAAATTACCTTTAACAAAGTTTTTTGGACGGGAAAAGCATAACCAAAACATTAAATGGCTAAATAATCTATTTTTTTGGATTTTCTTTATATTTTGCAGTAACTGCCACTGATTTTTTTAGTCAGAGCATTAATTTGCTTGAATATTTAATAAAGGTTAAGATGCCGGTAATTATTAACTTCCCAAGTAAAGTTATTGTAATTGATCCGAGATTCAATATCTTCAACATATCTTTACGTTTTAAGCTACCAGGTGTGACTCTTGATGTCTGCACGATCACATTCCCTGTCATATATAAATAGCTATCAAAAACCATAATAGAAATAATATTGTTATTGTAATTTCACGATCCGTTATGGTTTCATAAGAGATTATTGGCATTTAAACACGAAATTGGGAGTAAAAGCTAATTGTAATCTATATTATTATTATTATTACACTATTACTAGGTTAATTGTCCTGAATTATTTACTAACGTTTACAAATACTTCATGTTAAACACTTTTCAGCATTGTGGTCTTAAATTCACCGCGAAAAGCCTTGTTGAAACTAATGTCGACTCTAACACCCAAAAACTACCTGAATTTTTCCGATCAAACTTTTTTTTTATGAACGGTGTCGCCAACTAGTCAAACTTTCTCCAATATACAAGAAAAGTACAGACTCTGGCATCGTCTATAACGCAGCAGGACACCTGCGATTTTGCTTTGTCAATCCTTTGTGAAGAACTCGTATTTAGGTTGGTATTTTCAACTTCCAGGTCTACTTAAGTTTTCCAGAGGTTTCGAAAAGCTTCCCAATCATAGTGCAACTGTCAGTGTTAACGCCGCTTTTGAGGCCGTGGAAATCTTAACTCAATGTAATCTGCTCAAATTTATTCTACCCAAATAGAATCCACAACATTTCGCAGATGATAAGGTGCCAATGTGTCTATCTGGACCATCTTCATTTTTGCCTTCGGTTTTCCAGATTCTTTCACCCTGTATACGGTATTGACGATCTGCTACATGATCGAATACTACCATTCATAATCGCGCTATAGCTTCAGTGTTAGTCCCTTTAATTGCCTTGGGCTATACAACCACACCAAGTCGTTCATTCTTGATGCGCATTGATTTGAATGAAATCACATCATGTACCCTAATCACGTTCTAAATGGGAAGAACCAAGATTTTTAGGGCATTTGCAACACCTTTCGGATCTGACTTAGCATCTTCAACCTAATAATTAATGCTCACGTCTCTTTAGGTTTTGAGGTAATTTTGCGCACCACTGAAGCAGCTTTGGCCCCCACTGAACAGCATTCAAACTGCGCGAATTATCTGCGCGGACGATCTACGCGGGTGGTCTTCACGGGTGGTTTGCACGGGCGGTTTGCACGGGCGGTTTGCATGGGCGGTTTGCATGGGCGGTTTGCATGGGCGGTTTGCACGGGCGGTTTGCACGGGCGGTTGAAACGCATAGTATGCATGGACAGCTTACACAGACGGCATGCATGGACCGTATGCACAGCAGTATTCACAGAAAGTACCTAAGCAGCAACGCAAGTTAACGATCGCATGAAAGAGTGATTTGTTTGCACACTCTCTTTTTTGGTTTCGTCATTCTGTTTTTTGAGGATGTAGTCCGGGTCAAAAAAACTACAATTTTTGCCTCCGGAAGGTCCTTGCATAGCAATATAAAGGTCGGTTTACGGGCAAAAGAATAACTAAAGTGATGTAAAAAATATAGCTTCGATTGATTTTGAAGTTTATGTATGCTGTTTATTTGATAACTTAGTGTCATCGGGTGTATTACGATGTTTTAAATTATATGAAACAATTTTTTTTTGAGAAAAATCGATTTTCCTAGTGCATTATATCTATGTATATCTTTTTGCACAACTAGCAACTGTTTTTGCAGTTGTGTATCAGAATCATTGCATTTGTCTGCCATCATAAATGCGAGTACACTATGGAAAGGATAGGGTTTTATTTTGTTATTCTTATCAAGAAACTTTGAAGTACATAGCGGCGAAAGTAATACACGTTAATTGACTTTCATAGGCTGCACAATAGCGCAGATTGGGGTGAAAAATGTTGCTTTGACTAGTTGGTAGGTTCATTGTTAGTTATTTTTTACTAGATTTCTAATGAATCTTATTGATTCACTTTGATAATTCGACAAGTAAACAAGTCGCGGGCAGAATTCTTTGTTTGAAAGTCAAGGTTTTGTCAATACATTCATCGATTGATCCATAATTAAATAAAAATAGCTCAAATTCTTACCTTACCTTGGTGACGAAATCCGAAACGATCTTATCATTTAAGTAGCCTCCATGTCTGCCCTGCTCCGGTCCTATCGTGAAGTCGGCACCGGCCACTTTCTATGGAACGTTGAAGACAAGCAGATAAGATTAACACGCGTTTAGTCGCACGGGAAGTATTTGAATAAAGCCGAGCTTATCTAGGTCCCATTAAAATCGATAGACTGCCAATCAAGACTCATGTCAGCGTGGCCTTAGTTGCGCCGACTGTTCAGTTTCGTGAATGTTGTATAGTATTATGCTCAGGACAGCACCTGTGCCGATTCTTCTGGTACTTTACTATGTTTCTCGGAATACGACGGTTTGGAAGGACTACAACATTAGTTCTATGTTTCAGACGTTGCTTGTTGAATCAGCAGTAGAAGGATGCAGGTATCGCAATCTTGGCAACCTACCACCGGAGATTTTCTCTTACTGGGCCGACTGGGGATGCTACACCTATACTCGGCCTGATCTGTTTGCCGATCAACAGCTGCAAGCTTCAATATGTTACGAAGAGTCAAACAACACCAAATTCAAGATACCAGGAATCGCCAATGAAGAACAATGCATACCATTCAACCATCGTAACATGTTCATCAAAAAAGCAGTTGAGAAGACGTTTTGTGATCCTGGCACAGTCAAACGATGGATTCGATGTTGTCAGGATGCTGATTTGGCCTGCAAAAGTATCATGATGAAAAATGACATCGCTAAAGGTGCGTCACAAAACCATTCAGTATGTATTTCTATTTATTTATCGTTGTTTGCTTAATGGCTTCATCAAATGTAGCTCATTGCCTGACATGTTTACTTGAGGATTATAGGTACTAAGCTTCTCGCCTCGATGGGCTTATGTGCTGTTTCCAACTAGCAATTCTACAATCAGAAGCACTTGTTTTCATTTAAACCTTTAAAAGTATTTAGTATTAATGGTGTTAATCAGCTTTCAATGCTGTAGCATTACTTTAATCAATGAATTTCATCGGCAGCATCGCACGGAAAAAAACTATTTCAGTCAAGCGAAGCAAATTTATGTAAGGCTACCTCAAGTGTTAGGCTCAAATCCAAAATTCATCACAAGGAAACTAATTAATTATGTCAAATTCAGGAACAAGGGATTTGTATTCAATTTTTTGGACCAAGAGTGTACCCATAGAAGTCATTGAAGAGACACATTATTTACTGAATTATGGCGTTAACGCATTACCAGTGCTACCTTAGAAGGCACTCTGTCGGCAGAAGCTGCACGATGGGTCATGGCAGGGTGGGCCCAGGCAGTGATATATGTATGTGCTTGGCGAGCTCCACTGAAGCTCGGTGGTCCGAGAATCGGTTTCTTGTGCAGTATTCCTTTCCGTTGTTTCTGTCGTTCGTACGATTGGGACTTAGTACGTTTTCTTACCGTTGCTAACGTAGTTGTCTCTCGGATTGGCTTTGTTTTCGATCTTTTCTCAGTATGCGATCTCTATCGAAATTTTGCAATCGGGCAATCAAATAGCTGAATCTAAGGAAATCGAACTCGGGGTCTACCCTTGAGAGCTTACCCAAAACAATATGTGCGGAACTGAGCTGGCATACCAAGTGTCATCACACTAGTGCTTAGGTGGAGGCCAAACCCTAATTAGTCGACACGATAAAAGGGTACATTGCCTCATCCCCGGGACAAAACGTCCAGGAGGTAAACCAAACACATGTTTTGTTGACCTGAATTTTCGTCGCGATGCCGTTCACGTAATTGAATATTTCATTGCATAATGTTCAATACAAGTGATATCATGTACTTCAAACGAAAGAAAAATTTCTAAAATGGGTTTAAGTATTTTTTTAATTAATATTTTCATTTAGTTTAATTATTCATACTTACTTTTATTTTTTTGATATAAATATATGTTATTTGCTACCTTTTTTGAGAATGAATCTGAGCAGGAATTTTTCCTGAAGCGGCGGTAGTATCCCTTTGCAATAAAATTATTTTAAAGTTTTTCAAATAAAAAGTAAAAGTTTTTCAAATAAAAAAAAAGATTTGACATTATCGATCGCAAAGTTGAGATACTTCATCTTCGTAATGAAAATTTTTTACTGCATACTTTCTAGAATCTTCCAAATCACAGAATTATCAGTGAGCGACTCCAGTTAAAATTTGCCCGATTTTATTTTGCTTAAAGAGCTGTAATTTTTTATCCTTTTTAGTATAGAAACTTCTTTTAGAGCTTGTTTTACAGTTTGTTTTCGTTGTCGATTTTTTTAATACCTTTTGTTGTTTATGTGTTGAAGAAAATTTAAATTTTAGGTTATATTTCTTCCCGTGATAAAAAATATACTTTACTGGAAAAACCGCATCATATGCTTTTTTAAATTTGAAAAATTATTATATTCAGTAAAAATAGATGTTGTGCATATAAAAATTTTCCGGTTCATGCAAATAAAATAGCATATGAGAATTGAGAAATCGTTGACATCGACATTGAATTTCAAAACTTGGGTGGATATTTACAGGTTCAAAAAAGAAGCCGCAAACAACCCCTGTTTTGATTCTTTAAAGCTTTTCAAGTTGCTTCTTGCTTAAATAAAACAATAATTCATGTTAACTAATCAAGTTTAATTCAGAAAATGAATGTCCCGATGTGTGGGATGGGTGGTCGTTTTTTCCTGCTATACCATCTGGACAAACATACCATCAAGTCTGCTCGCGGTACGCTTATGCCAAGGAACCACCTCAATGCCATCGTAAGTATTTATCCTTAAACATAAGTAAGCGGCGTTCGGGTCTAATTTAAGTCATCGTCAATGAGTTTCGATTTTGAATCGGATATATGTATTTGAATGATGGAATATTTTAAAAAGTGTAGCCAGATTACAGCTCAAAAACGTGTCATGCAGACGGAACTTGGGAGGATCAAACAGACTACACATCCTGCGATATCACGCCACAAGTAATTTTTCGCACGTTGTGGCACATGATAGTCCTTTCGATCTCCATTGTAATATGCATCCCAACGATTTTGATCACGGTCTTTTCGCCCACACTACATACCGAAAAATTATCGATGGTTCGACTATTGCTGATCGTTTTAGTGCTGCGCAACTTCTTTGTGATTATCGTCAAAGGAACTTTGATTCTTGAAGAGTTGACCTCGGCTGATGTGACTGTGATGAGTCAAAATAGTTGGTCCTGTAGGATGCTCTCAGTGCTGGAAAAGTTCTTTGGAACTGCTGTCTTCACAAGCATGCTGTTGGAAGGAGTGTATCTGCACCAAATGTTAACCAATGTATTTCGAGCCAGGCTCAGCGGAGGACTTCGTATGACTGAGCTGTATTTGGCGGGATTTTTTGTAACCCTGGCAATAACATTGGCTTGGGCTCTGGCAATGGCACTGAACGACAAACAACATTGCTGGCAAGTAACAGAAGGTACCGATTTTCATTGGATTTTTGACGGACCACGACTCATAATGTTACTAGCGAACCTTATGTTACTTGTTCGCATTGTGTGGGCACTGTGGAGTACATTCAGGTTGCGTCAAGACGAACAACATCCTTTGCTGTAAGTACAGAAATCCTACGATTCAACTATTTCACAACATACTATCAAAAAAATTCCAGGAGAACCACGAAAGCAGCATTAATATGTCTTCCTCTGTTTGGCGTTCCATTTTTCTTTTTGTTGATTCGACCAGACACAACTAATTGCACATTTGAACAACTTTATTATCTTACGTATTACACAGTGGAAGCATTGCAAGGAGCTTTGATAGCAATTCTGCATTGCTATTCGGAAAAGGAGGTTAGTTATGGTTTTCATCATGCTGTCTAATTTTTGCATTATAATATTGAAATTTACCTGATATAACATCTTGGTTTCAGGATGTATAAATTTTGTTGTTGATATTTGTGTGATATCTCTTACTAAAAAAGCAATTAGCAGAGTAACGAGAGGTTTGGATTTTGTCTAAAGAAATTCTTCATATCTCCGCTTTTTTATCTTCCCTGGTTTGTTTGTTGAGCTTAGGAAAACAGGTTATAATTATTTTTACGAAAATTTAAATAATTAGGAATATTTTTTGTTTTCGCTCTAGACGTAATTTGTGAATGTCTTCTTTCCAAGGTAATGTATTGGTATCTTGCCTGCGATACCGAACAAAGGAGAAGCAACTTAGATGCAAAATATTTTGAAAATTTCATAGTTTGAAAAATCTTGCCAAAAAACGGAGTGCAAATTTAGATCTAAAGATTGAGAAGCAAAAGGTTTATTAATTGTAACGTGCTAGACATATCTAAATTTAAGAGTTTTACAAAACATTCTAGTTGAAAAGACTAACGTTGTTCTAATTTATCAAATTTTGAAATAGTCAAACACAGACATTAAACAATAGAAGTGGAACCATGGACCAAAAGTTAATATGAGGATTTTTTGTCATAACTAGAGAACAGTATTTGAAACACATGCCAATAATCATGTGTTACATAAATTGACTTTAAATCACAATAACGAAAATTAATTAGCTTGTCTTATACGTAAGATATTTGTCTCATCCTCCTTGATTAGAAACTGCTTTCTAAAAAAATAATTGAATAAATAAGCAAAATGGAAAACATCAAGGCTAAACTATTAGAAGAGCTATATAAGCTGCTTCGTGCATAGGGTCTTAAAACGCCTGTTGTTTGGTGCAAATGGTCTGCTTCAGAGAAAGGTAACTCGGAACAGGATCGAATAGGTCATCAATTTTTAAATCAGTACACTAGCATTGCAGGAATTTGAGTGTGGTTTAATTAAATTTGCATGAAATAGCTTTCAAAATAGTTCTAGTTATACAGAGAAAGTTCAGCCTTGTATTTTTTTCAAACTAATTTTCATGTTTTGATTCGGCCCATTGCAGTTAATCATGAAGTTTTTATTTAAAAATAAACCACAACAAATTTTGATTTCCACTGGCCTAGCAAATGTTAATCGGCTCTAAAGAGAAAATGCTTGATTAAATTTGTGAATAAATGCAACAATTTAATTTTAAAGGTTATTAATCAATAACATAATGAAAAGCATCACAATAAATATCACTATGTAGATGAGTAAAAGTTTTTGAAGATATCTTTTTCGATGAATTTTAAAGAGAGTTTACTACTCTAAACTGAAATTTTCTTTGAAGCAGATGTTTGCCGGAAGTTTTAAGATAAAATCATTTTAGAAAATATGTGAAACAGCATCATTCATTGATTTTAAGTGTGTGATTCTACCTTAAAATGCATTTTTAATAGCATTTGCACAACAATTTTCATGTATTTCTGTTTTGCAAAACATTATCACAACATATTTTGGCACGGAACATTATAAATTTTACTTCGGATAAATTTTGTTTGATTTTCTATCGACTTTTTGTGAAAGTTTTTTTTTGTAAATTTATTCAATAAAAATATTGCAAAAAACTTTGTCAAAACTTGTTGATAGCTAGAATACTATTATGTTTCTTCCGAATTTTAATCACGATGAATATTTGAATTGTTGATTCTTGTTTGATTGTTTGTGCGATTCAATGCCTTTTCAAAAAAAGATTTCAGTTGAATGAAGTTTGCGATTTTTTTTGAAAGGCTTTGAAATTTCATTAAGAAAAAGTTGAAAATATTTTCATCTTATTTGTCTAATTTTTTTTTAAACTCATTCCCCATTTATTTTTTCTAGATCACTTTTGGAAAATGGTTGAGATTATTTTCATCTGATTTTTCTGAAATGTTTTTTGTCTTTTTTTGATAAATTTGTCCACTATTATTTTTTAATAGATATTTTATTTTTGATTTTTATTATTTGTCCACTGTTATTTTTTAATAGATATTTTATATTATTATATTATTATTTAATAGATATTTTATATTATAGCTCTGCTCCTTATGTTTTGTAGACATGTAATTGCAATTACATTAACAGTTTTCAAAGCTAGAGCGATTCGTCTCATTGAAGAACTGAGAGTAAATATTACCAAAGAGTATTTTTTGTAGTAGGATCTCCAGTGAATATAGATGTTGTTGAATTTGTTTTTACATTTTTTCTCAATATATATATATATATATATATTTATTTTTCGGAGCTTTAGAATATGGTAGTACAAGGGTTCAGTTTTACTAAGGAGACTTTAGCTCTTTATATCTCAGTTTATTATTTCATATTTGAGCGCCAGTCAGTGCATATTATACTAACCAGACACAAAATAGTTAATATTTTTCCTTTTTTATGATAATAAAAATAATAAACTTATACAAAACAACTAAATAAAACTTTAAAAAAAACGCAAGTTGGTTGATATTAAATTTTGTCCCCAATGAATTATATTTTGATTAAGTCAAACAGATTTTATTCACTCAAACCAACTATATTTACTCTTAAAATCGAAGCAGCTACATAAGTAATATCTGAATTTACTTCCGAGTTCTTTACTAACTAAGCTTATCACAAAATTATGGCAAATATAAGCAAGCATAATTTATTTATAATCACAAAAGAAACATTGTAATAAAGCGTATATGCATGGTTTATTATTTAGTTAAAGTTAACGTTACTATGATTTCTGCCAGGTTGAAAAATGTTCGACGAAAACGTATTTAATACTCTGTAGTAGATGCGGTAAATTGACCATCACTTGTTCATAGGCTGAGTAAGTTAATAAGTCTAGCCAAACCAAGAAATTTTTAAAAGTTTTTTTTACGTTTTTTTTATTCTTCATACGCAAGCGATTGCGATCCACACAAAAATGTTCTTACTGGATATTCTTCCACATCTCAAGGCAAATAGGCTGGCCTCTCAAAACCGATATTTTTGAGTGCCCGCTTTCCCATAAAATTACGCATTGTCTCCAATAAAAAGCATATGATTGCCACTCCATTTCCCGCCAAGTAGAATAAGATTATTCCATTCAAATGGTCAACATTGAGCTGTTTGGGTCCATAATTGCGGTTAATGATTTCTCTAGAAATGTTAAGAATTTTCGAGCTGATCCTCCTATTCTCGTCTGCTCGCCATTTATTAAGCAAACCAAATTCAACAATTTGCGAAAGATATCTATTCATTGCGCTGTAAAATGGAGAGTTTTCCCAAATGAGGAAACCGTTCATATAGGAAATAAATTTACTATGGGTTGTTCTATGGTACACGGGTCTCGCGAGTAGATGTTGCATTTCGAAAAGCATATTCACATAGTCTGAGGTGAGGACATAACCGTATGACTGATTATACCTGCTAGTATGAGTATACACCGTCTCCACCGAAACATTTTGGAAAATTTCGTCCCGCTGCGTGGAAAACTTGTGAAGATTGTTTGTGATAAGTATCTTAATGCCTTTACGACGAGCACTTTCTACGGAATGCATATCGGGATCGAATATGTCGGTCGCCATGAAGCTGGCCATATAGGCCAGATATAGGTTGGTCAAAATGAATCCTAAAATTACCATTTGTAAACGAAATAACCGAAGTTGGCTGAAAGCTCGATGATTTTCCAGCATAGAATTTGATATTATTGCCAGTATTGCGTTACAGAACGCTCGTCCGAAATCGTTGGTGCGATTCATGAGTGAATCTGCGAAAAATTCAGCAATGGCCAAATAAAAAGCGATCAAAACGATACACATCCAAGTTAGTTTGTCAAAAGGACGAATGATGTACATCGATTTCGGTAGAAGTTTGGCTGGCAAAATGACGAAAGTTTTATAACTCATGAATAGACGTGTGTGCTTTGTATACGATTTCACTGCAACCACAGATCCTATTGGTGCAAATTCAATCTTGCGAGATTCAACGTACGACACAGTTTCACTGACGTCAGTATACTTATGTGGGTTGGGTTCGATATCGATATATGATCCATTGAGTTTTGCTGCAAAGTTTTGAATGATTTTCACACCCAAACCGATCGGCCCCTTGGCACCTCCTTCAAAGGTTTTACAGATGCGTGGAGGATTATTTTGAAAAATGGTTTTGAATTTGAAACCCATCACGTTTTGTATATTGTCCGGAAAAAGATGCTTATAGGAAGCGTTTGTATTCAACTCTTTTAAATGCAATTGCGGGAAAGGATTGTAAGTTAAAATGCTTTCCATTCGTTGTTCGTCGATGCCAAAAACAACTACATTGCCTATCCCATTCGTCCAGCACCAATCAAAAATCGTCTTGGCGTAGCTTTGAAATGTTTTTCTCGTAATTTCATTAAAAATGCAAACTAGTTGCATGTTCTGAAAGTTCCCAAATGAGTGATGAAGGCGATCCAGCATAGTTGTATCATTAGTACCATTTAAAAACAACACAACGAGAAACGGTCTGTAAAGCAATGAATGCAAATTAAATTCTGGGTTTCTCGGAGTGATCACAAATCCCGAAATGTTCAGCTGATTGTACATTTTCCGTATTAACATGTCCGCTTCAATTTCCATCTGTTGATCATTTGAATTAAGAATAACAAAATTTTTGAAATGACCGCCAATGTTTAATATAATCTGCTCCATAATCAGGACCGCAGACACATTTAATATGCACAAACAAGCAAAAAGGACGTGTGCTTTCATTTCTATTTAAAAGTAAACTGTGAAGTAATACAAAAGTTAGTTTTCATGGAAGCCTAATCAAAGGTTAGAGCTAGTCAGTTAGTTTCCATTAGCACAGCTTTGCTATTTATGATCAAATGAGCCATAATTGATACTTGCATAATGCATAAGCAGTGTATATTGCAACAATCAATATTGTGAGCCTAAGCAATTATTATATAACTTGTAAAGATTATTCGTGATAAGTATCTTAATACCTTTACGACGAGCACTTTCTACGGAATTCATATCGTGGTCGAAGATGTCGGTCGCCATGAAGCTGGCCATATAGGCCAGGTATAAGTTGGTCAAAATGTAAGCAATTATTGGCATTCTGGTGATCCTTTTCATTAAAAACGAGTACAAACCACGATATTTTAAAGTAAGAGAAGCATATCGTCACTCAAAATACTAAAGGTCCTATGTGTAAAAACTGTATTTTTCAGGATAGCAAAAAACATGATATTTTCATAATGATTTAATTCTGTAATTATATGCTTTGGTTTATATTCTTAGTTTAGCACTATTATACTATCGAATGGAACAATAATTATGCACATGTGGAAATATTTAAAAACAAGCTGCGAGGTGCGACCCTTGAGGTCCACACGGTCAACTTCCCAGTTATATCTACATGAATATTAAAAATATTAAACACAGTAGTATTATGAAAATACTACTACTTTAAAAAATAATAATGATAGGTATTCATAACCGTAATTGAAATGAGCTAATATCAATCATATCATCTAATGTAGCGTTCATTCATTACGTAAGGCTTTTGTGGGGGGGGGGGGGGTGGATTGGTTTGATTGACTATTCACGCGGATCAATTGGAGGGGGCGGGCTATAAAGCCTTTTTTTTACGTTATTTGTTATTTTTATATCGATGCTTGAAGGACAAAAGAGCGCTAGCAAAAATGAATGCATTCTTGTTATTACGCCCACTGGAAAGGTTTTCCCGCGAGGTGTCCATTTTAAATAATTTTGTTCAAAATTGCCATGACTTCGGCATAATCATTGAATTTGCGTTTTTTTCACGAGCCGTTTTTTAGGTTTTTTTTGGATCATGCAAAAAAAAATTGGCCAGTTTTTCTTCGAAAACTATTTGGAATGTATAAATTATATAAACATTTATTACTGAGCTGTGCAAATCAGGTTAAAAATTTATTTTTTATGAAGAAAACTCTAATTTTTCCCATCTGTCGTTTTTTCCATTTAATAGAAGTTAAATGGAAAAAGCAGCAGAAAGGATTTTTTTATAAAGTTTAAAACATAACAAAAAAGTTAACACACGTCAACTGACACCATAATGATGCAAATATTATATCTGGTTCGTGAGATATAGTGAATGATAAAAATGACCTTGAAAATCATGACGACTATTAATGATTTTTAACTTCCCAGTATATGGGAAGTTCTTGTTGAAGTTGAAATTGAAATTTTCAACATTTCTTTACGTTTTGAGGTCTACAGAGTATACATATATAAAGTGTTTTCAGAAAGGGAGATGTATGTGTGTGTGTGTGTGTGTGTATGTATGTACGTACGTACGTTTGTACGTTCGTGGACACTTTTTTCTACGACCATAACTCACGTAAACAAAGTCGCATCAACTTCGTTGAGATGTCAATCGAAGCGTCTTTGCAATCTTAAGAGCTGATTAGTTTTTGGGAAACTTCGGTAGGGGGGTTTGCTGTTTTGCCCGTTTGAAGGTCATTTCTGTCATGCGCTATATCTCGCGAACCAAACGTACGATTTTTTTGAACAAGGTGTCAATCGACGCGTATTTATATGTGTGTGAATTTATCAAATTTTGGAAAAAATCGTTGGAGCCGTTTTTTAATTTAAGGAAAAATGTGCAAAAAATTAGTTTTTTTTCAAAAACTCAAAATTTTTAATCTGATTTTCAATCCTAAGTAATCAATGTTTATATTATTTATATACTCCAAATAGTTCTTGTGTAAAAATCAGCAAGTTTTTTTTCATGTTTACAAAAAAAAATTAAATAAAAAATAAAAAATCATTAAACGTTCAAGGTAATTTACGTTATTCATTATATCTCGAGAACCAAAAATAATCTTTCCATCATTAAGGTATCAATCGACGCGTATCAACATTTTTATGATGTTTTTATATCTTAAAAAAATTGCTAAAGCGTTTTTTTCGATTTATTAATTTTTTTTTTAGAAAAGTAGTGTTTTTTTCATAAAAAATTCCATTTTTAACCTGATTTGCACATCGTAATAATAAATGTTTGTAAAATATATAAAATTTTATCAATTTTTGTAGAGAAACCAACAAAAACTTTTCTCATGATTACAAAAAAAAATTAAATTAAAAATAAAAAATCATTCAAAGTCACCATGTAAAAAGGGTTCATTCGAATCATTATACCTTAAATCTCTTATTCTAAAGACATTGTTGTATAGTCAATCAAAGTTTGTATTTGCAAAATTGGAGCATATTTTCAATAGTCTTCACAGCACCATGTTTTAACTTTAATGAAAAAACTGCTTTGTAACCTGTCCCCCTTTCGATTGATCCGCGTGAATAATCAATCAAACCAATGCACCAAAATCCTTACGTAATCAATTGACGCTCGCGTAGATGTTATGATTAATATTAAGTCATTCCAATAACTTTTACGAGAAGTACATTTTTATTATTTGAAGTAGTATTATTTCTATAATTATTATTGTGTTTAATATTTCTTTTTAGATATTACTGGGAAGTTGACCGTGTGAACCTCATGGGTCGCACCTCACGGCTTGTTTATTTTTTATTTCATTTTTTACGTAATCATGAAAAAAAGTTTTGCTGTTTTTCTTACAAAAATTATTTGTACTACATTAATTTTATATACATTAGTTACTGGGTGCTGCAAATCAGGTTAAAAACTTATTGTTTATGGAAAAAAACCTAATTTTTAGCACTTTTTTTCAATAAATTAAATAACGGTTCCAACGATTTTTTTAAAAACTTTATAGAATCACACAAATATTAATGCGCGTCGGTTGACACCTTAACTTTGCAAATCGGATGTGTCATTTCGGAGATATAACGCATGACAAAAATGACCTTCAAACGGGCAAAACAGCAAACCCCCCCCGTCCCAAAAACTAATCAGCTCTTAAGATTGCAAAGACGCTTCGATTGACACCTCAACAAAGTCGATACGACGTTATTTACGTGAGTTATGCTCGTAGAAAAAATTGTCCACGAACGCACGTACGTACGTACGTACACACACACACACACACACATACATCTCCCTTTCTAAAAACACTTCATATATACTCTATAGACCTTAAAACGTAAAGAAATGTTAAAAATTTCAATTTCGATTTTCGACGCGATTACAAGAACTTCCCATATACTGGGAAGTTAATAAAATATAACTTTCGCAATACGCCCCGTTGCATTTTGGATGACACGATATATCGTCTGCAGAGAACATTTATGACGTATTTATTGATTTTGAATTACGCCAACTTACACATCAAATCCATTACTTAAAAATGTAAATACCAATTAAAAGAATGAACTGGACAGTTCGAATACGTGAATAGGATAAGTAGAAATTAAGGGTTGAAGATTCAACAAATACTTTAAAAGCTTAATTATCTCCCTGTATCATTTTTGGAGTAGCATTTCTGAAATCCTCGGTAGGCGAAATCTAAATCGGAAAAAAGATCAAGCATTTCAAAATTGTACAAACCTTTTCGAAACGGCAACTTTCACACGTTAAAACACGAATAAACAAAACATCATGAAATTGCTTTTTTGAACGAGTATAGAAGAAAAAATCAGCAAAGATAACACGAATAAAATTTTATCAAATAAAATCAATACTTTCCTTTGAGTCATAATATAAAAAAAGGGATTACCTTTCTTTTCATATACGTGTAAGATAAACTCTACTAGTTGGCAGAAATGCGAAAAATTCCAAAAAATCGAATATAGCGTCCGGGCTATGACAAATATTCTCTTAATCATGATTCAAATTCGCCCACTGGAATTTATACTCTGCCTAATATAATGACATATATTTTTACAACTGATCTGCTAAGCTTCCGATGTCCTGATTGAATACTTGTCATTCATTCAATATTTTCAACTTTGTTTTTGAGAATGAATTCGTAATCTTTATCGGAGCTTCAATTTTATACTATCATAATCTTTATTTTAATTTTTTTTGGAATTTTTAATATTATCCTTCGATTTGGCTGCTATCGATTCAACCAATTTTCGTACTCCAGTTTTCGAATAACAACTCATGAAATCAAGTCAGCCACTTTTGTTAGAAAATTTAGAATTTTGTGTCGGATGCTACTTTATCTGCCGCAGGATAGTTGAAAACTTTTTTAGAAGTAATTTAGAAGTAAATTATTCAGAAACATTTTGCTGTTTTATGAAACATCTCTAATGCTAAAAAAAATTGGTTGGCATGGTAAATCGAATTTACTTTCCTAATGAAACGTTGCTCAGTGAATTTTCAAATATATTCATTGTCCATAATTTAAGCGTTACTGCTGATTCAATGAATGACTGATCGATTGATTTCTTTCTAAGCAAAAAAAACCTGGGATTCACCAAAAACAAGGAGTTTCAGTCAATGTGTCCCGGCAACACTATCGCAGATAAGAGCTGTTAATCTTTCTTTCCCAGATTTCATTGCTCGTACAAATTATTCGACCGATAAAGCAAGGGGTTTCATTCGCATTATAAACCTATACAGTGCAAATGAAAATCCACTGGAAAATGGCCTAATGTAAAAATATTCAAGGTTTATGGATGATATTTTCATATAACAGTTTAACTTTGCACTGCTTGCAATGAACACTTACTTCTAATCGTTTTTCATTGACCAGGTTAACATTCTTCTTCTTTAAACTGCCTTGGAAAAATAGTATTTTTCATTGAATTGAAGTGGATATTGCAGGTTCCAGGCCATTTGAAATTTCAACATTTTCACATGTTGTTAAAAATTTAAAAACAATTTGTTTGTACCTTGCGAATGTTATAGGCACATTTTGCAAAAACCCTTCTTCAGCATTAATTAATTTGACAACCTTGTTGATGATGAATTAGGCTACTGCAACTTAAATAAAGTTAACTAGACATAACATTTGCATGCCCTGAACTGCGAGGGTCATTCAATAAGTAACGAGACAAATTGTTTTAGTTTAAATACCGTGTATTCAATCAGTACAAAATTTTGGCTACTTTTCAACATATTCCCCCTCAACATTATATTCGAATCCAAATAAAGATACACAAAATTAAAAGGAGGTTTTTCTTTTATAAAAAAACAACACGTAGTATTTTGTGAAGATGAAATCAATTACTAATATTTATATATATATTTATATATTGCTAATCTAACTTTCTTATGCCACTGGCATAAAATTCTTTTGGTAGCTGTTGAAGCCAAGTTTGCACGTGAATCTTGACTTCTTCGTTAGAGCCAAATGTTTTGCCACGTGGCTCCTCCTTAAGGGGGGAAGTACCTTTAGACACTTTTTAAAATCGATTTTTTTTAAAATTGTTTTAATCGATAGATATATCGCCTAAGAATATCATGTCAAAGTTTCAAAAGCTAATTCTCAAAATTGTGAAAGATATGCATCCCAAAGTGCCTGGCGCCGAGTTCTTTTTAATTTTCGAATTTCGCAAATATTTTAGTCCATCTACTAAAAAAAACTCTCGAGTAAGAAAATGTTTGGTTTGTTGATTTCAGATGAAAATTGCAGCAAGCATCGCTTACGCAATTTACGACGTCAGCGACGACATGGCTTTGAAGATCCTTGAAAAATTTGCTAATTTTCAACTTTCATTTTTGTATAATATGTTTTTTTTCAACCTCAAACATCGCCTAATATAAATATTATACTGATTTAATAAGAACTGTCTTCATTTCCCCATAAATCAGTTGCAAAACAGACCTTTTTTTCGGCCTCTTAAGGTACTTCCCCCCTTAAGAGGACCAAACATATGTATAAAAATCTGATGGAACAAGATCTGGGCTATAAGAAGGGTGTGGAAGAATCTCCCAGTCCAGTTTTTGAATGCATTCTTGAGTACAAACTGATGGCACAAAAACTTTCCAAAATAAACGGAAATTCCCAAAACCTTTTTATTTTATACGTTATTCCGCTTTTATTGTGCCTATATATGTTCAAGGTCATTTTATCACTCCTTTTGTTTGGATTTCATTCCACATGAACTTTGATTTGAACCTATTGGGATCATATCATTCATTGGAAGAATGTCTTATTCATGGACGACAAATCTGCCTCTCTCCGTCATATAGTATGAAAATCAAATATTTTCTTTAAAAATCCCAGAACTGCAAAAACTATTAAAAATCTGCTCAAATTATCCAAACATTTTAAAACTTTGATTGGCTTTACAACAAAGTCTTTAGAATAAAAGATATAAGGTAATATCAATCGGAAGAACAACTTTCACATGGTAACTTTTAACTCATTTTTTATTTTTAATTGAATTTTTTTCAGAATCATGAAAAAAGTTTTGCTGGTTTCTCTTCAAAAACTGATAGGAATGTATAAATTTTACAAACATATATTACTGTGTTGTGCAAATCAGGTTAAAAAAATATTTTTTATGAAAAAACCCTAAGTTTTCTCATTTTTTTTCTATTAAATTAAAAAAACCGCTGAAACGGATCTATGTAATGTTAAAATAATCAAAGAGATTTTAAAACACGTCGATTGACACCTTAATGTTGCAAATTTTATATCTGGTTCGTGAGATATAGTGAATGGAAGAAATGACCTTGAAGATCATGATGACTGTTAATAATTTTTTATTTTTTATTTAATGTTTCTTGTTATCATGAGAAAATGTTTTGATAATGCCTTTACAAGCACTGCTTGAAGTATATAAATTTTATAAAAATTACATACTGTCTTTCGTAAATCAGGTTAAAAATTTATTGTTTATAAAAAAACCCAATGTTTTGCACTTATTTTTCTTAAATTAAAAAACGGCTCCTACGATTTTTTTAAAAATTTGATAGATTCAGACAAATGCTAATACGCGTTGATTGACACTTCAACCATGCGAATTGTAAGTTTGGTTCGCGAGATATAACGCATGACAGAAATGACCTTCAAATGGTCAAAAAAACAAACCCCCCCGACCGAAGTATCCAAAAAACTAATCAGCTCTTAAGATTGCAAAAACGCTTCGATTTACACCTCAACGAAGACGATAAGACTTTGTTTACGTAAGTTATGCTTGTAGAAAAAAGTGTCCACGAAGAACGTACGTACGTACACACACACACACACAAATACATCTCCCTTTCTAAAAACACTTTATATATACTCTATAGACCTCAAAACGTAAAGAAATGTTGAAAATTTCAATTTCGATTTTCGAGACGATTACAAGAACTTCCCATATACTGGGAAGTTTAAAAAAAAGCGGCTTAAATTTTGAAAACCATCAAAATTTCAATCAAATTTGCATCTGTGGTAATCAATCATCATCACCCATCCACCTTACGTAATCAATGGATGCTCCCGTAGATGATATGATTAATATTAACTCATTCCTGTTACTGCTATGAATACCTTTCATTATAATTATTTAAAGTAGTACTATTTTCAAAATTATTATTGTGTTTAATATTTTTAATGTTTATCTAGATATTACTGGGAAGTTGACCGTGTGGACCTCAATGGTCGCACTTCGTGGCTTGTTTAAAGAGTGACTGATATCTTGTTTAATTCCGTACCTTTTCTCATTTTCAACTCCTGTTTTCGAAAATTTTGAGAAACATGGATTTGTTGAACAACGAAGGTAGTGTATAATTAAAACTTACCATAAATTAAATTAAATTACCTTCCATTCTTCATTCCATTCAAAGCTTCCTAGCTTTTTAAGAAGAGTGACTGTTTTATGATTTTTAGTTTCTCACAGATTGCTTAATTCAACGAAGATACAATTTTCAGGCTAAAATCAAGTTGAAATCATGAAGGATTTGACAGGAAAACACTTCTTAAACAATTTCAAATTATCATAATTATGTGCATTGATCCAAACTAAAAGTTATCTTCCATTTTGAATTCAAAATCCCTAGTTTTAAGGGTTTAAATTTATTTCATTTCGACATTTAACATTTGTGCAATACAAGCTAGATTTTTTTGGACGCTTGTGTTTAAATCTCACAGCTTTGTGATTTGAAATTACTAGACAATTAATTGATTATTCAGTTGAAATGCTGATTTTCGACCTTTTGTGTTGGCCTCAATTGAATTTTTTTCTGTAAAATCTAGTCAACACTGGGCTAGTAGTATAGTCGGGTTGCGAGTAATTTATTCACGCCAAGAATGTTAACAACAAAATTTAGTGGTGTGATTTAGTTGGGTCAATGCATTGTCCTACTTTTTTCCAGGTAAATATTCCTTAGAAATCTATGATGTCATTCATTAAACAGGAGTGAATCTTTTATTTAGTCGAGTTCATTAAGTATGATATCACAAATTTGTCATTGGGAACTGCCAATTATTTTAATTTTGTAGGAATCTTACTTCATAAATCGGTATCCTCGATGTTGCATTTGTTATGGCTAATTTCTTCTTTCATTTGTTTCAAAATTGCCGTTGCATAAGCTTTAAAGGTTTATTCACTTTTTTGCGTTGCACTGTCTTTATTGTGCAAAATACCATTCAATAATGTGCTGTACTCGGGTGTAAAGTGAACCGTTTTTCGTCATTATTTAGATATTTACTGACCAAACTACTCGGCACTCATCTAAGTTACTAGCCTAGCGCGAACTGGGTTTTAATGAGAAAAATTATTCTTAGCTTAGGCATGTGTGGATTTTGTATTTATCTTCATAAGTTTGTTGTAAAAGTATTCGATAGTGAAACACATTAATGCAACAAAATTCCCAATCACATAAAATAAAATCGCGAAGAACAAATGAACCGTTTTCAATGGTTGTCCTGCATTGACGTGATCAATTGCATATTGATTAGCATTTAAAGATTTTATAGTGGCGCCAAAGCGAAAGTCACTTTTCCATTTCTCTAATAAACCGGACGATGTAATTTGCATCAGATATATATCAAAAGCATCATAGAACGGTGAATGTTTCCATATGAGGAAGCCGCACATTCTCGATCCGAATGGGTAGAATTTCAAGTTATGAAACGCAGGACGTTTAAATAAACTTTGCACCTTATTTATGATTTGGATGTATTCAGTTGTAATGACATATGCAAAAGTCTTGTTGAAAGTGTCCAAATGATGATAAATACTTTGCACGGATGCTGTTTGCACAATATCTTCCCATCCTGAAAACTGAGCTTTCGTAAAATCAGTGACCAACATCGTGAGTCTCTTCTTGCGCACATCTTCTAAGGAAGAAATGTCTTGCTCGAATAAATCTGCCATCATGAAACTAGACATGTACGCCAGGTAAAAATTGGTAAGGACGAAACCTATGGCGATCAGTTGAATCCGCACTGCACGAGAACTCCAAGAACTCTGGTTCCTCCTGGGAGTAGATTGTGAGGTGATACCCAGTAAGGCGCTGCACAAAGCTTCCCCAAAATCAAGACGTCCTCCAACAATATACTGCAACAAGAACTCTGCAATCGCTGTGTAAATAATTGCAAGTACGACCAACATCCAGGTGCTTGTTTCAAAGGGATGAATAATATAGTATGATGGGTGCAAAGCTTCTGATTTTGGCACAAGGATGCTGACCGATCCAAAGAAAAATCTCCGAGTAATCGACACATTTCCGCTTTCGTGCACTGACAAACTAGAGGCAGGTGCTATTTCCACTTCGTGCTGTGCAATATTCTCTATCAGAGGATTTGTTTGAGCAAACTTCTGATCATCTTTTTCAATATCAATGCAAGTCCCGTTTAGCTTCTCAATAAAAGTTTGGATTGTTTTCACTCCATATCCATACAATTCTATCCCGTGTTCATTGCGGACTTTGAGTACGCGTGGCGGAAAATTTTGAAAAATGGTTTTGATGGGAAATCCCTCCAAGTTTTTGCACTTTTCTGAGAAGATATCCGACAGCGACGAGTTTTCCGGGACTTCTAATATTCTCATGCTAGGAAAAGGACTGTATGTGGTCATCTTAGTTTTTCCAGCAGGTGAGTCGTAAACAAATAAGACATCTAGAACACCACGAATCCAACACCACTCGAATAATTTGATTGAAAACGCTTCTTCGTGGTCAATCGTTTCAGTCATAAAGAACACTACCGTCATCTTTCGAAATGTCGGCATAATATTTTGATGGACATCAAGGACAGCAGTATCGTTTTCGTTTTGTAAAATCACCAATGTCAAATACGGTTTGTGAAGTATTAGCTGTAAATCAGGTCCAGAGTACTCTGATGTAAGAACGAATCCAGGAATATGTGCTACTTCATGGAACAGCGAAAACGGCAATTGGTATAGTGTTTTCGTTGTTGAAAATTTCGATTTGATCAGTAGAAAATTCTTCAAGTTTCCATTTTCTTTAATAATAGATTCAAATTTTAAAGAGAATACACTTGCAAAATATAAAAATACAATGTAAAAACAACCTCGTATTTCCATTTTTGCGTGGACTATTCAACGAACGCTGATGAAGAATGCTTCGTCCGATATCGATGAAATAAATCCATCAGTGACTTGTCACCCCTTTTAAGTGCTGCAATCAAACGTTTCTACAATTGGCTGAAAGTAATAATACATTTTTCAACACGAAAAGCTGTGGTGAATAAAGTGTTCTTAAATGGCAGGACAAACTCCCTCTGATTTTGTTTTCAAGATAGTCGACTGGTTTTTGCATTAACTGCAATTTATTCACTCAGAGAAATATTTACTATATTTTAAATATATTTCAAAAGAATTTTACTCCGTGTTGAGGTGAAGATGAAGCACCTAACTGAAGAGAACGAAATTCCTTAAATTAAGTGACATTACATCCCTTAAAATTAAGAAAAATTTGTCTTGATTTGATAACCATTTCTTTAGGACAATAACTTTTCCTTGACTTTCGTATTTTAAATTTGATTAGTTTTTGGGAAACTTCGGTTGGGGGGTTTGCTGTTTTGCCCATTTGAAGGTCATTTCTGGCATGCGTTATATCTCGCGAACCAATCGTACGATTTCCTGGAGCAAGGTGCCAATCGACGTGTATTGACGTTTTTGTGATTCTATCAAGTTTTTAAAAAAATTCTTGGAGCTGTTTTTGAATTTTTTTAAAAAAAGTGGAAAAAATTACGGTGTTTTTTCAAAAACAATAAATTTTTAACCTTATTTTCAAGTCAAAGTAATCACGCTTTATAAAATTTATTAACTCCAAACAGTTTTTCTAAAAATGTTATCAAAATTTTCTCATGATTACAAAAAAAATTAAATAAAAAATCATTAACAGTCATCATGATCTTCACGGTCATATTTGTTATGCGTATATCTCGCGAACCAAACATACGATTTGCATCGTTTAAGTGTCAATGGACGCGTATTAACATTTTTCGTGAATCTAATAAATTTTTTAAAAAATCCTTGAAACCGTTTTTCAATTTAAGAAAAGAAAGTACAAAAAATTAGTTTTTTTTTCATAAAGAATAAATTTTTAACCTAATTTACGGAACACAGTAATTAATTTTTATAAAATTTATATAATTCAAAAACATAATTAAACCTTTCTCTTATGATTACAAAACACATTAAATGAAAAAAAATCATTAACAGTCATCATGAGCTTCAAGGTCATTTCTATCATTCACTATATCTCACGAACTAGATTTAATATTTGCATCATTACGGTGTTAATCGACGTGTAATAACATCTTTGTGATTTTTTAAGATTGTATAAATTCGTTTCAGCCGTTTTTCTTCTTCAATTTAATAGAAGAAAATGCAAAAAATTAGAGTTTTTTCATAAAAAATATATTTTTTAACTCGATTTGCACAACACACTAATAAATGTTTATAAAATTTAAACCTTCTTATCAGTTTTTGAAGAGAAACCGGCAAAAATTTTTACCATGATAATGAAAAAAACCTAAATTTAAAATAAAAAATCATTCAAAGTTACCATGTAAAGAGGGTTCATACGAATGATATTACTTTATATCTTTTATTCTAAATAAATTGTTGTAAATTCAATCAAAGTTTTAAAATATTTGCATAATTTAAGCAGATTTTTAATAGTTTTTATAGTCTTTTATTTAAAAAAAACTGTTTAAATTTTGAAAACCATCAAAATTTCAATCAAATTTGCATTTGTGGTAATCAACGCTTTGAATGGTAAAATTTTTTTATAGTCAATACTTTGCTTTTATCATATAAAAAATTGTAGTTTTTAATAGATTCATTCTTTAGTAATCGTAAGATTTCAATTACTTCCTCCATCATCATTTTTAAAACATTTTACTTTTTACATGCAAATGAACCTATTTTTGACTACATATTCAAAATTTACCAATAGAATGTATAAAGTATGTATTAATCTCATTGATGTAAAATAGTGAAAAAATATAAATTCAGTGATTATGCTGAAGTCATGGCAATTTTGAACGCAACTATTCAAAATGGTCAGCACGCGACAAAATCTCTTCAAAGAGAGTAATAACAAAATCATTTTTGCTAGCGCTCTTTTGTCCTTCAAGCATCGATGTGAAAATAACAAATAACATAGAAAAGGCTTTGTAACCTACCCCGCCCACCCACCGATTGATCCGCGTAAATATTCAATCAAACCAATCCGTCCCCGTCCCCCATCCACCAAAAGCCTTACGTAATCAATGGATACTCCCGTAGATGATATGATTAATATTAACTCATTCCTGCTACTGCTACTGCTATGAATATCTCTCATTATTATTACTTAAAGTACTATTATTTTCAAAATTATTATTGTGTTTAATATTTTTAGTGTTTATCTAGATATTACTGGGAAGTTGACCGTGTGTGTGGACCTCAAGGGTCGTACTTCGCGGCATGTCGTACAAATTTATGTTTTCAGATGCTTGAATTTGATACATGAACTATGGAAACCTAATAGAAAGATTGTTTCAAAGCAATGAATGGCATGAAGTTTCAACATGAAAATGGTACTTGTTTCACAATGCGCATTTTCATCTGCAACAAATAATAAGTGGAATTTACGTTAACCAGGTAAAAGGGATTCAACTATCAGAACTATGGAATCGCGATGTTTTAAAATCACTCAATTCTATAATCAGACACTAGAAAAGCGGATATGAAATTAATACTTTCGCACTGAAGAATAGAATTTATATAGATATAGTAGATATAGTCCAAGTGCTTTCTACGCAGAAGGCCGTCACAATCACATGATGCCAATCCCTTAAAAAATGTGTGAGATAAAATGAAGCTTGATTAAAAGGCAAGCAGATTCAGACAACAAAACAACTCAATTATCATTAAAAATATATAAAAGGGTCAACCCTTTAAGTATGCAGACAAATTAATTGTTGTCACCACCACCAACGGCTTGGGATAACAAAAAGCAAAGTGGTAGGAGATATGTGAGCGGCTAGATACAAAATCTTTCTCAAAGCTCATGAAACGATTTGAGTAGCCTTTAATTCAAGCTAATGAAATTGCTGTCATAGTTAATTATGAATAAGTTGACTAGTTTGGAACGCCGTATTCTATCAGAAATAGTTCGATGTTAGCAAAATAACGAAGAACTTTAGTTTGTTAATGAAAAATTTGAAATATTGTCGACTCATTTTTTAAATTGAAGAATTTATTCACATGAAAACAACGTAATTGCCAATGACTTTCTTTAAAGATTTTCTCTTTATATTGCTTTCACGACAAAATACGTTGTGACATTGACAAACAGATGAAAAATGTATTTCGTTATTATTACAACGAACGCTTTTTCTCAGTGTAAAATTTTAACTGCTGTTATTATAAACGCGAATGGTTAAGAGGGGAACTGCTTTTGAATTTTGTTTTCTGAAAGATTTTAAAATTTGGATTCTTCGAAACCAATTTAAATTCAGGAAATTTACTTCAATTATTCCAAGGCTATCGGTATTACTTTTACAGAGCTTTACAATGTGATGTCGATGTTGCTCAACTGAAAAATAAATAGAAAAATCGGTAGTCCGTTATTCTTATAAAATTTCAAACAATTAATTGACATAATCCTTTCCAATTTATTATCAACTTGCTCTCGCACCAAAATCATCGCACAGGCAGTTTGTGCGGATTTTTTCATAAATGCATCCATCTCAGTTTGCGAAGGACATTCCGTCATAAAACGTGTTATTATACAATTACCATTTTTATTCACGAATGCACTTTGTGTAAAATGTATATTGACCGTCAATTATCGCCATCGTTTGAGAATAATTGCAGCTATCAATAATGCACTTTGTTTCAAATATATAACCAATAAATAAAGCTCGGATTTTCATTGGCTTAATGGGATAAACTTCTCATATAATTTGCATACATAAATTTTATGAGTCAATATTTATTTTCTAGCCAAACATTGATCGATTAAGATTTTTGCTGTCTTGATTTCATTTTATGAATAAATTTTTGGAAGTGTTGAAGTTACGCTTATTCCTGCTTATAGACGAAGGGCAGCTGCACAAGGTGTTAACCCATTGATTCAATGAACATTTCATGTTGGGAGCAGTAGTTGTTTAGAAAATATGAGATACCTTGGTCTGCGACTCCCTATTTTGGTCGAAATTTTGGCAGAGAGTTTAATAAAAAACATTATATTTATCTAATTGTTCTCAAGTAGTTTGAAGAAGTCAAAAAGGTCTGCCAGGTCTTGATGAGTGGTGGAGGCAAACTAAACAAGGCAGTCATATCTTGGGGGGGGGGGTCTTCCAACCAATAAATTTATTGGATGAAACTAAGGCCAAATTATCGGTATCGAATTTCCGTTTAACATTGGAATGCGGAATCTATCCAGGTGGTGCAAACCAAGTTTATCTAAAAAAATATGAAAAGAAAACTCATTTGTATCTCAAGACCCGTAGCTCATCCAAATAAGTTGTATATCACAAACTTGTTAAAAATTTAATTTGCAGCAACTTTTAGAGCATAGCGTGAAAAATTTACGAAGCAAAACAAATAAATAGAAATTTGTGGGAAATAAGAGAGAAAAATTAAAATAAAAGAAAAAGCACCAAAATTTAATATGCGTAAAAGGAAAGGTACTCTACCAAACAATGCGACCTTACAACATGGTTTTCATGTGATGGCAGTATGAAAATAGTTACGATTTAAAAATCACGTAAAAATGAGATTGTGTTCTGCACCTCTTTAGTAGTACTTTTATTAAAAAAATAGTGAATTTTACTTTAAGACAATTTTGTGTCGAATCGTTTGTTGCAATTGATGTATATATCTAGAAGAATTAGGGTTTTTCAAAGAAGAAAAAGTCTCGTGAAAATTTTCAAGCACAATAAACGACTTGTGAAAATTAACTTCCACTACGTAAATTTACTGAGCCAAAACTCATTTGCTTTCATTTTTTTGTCAAAAGCATTTACAATTTAAAAACTCAATATTTTATCGCGAGTCGTTTGCAGTATCATTTGTTGTAATTCATTTATATTGGCGGGAATCAATGTCTCTAGAAAAGACAGATGTCATGCGAAAATTACATTTGGAATCGGGCCAATACGGTGAACTACCTTATTTTGAAAAGCAACATTTGAATTTAAAAACCTGCATTCGACGTTTAACGTTTGCATAAAAAAATATATCACATTCAACTCTAACCAAAGTACCACAACAAAATTTACGTGTGAAATTGATATTTTGAGCAATATTGCAAAAGACTAATATTTGGATTTTCTTGGGTATTTATTTTCCATTTATTGGACACCCTTTGCACTTCAAAATCAAAATTTTAATGTTAATTCGAGAATTCATGGTCAGGAGACTAGATAAAGACTAGATAAAGACTAGAGATCACGATTACAAAAGCAAATCCGCAAAATTGAGTTGGTCTGCTAGCAGCCACCGAACCCTTTAATTTTTGAGAGGCCGAAGGAATTCGTCTATACGCCACGAAAAGTTTGATGCTTCGTCTCAGGACTGAAAAATTACGCCCAACATAAGGCCTTAGTAATTTCGTCGATCTAAATAAATCTGAAAATAAGAATCGGGGACAGTGCCACTATCTAGAAGACATACCCTCGCTGAAATAATAACGAAAAACCAAGGCTTGCTGTGTCGTGATGCCCCAGCGTATATGTGAAGAGACCCGATATTTTCAAGGCAGAATATATGAGGAGATATGTACGTTTTATGCTTTTAGGAGCGAATCTTTACAAGCGAGATTCGAATTTGAAATCATCCCGTAAGGCTGATTTTGAATTTTTTCTGCTGTTATAACTATTGATATTGATTTAAAATCACCGTTGCATGCTTCTCCAAATTTCAACAATCAATATTAAAACGCAGTCTGATTAGCTTAATTTTTTTTTATTTAGGTGAAGGCAAAAATATCTGCAAAGTTCAAATCCTTCAAAAAAACTTTCTTCCATTTGATTGGTCGTAATAATCGGACGAGGAGCTCAGATGGATCTAGGCGACTAGGAACAGTCAGTGTTCACTCTAGTAAGTTGAGACAAAGTTGGCTAGATTGAGGTTCATCAATGAAAATATTTGTTTTTGAAATTTTTGCCGGCATGATAAATAAACCTTTAATGCGAAAGTAAAAATTGGTGCTCTAAATAGAATCAATTTTAATTGATGAATCTACAAAACCAATAAGTTTGAAAAACCGTATTTACGCATTTGTCTCTGGGGTTTACATTTATGTCTTTACTTTTGACATGTTACCAAAAACTTGGTCAATGTTTCCAGATACTGATATCAATGTTCCATTTTCAGGTAGTAGCACACCTAGGTCTTCCATTCAATCGCGTCGAGAATCAGACACGTCTGCTTCGACCTTGGCTACACCTCAAACAGATTGCAACAGGGAAAGGTTCTCGTTTCCACTACCCCGTATACAAGAAGACGATGAAAGAAAGTCAAATAACGGAGCGAATCTAGATGGACGCATTAAGCAACGATTGAGTGCAGGAAATCTGAGTACATCTAGCTCTACAGGCTATAAATCTTCTGGAGCTTCATTCAGCAGGCGCCATTCTGCTGACGAAACTGAAGTCGATCGGCCTGATGAGTTTTTCGAATTGAAAATCCATCAATGATAAACATAAAGTAAATGAATTCATTTCTTCATAGTGACAATGTGATATTAGGTTAAATTTATGTTCAAATTTATGTTTCAAATTCAAAAATTTTCGTCACAGAGTTATTCATTATTCAATATGAGTAGACATATTCTAATGAGCAAAATATATTCATAAATTATGGCTACTTCGAAAGGCATACTAATAAAATAAATCATACTGCATTACTGTTCTCAATGATTTATTATGTTATATATGAGGATTATATTCTACAGCATTATAAGAACCTCGCTTATTGCGTTGAAATTTACATGGAACGAGGGTAGTGTCTGTTAGAAGATACTTTCACTTCCCTCCCCTTCTTTAGCGATTATATTGCGATCGTACTTGATTATCGGGTCCTGGAATAAAATTTGTTCGATTTTCCATGAAAGTTTTCTTATCAGGATTAAGTTCCTCCTCTGACCTTGTGTATGATATTTTTCTGAAGAAGTTGTATGGAAAGATCTCATGGTTCTTCTTTGGATTTTTAACTTCCCAGTATATGGGAAGTTCTTGTAATCGCCTCGAAAATCGAAATTGAAATTTTCAACATTTCTTTACGTTTTGAGGACTATAGAGTATATATAAAGTGTTTTTAGAAAGGGAGATGTATGTGTGTGTGTGTGTGTGTGTGTGTGTACGTACGTACGTACGTACGTTCGTGGACACTTTTTTCTACGAGCATAACTCACGTAAATAAAATCCGATCGACTTGATTGAGGTGTCAATCAAAGCGTCTTTGCAGTCTTAAGAGCTGATTAGTTTTTGGGATACTTCGGTCGGAGAGGTTTGCTGTTTCGCCTCTTTGAAGGTCATTTCTGTCATGCGTTATATCTCGCGAACCAAAGATACGATTTGCAAAGTTAAATCAATCGACGCGGATTAGCATTTGTGTGAATCTGTCAAATTTTTAAAAAAATCGTTGGAGCCGTTTTTTAATTTAAGAAAAAAAAGTGCAAAAAATTAGGGTTTTTTTTCATAAACAATAAATTTTTAAGCTGATTTGCGAAAAATAGTAATCAATCTTTATAAAATTCTTTTTTTGCAAACAATGTTTGTAAAAACATCATCAAAACTTTTTCTCGTGATTACGTAAAAAATTAAATTAAAAATAAAAAATCATTAAAAGTCATCATGATTTTCAAGGTCATTTTTATCATTCACTATATCTCACGAACCAGATATAATATTTGGATCATTAAGGTGTCAGTTGACGTGTATTAACATTTTTGTGAAGTTTTTTACAATATAAAAATTCTTTCCAGCCGTTTTTTGAATTTAATAGAAGAAAATGCGAAAAATTATATTTTTTTTCATAAAAATTTTTTTAACCTGATTTGCACCGCACAGTGATACCAGTTTATAAAATTTATACATTCTCATTAGTTTTTGAAGAGAAACCAGCAAAACTTTCTTCCATGACTATGATAAAAACTAAATTAAAAATAAAAAATCATTCAAAGTTACCATGTAAAGAGGGTTTATACGAATGCAATTACTTTATATCTTTTATTCTAAAAAAAATGTTGTAAATTCAATCAAAGTTTTAAAATATTTGCATAATTGAGCAGATTTTTAAGAGTTTTTAAAGTCTTTTAATTAAAAAAAACTGCTTAAATTTTGAAAACCAACAAAAAATATCAAGACCAAAAAGGCCCCCACCGATTGATCCGCGTGAATATTCAATCTGTCCTCATCGACCAAAAACCTTACGTAATCAATGGACCCTCCCGTAGACGATATGATTCATATTAACTCATTCCTGTTACTGCTATGAATACCTCTCATTGTTGTAATGTTGTTGATGTTTATGTAGATATTACTGGGAAGTTGACCGTGTGGACCTCAAGGGTCGCACCTCGCGGCTTGTTATATAAGATATGTACATAGCAACACAATTGTAATCCAGTATTTCGTTGTAGTCACCTCTCCGAACAACGAAACAAATAAATCTTATCGTTTCGCAATAATGCCAGATACAAAACCAAGAATGTTCTACAGGTGGGCGAATAGAAGATTCCCTATACATCTTATGGCGGTGTAGAGATCCCTTGCGAACACATTGGAAACAGGCGACACTATGCCTGGTAGTTTGGCACTTTTCCAATCAGCTGAAAATGTGAAAAGCGCATCGATAACATTGCATTTGGTGGTTTTGCGCATGGTCCGGGACTACCCCGCGCTAGTTGGAAAGTTTTCCCGGTGACGTCAAGGCAATAGATGGCAACCAGTTTCCCCAGGAACAGCGCCGGTATTGTGTGGTTCGTGGAAATCATTGGTACGGCATGCGATAATCAGTTCTTTATTTTTAACTAAACGCGAGAACCCGAGTATTCACAACGTGGCGAAAGGTGCTAGTGTTGGTTTGTGACGAATTCTTTAATTGGAAAGTTGATTTTCTGGTGCCATCTGCAACAACCTGTGGAAATTCCTGCTTTTCTCAGTTTTGGTAATGAAATATACAGTGCACGATGTTTGCTTGCAGCCAACTGAATCCTAAATTTAGCAACTTTCTATCATACTTGGTTTATGTTTGTAATTCTTTTCACACAGTTGCGGCATTAGAGAGAATGTTGTAAGATAATTTGGTTCAAACAAAATAGTTTTAAATATGTTAAATTTGGCTTCTCTATTCTCTCTTATTGTCAAATCAAAATGGTTGAAATGAGGTCGATGGTACATACATATGTTATATATAAGGCAATCATGATTATTCATCTCGTGAAATTATAAATTTTGCAAAATGGGATCCATAATTTAATTACAAGACACAATTCCGGACACACATTTTGTTTTCCGATCGCTTTTTAAATTGGAGAACCACACAGTTGTGAAAATCTGCAATCGTTTCATAATATTAATGGTCACTTTTCGTGGACAAATATAGCGATTGAAGTTTCATTCAGTAACAATTTTAAGCCCATCTTAAAAAAATCTCTCAGCTTCTTGAAATCGTCATTTACAAAATGGGTAAAGGTTAAAATTATGGCCCCCACTCCCGAATGGGGTGGAAGTAAAGAGGATCGAAAGAGGGGACTCCCCTACTACTATGGTATAAAAAGTTCACGGCGGTCACGCGGTCCCCCACTATTTTTAGAGCCCATATGAAACCGTGAAATTGACCTGGAAAGTAATTTTTGAACATCTTTGGAAGTCAAAAAAATTTTAAAAAAAAATTTGAATGTGATTTTTACCGTAAATGTAATATAAATAAGTTTTTTTTTAAATTGAAAAAGTTTTTTTTATTAAAATAAAAACACTGCAAACTATTGAGGATTTGCTCAAGTTATGCAAATATCAATCAGTTTTGATTGACTTAACAACAATGCCTTTAGGATAAAATATATCAGGTAATATCATTCATGTGAATCTTTTTTATATGGAAACATTTAATGAAATTTTTATTTTTTATTTAATTTTTTTTTGTAATCATGAAAAAAAATTACTGCTTATTCTACAATAACTGTATGGAGTAGTTATAGACGATGATTACTGTGTTGCAAAAATCACACATAAAGACTTCTTTCTAAAATTGAAGACCTGAAAACGTAGAGATATGTTGAAAATTTCAATTTCAATTTTTGAGGCGATTACAAGAACTTCCCATGTAGTTAGGGAAGTTAAAAATTATATGTCCTTCAGCGTAAGGCTCCCTCATATGTTTACTTCAGACGTCTCGGTCCAATAAGAACAGCCTTCAGTTCATTAGTCAGAGAAATGTTTTGGCATCTACATATGTGGCGTAGAACGATGAAATCAATCATAAAGTACCAAAATCGATCGTGTGTTATATCTCGATTCAAAATAATTGAAGTACGCTCAATCGAATGAGTCTATTTTCGAGTATTTGGGATGAAAATTCAACAAAACAAATTACGGAGTTGCACAACAAACTTTGGTACTGATTCGTCTGGAAAAAAAACACGGTTTTTTCGATCTGTGTCAAGGTGCTGTAAAGTTGGTTTCTTCGTTCCACATCTTATATGCGTACAGCGTCCTTTTATCGCTATGATGGGTTTTTGATTAGCCGCGGTCTTTTAATAGCCTTTTGGGGTACTTGCTCGTTACCCATTCGTTGTAGTTGGCTAGGCCATTACACATGGCATAAATTTCTTTCCTGTACCGATTTTGTTACCCTCCCTTCTTGTTTCTTATGGAGGACCTTGAATCCGGCCAAACGTGCGTTTTGGCTAGACATACAATTTCTTCCCGTTGTGTAGGTGGTTTAATGGTGAGCTTAAGTTCAAGTTTATGCGATCACGAACCTTGTCCTACATGCCACCATCTTTAAAAGTAGAACAAAGTGGGACATTCCTGTCTTTTGAGAACCGTTTATACATTAACTTTCGCGTGAAGGCACGAATAAAAAGTTTACAAAAACAACGCCAAAACAGGGACGTCATGTTTCCGTCGCCATATTTTTCTCGTTTTAACTTTTACCGCGAAACACAATCGAAGCCCACTTTAAGATAATTTTGTCACAAAGCGTTTGCGGTATCGTTTGTTGGAACCACAGGTGGGAGTTATTAAACTGTCATAGAAAAAGCCAATTGAAAAATGCCTATATCTACCAAATTAACTTTCTTTTGTTTTAAGAAAAGTGAATGATGTAAGTGTGACCATGTAACATTTCCGTATTTGATTTCGTTGCACATTATTTTTGGCAATTTCTGATATTGTTTTTAGATCAAAAATAACAAGCAGTAGTTTTTTTTAACTGCATCTCAAACTCAATCTTTCAGTTGTCACTAAACAGCGTAATCCTTCGTTGTGTAAATGACACTTCTTTGTCGAATATTCCAAGCCATGCACTAACTTGCAGCCAACCTCACATATGTTTCCATGAAAATTAACTTCAACTGATGTTGATTTCCCCACGAAATCCATCCCCGAAAGGGGAACTTGTGGAACGGTGGATTATAGCTTTTAGTGACGAAACAATCATTTTGTGGACATCGACGAAGGGTTCCTTTACGACTAAATCGAAGGAAGGTTCTCTCCGGGAAAAATTCGTGGGCGATAGAAAATTAGTTAATTCTTGTTGAAAATCGGTGAAAATACAGATAACAGTGCAATTGGCCGATGGTCGCTTTTAAAAGTGTGAAGTTAGAGACGTAAGTTTAATTGATAGCATCGTTTTGCGTGAAGTATCCGTTTGGCTACTGGATTTACACGAACAAGAAAAATTTTTGTCTGGAATTTTTTTAAATAAGTTAAATTGTATTAAAAAAATCTTGTTTACCACTCATTAATATAAGATATTGCAAATTCACGATGAATAGCTAGCCTAAAACGGAATATTTTACGTTTTTTCGTCAAGAAATTCGTTGAAAAGTAATTTTTTCCTGCAATCGATTTTTCACGAATCCGCATCCCTTCAGAACGCGGCGGCTCCATCAGGAGGATATTGAATTAAAACAGTGGTGGATGCAACGTAAAACATTGAATCCCGTCCCGTAGTATTTAGGAAGAGAAAAAACTGTGCAGTGCAAAGAGTTTTCCAATTCGTATTTGGACTGACAAAAGGAAAATCGAAGATTGGTTGAAAGTGTGTTAAATCAATGGCGACGGCAGGTGGTGAGTAAGCAACCACTAGCCAAGCCTCTATCGGTTGGGAGTGGGCGGAGGCAATAAGTGGGTGACGGGTGAGTTTTTCTTTTCGCTTTTATTCAACAATCAAGAGGGTGATTTTCCGTACGTATTTGTTGGTGAGGTAGTCATTCGACAGTTTTTTAGACTTCATGGTGACGGAAATCCAGAGGTAGATTATGTGTAAATACGAAATAGATACTGAAGAAGAACTTCGATTGTTTTTGAAATATATATCTAGAAAATATTTAAGTGGTTTGCATCTCCATAATCATAAGATAGCAATGGATTGTTTTGTGCATGCAAAAACACCCAGTCTATTCCTTTTGAGTTGTATCGATAGGCTTGTTGTGTAAGATAGCTATCAAGATGAAATCTTCGAGAATTTTTTCTTGTATTGGAGGCTGATGAATCTTTCTAGACCCTTCTAATGAGTTCGATTTCGAATTATCCTTTCAACAAGTAACCAAATAAAGCAGGATATTTAGGTTAAAAGAATATTGCGAATTTTCAATTCAGGAAAGATTTGCAAAGTTGAAAATATTCTTCCAGAACAAGTTCATTCAATAGGAGCTATCAAGAAAATAGAAGTATATATCCAGCAGCTAGCTGCAGTTTGCAAAGCGGTTGGAAATCTTGGACTAAATCGAAAGAGAAAAAACCATCATCAAAATTTGAGTGAAAAAAACAGCATACAACATTATCATTTCACAATGCGAACTCTATTTTATGAGAGAAATATTAAAATTTAAAATATTACAGAGCTTAGTAGATAGGGCAAGTTCAGGAAGCTATTCGATTAATGTATTCCAATTTCAAAGAATGTCACTCCTTTAAAGGATGGACCTTAGAACTTATTTTTTTGTGATGTCACGTCGTTTTGATCATTTCAAAATAATATTTGCTACACATATTGTATAAGGATTGTGTGAGAATTCTATGGGCAAAACATAATTTTCGTAAAAATGTTCTAGCCTTGTCTAAAAATGCAATTAACTAAATATTGTTTTTCGATTTTGACTTGTCAATGAATCCTAATTTAAAAATAGGATTTTTAAAGAAATATGAACGAAAAATTTGAAATCATCTATATCTAAAAATGATCTATCACTGCAAGACGTTTTGTGCACAAAACCGAGTAACTGTTACTGTCCAAGCTGCTAAGATATTTTTGAAAAAAAATACTTGAAAACCACTGGAAAACTACCAAAAGCAGTTTTCTAACTATTTATTGCTTGTGGTTCTAGATGTATGCTCATGGTATTTCAGGTGACTTCGCAAATGCGAATTTTATTTGGTTTCTCAGAAATCAGTGTGAGAAGTTCACATCTTGTTTAGTTTGATTATTTTTGGAGCCAACTTAAATGGTATCCTTCTATAGCTCTTCAAATTGGGCGACCGAATGTTGAAACCGGAATCTGGACTACTCGAGTTAGAAGAACGAACTTTATACAAAAGATTCCTTTCCTGATGTAAAACCCAAATCCAATAAATATGGATGTTTGGATATTCATACTCTAAGAGGATAAATTAGGGGATGCACGTTTCAATGGAGAGTTTTTTTCTTTTTAGTTGATTCACTAAAAATTCAGTATAAATACTCTAAGATACAAAAAAATTAAAGGCATGTTTCAGTGTTTCTCAAAATTCATCTTCTAATGGTGTAAAGTAGAAGATGAAAGTTAGTCTTTTAGTCAATTTAAGTAGGTTGTTACAACTTGTCGGTGGCAAAATGTATGAGCAAGATGATGTAACTGAAATAATTGATAAACTATATAAAACCGTAGCAGCCCATGCAAATAATATTCAAAAAAAATACACATGGATGTGCGACAGAGCTATAACACCAAATGAAAATGCCTCAGTTGACCAAAGAAATGAAAAAAATTTGAAAGACTACCTAGTGAAGAAAAAGCCTTCAAACCACTAAACGGTAATATACGAAGAAGATACTGTTCACAATATTTTTTAAATTCTCTTAACCTGTCAAGCCTTGGAGCTTAGAGCCTAAACGTAAAGATTGGAATCCCTATTATTCTAATATGGTAATCCTTGCAGTTTTGCGAGACCGAAGTGGGCAGCTAGGTTAACATAAAATTTTCATACTAAAAGTTAGCGGGAAATCTATTAAGAAACTTTCTTTTTTTCTTTTTTCTCCTGCATAGTTTTCCGAGACACTGTCGGCCAGTTCATCCGATAACAGAATTTTGTTAAACTGAGTTCTGATGCTGCGAGACATAGATTGAAAGTAGTCTTCTGTCGAAAAACGATCATCGGACTTCTTTTAATAATAAAGGAGCCATGATTCTTTCCCACAATCTCTTCAATAAAAAAAATTTAGAGTTTTTCTTAGGAGGTTTCAATAAATCACAGTTTATGGATATAGCCGTTCAAATGAGCTTTTTGTGCTAGTTATATCTAATGCTCTGGACTACGTGTTGTTGATACCTTGAAAGGGGATATTTGGTGGAAAGAACATTGCTTGAATTCGCAAGTCATCACACAACATGCCATCATCATTACGGTGTCCCGACGCTTTATCAAGTATCAGTAAAGCCTTTTCTGGGCTATCAAAATTTACTTGACGCCAACAGGTTTTTTCTCTATTATAGCTTTGCAATCGTTTTCAGGGCATTTTGGGAAATTTTTCATACACCAGAAATTAACAGTGTCATGAAACAGGAAGACGAAATAGGTATCATGGATTTCTTCATTTTATAAAATGCCTGCTTTCAAGTGGGTAACTGGTCTTCCCGCCTTCGTCTGCGTACACTTAATAGGCTCTTTCTTAAGTCCCTCAATGTTTTAAGATTTCATTAGCAACAAAATAAAATACACTAACCTATAAAATTTAAAATGAATTGTTGTGTGTTCCACCTTGTTTCATACCCTTTTTCACAATTGAGCACTTTATCAAATTCAAATTAATTACCGAAAATGTTTTCCAAAATTCCATTTCAAATAACTTCATATTCCAAACGTTTGCATGATTCCTTGAACCCACGTCGAGAGGTTTCATGAATAAATGGCAACAAACAAGAATTCTAACAACTTAATCTAAAAGTAAACAGGAAGCAAAGCAGCTTGTTGAAGTTTTTTCTTGATTTATATAGAATCGTAAATACCTTGGTGTTGCATTCGAAACTGGAAATCCACCTTACATTTTTGATTATCCTTTAAATATGGATTGAGCTTTTTACATTATGTTTGCAGTATATCCTTTGTTTGGTTCCAACTCTATGAGCCGTCATGGATTGTTGGAATTTGAATAACAAGATTGACCTATGAATCAGACTCACTTGCTTACGGATTGGAATGGCACTATACACTTTAAGAGTATCACTAGTCTCCTCGTATTTAATTCCTCACTCATTTTTGAAATAAAATCTATCTATTATCCGGTACAAATGCACGCTTAGATACTCAATACACTGTATCGTAGGCTTTATCTCCTAAAGCGCAAGGACTATAGATCGTTTGTAGTCTAAAGGTCCATGGTACATTTTTTGCATGTGCTGAATTCCATTTTTTTATTTTGTAAACCATGAATGCTTCTTCATTTTGTGTGAAAACAGTTTGATTACAGGATCCTATTTGCAAAGGAGGTATGTCAAATATCGCGCACATAAATTATCTAACAATCTGTGCAAGTAGACTCCAGCAAAATTTGTAAAATATTGAAATAGTGGTTTCACCGTGATTTTTTTTTATTTTTTCAGACCATCTTTGATGTCTCGCATACTAGATAATGCTTAAGTTACCAAAAGGGTTAAAAAAGAAAAAGAAAGGAAAAAAATCCAAAAAAGACAAAGAGCTTTTCACCGAAGAAGAGCTTGAACAGTACAAACAACAACTTCAACAAAAGCAACAGCAGCAACAGCAAGAAGAACAGGAAACAGCAAAAGGCGATCAACCAGGAGAGACACCAACTTCTGATACAGAAATTTGTAAGGCTTCAACTGCTGCAGAGGTCAAAAAACCCGAAGACGACGAAGAATGGTCGAAATTCAAAGCTCTAACAGCTGGAGTTGATTCCATACTTCATAAGACACAAGACGATCTAGATCGGATCAAGTCTACTTCATTTTTTAAACGTGTTCCACCGCCGAGTGAACAAAAGAAGAAGCAAGAAAAAGAAGACGCCCTCCGCGAGGCTGAGCGAGTAGAGGAGGAACGACGCAAAGAAGAGGAAAAAGAAGCCAATAGAGACGTGCTTGCAGAGGCTGTTGTTGAACTTTCCGATTCGGACGATGAGTCTGAAGAACTAGATGATATATTCAACACTGAATACATTGATGCAATCACAAGTGGCGAGGTTCATTTCGCGGTTATACCTGATTCTCCGGAATACCCTATTGATGATGGTCCTGATCCATTTGATACATCTTATGCAGATAAACTAATCAAAGGGCCAGAAATATCCAAAAGAGGAAAGAAGCTAGTGAACATCGGAGCAGCTGTTGAAGTTCTTACCGGCCGTATTGAATCTGCACAGCCTGCAGGATCCCATCGAAGAAAACCGAGGAGAGGTGTGCAAAATCTGCTTTTAGATCCCTGTGACAACGAAGGCTCGTTTTCAGCAGATACTGAAACATCAGTCACACCTGAGCCATCAAAAACTCTCTTAGACGAACTTGAGGATGATGTTCCCGCTGAGCTTCCACCGATTGATTTGAGTGTTTCGCTTCATTTGACCCTTCAAAAACAAGTTGAAGAAAAAAAGGCTGCGGACGAAACTGAAAACGTCGATGTAGTTGCCGAATTCGACGTTTTAAAGACTGATGAAGATGATGAATTCGCGGAGCTGGCAATTGAATCATTGACTAAAAAGGAAGACGTTGTAGTGATCAAACAAGTTCCAACTCTTGAATTGTCTGGAGAAGTTTCTTCCGATTGGGCTGAATTTGAAAATCAACAGGAGAGTGCTCCAGCAGGTACGCGAATATGTTGCTGGTTATCTTCAACTAAATAATTTGTAACTGTTCTTCTATACAGCATATGTTTCTCCCTTTGATTTCCAGGAAAACCTCCACGTCCACCACCAGTTACTGTTTCAAGTACAAAACTACAGGCGGAGAGTGACGAGGAATACGACATACCAGACGATGATCCATTTGACACGACTTTTGTTGAAAAAGTAATACCAGCTCAACAAGAAGCAGACGAAGACGAAGATTTCGAGTTTGATCCTAGAGCAGATGAAAAGACACAGCCACGCGAGTTGAAAGTCGAAAAAGATTTGCTGGGAGGCAGCAACACTGAGTTAAATACTATTGGACCTGTTGCAGGCAGTAGCTTAACAGTCGCACAAAAAGATCTCTTAGGTGGAAGTTCTACGGATCTTAGTTGCATTGGACAAGTTCCAATCAATCCTCGTCAAGAGAAGCAGGACGAAGAAGACGAAACTGATTTTGATCCTTTCGATACATCTGCAGTTAACAGATTAGTACAGCCGAAAGAAACTGAATTGAAATTTTTAGAAAAGGAATTGCTACAAGAATCGACGCTCAAGCATTCAGTGAGTGATCCTGATTTCGATCCACGTGCTGGAGAAGAAATAAACGCAGTTCAAAACATTCCTCATCCTGACCTTGCCGATCAGGCTCGAAGGAAGTCATCCTTACATCTGAACATTCAGTCAAAAACAGTTGGATTTTTAGTTCCGGAGCCTGATTTGCTTGCAACTGATCATGATTGCGGAAAAATCCACAAACCACTAACGCCGTATTATTTCAAGCAGCAGTCGCTTGTGGACACTGAAGTTAAAGAGCAAGAGGATCCATTTGATACATCGTTTGTCCCGGACACAAAGCCCACAAGGGTTGAACTTAGTTTACTTGAACGAGACTTACTCAGCAGCACAGGCTTAAAGCACAGCCTTTCTGATCCAGACTTTGATCCTCGAGCTGCAGAAGTTTCCGAGGAACCTGTAGTTGAGGAAACAAAATCTGATCTGTTGGCAATCGAAAATCAGATTGATATTAAAGTTCTTACACCATCTGCAGAGATCAAAACGGAAATAGAAACTATAACACAAAACCTCGATCCATTTGATACGTCTTCCGTCGAATCAAACATTCTCCCTGGAAAAACAGAACTGAAGCTAATCGAGAGTGAATTACTAACCGCTAAATCTCCAGAAACCGTCACTGGAGTGCTAGACACTCTCACCGACGCTCAAGAGCTTGGCCTCGGCGACAAAGTATTAACACCACAAGTTTCTTTCGGAATCGCATCAAGTGCTTCGCAGGAAGAGGTTGACCCTTTTGATACTTCATTTGCTGAGAATTTGAGACCGGGCCAAGCAGAAATAAAGGTTCTTGAAACAGAGCTTATGCAGAACTAGATCAAAGGCCGCTAGATTTGCAGTTTTCTTTAAAACATAAAAGAAATCCTTTCGTAAAGAATCGTGAAAATGGCGAATCCATTTTTAATGACAGACGATGATATTGCCGATATGGCACCGGCAGCTAACGACTTAACGTTCAACCCATTTCTAGCACAGGAAGTCGAAGCAGACGAAAATTTCACGGATAATCCTTTTATAGGTGGGGCCACAAACCCATTTGCTGGTTTCGGTGAAGATAATGCTGCAGCTACCACTTCATCAGTTTCAGAGGCTTCAGCGTCTCAGTCTTCCGGTACAGATGCGACCTGTAGTAATACATACACCCCTAGTTATACAAGTGCTAATCCTTTTGAACCAACAGATGCGGCGATGAGCTTTTTCGGCACGACTATTCAGGAAACAGAAGATGACTTATCCGTATCTGAACATAAACTACTGAACCCGTTGCCACACCTTGATGACGCGATTTCTGGATACTCTAGTGAAGATGAAATATCGAAAAAGGCTCCACCTAGACCCCTGCCTCCATCGCAAACAACGCAGGACTTAATTTTTGCCGTTGCCGACCAGTTGGACCAAGCAAGCTCACAAATGTTGGGACGATTACCTAAGACTCGTTCACCCAGTCCTGTCTCAATGCGCGACTTCCATTCGCCTAGTCCTACACCCGAAACCGCCTTGGGAGACTTTTTGGATTGTTCTGATCCAATTACGCAATCAAACTCAGGGTCCTTATTTGAGCCTAATCTCATGGCTGGCTCCACTGATAATCCCTTTGCCATGAATGTGGTTCCTATAATGGAAGCAAGCCAACCCGTAATGAGGCAGCCTCCTCGTCCACCGCCGCCCCGACCAATACCTCCACGCCCTAGTCCACCAGCTGCTCCAACAGCTATTCCCCCAATAATATCATCGATCAATCCTGTCCAGCGAGCCCCCTCCCCAATTCAGCAGAATCAAGAACCAGATTTGTTCGACATGTTCGACTCCAAGCCGGCACCACCACCTAAGCCTCCAGCGCCGAAAACAAAAGAGGACATTCTTAGCCTGTTCAATGCTCCCGCGAAGCCACAGGCGCAACAGCAGCAAGCACAACCCGATCTTCTTAGCGGGGACATACTTGGAGATATGCCATCGAATGATTTCTCGCTACCTCCGCTCAGCAAGCCAATCATTCCACCAGCACCAGGAGTAACCATGTCTACAACTGAAACTTCTGATATGTTCACTTCGGTAGTAAGTAGTACTGCATTCTCTGCAGTTGGCGAAGATGTCCCAACTTTGGATCAGAGTTCTCCACTAACAGAACCACCGCCAGCAATTTCAGAACCGCTCAATGAAGTTACGAATGCATGTGATGTGGATTTCAACGTTCAAGAAGTATCACATATGAACACAACAATCGTTGAAGAGGCCCAGATACCAGAAGATCCCAGCAGGGTTATCATGGACAGCATTGCACTCGAAGCTGGTTGCAGACGTGCCCCAACTCCTGACATCGAGATTACAACCGTCGAGAGCCTTCCCCGATCTGATGATGAGGAGGAGCAATTGGAAAAGGATTTCGATAGCAGTGTTGAAATGGAGGAGCCCAAGAGCATCACAGCTGATGAGTCTGACCAAAGTCATGCAGTTGAGTCTAGCGTCACCACCCAGGCGACCCAAGGATCTCCTGTGGGATCCAATATTGCAGAGCCAATTATGGAGCAGGAAGAAATGGACACAGGGCTAGACTTTGCCCCTTCTATTCCTAGCGGAAGCGCTTCAGCGAATCCGTTTGCAAGTCCTGAAACAGAAGACATGTATTCAATGGTACCTCCAACTCAACCCACAAACATTTTCGCGGTAGATGAATCGGTAATGCAACCCTCTCCGTTTGCCGAACCCTTTGGCGCTCCTGTAGTACCAGCTGCCCATCCTTCAACGCCGATGCCAAACATATTCGCAGTTGATGATACTTTGCCGAAAACTAAAGCTCGCGCAGATGAATTTGACGCGTTTTCAGCCAAGTTTGACTCCGCTACAAAAGACGGCACTTTGCTGGATGGGTTTGGGGCACCTTCAGTAGTTGCTGGAGGTGATGGTAGGTTTTTTTGAAGAATTCGGTAACGTGAAAGCCACTAATTATTGCTTTTTAACTAGCTTGGGGTGCATCAGATGCCTTTGGTGGCTCTGCGATGGGCGGAGGCGATGGATTCGGCGGTGATGATGAGTTTGACTCGTTTCTGGCAATGAAAGCTCCACAACAGCCCGCAATGAGCCGAAAAGATTCGGTGGATTCAATCAACGATGAAAAGGAGTTCAGCGTGGTAATACGACCGAAAAGTGAAGCAGCGCACGGGCAAGGACAAATCCTAGTTCCGCCGCCGCCACCACGCAGCTCCCAGAATAATTCGATTTATTCGGGTGACTCGTCTCCAAGGTTTAATCCGTTTGATAAAGGCGATGAAGTAGCCAGTGCAGAGGGCTTCCCGTCGATTCCAGAGCCGGCAGCGATGACGCGAACCGACTCGCAGGAAACTCCCACAACGCCGTTGTTCGACGACGACGTTTCTCAGCCCCTTGAAGACTTCCCTCGAATCAACTACGCAGGAACGGGCTGGGAGATGCAATTGCGACAGCCGAACAAAAAGAAAATCACAGGACAACGGTTCTGGAAGAAGATTTTCGTGAAAATTGTCCCGCAAGGAGACAACGCGATCGTACAGCTGTTCAATCAAGCCACAGACAAGGAACCTTTCCAGGAACTACCACTTCAACCCTGTTATTCAGTGTCGGACATTGGCGCGCAGCAATACGATCAGTTCGGGAAAATATTTACCGTGAAGCTGCAATACATATTTTACAAAGAACGTCCTGGCGTGAGACCCGGGCAAGTGACCAAGGCTGAACGCTTGACGAATAAGCTCAGCCAGTTTGCGGCTTACGCCATTCAGGGTGACTACCAGGGCGTGAAGGAGTTCGGAAGCGACTTGAAAAAGCTGGGCTTGCCAGTGGAGCACGCGCCGCAGGTTTCCCAGCTTTTCAAGATAGGCTCGATGAGCTACGAGGATCTGAAACAGTTTTCCCTTTGCATCGAAGAGGCGCTGTTCAAGTTGCACGCCCACAGAGACAGGGCCCTCAACTACAAGTCAGAAGAAGTCCAGGTAACCGCCGTGGATGAGCTCTATGTGGAACAAGATGCTGAAGGACATGTGCACAAGCAGATTGCGAGAGTGCGACTGTTTTTCTTAGGATTTCTTTCAGGTTTGCATCGAACACATATAACGAACACTTTGCTTCTCGCGCTTCTGGCTTTCACAAATGCAATAGCCGCTGCTTTCCCGTTGCAAAGCTATCTTTTTGTTCTTTCAGAGTTAATTGTTTTAGCATTTTCATTAAAAGTTGTTTGGGAAATTTCAGGCATGCCCTGGATTGAACTAGGTGTTAACGACTTGTGGCGTCAAGGAAAGGAAGTGGTTGGGCGCCACGACATCATTCCTGTAGTGACTGAAGAATGGATTCGTTTAGAAGGGGTCGAGTTTCACAATACTGTTCAACTAGACGAATATGAAAAGTGCAGAATTATAAAGTACGTTCTAACTTTTAAGCTAACACGGCACGCCAGTGGTCTTATTTATAATTTGTTAAAGATTTCAGCCACCCGACGCCTGCTATATCGAGTTAATGCGATTCAGAGTTCGACCTCCGAAAAATCGGGAGCTTCCTCTTCAAGTGAAATCGACATGGTGTGTGACAGGGAACAGAGTGGAACTGCGGTCGGATCTTCTTGTACCGGGCTTTGCCTCACGCAAACTAGGACAAATTCCATGCGAGGATGTGGCTATTCGCTTTCCCATTCCTGAATGTTGGATTTATCTATTCCGAGTAGAGAAACACTTTCGGTAAGTACCAAGAAATTTTTAATTGTGAAGAGAAGATTTTGGTAGCATTAGTTTTGGGCTAACTGTGATGGGTATATTATTTTTATTGCGTTACTTTATAATCAATTTAAACTGTTCCCATTTTACAATTCCATTTTAGGTATGGCTCAGTTAAGTCTGCTCATAGGCGCACTGGTAAAATTAAGGGAATTGAGCGAATATTGGGCACAGTGGACACACTACAGGAGTCTTTGATTGAAGTAACCTCTGGTCAAGCCAAATATGAACATCATCACAGGGCGATCGTTTGGAGATGTCCACGGTTACCGAAGGAAGGACAAGGTAAGTACAGTATTGAAGTATCCTTGTCAGCATTTATATTATACCAAAACTAGGAGCTTATACAACCCATCAAATGGTATGTCGGATGGCTCTCACTTCGTACGACCAAATACCGGAGCAACTGGCTCCATTCTGTTACGTGGAGTTCACGATGCCGGCTACCCAAGTATCGCACACAACAGTCCGGTCCGTGAGTGTCCAGGAATCGGATAGTGATGATCCTCCTGAAAAATATGTCCGATATTTGGCCAGGCATGAATACAGGTTAGTTTCGTTGGCTATCGCAAACATGCTTTGTTTTCATTGAGAACTCATTGATTCCAGAGTCGGAATTGAATGCACATCAGGTGAATCAGTTAACCCATACTTGAGTGCTACGAAAACGATTAAGGAAGAGGCGCCAGCTCCTCCACAGGCGGCAACGTCTCCAATGGCGCCAAGCGATTCCGATTCGGATTCAAACTAAAGATGTAAGTATTTGTCTGCAACTTTTTCAGACAGGTAGACTGAGATCGATAAAGCGATAATGTCTTATCCGAAAATTCTCAAATGCACGATAAAAGAGAAAGCAAAAGTACCAAGGCCTGCGATTTGATTGTGTTCTATACTAAGATAATTCAGTATTTCTGCAAGGATGCCTTATTTTCTTCAGGGTAATTAAGTTACGTATTTAGGTATGTAAAAAAAGATGGACCTCATAACTGCCAACCACATTGCATAAAATTCAGTTATAATCTATACTGGCTAAATTAGTATTCCTACTTGTTATTTCGATTTTTTTTATTGTTTTAGCCCTGATGAGATAATACCTAAAGATAACAAACATCAATTGATTGGCTTGCAGCGAAGAAAGAGGTAGCTCCGATTCTCAATTTCGGCTACTCAAACTACCTTTTTAAATTTAAGTTTTCAAGTTTCGTGACAAGTATCTGTTCCTGATTTAGTCCATGCACGTTTGCTAAGTTCACTGTTGTTTTTCAACAAATATTTATTTTGTGACAGAGGGAGGATTTTTACAGGCACATCTAATTTACTAAAGAGTGCCAAAAGTGGTGCAACTTGCTTTTTGTTTCACAACGTTACATTCTGTTTATCGGTTTGTCGGGAAATATCTGATAGTCCATTTACATTGCCCCGCAAATGCGTATTTCTGATTGACGCATTATTTTACTTTGCATTGAGATAGTTTTATTTGTCAGATGTACATATTCAACACCTATGCTGGCAAAATATGGATGCCTAATAATTAATAAAAGCTCTTACATATGTACGAAGACAAGCACAAGTACGACATTATTCCTCTTCAAAACTAAAAGAAAAGTCGATGAAAATACATTTGAAGCAGTTCTTGACTTTCACACTTGCTTGAGATCGATTTATTCTTCTTGCAGTGGACAAACTCTGGTTAGCAGCACTACTTTTTCTTGTAATATTGTGTCAATTCGGGTAGTGCATTCGACTAAAGACATCTATTATAAAGATGACCATCGACTACTACATGGTTTTGATCCGTAATTTTATCCAAATTACGTTCTAAAGGTAATACTGGCGCCTTTGTGTTTTGTCGATCATACAGTCATACGAAATTTCTGCCACTTATCTTCCAATCGCTCTAGTACAGTCAAATGTGAGTTTGAGAATTTCTTTAATGCAAAGCGTGGGTAATTGTATAGATAGCTTAAATTCAAGTTTCTGTGGTCGCAGCTCCTGTCCTTTGGGCTCCATCTTCAAAACAAAAGAAATTAAAGCACCATCATACCGAAACCATGGCTCCCACAAAAAATTTGTGTATGGCAAACTTGCGTAGAATAAAATGTTTAGCCAGTCGTTCATACATAACTTTTACTTTGGGTCAATAATAAAAAAGTTACAAGCCAAAAACCACACACAAAAAGGGGGGAACATCTTTCGGGCACCATAACTTCTTTATTTCCACATTTCGCACGAAACACGTTGGAATATTTTTCCAAGACAATTTTGTCACAAATCGTTTGCGGTATTGATTGTTGCAATCACTGCACATTAACGAGAGGTATTCTATCCCAAAGGGGAGAAAGTCGCGTGGAAAACCCGTTTTTAGGCCAAATAATCGAGTTTTGATGTCAAACCGCCGTTGCGAAACTCGCGGAGCATTCTGGTAAGCAGTCAAACTTTTGGTGCAATGTGTAGTGCCTTACTGGCAGGTTAAATCCAAGTTTCTGGGGTCGCAGTCCCCATGCTCTGGGCTCCATCTTGAAAACAAACAAAAAGTGGGGACCTATATCTCTGAAACCATGTTCCCCACAAGAAAGTTGTGTATGGCAAACTAGCGTAGAATTGAATTTTTAGCAAGTCGCCTTTACATCACATTCACGTGGCATCAATAATTTAAAAGTTATAGGTCTAAAACGACATTCAAAAAGGGGGCAACATCTTTCGAGCGCCACAAATCCATTGTTTTCACTTTAACCCCAAAACGCATAGAGAATAACTTTGCGGTAATTTTGTTGCAGGTCGTTTGCGTTATTGATTGTCTTGTTGGCTGTAAACTGACGGGAGGTATTGTATCCCAAAGGGAGAAAACTCACGTGAAAAACGTATTTTTAGGCCAACTAATCGGCACGGCCCGTGTCTGGCACGCCACGTGTCTGGTAGGCGCCGTGTCTGGCACGCCTCGTGTCTGGCACGCCCCGTGTCTGGCACGCCCCGTGTGTGGCACGCCCCGTGTCTGGCACGCCCCGTGTCTGGCACGCCCCGTGTCTGGCACGCCCCGTGTCTGGCACGCCCTGTGTCTGGCACGCTCCGTGTCTGGCATGCCCCGTGTCTGGCATGCCCCGTGTCTGGCACGCCACGTGTCTGCCACGCCACGTGTCTGGCACGCCCCGTGTCTGGCAAGCCACGTGTCTGGCACGCCCTGTGTCTGGCACGCCCCGTGTCTGGCACGCCCCGTGTCTGGCACGCCACGTGTCTGGCCCGCCACTTGTCTGGCACGCCCTGTGTCTGGCACGCCCCGTGTCTGGCACGCCACGTGTCTGGCCCGCCACTTGTCTGGCCCGCCACGTGTCTGGCCCGCCACTTGTCTGGCCCGCCACTTGTCCGGCACGCCCTGTGTCTGGCACGCCACGTGTCTGGCACGCCCCACGTGTCTGGCACGCCACGTGTCTGGCACGCCACGTGTCTGCAACGCCCCGTGTCTGGCAAGCCACGTGTCTGGCACGCCCCGTGTCTGGCACGCTCCGTGTCTGGCACGCCCCGTGTCTGGCACGCCACGTGTCTGGCACGCCACGTGTCTGGCACGCCACGTGTCTGGCACGCTGCATGTCCGGCACGCCCCGTGTCTGGCACGTCACTTGTCTGGCACGCCCTGTATCTGGCACGCCACTTGTCTGGCACGCCCCGTGTCTGGCATGCCACGTGTCTGGCACGCCACGTGTCTGGCACGCCACGTGTCTGGTACGCCACGTGTCTGGCACGCCCCGTGTCTGGCAAGCCACGTGTCTGGCATGCCCTGTGTCTGGCACGCCCCGTGTCTGGCACGCCCCGTGTCTGGTACGCCCCGTGTCTGGCACGCCCCGTGTCTGCAACGCCCCGTGTCTGGCACGCCACGTGTCTGGTAGGACCCGTGTCTGGCACGCCCCGTGTCTGTCACACCCGTGTCTGGCACGCTCCGTGTCACGCACGCCCCGTGTCTGGCACGCCCTGTATCTGGCACGCCACTTGTCTGGCACGCCCCGTGTCTGGCATGCCACGTGTCTGGGACGCCACGTGTCTGGCACGCCACGTGTCTGGCACGCCACGTGTCTGGTAGGCCACGTGTCTGGCACGCCCCGTGTCTGGCACGCTCCGTGTCTGGCACGCTCCATGTCTGGCACGCTCCGTGTCTGGCACGCCCCGTGTCTGGCACGCCCTGTGTCTGGCACGCCACGTGTCTGGCACGCCACGTGTCTGGCACGCTCCGTGTCTGGCACGCTCCGTGTCTGGCACGCTCCGTGTCTGGCACGCCCCGTGTCTGGCACGCCCCGTGTCTGGCACGCCCCGTGTCTGGCACGCCCCGTGTCTGGCACGCCCCGTGTCTGGCACGCCACGTGTCTGGCCCGCCACTTGTCTGGCACGCCCTGTGTCTGGCACGCCCCGTGTCTGGCACGCCACGTGTCTGGCACGCCCCGTGTCTGGCACGCCCCGTGTCTGGCACGCCCTGTGTCTGGCACGCCACGTGTCTGGCACGCCACGTGTCTGGCACGCTCCGTGTCTGGCACGCTCCGTGTCTGGCACGCCCCGTGTCTGGCACGCCCCGTGTCTGGTACGCCCCGTGTCTGGCACGCCCCGTGTCTGGCACGCCCCGTGTCTGGCACGCCCCGTGTCTGGCACGCCACGTGTCTGGTAGGCCCAGTGTCTGGCACGCCCCGTGTCTGGCACGCCACGTGTCTGGCACGCCACGTGTCTGGCACGCCACGTGTCTGGCACGCCACGTGTCTGGCACGCCACGTGTCTGGCACGCTCCATGTCCGGCACGCCCCGTGTCTGGCGCGTCACTTGTCTGGCACGCCCTGTATCTGGCACGCCACTTGTCTGGCACGCCCCGTGTCTTGCATGCCACGTGTCTGGCACGCCCCGTGTCTGGCACGCCCCGTGTCTGGCACGCCCCGTGTCTGGCACGCCACGTGTCTGGTAGGCCCAGTGTCTGGCACGCCCCGTGTCTGGCACGCCACGTGTCTGGCACGCCACGTGTCTGGCACGCCACGTGTCTGGCACGCCACGTGTCTGGCACGCCACGTGTCTGGCACGCTCCATGTCCGGCACGCCCCGTGTCTGGCGCGTCACTTGTCTGGCACGCCCTGTATCTGGCACGCCACTTGTCTGGCACGCCCCGTGTCTTGCATGCCACGTGTCTGGCACGCCCCGTGTCTGGCAAGCCACGTGTCTGGCACGCTCCGTGTCTGGCACGCCACGTGTCTGGCCCGCCACTTGTCTGTCACGCCCTGTGTCTGGCACGCCCCGTGTCTGGCACGCCACGTGTCTGGCCCGCCACTTGTCTGGCCACTCACTTGTCTGGCACGCCCCGTGTCTGGCACGCCACGTGTCTGGCACGCCCCGTGTCTGGCACGCCCCGTGTCTGGCACGCCCCGTGTCTGGCACGCCCCGTGTCTGGCACGCCCCGTGTCTGGCACGCCCCGTGTCTGGCACGCCCCGTGTCTGGCGCGTCACTTGTCTGGCACGCCCTGTATCTGGCACGCCACTTGTCTGGCACGCCCCGTGTCTTGCATGCCACGTGTCTGGCACGCCCCGTGTCTGGCACGCCCCGTGTCTGGCACGCCCTGTGTCTGGCACGCCACGTGTCTGGCACGCCACGTGTCTGGCACGCTCCGTGTCTGGCACGCTCCGTGTCTGGCACGCCCCGTGTCTGGCACGCCCCGTGTCTGGCACGCCCCGTGTCTGGCACGCCCCATGTCTGGCACGCCCTGTGTCTGGCACGCCCCGTGTCTGGCACGCCCCGTGTCTGGTACGCCCCGTGTCTGGCACGCCCCGTGTCTGGCACGCCCCGTGTCTGGCACGCCACGTGTCTGGTAGGCCCAGTGTCTGGCACGCCCCGTGTCTGGCACGCCCCGTGTCTGGCACGCCACGTGTCTGGCACGCCACGTGTCTGGCACGCCACGTGTCTGGCACGCCACGTGTCTGGCACGCCACGTGTCTGGCACGCCACGTGTCTGGCACGCTACGTGTCTGGCACGCCCTGTGTCTGGCACGCTCCATGTCCGGCACGCCCCGTGTCTGGCGCGTCACTTGTCTGGCACGCCCTGTATCTGGCACGCCACTTGTCTGGTACGCCCCGTGTCTTGCATGCCACGTGTCTGGCACGCCCCGTGTCTGGCAAGCCACGTGTCTGGCACGCCACGTGTCTGGCACGCTCCGTGTCTGGCACGCTCCGTGTCTGGCACGCCCCGTGTCTGGCACGCCCTGTGTCTGGCACGCCCCGTGTCTGGCACGCCCCGTGTCTGGCACGCCCCGTGTCTGGCACGCCCCGTGTCTGGCACGCCACGTGTCTGGCCCGCCCCGTGTCTGGCACGCCCCGTGTCTGGCACGCCCCGTGTCTGGCACGCCACGTGTCTGGCCCGCCACTTGTCTGGCACGCCCTGTGTCTGGCACGCCCCGTGTCTGGCACGCCACGTGTCTGGCCCGCCACTTGTCTGGCCCGCCACTTGTCTGGCACGCCCCGTGTCTGGCACGCCACGTGTCTGGCACGCCACGTGTCTGGCACGCCCCGTGTCTGGCAAGCCACGTGTCTGGCACGCCCCGTGTCTGGCACGCCCCGTGTCTGGCACGCCCCGTGTCTGGCACGCCCCGTGTCTGGCACGCCCCGTGTCTGGCACGCCCCGTGTCTGGCACGCCCCGTGTCTGGCACGCCCCGTGTCTGGCACGCCCCGTGTCTGGCACGCCCCGTGTCTGGCACGCCCTGTGTCTGGCACGCCCCGTGTCTGGCACGCCACGTGTCTGGCAACTTGCTTTTTGTTTCAAAATGTTCCAACTTGTTGTTTGTACTATGTAGGATTGATAGAGTAAAGTATGAGTAACAATACTATTGTCAACCCAAACATAATGGAAGTCATGAATCTAAAATATCTGATTATCAGAGGGAACTTTTGAGAGCTGCTTCTGGTGATTTTGATTTAGCTGCATAATATACGTATACATAAAATGTAATTGTCTTTTGCACCTATCTTTCATAAAATTTGACCAACTCAAGATGGAGCTTATTAGAATTCAAGGACTACATCGCCGTCTGAAGCGTACATATTCATTGCGCCCGTTTTGCACTTTCTACTAAAAGTCCTTGCTTTATCAGAACCACCATCAGTTTTTCGACATACATAGTAAAAGAGCAAAAAATTTCAGAAATGGCAAATTTTATTTTTTTGCATATTTGTTATTTAGCTTCGTTCGATTGGAAAAAGTTGATTTCTTAAATTGATCCATGCATATTCTATACAATTTATGCTTGTTGGAGCGATTAAACGAAAGTTTTTTGGCCATTTTTTCATAGCTCTCGCAAATGATAATGAAGTAAATAATATTTTCAACTACTGCCAATCGACATTAATCTGAATTATTCAACATCAGTTTTGTGTTAGGCAGTAGAAATTTATTAAATAAATTCAGATTGCACAGTTTTGTATGCTATCTTTTTGTTTCCATTTTTTTCAGAATTGCTATAGTGTTGCATCCTTGACAGCTAATGAAGCCAAATAAACATAGTGAGTAATAATAAGCTTTCAACTAATTGTTCATCCTCAATTGACAAACTAGGATTATTGGGACGAAAATGGCAGCAATAATATAAGCTCACGGTCGATGTCATGCACGAATAAAATAACCATTCGTTTGAAAACTATATCATGATTAAAATCTACTAAGGAAACATAAGTAGCAAATGAAACCAAACAACCCAAATACTCACACTAGTCGTAAGTGATATAGGTAAAAAAGTTATCATACACATCACCATAGTTAAAATTCACATGTTTCTAAATGTAATATCATTCTCATTAAATGTTCTTGTAAAATGTAGATTGAAATTAATATATCTTCTGTTGATAAATAGATACTTTAACATTCTTAGTTGACAATAATGATCAAAAAGTATTAAAGTACCTTTAAATAAGTGATGTACATATATACAGCACTGTAAAGGCATCACCCTATGCGTTCCCTCATAAGCTAATATAATATAATTGAATGAACAAATAATATGATTATTGTTGTAATTTGGGTCAGAAGCCACTTATTTGCGGTATCACAGAAAACATTCAAATAATAATAAGATAGAGGTTGTTTAAAAACATATGCCCATTTAGTTGACATTGTGTAACTATAAAAGCATCAAAATTACTACAATTTTATTTCAATCTTTACTTGTGGATGATATTATTTCGATGAAGTGATAAAGCGTGGAAAAATTTCACAAATTTTATTGTTCCACAAACGATAGAACACATCTTTGTTTTTAGGAATTGTTAACCGTAGCAAAACGTCTACATGTTATGACCGCTTTTAGGGTCCTTTTTACATTGAAATCAGAACCAATTCGTTGTAATGGATCATAGTGGAAATCTAGTTGAGCTCAAATTCTCTTATTTCGAATTAGGAACATACTACAAGCAAGACAGTTTGCAAACAAGATTGGGATGTAGATTTCGATTAATAGCATAGTGTTTTTTAGTTTAATTTTGAACATGAAAAGCAATCAACCGAAAACTGCAATAGCACTAAAACATTGAATATGAATTTTCATTTAAGCATATCAACATATTATTTTTCTAAGCATTTATTTGCTAAAAATCAGGAAAAATTGATTATTTAATAAAAACGTGATATAATTCGTTGACCAAGGCTAAACAAGATTTGATTGTTACAGATATAACTTAAATGGAAGTGTGAAAACGAAATGTCTCTATCGTTGTATCTATAAAAACTAAAAATCAAGGAAATGTATATAAATTTTGTTCGTTTTCAAACTCAAATGCAAATAGGAGTATGAAAAAGGGGGTCATATAACACAATTATTATTCATCTATAAGTTATCGTTATCATCGCTAGCCCTCAAAAAATTGATAACATTATTCGCTAATTATATATGTAGATGTCATGTGTAAAATCACATCGATTTGAATTCTGATTACAAATGAATATAAATTACACTTGTTATGATATAGTATTCATAATATGAATTGAGCAAATTAATGATGCGGCAATGAAACAGACATGCATTTTACGAGACACGTGCATTGCCAACCGCAATATTTCATCGCGAATATTCCAGTGAACAACCAATGTATTTATCTGTACTTAAATATCATGCAAATAAATTGCGTGAAACAATGATACAATTATTAATAATTGATAAATGAATGATATAGATGTAAAAAGTACATGTCACGACTATTTTGCTGAGTTAAGTTGTGCGGATATAGTGAATAAAATGACGATATAAAATGTTTAAGCATGAATATATTGAAAGGAAATAAATGAATGAAATCGAGTTACAGTTACTGCATCGTTGGCGTTTTTATTAGAATTTAATTGAATATTAAACTTATGCGTGCGGTCTTTTCTTTGCAGGAATGTCAATGTTTGAAAGCATGAGAGCTTTTTTAAGGAAACAAATTCTTCTTTTGATATTTCCGAAAAGACGCTAACATGTCGTCACACCCGATTATTTCAGGTTGATATACTTTATACGTTATAAACCAAGTCATTAAAAAGGTGACTGCTGTGCACGCATAAGGTCAAATTGAAATAGGAATTAAAGGGACAGTACACTCCTTGATTTTAAAAATATGAAATTTTTTAAATGCAAATTTTTTTAAAGAAGGAAAGAGACATCTTATTGAAACTTTTCATATTTAGTTTTATGTAAAAAAAAGTATACAAAATTTATCTATGTGAATTTTTCCAGCTTGTTTTTTGGCTGCTGCAAATTTTTGAAAATAACATCAAAAAATCAAGTTGAGCGTGATTTTGGCTCACTGGAACGTCTGAAAAAAATAAAAACGGGGTTTTAATCAGCATCAAAGCCGCTATAGATTGAACTAAATGAAAAATAATTTTGTCCAAAATTGACAAAATAGCGTCGCTTTTTCGAAATTAACTGATTTTTGGGACCAAAAAATCCCTTTAAAACCAAAAATTACTTTACCGATCGTTCTATTCGTAGTTCAATCTATGAATTTATATGTGTACAATAACATATTATAATTTCAGAATGATCAGTCTAGTAGTTTTTTATCACGCCAGCCAACTCAAAAATGTGATTTTTAGAAAAAGCTCCTTTTACACTTCTCAGATTTCAAAAAAATCGATTTTGAGTAGTTTACATTTTTTGCTTACTTATACGTTCAAAAGTCACCTCCTAAAATATTATGTCGAAATTCTTAATAGAAAATTTTGTATAGCAGTTTTAAGCGATGCGCGTCTACACCCTCTCGTAGCTGCCGAGCGCGCAGCTGTTATATGAATTCCTTCTCCAAAATACCGGTTTCTTTATTAATGTATGTTTATTGTAAACATTCTCCTTCATCCTCAGTGTCTATTTAGTCGTGTACGAAAGCAGTTATGGATAAAGCAGTAAGTGATAAAATCCGGTTTTTCAAAAATTATTTAAGATTAAATGCAAAACAAACTTTGAACACGTTTTTCTCGAAACGAACTTTTTTCAAACGGTGTAGAGATTATCTACAAAACTACTGAACCGATCTTAATGAAATTTTGCACAGTTATTTGGTAAACGTTCCTTCAGGGCAATTCACCTCAATTAGGCCAAAAAATGAGTTTAAGTGAACGAAAATTGGGGCAAAAAGGGCAGGTTTTTTAACATTTTGTTCAGGCAGCCGCCATTTATTTCTTTTTGACGATTTTTCACTATCGAAGGTGAATTGCCCTATGAGAGAATTACATCTTGAAACCCCTTTTTGATTTTTTTTGTTTCAGATGTCATGAGATAATCTCTGCACAGGAAGGCAGTTTTTTTTTGGATTCGACTTTGACGCCATCTGTGAGCGACGTTCAAAATAAAAAAAAGTTATTAGACCCTTGACGATGTAAATAATGTTATGTAAAAAGATTTGTATTGATATCTAATAAATGAGCTCTGAAAAAAAGTTTTGAAAATTAGCGGTTTTTTGGCCTTGAGAAGTGTAATAGTACCTTAAACAAAAAGTTATGGGTCTTGGACTGTTTTCCACTTTATTTTAATAAAACTTTTAAAAAACACAAGAACGATAATTTCCTTCGAAGTGAATATTTTATTTTATTAGACACAAACATATGTTTCCTCAGTGTTGTATCGTTTCTAAATTACAAAGTTTGTGATGCCTGTATATACCTAACATAAGTGGATACAATTAAGGGATATAATTAAGGCTAAGTTTAAATAATGATAAAAGTCAGTTGCCTGTATCGGTGCTTAATCTGTTCGCCACAGGTTCCATGTTGATAAAAATATATATATGAGGTTTGGGATGTGTGAGGCTAATGCAGATAATAATTGGATATTGTTATAAATAATTTAATATTGTTAATAACAATTAAATATCATTAGTTGTAATTTGATATTGTAGATAAAAACTCAATTATCATTATTCAGTAACGATCAAACGTTCTTAATAAAGAATGATTAATATAAATAATACCTAAATATCCTCAATAATGGTTGTGGATTCCGGGGTCTAGATGGAGGACGAGGTTGTCGAGACTTTGGTAGAGGACGACCTGGTGGGCGAAACTTCTTCCTCTACCAAAGCTTTTATGGTTAAATAAAAAATTAATAAAAGTAATTATAATTATTTAGAATAATAATTAATAATAATCGTAACTATTAATAAAAACGAATTATGACCTTTGCATTCGCCCCACTGGGAAGTAAGTCGTGTGGGCCTCAAAGGTCGCACTTAGACCACATTTTTCGTAATATCTTATACGGTATTTTGTTTGTTTTCTTGAAAGTTTAACTATTCCATCAATTGGGTTTTCCTATCAGCTCCTAAAATATTCATGTATCTCGTAGCACTGACTCACAAAGGATGTCTTTTTAAGTGCTATTTCACTAGACTAAAAATAAATAAACATCTATCTCTGACATTTTTTTGTGTGTTGGATTATATTTGAAGTACCTAAGTAATGATTTCTATTGCGCTGAGAGAGAATCACTGATTATCGATAGAAGCACTAGCAGAATCATTATTTACTGCAAATGGATTTGATGAAGGCTTCCATTTCGTTGCTGCTAGTTAAAATATCAAGCTTGTAATTTAAACGTCTCTCGAGGATATTCTTAGTACATGTACCATTCAGTCGATCTCATCAAGCATCAAATTGTGTTTTAGAAATTTATGTGGAAACAAATAGACTTTACAGTGCCTCTGGTCATAACAAACAAACAATTTATCTGTACTAAGGACCTTCGTATTCACATAAATTGAATATTTTAATCGACTCTCTCTCTCGAAAATGTAAAATACCAGTTCTTAAAAAAGTATTGTTCAAATTTTATAAGGCAAAAAAGTTCCATTGAATTTTTGGTTAGCCTAAAAATTTGCTTCGTGATGAACTAAACCACATTATATTCATGTATGGTCCATAACAAGCTCATACGAATAAGGAGTACATATATGGTAATATTCTGCCGTGGATTTCCATACAAACACTGCAGTTTAATTTTTGATCTTTTGTATGGTTTGCAGCCTTTATTTCTATTGAAACCACCAATAGTGGTTTCTATGCATATGAGCTAACTTCAATAAGAACCAAACTTTGAAAGGCATTCTATGAAAGAGCCACAGGCTTCACATGGTCGCTATGCAGAAATTGGCTTCCATTCAGTTCTGGTTCGCATTGAGTGATAGAATATGTGTACATATTTGTTGCCGTAACAATTTCCCAAAACGATAACTGAAAAGTATATTTCTACAGCATAATATAACAATTTGGCTTTATAGAGTTTGTGTGAAGAGTTTCTAGGTCAACGTTCAGTTCAGTACAGAAACGAATAATTGATTTTAATGGAATTTCACTCCACATATTTCATGAATACTCTAGCTGAAATGGCTTTGACTTCAATTGAGTGTTTTCAATATTAAGAATCCATGAAGTCTGGTAAACTTGTCTTCTAAACGTAGTTAGCTTTTTGCTTGGGACCACATATGACTAATAAAACGGCCAGAATATGAAGTAAAAATCCATGCTGTAAAGTTTATTCTTTAGTTTAGTTCAACCTGTGTACACATCTATTCGTATTGGGTACATGAAATTTATTCTGGATAATAATATGCCCATTTCAAAATACTACCGGATACGCTAAAACGAGGGACACTCCTCAAAATGATGAAAACGTCTAATTTTATGACTTGATTTACATTTCATAATAGCAATCATCAAAAGACACATTAAATCAGATTAAATTTTCATAAGTGTCGTTCAAATCCGGAAAATCCTTGCGATAATGATATCAGCAGGTCAGTTGTAACAACTGGTAGTGGCAGACGATGGAAATATGCTAGGGGATGCTCAATTTCATTCGTGTGGTTTTGGTGAAACATTTGCCAAAATGGCATGGGGATTCCTTCACTTTTGATGATATCGAGGCAGGCTGGGATGGAACCGAGCTGATTACTTGCTGCTCATTCGAATAAGTGTTGATGTAAAGGAAAATGGAATTGCTCTAGATGGCATTATTATCATACAACATCTGGTAGAGGGGATGTGTAGACAAGTTTATCCTATTTGAAGGTATTTTAGCAGGTGCTGCGTGTAATTTTACTTTTATCTTAGGTGTAGGATTTGTTGAAGCTAATTTTCATTTATATGTGACCATTAAAACGTGTTTAAGCTCACCGGAGAATCCAGCTATTTAATGTAAAAGAAGAGCTTTCTTTTTATGATTATTATATGTTATTTCCAGGTGAAGCGTATTATCATTTATTATTTTTTCCAAGTGTTCTTCAAAGCAAAGCGATTTGGACAAACACGTAAAATTATTCTATCCGGAGTTAATAAAAATAATAAAAATTCATGACTTATTCAACTCATAAAAAATAACGGTTTATCAGAACATGTAACTTGAGATTGAAGATTAGTGTTTGCTTTCGTTACTTGAGCTGAGATGCCTTAAAAAAGGAAAACTATTTCTATTATAAAACAAAGTTAAAAATTTTTATTTGTTTTTAATGAATCTGTCAGCAACGAGAACGGAGAATGGAGTACTACTATAGAAATCTTACTTCACTGCCTAAGTGAATATTCAGTTTATTTTTAAGAAGATAGCTCATTAAACATCCAACATTAAAGAATGATTAATTTTCATCAGAATTCTTACGAGCAAGAGACAGCTGTCGTATTCTCGTTGATCCTTAAGATGATAGTCTTTCGGCAGGAACTGAAACTGTTTGAATAGATCAAAAATCTCGAGCTATCTTGGCTAAAATCGCAAATTGCAGTTGATGTTGCTTTCACCACAGTAAAATATCTTCGTTTCTAGAGGCTGCCCCTCTGATGGCTTAGGAATTTGTTCAGTTTTTGGTTGGAAGTTTAGGAAATGTTTAAGGCACATGAAAAAGTATAAGGCAGATTATTTTAGATGACTACGCCATCGTCTGGACAGTTCCTTTTTTTAGCATTTGTCAACTTGTTGGATCGAATATTCTTTCTTTGTGTTTTTGATCAAATGAAGCGCCAGTACTCATTAATTGAAGAATAATCAGTCAGCTAAAAAGGTCTTAGACTTCAAAAAAAGATAAAATTGGAATTGGTATATATAATCAAATAGATTGATAATTTGAAACACATTTCGCTGAAATGGCATAGAAAGTTGTATAATATTTCCATTATGTATTAATTACACTTATGCTTTAAATTGCAGTAGTCTTTTTTCAGTTGCTTATAACCTATATTTAATAAAAGTAGCAAGAAGAAATCAAATTTACAATCTATTTTAAACACTTGAACAAAACGTTTTTGAGTTTCGAGTATACGGCTTATTAATGTTAATCAAAAACATTGCTAAGATTCCTATCTTGTCTTGACTATTTTTACTCAACCACACGGTAAATATAAAATCTCTTTGCTACTTTGGGACTACACATACAGTACATTTGTATATATTTTAAGGCACATATCTTAGAACGATCATTTTTATGTCTGATAATTGAGATTGTGAGAATAGCTTGAAACAACTGTTTGGGGGGTTTAAAACCAAAAAATAATAATTTCTTTAAAAAAAACCTCAAAATTTAGTTACTCAAGATTTTATAACATCTTTAAATAACTTTTCTTGAAATAATTTACAATTCGCATATGAATGAAGATGAAGGTAGGTGTCTTTGTTTCTTAGTATATATTTGACTGTTCCACAAAAACCATATAGCCGTCACATATTTAACATTGACACAATTGTCTCTCGTAATTCAAAATAAGTAATATAATTATTAGTAAAAAAAACATGTGTTAGAACAGAACCCATGGAAAGTTTTCTTTGGGGTCCTTTATCCTAGTATTTACATTTTAGCAGTTAAAGGTCGAATTTCTGCCACTTCAGCAGAAGTTGGCTTAGCGTGGAAATCACATATGAACATAAGTATCACATCGACACCCTTAGAAAAACATCGAAGAGAAGGAAAAATTATTTCACTCTGCGTGGCATTTTGTACAGTTTAATTTAATGTTAATATTTTCGCCCCGGAACCCCATCCGTTAATTCTCTGCGAAGAAACGTGGGTCAACTTATTTCGGACACCGTTCAATTAAGTGCCGAGACTAGCTGAGACGCGAACCTGAAACGGGGAGGGTTCGAAATCAATTTCTAAAATAAATAGCTAACCCGAAATACTTCGAAAGCATAGGTCACGAAATTTTCACCCAGGAAATCTTGAAGTCAGGTCAACTCACTCTAACTTCAAAAAATGTAATTAAATCAAACGCGAAAGATTGCACTAGTTTACCCTCTAAACAATTTCTATAAATTCAAAAACCGCAGCAGAGTTTCAATAATTTTAGTGGAGTCGTTTTTGATTTCAATTTATAAAAAAGATTAACATTAGAAAAAGTTTAAATTGAAGCTTGTAGCAATCATCGGTTTTTTATATATATGTTTAAACAAATTCCTACTAAACATATGTCATAGTTATCATGATCGCAAAATCTTTTCATATGAAAATAATGAAAAATTGCTTTTCATAATTAATAAGTGATTGATACGAATAATACTACCCAATTTCATTTGTTCTAATGACGCAACTGTGAAATTGATCAATGCGTACTATCATTTGTATGATTTGAAGATTTTTTCAATCAGGTTAGTATTTTTACTTAGTAAAAAAATTGCAAAAATTTGAGTTATACTTCTAAAAAAATTCTCCTATCGAATTTGTACTTTGGCCAATCATTTCTTAACAAAATTATATGATTTGACGAGTTTTGATAAAATATCACATCAGGGTTGTTTTTGTACTTCCAAAATATTTTTCATTACATACTCAAGACTCATTTGGCAAATTTTTGCGTTCATTCATGTTCGTAAGATTTCAGTTACTTCATCCTCTGTCTTAAGTAAGGTTTTACGTGTTATACATAGCATCAGACATAGAATTAAGACTGCATATTACATGTAATATGTTCGGAAAATATTGTGAATCAAGCCAAGTTCCTATGCCAAGAAGTAAATTTTAATCATGTTTAATGTTGTTTTTCGTGGTTAAATCATTTTTAATATTATTATGTAAATTTTCTATCTCTATTTTGCATAGGTTCTATAAAAAATATTTTTGGAGTTTTTATTTGAACATTATTTAATTGGACAATAAAGCCATATCTAAATTGATTTATAAATGAATAAATTTGATTGTAATTTAAATCCCTTGGAAGAACGAAATTATGTAAGTAAAATGTCTTACTTAGGTTGAAAAAAATCAAAGACGGTTCGTAATATTTTGTGGTGTAATTTATAAAATAGTATGAAACATCAACTGCTACTGTAAGCATAGAAACATTTTTGTTTCGAAATTCATCAAATTAATCTTCATTTTTTGTCATAAAAAGTGAATTCATATTTTTTCGGTCTCATCTAGGCGTTTAATTTTTACCAATAAATGGACATAATTTCAAAACACGAACGATAAAATGAACGGCATTTTTTCTGATTTTATTTTAAGTGGTACTTGTGAAACTGTCCTCCATATATTTTGCAAAATGATTAGTCTATTATCGGGGACTTCATTGAGTAGAAGTTTAATTGCGCGGAGACATTTTACGATTTTGCTTCCATTTCAAGTTGGATACCGTCAACGGTATCTGCTTTCAACTTCGCTCGAGGAAAGTTGTTATAAAATTTACCCCAAGATACTTTCGAGTCGAGTCCATTAGATAAAATTTTATGAAGCTACCATTCCACTTCAGTAGAAGCGCACTAAGTCCATTTCCGTACTATTGGGTGGGAATCAAATTAAGGATGCTGCGAGCGAATTTGATATCGATGTTGTTTGTAGGTTGGGATCTGGTGTACTATTGTCTAAAGTATTTTTGTTCAGTTTTTTGATACCATCTTTGGAAGAGGATAGTGTTCAACGGGCTAGCGTTTTGCTTGTTTGCTAAATGAGAAATGGAAAACTTTCTAAAATTAATGAAGAGCAGTATTGCAGATGTTGCAGAAGTTACTTCAAGCATAATATGAAGATATTGGTACCTATCAAAATCAATTTGCTGCGTTTTTTAATGATTTAAAATCTAACAAATTTCACCAGAAATGACGGACAAAGGAATTATCTTGAAACCTATACTAATTTGAAATTTCTCTAAGCCTATGGAAAGATAAAACGGATTTTTTCAAAAAAGGCTAAGCGATTCAGAAAATGATATGTTGGTAGCAAGTGTACAGCAAATCAAAGAATGTCGTTTATTTTGTTCTTTTAGTTCAAAATAAATTATGAACATAGTTTCTTTAACTTAAAAAAAGACAAGTTTAGGTCTTACGCTCGATTATTAATTTCTGCTGTTAAACAGTATGAAACCTTGAAAAAAGGATAATCTAGGTTCGGAAACACCTTCTTGGTATCTTAGTAGCAAAAGCCGTGTATAAGATTTCGATGAAAAAGGTGTTTTTGATAGTTTGAGAATTCAATCATGTTAATTGATTCAAAATCTTCCACTATGACTGAAATTCCACTCGCAGCTTCTCCATACCAAAAGGAATACAGTTTAGATCAGGTTTGTCAAATGATCATTATTGTGCCCAATTGTGCCTCATTCTTAAGGAATAATCTCGAATTTCCGGCTTCCTTTCAGAAGTTTTGCAAGAACTCTTCTCCAGGCATGTTTAACAACTATCTTATGAACGCTATTTCTCAATTAAACGATACTGCAAATGTATGTGGGTTACAGAATACTATAATATAATACTATACTATGAAATAATATGAACCGATTATAATTTTGTTTCACACAGTATATCCCTACCAAGCTTATGGAATGAATTTTGGGGAACATTCGTGATACTCTTCTGATTCGCAAATTTGTTGTATTTAAGTTTATTGCTGTAAATTTTTACTTCATACACAGTTACTTATATTGAACTCATACGAAATATCACTCTCTACAACGATTTGTAAAAATATAAACGATACCATGCATTGAAACAGATACTACATCGAAATTCAACAATTCAATCACATCCCTTCCACGGACAAAAAGTAAGAGATTACTGTTTTCACCGTTTTCCTCAACGAATCGGTCATTACTTTCCTTTAGTGAGTGGAAGTGAATCGCGTTTGACTCTTTTCAGGAAATTGTCCGGATATCGGTGGAAATTCTTCTCGTCCTCATTGTCGCTATCCATGACTTTGAAATTTATTTGAATGTGCAAGAATTTCTTTGCGTTTTACGATAACAGATAGAAACTTCTTCTCAAGGAAACTTTGAACATTTCAGGATCGCAACGTAACTAGAAGTTTTACGATTATGTCGATTTTCATAAAATTTATGAGTCGATGACAATAAGAGTTCTGCTTCTTGGCCAGTAATTATCTTCGAATTTCAGCTATTGTACGGAGCAGGACTATATCAATCACTTTCTATGGAATCGTACCTAAAGCGAAGGTTTCGCATGAAAGAGTGAAAGCGATTAAGAGGCTTAAAATTTAAAATTACGACTGTTGTAGTTTGAACCAAGCAGCTTTGTTCTGCGGAAATATAGAATTGGTTTTATCAGTTTATATTGGTGATAAAAGGAGTAGTGAATGGCACTGATAAAATAAAATGAATAAATAAGTTTTTGATAGAACAGATATACTTAATCTGCCTATTCTATTGAAGACCAAGTATTTTGCGACATGCAACTTTATGAACAATTACATTACTTAATACATTAGTGAAAAAATTTCAACAATTGAGTGCGATAAATTAAAATCCTGCAAATATGACTTATATATATAAATTAACTAACTAAATGACTTATAAAGTTATGAATATTATTTTATGAATATTATTCATCTATCCTGTTGTCTTTTTTCTACTTCAAATAATGGGTCTAAAAGCAAAATTTTACTAATAAGCGAATTCATTCAAAATTTCATGAAACTTTAAATTATTCAAAAATTTAAGATGAATGTGCCTATTAATACAATTTTGCTTTTTTTTGTTTGAAGTTCCACAAGAATAGATGATTTTCTTGATTAAAGTCTTTGCCTGCTTGCTAAATTTTATATGAAAATTCGTCAGTTTTCGAGAGTGAAATCATTTTCACTTTACTTCGCAATAAACAAAAAGGACCGTTTTATAATTTCCACCATCATAAGCATTCCAATAAACCACCATCACATTATTCTTGAATAACTCGTTGAATATGAAATTCGTAGAATCCCAGCCTTGATTCCCACCTTTTCAAAGACTTGATTGCAATCTTCCGTCAAATCAACAATTAGGAAATCTCGTACTATGACACCGCGCTATCCGTTCCATCTTCAATTCATCATGCAAATGAGATTCTTTGACTGGAAAATATTTCAAAACGATTTCCGGATTTACTAGCACCGTGTTGCCATCCAGAAGCTTTGTTTTTACTCACGCATTGACATGCTATAAGAGATTTCTGCAGTGGCTTCAGGTGAACTAGCGGATGAGAAATGAGGAGCTGCTTGACTTCAATCAATCAAAGCATTACTGGAAGAAGAGATATTACAGGCCAGCACGCTTATTTGTATTCCGCTAATATTCAGGATGTTCTTTACCTTTAGAATTTACGTGGGTGCGATTGACGAAATCGAATTGGCACTGGGGGTCGACCCATTAATCGGTGCGTACCGGACCGCACCAGCAGCACCTCCTTTTGAAATCCATTTATTATCGTTGTCCTTACCTAATGGCATGTTCTTGCTAAGCACGGACTATCTTTAATGGAAGACTCAGCCCAGATGTGGACCCCACTAACTAATAAATTCTACAGATGGTCCAACCTCTGCAGATATGGATCCTATTGAATTTATTTGATCAACTAATGGATTTGATAATGGGAGGACGAAGGGTAGTTATTAATTTGGGCTGGATGCCGCAAACAGAATAGAACAGAACAGAATGGAGTGGTGCTCGAAACTTCCGTGTTGGGTTGTATCCCCGGCAAAGATGTGCCGACACGTACTAATGTTCCGAATAAATTCTTGAGTTCATTGTTTTCCGAACGGGTTTAATAGATTCCCGTCGATTCCTTCGATTGGGTTCTTTTCCATATTCCTGTTGTTTACATGGTAAGTCGGCGTACCAGCAGAATATTCACAACTGCAAATTCCCTTATTTACGAACATTCTATTAAGGCTCATTTCTCATTGCAAATTTCAAATCGTTCGATCCTTTTTGAAGTATTTAAGAATAAAATTTAGAACATTATATGAAATATAAAATTTAGAACATTATATGAATGATTGTGATGTTGAGGTAGAAAAACGATTGTGAAACGTTATTTCTACTTCGATTATATTATAAAGTTTCAATTCCAACACGCGAATTTTTTCCATATATACAGTCCCTGGCCATATTATTAGACCCATGCTGAAAAATCCGCTTTTTGCCATTTTAACTATACATCACGTTCATTATTAGACAGTTTTAGTTAAATTGTGAGAAAGCATATATGATACAATGAGCTTTATTCAAAAAGTAGTGATTTACATTAGATTAAAGCATTTATGTTAATGAAACACGATTTTTCGCCAAAATCAGTATTTTGTATGGCCACCTTTAGCAGCCAACACGGCTGCTATACGACGAGGCATGCTGTCAATGCAATTTTCAATCTTTTGCCTGATCTCTACGTTATTTTTCCAGGTGTCATTGAGTACACGAATCAGATCCTGCTTGGTTGTAGGAGCATGCTTAGAAACTTCACGTTTCATAAAGTCCCAAACATTCTCTATAGGATTAATGTCTGGAGAATTTCCAGGCCAGTCAAGAACGGTGACTTTTTTCTTCTTCAAGTACGTTGATATACGTTTAGAACGGTGGCACGGTGCACCATCGTGCATAAAAATAGGCTTCTCGCGTTTTTTGAACCATGTTTTCATCGTTGGAAGTAGCTGTTTTTCCAACACTTTCTCGTATTGTTCTGAATTCATTGTACCTTCCACGATACCATAACCGAAGGAGGATGTTTTATTGTTGGAGCAATACAATCTTTCTTGTATTTCTCATCCGATCGACGCCTAACAAACTGAGCCTTTTCGACCAATACTTGAAAAATGGATTCATGTGAGAAATTTACCTGTAACATATTAAAAATAGTGAGGGTTGTCACAAATTTTACTTGAAAATTGAATTTATAATAGAAATATATTGTAAAATTACTTTTTTCCAGTCATCCTTTGTGAAATTCTTATACTTTTGGGCCCATCTGTAACGTTTTGTAATCATGACTGGTGTGAGCCTAGGTTTGCGTGCCGGACTTCGGGAGACAAGACGTTCTTCAGCTAACCTTCGTCATAGTGTTCTTTCAGAAACTTGTATTCCTGCTTCAGTACTCTGTTTTTCCAAAAGATTCAAGGCCATTTTTCCATTTCGGATGCCAGACGCACCTTTGCATTTGACCTTTAAATCTTCGCCAAGGTCTCTCTTTCTTTATATGCTTCACTGAACTTCGTGAGGCATTTAAAATTCTAGCTATTTCATACTGCCTCATGTTTTTAGCTTTCAGCATACCCGCAATTTGGCCAATTCTAGTAGGAGACAAATCACGTCGTTTACCCATTCTGACAATTACATAATTATCACAAGTCGGGAGAGTTTTACACTATTTTCATAAAAATGAGTCAAAGCATCAATAAAGAACTTACTTCAGCAATGTTGGTGTATTTCACGCAATGGAAATAGGCATTTTACACGATAGAGCCTGTTACACTGTTTTGGACGTTTATTTATTTACTTTAAGTTTTTATTACAGAACTGCTGCCATCTAAATTTGAACGTGGTAGCTGTATGAACAGTTACATAAAATGTTACCATAAGTATTAAATTAGAGGTTTTTCCAACGAACTTTAACAGTCTTGCAATGAAACAACAAAAAATGTAGCATGGGTCTAATAATATGGCCAGGGACTGTATATACATATAAATATTCAACACCTGGCAGTCGATAACGAAGTTTTGTGAGATGCTGTATCTATAATTCAACATTTCAATCACTTTTGTAAAAGATAACATATCGTACTAAGAGTGCATGTTCTATAATAAGCAAACAAGATTGTGTTTGAATGTATATCGTGATGTGAGCGACCTTCAAACTATCTGTAATATAGTCTTTTGGAATGTTTCCCTTAAACTGGTAGAAGACAATATCGAATGCTTCAATTGAAGAGTGTTGCCCAAAAATACAGTTTTCCAATATGGCATTTAAGCTTAGTCACAACGTTCAGATGAACCACAACATGTTAAATTACAAACAATAATATGTTTGTTTGGCTATGTCTATAAATATAAAAGCCCTTGGTAGAACCACCAACAGGAAAATCTAATTTTTGTTGAATGCAAAAGCTTATACGATGGCAGAAAACACAAATATAGTAAAATATAAATAAATATCTTTTAATCAAGTTCAAGTTTCTCTACGAATCGTTTGATACTCAATGAACCTTTAAACAATGCTGTAAACATTATCCTTCCCGTTTGCCGCGTAAACATACAGAGGTGACGAACAATTCTCGATGCAGAAATGCATTTGCGATACATAGTAGCCTGCGGAAAATTTCAATGCTCCATTAATCCTTGAGCAGACTGCCCTTGCTTACGAGCATGTCCAGAAAACATTCATTGGCACTAGAGCTGTGACATCGACATCGATGTTTTGAAAACATCGATGTTTTTTAAAAACATCGACTATTTTTTACATCGATGTTTTTCTCCCGATGTTTTTAGACATCGATGTTTTCGCTTCGATGTTTTATTCGATGTTTTTTAGCTTGTAATAGTAAATAGTTGAAACGAAAAATAAAAACGTTGGACGAGTGGAACAGAAGCGACCCGAAAAATTCTGTTTTGTTGAAACTAGCACTAAAATACTTGACATGTATGGCAACTTCTGTGCCATCGGAGCGAATTTTTTCCACAACTGGGGATATAGTAAACAACAAAAGAAGTTCTCTGACAGGAGATAGAATTGACAAAATACTATTTCTCCCATGAATCAATAAAAAGTTTTGGTTTTTGGATTGATTTATTATAATGTTAATTTATTTCATTTATAAAGTCAATATTTTATTTTGATAATATAATGACATTCTAAATGAATTATCTTGTAGGTATGTATATGAGTTTATAAAATGTGCAACCTATTCTTCTAAATACGAAGAGCCTTTCTTTCTTTTCTACGAACACTACCTAGATTATTAAACAAAGTGTTAGTAGGCTCGACAGTACACTCTCTATATTCAATAATAAATAGTGGTTAACAGCAAAAATAATCATCTGTTGTATTATTCTAAAAAACATCGATGTTCCAAAAACATCGATGTTTTTGGTTCGATTTTTTTCTTACATCGATGTTTTGATTTTTCTAACATCGATACATCTAACATCGATGTTTTTCTTTCGATGTCACAGCTCTAATTGGCACTAGAAAGCTAAGTGACCGTGAAATTGTCGGCAAATTCTCAGTTACCCGGCACATTCATTGAATTTGTGTGTGAACTTTGCTTATTTGAACTGAATTAGTAGTTAAGTGAATTCAGCAAAAAGAATTTTGCTGTGTTTTCAGTATTAGCTTAGATCTGAGTTTTAAAAAGGTATCGATGTAATTTGAATGCATTTGTTTCAATTTTATGAAAAGAATGTAGTAATAGAAAACTAGAAAAACGTTTTATTGATTGCGTAGGACCGAGATATTATTTTGCTTATATGTACAAAATAAATGAGAGCATTTAAAATCATTGGTACTTTTGGGAACCAAATTTTAAGGTACATCTTAATGTCCATGAAACATGGAATCAGAAAATGGCGAATTCGTAGACATTTTAAACGAATAAGTCGCTCTTTCATTTGGGCCAGTAGTGAAATAGTGAAGACTAAAGTGGCTGATCATTTGGAGGACATTGATGATGGAAAACCTTCCAAGTGTACCTGGAGAAGCTAAGCAACTGGTTGACATCCTATAATAACAGTAAACCAAAACCAAAATCGAATGAATTTATTCAACGCTGCAAGCGAACCGCTGTAAAAATTTGTAAATTGTGTGAATCATTCTGACCATGGCAGCTGAAATTCTTTATTTTTGAAAATTTTGGAATTTTTGACCGAATGTTTTAAACCTTTTTACGGTTCAAGTTCAAAAGGTGTTATTGGGCAGTTACTGTCGGGAATCGCTTGTTCTTTAAAATCAGTTCGGGGAAGCATAGATTTATCTAGGATCGTTTCGAAGTTATTAGCACACAAGTCTCCCCGTCCCCCGGGGAAACCCAAAAATGCGATATCCCATGATTTGTGAGTTAACCCGTATTGTGTGAAGCAATCAGACCATGGCAACTGAACATATACAAATTTTTTATTTTTGAAAATTTTGGAATTTTTGACCGAATTTTTTTAAACCTTTCTGCATCTTAGGTTCATAAGCTTTGCTAGGGCAATTACTGTAGGGAATGCATGAAAATTAATACAGGGGAGCATAGATTTATCTAGGATCGTTAAGAAGTTATTAGCCCTCCCCGCCCCTTGTGGAAGCCCAAAAGGCGAATTCCCATTATTTTTGAATTGTGGTAATTCAAAAATCACTAAAATCTAGTTCATAGTTCAAAACATATGAAAGATGCGTCCGAAATGTTTTGAAAAAATTGTGAAGCTTTTGTATCGTATTTGAGGTCTTTGCGTAAATACATTTAATAGAAACATGTTTAACTAGTTTTGAAATTTTCAAAATATAGTATCTAATTTTGCCGGCATTCGTTTTCTAAGCATCGACATCAAATATAAAATCACCAGCAGCGATGTTAAATACGTTATTTTCGGTACTCATAGAAAAATGTGCGTCCTATAAAGTGCTGTTATAAAACGTTACTAATTTTTTTGTTTACTTTTAAAATCAAAACAAATGGAAAGTCTTATTTTTTAGCCCCAATTTTAATTTTTTTTATGAGACTATTACTTCCCAATTCATCGCAAAAATAATTCTTGTTCAATATTTTAAAATTATCACAACCACTCACAAATAAGTGAAATGTATTTATATGTATGCTATAATCGTTGTATAAAATAAACAAAAAATTCTTTAAAATTTTGATTGCTGCATCATAAGAAATTTTATGAGTACTGGAAGTTACATTGCCATAGGTAAGATAATATTCAATATCAAAGCTTAGGGGAAATGCGAAACAAAGATTACGTTCGATATTTTAAAAATAGGAAAATTAGTTGAACACTTTTAGAATTTAAATGATTTACCTTAACTAGTTAGTGTAGTTATAATACAAGAGCTTTGTATTTTTTTTCAAATCAGGCACTTTTTCATAGAAATTGAGTTATTAACTAGTCTTTGTCGGCATGCGTTACTTCAAAAACCACTGAAAAATTTGCTGTTTGAGGTTTTCACGAAGGCGTTCATAGCTTCTAAATGATACATTAGTAAGGATTTGAACCTCCTAGTCTAGTCGACAGCTTTCGCCTACTAGCATGCTTTTTGGTTTGCAACTTGCTAACACTATGCTTGCACATTGATGAACGTTCATCTACTTCCAGATTAAAGGCTGGTTTCATAATTTAAGTAAGTGGGGAAGCGTGGTTTCTAAACGATGCTGGATAAGTCCCTGAATTCTTTTATTGGAATAAGCGAACCCCTACAGCACCTACCCAATTACATTTTTTTGTATCCCTTACTTACGTCGCAGCGTAAGCGGGAATAGTATAAAAAAAGACCATCAAAAATTTCAAAACTTTTTTAAAAACCAATTTGCCATTTGATCTCCTTAAAAACAAAATTATCGATTGAAGCCTCAATCAAATTTTTCTCACCGACGGCCATCGGGGATTTACGTATCAAGAATATTTAATCTATTAAATCACGTAAAACCAAACGGCATAAGATGATTTTTTCATTCGTTACTCTGTCTCCCGGACTATTAAAAGTGAATAAAAACAATTCATGAATCATAAAAAAATTTATGAAAATAGACATTTTTCCCATCAGTTCTTCACACTAAGAGAATCTTTAATTTCGGTTTCACTATCGGTTTTTCGGGCACTTTCTTCTCCTGCACTGAGTATTAGGTTCGAGACTGCTTGGTGACAAAAAGGTTTTGGAAATAGCATTTATGACCGGACTATAAGTTCATTCAGCTGTAAATTAGAACTTGAATCAAATCAGGATAAAATCACGGAAGAGTGTGTTCCAGACCTCTTCATCTTCTGGTGTTACGTTGGTTAAGTAATAAATTAACATTACTTCGAGGCTCAGGCGCAGTTTGAGTTTAATACTGGGATTTCCAATTTTATTTCTATTTGCTATTGAATATATAGATAATTGATTGGCTAGAACGCAACGTAGTCTTTGAGACTATCGAACTCCAAATATCAATGATGATGTTGAATTTCTCAAACAATGAAACAAAATAAGTAGTTAAGGTCACTAATTGCCAAAAAAGATCATTAAATAGCTAAAAGCGTCCTTTTACATTATGAAAATTTTTAAAACTTTAATTCATATTATCTTTCAAATAATATTTATGGAAAAGTCTAAAGTGCGCATCAATCTTAAAGCATTTTTTATTTCGCTTAACTTTACAACTTCATAAATGAAATCACGTCCGATTTTAATTTTAATTGTAACTCCACCCAAAAAACATTAATTAATTGAACAAATTCTATGGTTGAATGCAACACATTGCGAACAATACTTAGAAGTCTATGAAAGGGCTAGACTATCAAACATCCTTTGAATATTGAAACCATTGCAATAAGCTTTATAGGGTCCTAAACTGATGTTTCCACAACCTCAGCCTATATTTGACTTTGTGTTCCAGTATACCGAAAACCTAATAACATAAATTCTACAGTGCTCGATGTTCAGAAAGGACAATGTGCACGATGGAAGTTCGGGTGCATAGCCTTTAGAACTTCAATGGCTACGAATTTCTCTCAACAAAAGTGCACGCGATGCATTACACTTTAATGGAGTTCATTTGCCAATATAAGCTCTAGCAAATATTTCCATTAAATTAGCGTATCGTGGTATTGCGGCTCTAAATCCGATTTGGTTGGGCAGTAAATGTTCAGCAGCTCGTTCGGTGGGTGTTTAGTAACATTCAATACTTATTCGATTCAAATTGATTTTCATGTAGCGTTGTACAGTGCAGTTCATAACGAGGAAGTGCATTTTCGATTTGATTTGGTGGAAGCGTATTGAAGTATTTCCAACTACTAAACTTAATTCTGATTATATCCCGTACATTGAATTCAAAATCCAAATATTATTATGGCAAAAAATATTCGTATGATTTTCAGTAATAAATAAATTACAGCGAACGAGTAAGATTTTTTATTTCTATGTGGAGTTTCTGTTGACTCTTTTGAACAAATATTTGAAATCTCCTAAAATAAACGGAGCACTCTTTTGGCAATCAAAACATTCGAGATGAACATTTAAGCTAAAATTTAGCTTTGTATTACAGCCCTCAGTAAGACTTTTCTTTAATCATCCATAATTCTTTAACTGAAAAGACTAGACACTTTTTTATATATCGAGGAATGGCATCAAAACCATATTATAATAAAAATGTGAAAAAATAAAATACACAGAAAGAAACCTTGAAAGCTGAAAATTTGACTCAGTATGGCAATAATGGCAACGAATGTAGCTCTATCTATACTTTTGAGTTCAAGAAACGATCAAGGAAAACTTATGTGTCTAAAAATCTAACATGGGAACAAATCCTAAATCCTAGCGGCAGACTTCTCCCATTAGGAAATGTGTAATCGTTGAAAATATGAGAGATGAAAGACGACAGAGTTTTTTTTGTTTCGCAAATGAAATTGTAAACCTATAGAAAATTCTTGAGATCCTCTGTTCTCAGAGCTTGTGAAAAGAGGTGAAAATACAATCAACTATCTTCAAGTGACAATATTGAATCTGGCTCCAGTTTATGTGTTCGATTTATTTAAGAACCCACAAAATCATCATGTTTATATAGAGCAATGATTTCTTTTGTCAGACGAATTAACTAATTGATATTTCTAAAAAGTTTTTGGTGAATACCATTTAACTTTTTTCTCACAAAAATTTTCAGGAAAATGTGCAGTTTATTAAGACGCAATAAACTTTATTGTTTAAAAATTATAAATAGTGGTTAAGTTTTATTGTTTTGCATATATAATGATGAAAAAATCAATAACCAGAGTAAAAGAAAGATAATAAATCAACAAAGAGTTTCGTTAGGTGGTACAAGAAGATACCACCGAGATACAAGAATAATTGTATACATGAATGTAAGTATTTGGTTAGAATCTTTGTGTTCCAATTTTTTTAACTCTTTTCAATTTAACTGAGTCGCAAAGACATATGAATTAGCGTCCGGAAAAATTCAGAAATCATGTTGCCCCACAAAAGTGTAGGTCTTATGGTACTAGAAAGATCCTGATGAAATAAATATCATTCAAAAATTCTATTTGCTGAAAAAAATACAATAATTTTATCTCACAGCGTGTAAGGGATTTTAAGCGGGCGATGGGAAATTTCATTTTTTTTTTGTTTTCCCGAAACAACTTTTTTCGACACGATCAAATCTTCAAAAGTTTTCAATATTTTGCTTTGAAACCTACATATATGATCGCTTTCTCTATAGTATATCGCACCATTTTATTGATATTTAGTTTATTTTCGCTATCAATATAAACAATTGAAGAGCAAAATTTTACGTGAAATACGCACAAGTTTTTTTAAAACACTGTTTATATTGTTGACAAAATCAAAACAACTTCAGGCTCGAGGGACTGCAACTGTTACCTTGGAGTACAAGAATCTTTTAACGTCTTTTCAATCGTTCTACTTTCGATTATGTTATGATGTAGACTAAGAGGCGACATTTTCATTTCAAACTATTTCTTGATATAAATAAAAATATTTTTTTTTTAAAAAATGCTCCAAATTTTCTTAAAAAACAGTAAATAATGTGTGATGGATTTTTTTAAAAAAATCTAATCTTTGAAATACCATATTCCCAAGTTTCATTTCTTAAAGGAGCTGAACGTATTTGTGGCGTTAAAGATATCAACTGTTTTAAATTATAATTAGCGATAATATTAACTGTTTATTTAAAATCATTGTCTGAAAAAATTGCCATGATTTTCTCATGTACTGTAGGAACTCTTTTAACGAGCATAGTTCAGGACTATTGCAGAACTTGCTACGGAACTCTTTTGGAGACACAGTTCTATTGATTTCACCCTATTTTATGAGAGCAAATTATCAGCCGCGGCCGCATGTATTTTTGGTAGCTAGTTGCAAATCGAGCTTGAAATTCAATTACCCAAATTTTCCAGCGTAATAGAAAATTTTCAGCCAGACACTAAATATTATTGGTCCGTTCATTCTAAACGTGATGGATCAAACCAGGCACATCAGACAATAATTGGTGATATTCTACAAAGAAATAAAATGGTTCCAGAATATGATTCGCAAAAAGGGAGTGTTAACGAGCGACAGTGCACCTAAAGTTGATTAGAGGGACTTGATTCGATTGCACTAATCATTAGGACACAATGAGTTAAAGTGGAGGTCATGGAATCAGTCAGAATTGACAACACTGTCCGAGTATGTACTATGTTTAAATTACGACTAATTATCTAGAATAATTGAATAGTTATGAAGTTCAGCAATAAATGTACCTTAAATACTAGCGTAAGTGTAATATGTACAATTCTAAAGATGATTATTTCGAACCAGTTAATTCTGATATGCTGAAGTTTTAATTTGTTAGTAGATACATGAAATGATGATATGTATAAACGTTACAACAAATAATTCACAAAATTTTTCTACTTATCATACGGTGAAAATCTCGAAAATTCATTGAGTGAGTTATTTAGATGTGATGGCGGTTTTCGAAAACCATAAATGAACGAGATACTATTACCACCAGAGAAGTTAAACGAAATACTATTAATATTCCACATATAAAATTCAAAATCACTTCAATCATTGGCTTCAACAATTTGCGAATTAAATTTCATCCCTGTTGCTTTAAGTCAAAAATGCAATTTCAAAAGGAATACAAGATTAGCATTTCAATGAAAATTTCAACCAACAAAATTAGTTAATTTGTATATATTTCCAAATAAGTGAATCAAAAATAACTGCAAATAAATTGAATTATGTGTCTTGTTCAAAGGAAAAGGAATATTTATTCCACGCCTGTACGTTAATGGAAAATAAATCAACCGCCAATAATATACCTCCACATTTACAAATAATTTGAATGCAGCAATGTTTCTGCTTTCACACTACAAACTGTGTAGTCAATTTGTAAATCCTCATATTTGTTTTCCATAAGCTCAATTTCCATTTGAAATTAAACTTTGAAATGGGAAACGATCCAGTTTTCAGTTTATTTGTTTTATAATCATGCCTCTGAAAATTTGATTTATTTATAAAGGACGGGACCATGAGCTTTTTTGCGACTAATAAAAAACCAGATCCTTTGTTTGCTAGAAAAGTTTGAGCTATGAATGTCTCAAAGGTTGCCAAGCATTTAGGAGGGTTTTGTTTAATTTCTCATTTTTCACAGTTCGGAGAATTCCTTTTCTTGAATAAATAACCCATTTGCTGAAGGCTATACTATGCCGCCATGATCAGATCCGAATTTCAATTTGCATAACGAAGTAAAAATTCGAGAGTGAATATAAGATGTGGTCGGCTCAGGTTCTCAGAACAAAATCGAACATATGAAGAAACAGTGCAGAAGGATATGATTTCACATGCAGAACGTTTGTACTATGCGCGTAGGATATAAAAAGAACGGTCACCAGGAAAATGTTCATTTCTTTGTCCGATACCTTCACCCAGTGAAGCTCTCGTATTGCAGGCGAACCATCCCCTGAAAACGTTGCTTTCCAACGCCCTTCTCAGTTTTTAAGTGTACAGCATATCCTTAAAAAGAAAACTTATGAGTTCGGAATAGAATCGAAGCTTTCTGCGTTGATTGTTTTTGTTTGCTGTATGCTTGATGGACCATTTCCTAGGGGCATTGGAACGAAAATTTCCAAACTAGAAAATTTCTACGGAATTGTTTTAGTCGTTTCAACATCTTGTATTTTCGTTGAAAATATTGGTTTTCTTTCCGCCTTGTGTGTTGATAAAAAAACAGAATAAACAGTGCTTCATGTGTTCCTTCCTATATTGTTTGAAGAATATGTATACATGTTGTTTGATTGCCATACATGTGTTTTGGACTGAAAGTTTCCCTTCTTTAACAGTAAAGTAAAAATTAAAGCCGTATACAATTATTGGAATAACTAACAATAATTTTCAAATATAACAATGCAAATTTAAACTTGAAATTTTCGTTCATTTCAATCAAATAAAATGATTAAATTGTAGTGAGCTGGTATTGGGTTATATGGAATCAAAAAGTGGCTAAAGGATAACAACCGAAAGAATTTGAAGAAATGCGCTTCAAACAAGTTTTTGTGAGGCTGATGCAATCATTTCAAGAAATCTTTTATGAAACTACACTTTTTGTTAGCGTTGTTGTTTTATGTCCGTGGACAAAAGATCCTTAAGAAATTTATCAAAGCACGTATTATTCAATGCTTAAAATTTTTACTACTTTGTATTGCAAAACAAGAATCATTGAATGAAATCTAATAATATGTAGTTTTATCTCGGCTAAGGAAAATATCTCTGACCACTTGTTTGAAAACTTATCCACTTGATTTGTCTGCTTTTAACATAAGCTTCCAATAATATTTCAGGACTTTATATAGATTTTTTTAACAAGACTTTCAAAAATGCATCTTAAAATCTTCAGTGTAGTAACATTGAAGAGGAAAATGTGGTAGCGCCAGAATTTCATCACAGTTTTGTCTCATTTTTTGCTCTTTAAGTTTATCAAAAAATGGAAACAATCTGATATGTGGCTTTGTACGTGTCAATTCTAGCTAAAAACTACCTGGCCGTTCAGAAAATATTTTTAAATTCAACCACCCAAATGGATGGTGACACTTTAGTGCATACGGAACAGTTCTTAATAAGCAAAATCCCTTGATTCTTTCAAAAAAATAACAAAAGCAACGAAGTAAATTAGCCTGTAGCTATTATATATCGATTTTCTTTCAATCGGAGCTAGTTCTTAATTCTTTAACTTACCTCTATTTACCACTATTTTTCAAAAAAATTTAAACACAATATCGCATCCCGGCAACAATAACGCTACAACTCAAAATATTCAACTTTTAAGAGGGCACAATTAATCAAAGGAACATTTTTATTTTAAATTTACTGGGTTATAAAAATTCCAATGTTGAAAAATATGCGTAAACATGGTGTATAATCATAAGTGTTTCGATCAGTTTGTTTTATAGTGTTTGTGCTGCCATGTTCAGAAAAGGGAGCTCATTGAGCTATGTTAGTTGTCATGATCTTTACGCTGCGTACTAGGTTGCTTCGATACTTGAGATCTTGAGATTCTTTTGAAATAGGAAACAATTGAGAGATCTGAATCGAAAAATTGTAGTTATTCAGTTTTATCACCCTTCTTCCCAGGTTGTGATATAGCATCCTATTTATATAAATTTGATAAGCTAGAAAACTTTGTTTTCGCACCCAGGATATTGAATTGACAATTTATGATACCTCGTTTTTGTGAAACCCTAACAGCTAAATTTTTGAAACAAGTGCAAGTGAATTGGAATGTCATTTTATGAACAGTTTAAACTAGTCCGTTTTAGCTTATTGTAGTAGCAAAACAAGGTTTAAAAACTATGTATCCTGCAAAATGGGGAAAATATGTCCTTTTATTTTTGAATGAGAAAATCAGCAGTCGGCAAAGTAAGGTTGCTAACAAAAAATTGTGTAGAACAATACTTCCAAAATTCAACATGATAGAAAAAGTGCTTCCCGTGGTAGTTTATACTATTTAGATGGCCTCAAATATAATTGTTTTCTATGTTTTTCTTTTGAAAATTTTTGTTGCCAAATAAGACATTGTTGATGTGGAATGCTGCTTCACTTTAGAAGACGTAAATATTTTCTCATTCATTCACAACAGTTTTGAGTTACGCATATTTGATTAATGCTTCTATATTATAAAGTAGATTTTTTTCAATCTTGATCCTGATCAAATACGAAAACGAAATGATCAGATTTTCTTGAAATAAATTGAATTGTAATTTTTCAGTTTTCACATATGTGAGGTGCTCTGCAAACTTAAATGTTAGTTTTCTACTAAAAAAGTAAATGTCTTTAGTTGTAGGTCAAGTTATTATATATTATGATACAGCGAGATCCATCTCTAAGTTCTAACTAATTAATGAAAATTTAGTTTTTATGATTTGTTCATGGTGAGGGCCTTATGCGAATTCAACCCTTTCAAATCAAAATGAAGAAATCTACATTTTGGATGAAAATACGACAGTATCCAAACATCAATATATAACAAAGGTCTAACCATAATAAACTAATCATTGTAAAATTATATCAGACTCAGATATAACTCAAAGGTGTTTAAAAGTTTTTGTAGATTTTGAGATATATTCAATTCCAACCAAATTACATACTTCCTTTGGAATAACTGATTTGTCTAGTTTCCAAATTTTATTTAAAATTGTGTAACAGTTTTCGTCTTCACAAAGACTCTGTAATTTTTTTTTGAGTTTTCTACAGCCAATTTTCAACTTGCCATGACGATTATTGTCTAGCTCACTGCGATTCCGAATTATTCTTGAGTGCTGAATGTTCTATGCTGAAAGCGATTTCAAACTTTTAACAAAAGCTGTCACTATATTAAACGTCTAGGCCATTTATTTCATGAAGAGGCTAAATTCACACTCAAGAAATTGTTTAAAGGATCTTTCTTCGTGCGAAAGCATTCAACTTTATCCGAATTAACTGATAGTGCACAATCTAACCCAGCTGTAACATTTTTCACTATTGCTTTATGTTGTGTGAACACAATTTTTCCAAGATGGGATTTTGTGACATTGGATAGTAAACGTTTTATGTCAATGGTACATTTCCAAAGTTGAGAGTCAATGTGAAGGTGAAAAGAAACCCATGAAAGGACATACAGTGTTTGTGTTTAGGTCAGTGAAGTTTATTTTCATGCGAAGAATGGAATGTTCCAATGTTGAGATTTTATATTCTTTCATTGAAGAGAAACATGACGAAGTAATGGTTGATGCATGTGAGTCAGAAAAGGTCTTTGAGTTTTATGATGTAATACGAACATAACGCCAATGCTTTTACTTTTTCAGGGAAAAATGCTCGCATATATGGAGTGCTTGCGTATTATCCGAGACGAAATATCGTTTCTTTTTAGTGTCTTTGTGATGTCGGTTTCTGAGATTCATCAATATCTTTTTGATTAATTTTTCGGAGTTTAAGTATTCCGCTAAGCTTAAAAATGAGCCATCTAATCTTTCTCATCATAAATTTTCTAGATCTTTTTCATACAATTGATTAAAACCTGCCAACAAATAAACAAACTGTATATAAAAGAAAGTTCTGTAATATGCAAACACTTCCAACAAACGCGATTTGGAGTTTAAGATCATACTCTACAATAATTGTCTAGCAATGAAATGTTAAAAATACTTTGAATTCTAGGTATTCGATACCTATTCCCTTAATCTTGGGAGGTGTGTTTATTGAGAATATCACACAATAATCAGTTGTTGGCCACGATTTTACCCATTTGTTGGATTTGTTTGGGTTCTTTAAATTATTCGGCTCAAATCGTGAATCTGGTGCTTTTTATACATTACAGATGTCTTGAGTGCTTATTTATTTTCAAATCGATGACCTTCAATTTTGTCAATTTGAAGTTAACAGGTGAAATTAGAAATGTTGATGTGAAAGCTTCAAACGATTTCAAGCAAATCCTGCTTATAGAAGTTGTAAATAAAAGAAAATAGGTAGCCCAATAAACTTTTAATACAGATGAAACTCGTCTGTATGGAAGATGATTGCTTGCCCACACTGATATATTAAATGAAATGCACATCAGATGTTAAGACAACGAAATACAAGAAAAATCTCTTGTTTTTTAGAACCGCTAAGAATAATTTAGAGGGCAAATGTTTTTCGTTTGATGCTTCTGAGAAATTCAAAGATTTCAAAAGATTAATATTGATGAGCTTCCAGTGCCTTGGAGGGCAAAGAAAATGGGCTGGACAACTTCATTACTATTTATAACTGGTTCAATAAGCAATTTTGTTCAGAAGTTGGACTGAATAGCAAAAGTGAGAAAAATAAAACCACGAAGTGTTCCTTTTAATCGATAATATGCCAAGTCATCTTTTAGTCTTTTGCAATTTTAATCCGAATGTGGTAATTGTATTTAAGAAAATTTATGGTAGTTAAGAACATCGATCGAATCAATTTTATCTATTGTTGGAGAGTTTTGTTGCAAAAACCATAAAGCTTCAAATATATAGCGTTCAAAAAATTACGTTAAATGCACATTGTAAATTACATCTAGAGTGTGCATATAATCATATGCTACTCTAGCATTTCCCTTTCAACATAGGTGTCTTCCGAATCAAATTTGTTATTATTTGAATCAAATTGGTGATATATCAAATCAAATTGAAGGTTTTCCAAATCAAGTTAGTACTATTCCTACCCAGCTGATATTGAAACGTGCCTAGAATCTATCAAAATGTTGACTCTTTGTTAAAGTATGACGACATTTTTGATTGGCGCGCAAACATTTCTTATTCAAATCAAATTGTGAAAGAATTACGAAGTTTTTGAGGAAGAAAGTAACATTTCTGGGAAATTTGCAGATAATTTCATGCGTGATTGTTTATATATAAAGGGTTGAATGAAGATGTAATAATTTGACAAAAGCAATAAAAAGTTCTTTAAATTCACAACAATGACAGTTTCGAAATTGTATCCAAGAATGTTCGGATAACGAAAGCATGAAATTGTTTATAATTGGATTTTTTTAAAATATTCGTAGTATGGTTACAATAAAGGTTGTTTTAATTCAAACTCCAATACACATATCGACAGGTTACTTTTTTTAAAGCAATGCAAGAAAAAAAATAAGAAATAGTTTTATATGCTATTTATGTTATTTGTGCAAGATTAGAAACTGAAGAGTTATAAGTTGAATGTTCAAATAATGAGAGAAAAAACTGAGTAGAAAGATCCTGTGTATTTTTATATCAGACAGTTTTTTCTAGCTTCCAATGGTAAAAATGATCGAATTTCTTTTATTTTTGATCTAATTTAAATGTGGTAGCAAACAAGTCTTTATTAAATAGTTATAGGAATTCTTTAAAATAATGGTTTTAATCTTGTAGCATACCGATTGTATACATAAAAATGTTCAATGAAATTGTACGTTGACAAAAGCAAGAGCAATGTTTGCGTAAATATTTTAATGTTTACACGAACACTTCAATAATTGCCCGAATATTTCAATAATTACGCAAATATTTCTATGTTTGCTCGAGCGATTCAATGTTTCGCCAACATTTCATACTGATTCGAAAGTATTCTCCTTTTCTGTTGTTTTTTGTGCTTTTATACTTTGCTGTGAATAAATTTCATGTGTTAGTGATGTAGGAGTTTCCCGTTGAGGTCATTTATCATAGATACTTTAATAAATTTAATGTTCCTTATTGACAGAAGTAGTTCTAACATCGACAAGCTAGTATATATTCATCAATTAGAAAGTTATTAAAAATCTCTAATCAGTATTGTTCCAGCGGTTATATCCAACTCAGAGTCGTTCATTATCAACGGTGTATGAATCGACCTAACTTATTTCAGTATTTCGAGTCGATAAAGTCCCCTGAAGCCTCAGATTTATATATAAAGAAAAAAGTTAATTTAATTTAAGTTTATTGAAAATCTTTTATAAAACGTTCGAAAGAAAAACAGTTATTTTAAAACTTTAAAACGTTAAAAACAAGTTTTTTCTTGATAAGCCTTCTTATAATTGCAATAAAGTAGACCTGGCTCGTTTTTAATAATTTGGTTAAGTAGGCAAAGTTACTGGCACTCATGCTCTTACACTGCAGTGAAAGTTTAACTCTTTTGAAAGGCATAAAATACGGATTGAACAAAACTCCAGCTAAGATGCAAGTTTAGTGAAAGAGACTCCTTAGCGTGTAAAATTTTTCATTTATCGTCAGGCTTACAAAATCGAAGATAAAACCAGCAGCTACCTATCTAAAACTCAAATCTTTGCATGGATGAGTAATTCAGCAAAATATGTCAATTGTTGTCTCAATTGTGGTGACAAATTTGTACAACTAACCCTGAAACATATTGCCTGGAATGCGATTGTATGCAATCGCTGAGAATAGTTCAAAGTGTAGTGAAAATCTATTATAGTAATAGATAGCTTTCATACTTTAAGGTTTAAATTCTTTTACAAGTAGATCCAAGCAAAAAATTTGAAACTCAAATCTCTTCATAAAATGGTAATTTCGCAATTGTTGAGTCAAAACACATGAGTTGGCTTCTTCCTTTTAATTTTACGTTGCTTTTTACAGACAATATTCTTTGATGTTATTGCTGTAAGAATACCTTTTTCTCGGGTTTCTCCAATAGTTAACGAACGTATAAATAAACTATGACGACACTCGCAAAAAATATACTTACAGATTCATATTTTATAAGGGATACCTCTTTCGAATTTTACCAGCATTGCCCCGGAAATATCCTTGACATATTTTCGTACTATCAACAAGCAATTTTTCTCAAATAATGTAGTGTCTCATGGCAAAACGTCCTCATCAAGACCGCTTTCATTATTCATCATCTGTTGCGAGTGAGAGTAAGCTAACTCAAAATATAGAGTAGTTCATTAAGGCACGCTATTAAACAAACTTGAAAGTGAGTCCATTAACCATGCATACATGTCTCTTTCCTTTGCCTCTGCCTTTGACTTATTACAAAAGCAAGAATGCAACGTTGCTCATATCCTTCGTAAGCTTGGTGCCAGACCCTCTGTCTGGGTCAAATAGAATGACACATGGATTTCTCTTTACCACTGAAATATTAAACGAAACTCTGACCAGGAGTGAATTTTGGCTGTGCAAGGAGATTTCCCATAAAACGAAGTCTGCATATCAATCCTCTGTGCTGAAGGAAGACGCTTGAGCAAAATCTAAAGACACCAGCATCAGATTAATTACGTTCAAAACGGAAAGGATTTGCTGTGAGTGATTTATTTATTATGCATCTTCTTTAGGGAGCATTTCGTTTAGAGTTGAAATCAAGACGGATGTAACGCAGAAACGCTGTATTTCATGGTATTCGTTTTGCTTTAGTAAAGATTCTGGTAAAACTCAGATGGTTCAGTAGGATAACCGTTTTGTTTAGAGTGAAATTAACTAACTGCGAAAGATAGTTGGATAGTTGGACTGTTTGTCAATCTCATTCAGAGACTCTATAAACTTGGTGATTTTTAAGTGAATTGGTTCAACCCGAACTAATTTTTTTCAATGAGAATGACAATGATTTAGTTAGAAAGCAACAGCAAGAGTAGTATTTCTTAGAGTAATGATATTTCAACCTAAAAATATGGGTAAAAAGGTATAATCTCATTTTTTAATTTATTGGGACATTTTGTATAAAAAAATTGTATTTTTTAGCCCAATGTAATGCGAATGTGCGATTTTTATCGAAAATTGAAAAGCTATAAAGAAATCAGTAGTGTAACCTGGAGGTTCTCTTGTGGTGAGAGCACCTCCAGAAGAAGGAGTGATGTTGATATGGCGCGTCGAGCCCGAAGAAGATAGTACTCAATAAAGACAAAGTCGTGCCTTCGCTCGAATTTTGTACTAATTTCAAAACCAAAACCACTTCCATTTGAGATTCAAACCCATATAAGTCTCGGCAAACAAGATGAAGAGCGTAAAGAACCTAGTCAACCATCTCTCTGCCCACTCCTTGGATTTTTGTCCGGCACAAAAAATGTGCCAAAAAAATTTTTGTACGGAAAGATTGAAAATTTCCATAACATGGTTTTACTATATTTTTAAAATTGAAAAAGTTGTTTAATCTGAAGAAAACTGAATGCTGTATTTAATATTTAATTGGCAATTATTATCTAGACTTCTCCCAGTTTTCTTTCAATTGATTACGGTATTTTATAAATTTAATCCATAGTTGTAAGCTAATTATCATGTTAATGTTAATTTTGCATTATCTTCTACCTGATTCTCCCTACTTATTTAAACGTCAGCTCGATTTCATGATTCATCGTGCCATTCTCTTTGTATTTCGTGAGTACTATTTTTATTTACTATTAACATTGGCCAAACAATATTGTATTCATTTCCGCTAAAGGCGAACTCCCCAAGTTCTTCTGAATTAGAAGAAAATCCATAAGAAAATAACCTGTGAGGAAAAGTCTTCAACAAACGGAAACAGAGCGTAAGCTCAAAAGTGCCTAAATTAAGATTTTCTTTATGGGCACCCATTTGTAAAATGGAAACGAAGCGATAAAAGGACAACGCACGATTCTCTTAAAAGGGTTTTTCTCTACCCAAGCATCCTTTCGAGATGTATTTTGCATCTGTTTAATAAATGTGTTGCCAATCGAGTTGAACTGGACGCCGTTCAGCTAGTTGCGAGTAGGGCACAGACGTTTCAAACATCGTTTAATTATTTCGGGATGAACTTAATCCCTTCGACGACAACACTAACTTTAATCGAAAACTCCACTGAGCTAACTTTGGTACCAGACTTCTGACCGAACTAAGATATCACCAGCGCTTGGATTTTTGGTAGCCACTCGGTCGAATTCAACGAACGGAAGAAGATCTGATTTATAGTTGTTTTCGTCACTGACTAGCCAAAAGTGCGCAAAATTAGGCTAATGTTCATGCAAACAGGCATATTATTGGGAAGACCAGTCTTACGACGGAAAAGGATTTGCTGGACCCTTTAAGAATATTTTGCTGCAAGATGAGAGGAATAATAGGGTTGGTTATCAAATGCTAGAAAATGGGATTGGAGAAAACGAAAGGCGTGACGAGTCCTTGTCGTGTGCTCAATTGACTTAAAGACTTATTTCCGCCATGCAAATTAACCCTTTTGTATACAATACACAATTCAATTTATATGGACCTGCATCAGGGTCTTGGGAATGTATTGATGTGAATTATTTCAAATTGTGTTTGGAAATTTTGAAGAATTTCAGAACAAAATTTTAGTTAGATAAGTAAGATGGTGATATTTATTTCATTCAGATAATAACTGAAACCTGCAATTGGAAATAGCTATAAAGTATCTCCTAGCTAGGCACCTAAGTTGAATTCCGAGATTTGATTTTGTTCGCACGACGCGAAGGAAAGTATATTGAAGAATTTATTCGAGCTCTTGTAGACTCACTATAAAATACTGTCGCTACGAAAAATCCAGATATATAGTTCGTATACCACAGTGCTTGCCAACATATTGATTAATTGCTTTAGATTAGCGTGTAGATATAATCACTTTCCGTACGATGTGAGATCTTCGCGGATAATATGCCACAAAGTGATGAATAGGTTTGCATGAGAATTTTCGACTTTATCAGAGATTTATTGATAGGGAAAAGGATTCCAGAAGCACGCGAGTCTCTCTATGGAGTGCCTGTAAGGTTTTGAAGTGACTGTAAAACTATATTCCAGTGGCAGCATAATTCACGCGTGATATTGTTAGTTCGATTGATTTCACTCACGCTTCATTGTTCTAACATGAAAGCCGTGGTGTGCACTCTAAGCGGTTAAAAGGAATTAAACGCTTAGTGCAACATGGATGCACACACTGATTAGCTTTTAACTATTATATAATAGGGAAATGGTTTGATATTAAAAGGAAATATCATTGATTATTTGATTAATGGGCAAGGAATGTTTCTTTGATTGAAATGCAAGCAAATTATGATTATGAAAAAGAATTACCTCTATCTAGATTGATGATTCTGATCATTCACGCGGTTTAGAAAAGTTTCAACGACAATTTAAGCCGCTTGAAAATTAGATATTGATAAGAATTGTTTTTATTTGCAAATGTTTTACCGAGAATGCGTAATTGTGGTTCTGCTGTGGCAATTAAAAATAATACAAACAATGTTAACATATTTTCTTGGCACGCTGATGTTTCAGTTCTGGGTACCAATTGAGAAACTTTTGTATTAATTTGTATGGAAAATTGTACTCCGACATACGTGAATTCTACTTATGCGGATTGACCCACCTATCGCAAAACTACAAGGTAATACTAATACAGTAATTTTGAAGAAAGCTGAACACCTACAATATTACCAACGATTTGCATATTTCTTCCCTAAAACAAATTCATAATTTGTACCGACCATCAAAGATCCTTCTCAGTTTTCCACCATAACAAAATATCATTAAAATTGATATCGCCTAGCTTTAATCCCCTTACAAATCATTATATGACGGATTAAAGTAATCAAGAAACTTTATGGCTATCATTAGGACAGTCAACGCAAACGTAATGGGCCATTAGATGGAGGGAATAGCTTGGCTAGAATTTGCAGCGCTCAGTTTAATTACTGGTGCAAATTAAAGATTTTTATGATGTATCCTGGATCAAGTGAAACTTATCTGGAATGGTGTAACACTTGGCAGCCTTTATTTCCAAGCATTTTAGAGAATGACTGATTTCCTGATTTTCTGCTTGCAGTATAAAAAATATGGAAGCTATTGGAAGTTGGCTTAATTGTTTATCTATTTTTGGTAAAGACATTCAATTATTGGATTAAATTTTTTAGTTGTGAGTGATCTTGATGACATTTTCTCTATTAATTATTGTAAGAAACTTATTGAAGTCGTTGGTGCTCAGTACCATAGATAATTTGTTTGTGAAATCTTTCTGTTCAAAATACTATGAAAATTAGGCAGTACCTTTCACATTCCAAAAATATTCGTGTTTCTTGAAGTTCATCACTATTATTGTCTGAGATAATTTCAAAATCTTATCATAACGAAAAACATCAAAATAATGAGTGTTCTGTAATTTATGGTTCTAAAATTCACGGGGTTTCCATTGAATATTCTATAAGTTGTGAAATATCCAGAAAAATTGCCAGCTCCAAGTGGTTGAGCTACATCTAGCACTACCAAAATCTACATAAACTTTTTTCCCAATTCATTCAAACTTTTGCTTCAAAAAAAGTTGAAATAATTCGAGAAAATGTTAAAATAATTTTGAAAAAGTTCGAATGAAATAGGAAACTGGTTGAGTGACTTGGAAAATGTTAAAGTTAATTCGGATAAGGTGTAACGGAACTGGGAAAAGGTTCAGTTGACTTCAGAAAACGTGAAGCTTTTTTGGAGAAAGGGTAAGTAGGCTGAAATACGCTGTAAAATCATACATACTGTTTTCACAAGTAATACCGTAAACTAGAGTGACTTTGTGGCACATTTTGAGGTTTTTTTTTCAAACCGTGTAAATAAAAAGTAACAAAAAAGTGGTTGGAATAGATAGCAACCTTCTTTTACTTCAATTTTGATAATCTTTCAATTTTTTCGCCTTCCAATAGTGGACATGAAGAAGCTTTTTCTGTGCCAAAATTGCATCCCATGGGGTGAGTTTGTGCCATCTAAGTTTTTTATGGTCTTAGTAAGGTGGCACAATCTAAACCTAATATAGTACATCAGCGGTCCTATAGTTTCAAGTGAAATATTCTGCCTAGGTCTTTTAGTAAACCATTTATTCGTACAAAATATAAACCAAAATTTTTTCCCTCCAAAATAATCAAAATCATAAACGGTTTTCGAATCACAATAATTCAAGTCCTGGCAGGTTATGCTTGATTTTTCTAACCGTCCTAACCTGCCTATATACGTTAGATTTAACAATAATTCTGAGTTCAAGTACACTAACTGGGAATCCGAGTGATGATAGAACTATAATATGGGAAACGAAAACTGACTCTTCGTCTTCTGTGAAAACAGTTGGGCCTCCAGTATTTTTAGAGTGTAGTTTCCTAAGCTTATTTGTAAGTGTGTTTCTGTGAATTCCGTAATAACTTCCAGCTGCTTAGATGGAGCTTTTCTATTTTGAATTTCTTCCAAAATCCGCTCTAGATTATCTGGCTGGTAATTTTTGTACGGTTTTGCCTCAGGTTTTTGAAAGTACTGACGTGGCATACTGTTACTGACAAAAATTGGTACTAAAACAAAAGCGCTTCATTTATTACAGATCAATTAAATACGAATCAACCACGCTTGGCACAAAGTCAGTCAAAGTGGCACAAAGTCACCACAAGATATTACTTGGATATACATAGACGACCGTAATTCTTAAGCCGGTTCATTGAAAGTTTAGAATGCTTTCTATTTCAAGAGTTGACTTTATGAGCCATTGAAATCCAAATTTTCAGTCCATTTTCGTCACCAAACATTATTTTACAGACAATGGCGCTTCACAAGAAAACACAACTATTGCTAACGCGAGTGTCCTGATCGGCAGTTTTCGTTACACTAATTTTTTTCTTGTCCGTTATTCCATTGCTATGTATGATGTTCAGGAAAAATGAGATGGTGTGGATGGCACGCGAGTAAAATGCGCCAAGTAGTAATATGTGAAAAAAGTTCCGGTGGCACAATCTTACCTATAAGAGCACAATTTCACCAGACTTTACGGTATTTTTGAAAAGGTGATGTTATGTTTGAAGTTCTTTGTCAATACATTTTCGTTTTACAGATGGTTATAATATATTGTACAAGCACCAGGTTGCGGAGATTTTCAGAAAAGCTGAAATATTATGACACATACACACAAACACACACTCACTTATCTGCTTTTATCAATGACAATATTTTTATGCCAACTGGTGCATACAATCAGTAAGATATCTTTCAAACCATGAACTTTGTAAATTTTTATGCTAGTATTTGAAATTCAGCCGTATTTTATTTGAGTGTATCATATCATCGGATTTCTCTAAAACATTTTTATTGTAAATCCTAATTCAAAATCTGTATTCCAGTTGTCGCCAGATAATTTAATCAACTCGTAAAGTGTAGATAGTGGTTTATCTTTAATGTTCAATCGCGTTCCTATTTTCAATGAAAAAAATAATGAACGCCGTTTTATCCAGTCAATTACATTGGTTTAAAAATCAATATTATCTTTGTTACCATAATTAGGAACTTTTTCATCGCTCGGCTACACTTTCACTGAAAATCAAATTGGTCCTTTTGCTTGTTGTATTTCGCAAAAGCAAAACAAAAAGTGTATTCAACCAGTTTGAAAAGTATCAAATAACTTCAAGACGTTTGAAAAGAAACGATTTGACCCATTTTTCCGTCTTGTTCGCACAACACAAAGACATCACAAAAGAATACCAAATCAAACCCCAAACCTAATTGGCCAGTAATCGGATGTATCAGCTTTCCGGATCCATAATTGCCCACTTTTTCCGCCAACATGAAAAATTGTTTTGCAGATGCTTGCTTCAATACGAAACGAAATTTGCGTTTCAAAGTCACCAAAAGATTCGGAAAACGACAATAATTAATCCTTGTTCCTAGTACGTCCTTAAGGCTTCAATGCTTGCCATTAGTATTAATTATCGTGAATTGTTTTCATGTTGCGTCCCAGAAAACGGTTGAGCTGAAACGATGGGACAGAAATTATGCTATTAAATAAGACAACTGCCTAATAAACAAATGGATGCTGACGAAATTGAGGGGCGAAGAGGTTGATACCAATTAGAAGGACAGCTATTGTTGATCTTTGAAGTCAAGGCAAGCAATTAAGCGATTTAATGGTCTTAAGGTCAAATGTTTGATGGATTTAAATTTGAATATCTTATTCTTAATATATACTTTCAAGTTGTTGTAGTAAATCGAAACTTGAATAAATATTAAATTTGTTGAATAACCTTCATAAACAGATTATTATTTAATGTTTAAATCTTATAAAAGTTCAGTTTAAATGTGAAACGTCCAGTACAACCGTTCAGAAGAACGTTTGCGAGATCGAAAAAATATGATTTTTTTATCGATGAAATCTGTTTTAATGCTATGCTTGCCCACCATTTTGCAAAATTATTTTACTGATTTTTAAAACATTTAAAAGATCGAGGCAATTTCGCAATCTTGAAAGGTGTCACGTTTATAGCAGGTATTCGTTGCTAAAATGTTACCTGTTTTCTTGTAGGTATCTCTGTTTTAGATTTGTCCAATTTCGTTGAACTCATGGTCAGCATAACATTCAAACATGCTTTCATCGTCGTTAATGTTCTTTTTTGAATACCACATTTTCTGGCGTTGGATACTCAAAACGTACATATATATATATAAATATCTTCAAGATTGCTTGGGAAAAGATAATTGTTAAGAACCGAGGCTTCTGCTTGGAAAGTTTTTTCCAACCATACCCCACAAGCATGTGAAGAATCAAAATAAAAATTTCCCTGTGCATGCTTTCTGTTTGCGTCTCTCGAAATTATTTGTTTTAAATTTTATTTCTGGGATTTTGTGCAACGGTTTTACGTAGTATTTGTGGATTTGAAGTTTATATCTCATTTAACTAAGGAGTTAGAAGCCTGTGACAGACAAATGGACACAGTTGCGGCAACAATAGGGACTACGGTACAGAACCCGAAGAATGTTTGGGATCAATTTGCTCAAATTATTTTGTTACCGTTTGTGAATTAAATCTAACTTGAAAAAAACATTTGTTTTTACTTGTTTCTATCAGTACAAACATTAATATACCATGAACAACTTTTGAAACGGTTCAATACCAGGATTGCCAATTATAAATAATTACCGAAAATATGATTAAATACAAATTCTTCAGATAAAAAAATGTTTCGGCTAATATGTTAAGCGCAAAAGTTTCCGCGAAGAATGGCCGGGGGTAGAAAGGCTCACTTGGTGCTTGCCCGTGAGAAGGGGTGGGATGCTTGATTTTTTGAGCGCCACCCAATTTTTGCTTAACCTAATTCGTGCACCAAGGCTATACAAAAATTGAACCCGAACTGGGAAGAGTTTCGGAGCCAATTAAACACAACCTGCTAGTCTTGGCACGTTATTATCATACAAATGTGACTTATAGTCGATTTCAACTTCCATGAAACTCCATAGCTTTGGTTCCGTTAGTGATTCTCAGCATTATCGGGCTTGAACCTTCATATTTTTCCCTACATTTCTAAATTACCTGCAAAACGTAGTTTGTACAAAATCACGAATCAAAACTAGTTTACAGTCAATGTTGAACCTTGCAATAGATGTCACTAGTTGAATTCGGCAGTTTGTTTGGCACAATATGTCAAGGAAATGCAATACTCTTAACAAAATTTTGACCAATGCAGTAAAAATAAATCGAATTAAAACAGATATGAATGCAAAGAACTCAAATATATTTTCCTAGGCTTTTTTTAGATTTGAAGGAAAATAAAGATTTTTTTGGTATAACCGCAATTGTTGAAGATTCGCATCGGACAAACGAAACTATCTTAATGAAATATAAACGGTCCAATGGATTTCGAAATGCGTTATCATAAATACGGATTTTTAAGGTAGTGCAAATAGCCTATCACGATCTAGTTTCTTGGAGTAGTTTGTTCAAGTCTTGAAAGATTTTCGCTTTAAGGAAATTCATTCAGGATATATTTTTTTATAACTGCCATGAATTGCGAACATAACAAATGTTTAAAAATGCTATAACAAGTAAGGATATCACAAAAATCTAAACTTCAAACCAAGTCTTAGCAGCAATGTATCGCAAATAGTAAAAAATTGTTAAGTTTTGTCATAAGAATCATTCAAGCTTTCCTTTATTTTTTCAGGTGAATATGTAGGAATTTCTAGAATGACATGATATTCATAAGTTCCCGTTTTCGAACCTAATTTTTCTTCTGCTTCCCCTGGAGTAAATATGTCTGCGCACTTTAAACCAAAGTTATTGCGCTAGTTGTGCCTGGAAATTTTGATATAGGAGGCTCCAAAATTACATTTATATTATTTTGATCATTACCAATGAAATAGAGCAGTCTCTTACCTCGCAAAAACTTTTTAAGTATCCAACTATTTGCAGTGATGCCAATTATTTAAGATAAAATATCGAGCTGGTATTGAGCATAATAGAATCATGTTAAGGAATTATCTGAAAAAAACAGTATAACGCGACTTATTTACTCCGTCAACAGAACAAGGAATGTATTCGATGCGAATAAGCTTGAAGAACACGCTTATAAAATCACCAAAGTTTCACAGTTTTAATCCATAAAATCTTTGCATTCAGTCAAAGGCAAACTATTGATGTGAACACGCATACAATTTTGTAAATATCCATCTCATTACATTTGAAACAAACCAACAGATTCTCTATGACTTTTCAATCAATTTAATTCATTTTGCACAACCACAGCATATCTTCTAACCTGAAATGTCTGAAGATATCCAAAATGAAGAAAACCGCATGGAAACTCGTTCATTCATCAGGAATAAATTCAATTTCGCCATGAATACAAAGTTATATGGTCTTGGTCACTGCATCGAATTGAACTCGAAGTCAGGACAACATGCGGTTGAAGTTGCTCTACGGACCAAAAAGGATCTCCGAGCTGCGAGGATTTTAGAAGTGATGGGTGCGGTGACGACGTTTGTATGGAATATCAAAGTTGGCAAAGTTTTCAGGTGTACAGGAAAGTACATAGAAGACTAGTCACTTTCCTGGACTGCAAAGAGACCCTTTGCAAAAACAGCTTAAATGTCCTGTCGCAGCATGTGTGTAAGTTTCAATTACGTAATGTACATTGGTGATTTTTCATGTTTGAGTTGATGAATCGAAGGACATGTGAACGAATGAATTGATTGTAGAACTAAGAGACGAGTATTCGAAGAACCAAACAATGTTCCTTGTAGGATCATATAGTTTTGAAAATAAATGAAAATTTGTGAAAGCTGGAAAGTCATGAACTTTGATTGCTTTGAAGTACAAAAAGAACCAGAACATTAATCTGATCAATATTTTAATCCACATCATATATGTTATATAGTTGAGATTCTCAATATTATTTTACAAATCAATAAAACTCTGTCTCGCATCTCAATCGAACGATTTTGAGATGCTATCCATCGAAATACACCTATAAAATATGAGTAAGCACTTAAAATATTTCATCATTATTTGTTGGAAATAGTGAGCCAAAATGTCTATAGCTTGCAAATCTTAGGATGCTGCAAAAGTAATCACTTTCTTCAATTAAACCATAACACTGAAACCTTCATTATCCTTCCGTGAAACTAAAAGGAAAAACTCAGCTTGACTTACTGGTGGCGCAACTTGACGAGGTAGTTGAATACTTTACCAACCTATTAAAAAGTTTCAAGTTCTGCGGTAGATCAGTGAATTAAGGATGCTCTATTGCTGCCCGGTATGGCAACCGTAAACAAAAACTTCTCGCGAAATTGTTGGGAACTTGGAATCCAATAGTTTTTCGCAGCTCGTTGTTCGTTGACGAAAACTTCGTCAATGCGGTAATTGCAAAGTTTGTTGCATTCCTTTGTCCTTTTGTTTGAGTCTTTTGCCGCACTGACAAACTTGCACTAGCAAATCAAGACGAGTGTGTGGAATTTTCATTTGTCTTCATTTTAATTGGAAAATTTTCCATGAATTCTTGCAGCTCTTTAAGATGATAATATCTTTGAGACTGTGTTGATGCACTGCTTATTAAAGTGTTGGTTGAAGTGGGATATGTTCTTGTTTTGTTTTTTTCCTAATTGAGTAATTTTTTTCGACCAAAAAATTTCAAACGGCCGTTTTGAATCTCTTTTTCAATATTACTCTAAGTTTCGCCATGCCGCACAGACTTTACTCTAGAAAATCGCCATACATTTCAGGCATAAAAATAGTCCCATTTTGATTTCAATTTTAAACCTTTTCCCAAATGGTCTGGAATTGTTCCCAACTGAGTTTGACTTTTTGTTGTATAATTAATATTTTCTGATTAACATTATTGGGATGAGTTATCGAAACAAGTAGTTGACCGACCTTTATTTGGAAATGAATGGTTCAAGCTCCAATAGGCGTAATTTGACTTGCTGTAAATCAAAAATTATCAACCCTACAACAGAACATTTACATATGTATTTGTAACGAACTCCGCTTTCCTTAGGAGAACTGTCCCAAGCCAGTATAAAGGTGGAGGGATTCTGACCGATCCTCAGAACAACATCCTTACAACAAGATGCTGAGGCAAAGGAGTGACGAGAAACAGGGATAACTTACTGTCAAACTGGTGAACACCCTAAAGAACGATCAATCCCGAACTTTGCAATGGGGTTCAATTGAAGAGGTTATGTTGAGCTTCCTCGAAACCTTACCAGGGGTATACTGGTACCAAGGGATCCGGGGCCCCAGGGACCTAGTCCCTGCCGGTGTCGGAGAGGAGCCTGTGGAGGCCGCAACTTGGGGGTTGTGGTTGTACACCCATTAGCGGTTACTTTCATTATTAATATAGTTTGGAACCGATTAGCATGGTAATCGGATCCTTCTGTATTGTGGTGCATTGGCGTGCTGTTGCGCTTACGACAGGGGTGCCGTTGCCCAAAAAGCGGCATGGATGATTGATGGGTCCAAATCCTAACCAAGGATTATGAAGAAGAACCATGCAAGGTTTAGATAAGATCTGGAACCTGTATTTGGAAAAGCAGTCCCCGTACTTGTTATGGTCTTTTGACTAGTACGCTTATGGGGGCGTTGGTGCATGCTACAATTTGTTACCCGGACTTGAGCCGTCAGTATCTTAATAGTTAATTCTGGGTGAAGCACTTAAAATCTCGACTTCATCTGTACTCGTAACGAGAGATTCTTTGATATTCCGTCCTTGTTATTTATTGCAAGGACTCCTAGGACAAGCAACAAAGACCTTATCAATGCAAATAAGTTAACAGTCAAAGTCATGATTTTTCTTAAAATGCAAGATATAGGGATCATGCATTTTGTATAGGTACTGAGAACAAAAAACACTTTTTCCTGAGTTTAAAAAAATTCATGACAAGGATCAATATTCAATAATTATATGTGCACAAGTACAATACCGTAGTACCAATTTAAAACTCATAAAAATACAGTGAAACTTTGGAGCTGTAGACCAGAACATGATAAAAACAATATAACATTTCTCCTTCAAATCCTTATAACTCCTTATGAAGAGGGTAGTGACTTATTACATAGATCATTTTTTTTATTCTAGATGAATCCAGTTATTACACCCTCTCCGTTGGCAGACATTGCCATTATCACCTTGTATACCATCAAAGATGCTGACTCTTACTTTAGCAACAATATTAAAAATTGTAGATATCCTGAAAGCATCTTGAAATTTTATCAATTTATAAAGAATTACTTTGCGTTCTACATTCATTTATGAAACCAATAGCAGTCTGCCAATTCAAAATAACACTTTTAAATCAACTCGAAATCATGACACTATGATTTTCATTCGAACGACATCCGCATCCTACCTTTTGCCCAGTCTGCAAAAAAATCACATTAGGAAACGAATCACAATTCAAGAGGTCATTGCAAACATCAGGTGCCACACTTACAGACAGAAATGAAATACCATCCAGCGCATAAGAGTCGATCGTTCTAGTACATCCCTCCAACACCTTAGAGTCGTTTTTATATAATGCATTTCACAAACTGAGTGTCCTCACGGAGTTTAAGATTCCAAACAGGTCAAGAATCCTGCTGTGAATCCGGAACGGTACTAGTCTTCCTATGCTCGTTTTTCACGTTAAGAATTTCTCCCGTAAAGATGACGCTCGGATTTTATTGGTCACGTCCTCAAGCAATAAAGTCAATTGGACGATTATTGATTGTTCGGATCCTTAACAAACGGTCGGCTATTCCTCACTTAACATAATGAGGACATTTCCTGAAATCGATTTTCAGTATCCTTCCTATCGATTAGTCACTACCCTGTGGTCGTGTTGAGGACAAATTGAAGCACGTATTGCAACATTCTTCAAGCAGGAATTTGAATTGTAGGCATATCGTAAAGAGTGGAAGAAAATCTGCGTACGTCACGAATCTTGCTAGGCTTGAAATAGCTTATTCTATTTTCTGATTAAGCCTCAGTCAGTTTAATAGAATTAAGTCTAATAAGGACTTAATTTTGACTAACTGTGCTGGGGTTTTGGCCGTCAAACTTCAAAATATTTGTAGAACCTAAATATGAACAAACCGCGATGTGCGAACTTTGAGGTCCGTACGGACGATTTCCCAGTAATATTTACATGAATATCAAATAAAATAATGTCAATAATACTGCTAGAATTAAAAATAATGGTAAGAACTCATTTAAGTCATTGGAATGAGTTATATATATTAACATTGTTTTTGTTTTTTATATAATTTTTTTTCGAATTCTGTATAAAAAAAGGATGGTTTTTATCAAGTAAATACTTTTTAAAGCCTCAGATTTTTCAAAACATTGACTGCTACAAGTATAATTCAGATTGAAAAAAAATATTTTGCATAAAAATTAAATGTTTAAGTGCTATTTGTTTGTTAATTAACTTGAAAATTGACTATACTAAAATTATTGAAAATTTTATCAAACCAATCAAATGTTAAATATCTTTAGATGGAAAGGACAAAAATACTATTAGAATAAATGGGAACAGCTAATTCGGATTGGCTACTTATTCATTGATGCTATTAATTGTTTATTCATTTTATGCAGTCCTTTTACAACCAGAAAAAAATATGACTTTTCGTTTGGTAAAAATTTGTTAAAGCATTGATTGGGAAAAGTAAAAGTAAGATGAAAAAAACACTTTAACTAAACCCCTATTATTTGTGTTATTGTATGATATCAAAAACTGGCTGCGCCATACTTAACTAAAATTTGTAAGAATCTTACAAATGTTAATACGCTACAATTGACACTATCATAAGGTTATTACAACGTTTTCTCAAGGAGATGTTATGCGTGACAGAAATGACCATAAATCGGTCGGGCGTAATTTTACCAAAAAGTAATTTTGAAAAAAATACAGACAAATGAGTGGTAATATTTTTATGATGAAGATATTCTTTTAAGCACAGAAAAGGAAATTGTCTTCTGCATTTTATATGTATTGGTATCAACTGAGCGTCCAAGACAATCACACAAAAAATGTTTACGATTTCTGATTCACTCGTTGAAAACACATTGTTTTGTTGAATCTTCTGGATTTATGATTCAGATTTGATAAACCTTAACTTTAACACTAGGACCTATACCCAAAAAATACCAACAAATAAAACAAACATTTTATAGGATTACCTTGACATCACAGTATTACAATATCCTGTTAATACCTGCGAAACAACCAACCCGAATCTCGCCACCAAAGTCTATCATTTTATTATGTTGCTGAAAATAATAATGTTTTCCCCGGAACAGGAGCATTCACTGCCATTGTTGTTCGAAACATCAGCATTCAATGAACAATTGTCGTGTCGTGTCCTTCTGTTCATAAAAGTCCGAATAAATTTGAATGGGAAATAGGCCGAGGGAAACGAACGTCCCATTACACGACATAAATATGAAGGACGATGGCATCGGGCGAGGTACTATGTAGTTGCACGCGTTGTCGCTCCATTTTGCTGCCATGAGCGACATTGCTAGGAATTTGCAAAGATAGTCCTTTTGCTTGTTTACAATCTGATATCCGAACCACTGTAATATATGTAAGTGCTTGTCGTAGAGCTTCATCGTCCACCATAACAAATTCGTTACGGATGTCTTAACAGGATTTAGCTGTTGGAATGGAAGATGTATCTTATAGCATTTGTCATGCAATTTTTAACAAAATTGTCTGGCAATAAATTATTTGGTATGATTTCGAGATTTCACATTAAAAATGGATTGCTCTCATGTAATCAAAATTTTTTCACAATTGTTTCACTCGAAATTCTTTTTCACTTTCTAGTAGATTTTTGGTTGAAAGATCACTAGGGAATTTAACAAATGAAAGGAGGATGGTTATTTAAATACAACATCTGTCCTTTTAAATCAAACATCAGAAAATTTATATTGCTTTTGTATTTTACTGTTGGGCTTTGCTTTAATCAGACAGTTATAAATTCGGTTTTTGTTGGAATAAGTCGTTACTTAATTAGAAAATAAATTACATTTATTTTTGAACTCTATACACTGAAGCTCAAACTAATTATAAATTGATTTTCTGCTTACTTACTTATTTCTAGTGCAATGCTTCTTTTTCACTTCAAACACCATGGTAAGTGTAAGAATCATTTTGATTTAATCTTTAAAACTTACATTAAAGGCAGATCAGGTGTTAAAATATTACTGGACACATATACGGGCTCCAAGTAAATTGAGGTTGATAAAGTCTTTATCAGATATACTTCACCTTTTTGTTTCTCATTAAATTTCACATTTCACCACCATTTAGACTAAGACTTTTATTTCAAATGCACATAAAATATAATCAAAAAGATGGTGAAACTATAAGATATAATTGGCTTTATACCTTAGTACGAAGAATAGTATATAGGAAAGTAATTTTTCTTGTAAGTAAGTCAAAATTATGATAAAAGAAGCATGCATTCCTTCCGAAATTGCAAAATTTTGCAACTTTGCAGGTGTAATCAACCTGGAAGTCTGTCTTGGAATACTTCCAACTAGCTTCTAAATTAAAAGCATATCTTCGTAATTTTTCCGCTGATTTTTGTGACTTAAATGTGCATATTTGTATGTATAAACATGAAAGACATACCCGAAGAACAAAACCAGAAATGGATAAAGTTGAGCAACAAACGAATTGGAATCGAATCTCGTTTCAAATAATCAATAAGAAATTTCACGAAAAAGAAACTCAAATAAAATCGCAAATGCAAATTGGTATCCTAGATTCTTCAATCTGATGTTTTATTGTTTCATCAAAACTAAATCAGATTGGGTAAGGTTTCCCACTTTAAGTGTATACGTGCTTCCATTGCTTGATCTTGCGGGACCTTTAACATTGAAAATGCACCTACAGATCTATGCGAGAAAACCAAAACGTTAATTTTGCTAATATGTTTCCTGTGGGAAATTTACTCGTCCATTCCGGAAAGAATTCACTCCATTTGTTTGCTCTATAAGAACGAAATATTTACTCGGAGCTCGTGCATAACAGCTTTCTCTACATTTTCATCTAAACCTTTTTCGTTGCGTCCACCTTTCGCACATCACCGAAAAGAATATCCGTACGGTTAGGCAGAGATGTCTGACTGTAAAGAAGTAAGATGTTTGTTCACTTTTTCAATATCTCAATTCCTCAACATCTTATTCTTTAGCGTACTGCCACTACATAGCATATATACAGTATCCTGACTCGCAAGGCATTTTCCACGTTCCTGTATCGTTTGAAAGTGTTGTTGAGAACTCTCAGCGGGAATCAAGAGTGAAAATCTTCAGCTTACAATTTACAAATCGACTGTAGATTATTCGGTCCTTTCGATTTAAAGTCTGTTCTTTTGATATACGAAATTTCTTTTATGTTGCCTTGTCGAAGTGAGCCTGAGACGCGTTTTAGGGACGAACGAAATGATGCTAGCAATATACGTATTGGCTTGGATCGGTATAAAGCGACATCTAATATCGAACGTTTGTTGATGATATGTGTTTGCGTATCCGCCAAAGTGTATCACGAGAAAGCAAGTTGAAAAAGAGTTAGAATATCCCTTTGAGTTGAAATTGTCTACTTGTTATAAAAAGGGGATGCAAACGTACTCACGAGAATAGATGAAATCAGACAAAAGCGTCGAGTAAGCGTCAATCGAGGTAATACCAATGTCGACTACAGTAAACACATTTGTTACAGAGTATCGAACATGAATGTATGTTTATTTCAAGAGTTTTAATCAAACATACCATAAAAATATCCAATTTATGTCTCTCTGATATGTTGTCAGTGACATGAGACGCGTAGCAGATCTATTTTTTAGAAGTTTTCTGGAATTGGCACCCTAAAATGTTGCTTTGTAGTGAACTCAAATATTTTGATATTTTCCTAAGAAAAAAGTTAAGCGTAATTATGTCAGTTTTCATCTTAAATTGAATTTCGTTGGAACAGAATCAAGTCAATGTTAACTTTTGAAACATGGAATAACATAGAATTAGCAGAATATGAAATAATATAAAAAACACGAATTTGGATCAAGCTATAAAGTTTTTTGACTAGACAAAAAGATATTTGAACGATTTTTAACCTCATAGAAAACATAAATTGCAGGAATACGATGAATACAGGAAAGTGTCAATCGTTTGATAGTGAATTTTTTTTAAAATGCAGCGTAAGTTCTTCATAATAATTAAAGCCGAAAAAATAAACGGTGAGTGTAAGCCGAGTAAAGGATCAACAATTTTGAACTCTGCGATGCTCGCGAATTCAAGACAAAGGGATGTCAATCAGGCAGCAATACTTACGAATTTTGTTACAAATTTATGCCATGGCTTGTCGTTAATAGAGCATTGAAGAAGACTCCTGAATATTTCAAAGCTACACAACATATCTTTGATTTTGTTTACGGAAAGTGTTCTATTGCTGCAATGTGATTTTTCAGTAGAACCACAAAAATAGTTTGAGCTGATTGATAGCTACGACAATGACAAAGAAATTTTCTACTTTGTTTCGTCTATTTTGAGAAAGTTTTATTATTTCAAGAAAATTATACAAAAGAGCTAATCTGAATATCTTTTTTGTCTTTTATCACGTAGAAAGCATGTGTTAAAAATCATTTGACCTGCAAAACCACCCAAATAATCGATTTGATCAAAGTCTGTTATTAGCTAAATATAAAAGTGTCTGTGAAGTCATCTCATTCCACTTGAGAATATTTCTCCGAAATACCCAACACGTATGGTGTACACGTAACCTGTGAGTCGCTTAAGTATCTATGAATTTAAAGAGTATCTGCAGAAAACGCTAGGTAAATTAATGTGGTTATCCGCGAACATACATACTCTTATAATACGCTTCTAGGCTGCTCATGATTTAAACTTGACAAAGAACATTTTACAATCATATAAAGCATTCACTGAAAATCTCATTAAGCTTTAATACCTCAAGTATTCTTAGGAGTTGTTATATGATTTGCGTCACACTCGAAAACTTTCTCGAATGCATCTAATTTTCCAGGATGTCGCAGGCACTTCATCCTTTATCACCATCACCATTTTATTATGCTCGTGTTAAGCAATAACCAACTCTTTGAAAACTGCAGCAACTGCTGAAACTAACCATTAAAGACTTTGTATCGGTACTCGCATATGTGGTGAAAACTTTCAGACGCCACCTCGCAGTGGAGTTGATGCCAAGTATGTTGTTGCCGAAACGTCGAAGTTTACCTCCGACCACAACAAAGAGTAAACATATTTATGTTGGGAATGGAAACACGACGAGTGATTCCTCCACGTTTGAAGTGGTATACGTCCTTGCCGGATCATGTGTGAACCTTCGGAAATGACTTAAAACCAATCATGATTTAACTATTTATAGAGTTGAGGGAAAATTTAGACATAAGTTTATTTAAAAGGGAAAGTGGAAAAGTGCTTTCTAAAGTGCAAACATTGAGAAAATGAAATCTATATATTGCTTACTATTTGTGGTAGGCATTGGAACGTAGTTGTGGTTGCGTGCTGTTCTGGAAAACTTAGTTAGATTTGATTAATATGGATTTTTAAATTCCTTCGTCGCTTTCTTTTGATAGGCTACATTAAAGGCTTTCGGGTCTGTTGTGTGCGTAATCTCTATGGCACGGTGATAAAAAGCAAAACGCGAATATAATAAACGTTGTAATGGAGATACATAGTCATCCATACGCAATCCACACTAATAAAAATGTATTCACAATGTATCCATGTCCTTTTGACTGCCAAATATACGAGAAACAAGGACACTACAAATTGAGGCACGGTTTCACAAAAGGGTACTATTCCAAAAAGCTGAATTTTCGGGAATCAAAAAAAACAATTATACTCTTGGCATTTTCATTTTTGAAAAATTGAATTGTTGCTAAATTATCTAGAATGTAGCAAGATTGTATTTATCTATCAACATGATTCAATTACCTGTTCCATCAGATGGGAAATTAACTATGAAATTGGGGAGGTTTCGCAAAACGGTATAAATCCGATTTCTATACCGTTTTGCAAAACCGTTTCCACCCTAGCCCAAGAGATGGGTTTTCCATTGATGCTATTTGATTTAGTTTAGCTTAAATCTCACTGTTATGTGATGTTGTTGACACATTAGTATCAATGTTATTTATAGGAAAAGGATATAAAATATGCTCATATGTTCATACATTTTTTATTAGAAAAAAATCGTAAAGCATCAGATATTAAAGTGTTGTTGTTTATTTACATTGTTTTTTTTTTATATTAAAGTGATTCATGGTCGATACAAGTTTAAAACAAGCCGCGAGGTGCGACCCTTGAGGTCCACACGGTCAACTTCCCAGTAATATCTACATAAACATCAACAACATTAAACACAATAATTATTTTGAAAATACTACTACTTTAGGTAATAACAGTGAGAGGTATTCATAGCAGTAACAGGAATGAGTTAATATGAATCATATCGTCTACGGGAGGGTCCATTGATTACGTAAGGTTTTTGGTCGATGAGGACAGATTAAATATTCACGCGGACCAGTCGTTGGGGGCCTTTTTGGTCTTGAAAATTTTGTATATGCAGTCAAAAATAGGTTCAATTGCATGTAAAAAGTGAAATGTATTACAAATGATGATGGTTATTGAAATCTTACGATTACTAAAGAATGAATCTACTAAAAACTACAATTTTGTATTCGATGAAAGCTTTTTAAAGCAAATGATCTTGCAAAGTATTGACTACAAAACATTTTACCATTCAAAGCGTTGATACCGCAAATGCAAATTTGATTGAAATTTTGTTGGTTTTCAAAATTTAAGCAGTTTTTTTAATTAAAAGACTATAAAACTATTAAAAATCTGCTCAAATTATGTGAATATTATAACACTTTGATTGAATTTACAACAATTTTGTTAGAATAAAAGATATAAACTAATATCATTCGTATGAACCCTCTTTACATGAATGATTTTTTATTTTTTATTTAATTTTTTTCATAATCATGGAACAATTTTTTGCTGCTTTCTCTTCAAAAACTGATAAGAATGTATAAATTTTATAAACTGGTATCACTGTGCAGTGCAAATCAAGTAAAAAAATATTTTTTTATGAAAAAAAAACCAAATTTTTCGCATTTTCTTCTATTAAACTAAAAAAATGGCTGAAACTAATTTTTATAATGTTGAAAACTTCACAAAGATGTTAATATACGTCAGCTGATACCATATTGATGCAAATATTATATCTGGTTCGTGAGATCTAGTGAATGATAAAAATGACCTTGAAAATCATGATGACTTTTAATGATTTTTAATTTTTAATTTAATTTTTTACATAATCATGAGAAAAAGTTTTGATGTTGTTTTTACAATCATTGTTTGTAGTATATAAATTTTACAAACATTGATTATTTGGACTTGAAAATAAGGTTAAAAATTTATTGTTTTTAAAAAAAACCCAATTTTTTGCACTTTTTTAAAAAAAAATAAAAAACGGCTCCAAGAATTTTTTTAGAAACTTAATAGAATCACAATAATGTTAATACGCGTCGATTAACACCTCAATCATGCAAATTTTACATTGGGTTCGCGAGATATAACGCATGACAGAAATGACCTTCAAACGGGCAAAACAGCAAACCCCCCCGACCGAAGTATACCAAAAACTAATCAGCTCTTAAAATTGCAAAGACGCTTCGATTGACACCTTAACGAAGTCAATACGACTTTGTTTACGTGAGTTATGCTCGTAGAAAAAAGTGTCCACGAACGTACGTACGTACGTACGTACACACACACACACACACACACACACATACATCTCCCTTTCTAAAAACACTTAATATATACTCTATAGACCTCGAAACGTAAAGAAATGTTGAAAATTTCAATTTCGATTTTCGAGGTGATTACAAGAACGTCCCATATACTGGGAAGTTAATAAAGAAAGCAATACAAAAGTTTTTAAAATAAATTCACTGAACTCAAGTTTTCACTCACAAAAAACAAAAAATTCTAAAACAAGCCCTCCTCATCAGCGCTATCAAATTCCAGGGGTTCTTCTTCGGCGTCATTAACGGTGTCTTCTTCCATTATTTTTTTGTAAAAGTCTTTGCAGTTATCTGGTATGTCAATGAATTTTAGAAGTTTTTGAATGTCCTTCTTCTTTTCCGTGGAAAGTTTGTTCTCGTCTACGTGGGCGTGAGCGTGAGACAATGAATGAGCTGAGTAAACTTTTGGCTGCAGAACGTTGACATACACCTCAGGGCGACCTCATTGTACGTAGATCCGACACTGACTTGAACCTTGCCGTTGAGCTGTTTTTTGTACCCAATAACTTTCACGGTTCGGATTTTGAAAGGCAGCTTTTTCTTGAGTATGGCCGATGCTGCAGTTTTGAAATCGTAAATGAGCCAGGTATCGTTCAATTTCTTCAAGGTGCCATGTTTTCCAAATATAGAGTAATACTCCTGTGGTGAAAAAATAGTTTCCTTTTTCCGGAAATCTTTTTCCATCCTTCCAAATACCCGGTCAGGAGGCATGAAACTGTGCCCTCTGACTGGGAAGTAGTGATACACTTCAGAGAACGATTTACAGTCCTCTAAGAAGTACATGCATGTGGCAATCATTACAAAATTTTTGTTCTGAGCGCCGCAACTGTCGCTGTATAATTTCAGCGTCAAGTTTTGACGTCCACTGCATACCAATTTAGCATCAAGGCATTTTAAGTAATTCAAAAGGGCAGAGGCTACCTCATTAGATCCACGACCAGATTGTGTTTCCAACCACACATAGTTGAATATGTCCTCCTTCAACTGTTTTTTTTCTTCCTGGTGCTCCATGATTGTTAAATTTTAAACCCAAGTCTGTCTAGCATAGAAAACTTCTCCTATAGATAGCTTGGGAAGCGGCTGGTTTTGTTCACAGTCGAAGCAAACTTTAACAGTATTGTTTTCCTTCTGGTTCAGTTGGTCAAAAAACCCACGAGCAAGACTTTTGTGAACTTTGTACCCAGTGCGATAATTTTCTTTCTCAAGGTCCTTCGATTTTTTGATATTTAATAAAAATTCTTTGCAAGCGGAACAAGTATCTTGATGTTGGTTCCCAAATCCAATATTGTAATGCCTATAAAAACGGTTTTGAATTTCGACAGGGAGCATTTAATAGACTCTGACTACTTTAGGAAGTTATCCCACATTTTAACTATGGTCAATTCCGGAGGCAGATATGATCGTGTGGATTTTTTTGATCTTGAATAATGAGTTGCACGACACTTATATTTTAAAATGTGGGCTGACTTTTCCACATTTCGAGCCCCACCACGATTTTCTTTGGGTGACTCTGGGTTTTCATAAATTTTTTTTGCAAGATTCAATATTCTCTTGCGGCTGGCACCTGTTATCCGTTGAAAAGTTTTGAAACAAACGCGAATGTGCTGCTTCGCTTGATTTTTTACATAGTACTTCACAGTATATGAACGGATGTTAGCATTAAAGCCAAGTCGCCGTCGCCTTGTTGGGGGAGATATTTTCATATGAAGCAGCAAGAACGTGTCCTGATCAATTTTATTAGGTACTCTACCAAACTGCTTCCGAAAACGAAACATATCATAACTTTTCTTCGGCTTTCGAGTTTGCTCCCCTTTCAATTTGCGATGTTTTCGGCCACGATCCAGTTCAACAACCGCACAATTATACTCCGGATCACTCATTACGGAAAACACAAACGAGCTGAGAATACACACAATCAAAGAACCTTAAGAAACGCAGTGAGAACTTTGAACGGAGAAACAAAATTTATAACCTTGATAATAAACCCAAAACAAAACAAGCCTATTCTTCTTATCTGGACTGTTCAACCGACGGAGATTCAAATCGAAGAGATATCGTGCAGGCTAGCTCCCCTTAGCTGCTTGGATTTATAACATTTTGAAAAAACTATAGAATTAGTACCGTTTTAAAAAAACTTCATGCTTTTAAGGCGGGAATCGCCCCGTTTAGACAAACCGGAATGTGACCATTCGATTCCTTGTGAAATTTTACATTAAAATCGATATCAAACTCAATTTTTTCGATTTTGGCGCTTGTACCCTTTTGCAAAACTGCGCCTCAATTCATGTGTGTAATTTGGCGCCACAAGTATTTAGAACGTGGCGTAATCAAGGGCTATTGAGTATTAATCACCGCGACACTTGAGTTAAATTTCTCGGCTCGTTTGCAGCCACTGATATATACGACATTTCCTTGTTTTAAGCATCGAAAGAGAATTACGACAATATGTAGAGTGAATGCATACAGTGCTATCTACAGTTATACATATGTATCTCAAAGCACCGAAAAATTGAGTTTGCTAATTCTTGTATTCAGGTGGTACTATACAATGATAATTCGTCGTGTTTAATACTATACCATCGATAGGAGAGCAAGGAATTAAAATTTTACAAACCCAATTTAATTTAATTCGATGCGAAGGATATACAGTGAACTAAATGAAAACTTTCACAAATGATCCTTTCGTAATTGAGAAACGCTCCCTTATTTGTCATAGATATTGATTGGGTATTATTTAAGCATGAATATATTTTGAAGTAGTGAAAAAACCATGTTTTTTTATTTGATAATACCTCTTGAAAGTCTCTGACTTTGTATGGCATTGCTTGCCAGAAAAGCAAATTAGACAGAAATTGTTTTTTGCGAAAAAATAATTTAATTTTTTACAGATTTTTTATCAAATAAAAAAAATTACATCTTGGCTGAATATATTGGAAACTCTTCCAAATAGTAGCAGTGATAATCCGTATTGACCGACAGTACAGCACATCAAGAGAGTAAGTGAAATTAGGTAATATTGTTCGTATCAAACACATATTCATTATAAATATTCCTTTTTTTGTATGAATATGTTTTATCACCAAAAACCACGCTTTTGTTCTAAAAAATCTGACTGGTCATAGCATTGATTGCATTGAAGCAAATTTGATAAAAAAAAACATATTTTTTATAATTCCGTGTGCTTTGTTGTTATTAAAATAAAAACGGCTGTACTAAAAATAATGAAAAACGGGTCAAAAAATTAATATGTTTAAACGCTTCGATCGACGCCAAAACATTGGATTAAAAAAGGGTAAACTAAGAAATATTAGTCGAATCAGCTTTTTATTCATATGGACTATTAATTTTTTGGTTTAATTTAAATTTTATTTGTTATCACAAAAAAATTGTTAATTTTTCTATAAAAACTGTTCTGATTATTATAAGAATTAGTTACCTAAAGTGAAAATCATGTGAAATCCTTTTTGTTTAGATAACAGTAGTATTTTTTAAAAAAATTTAAACTAAATTTCCAAACGTTTTTCAGAATTTCAACCAAATTTAAAAGTACCTTCAAAATATTATCACGCTTTAATTGATGCCTCCTTTATTGTCGTAGAAAAAATACAATTTACGTACATACAGACTCACGTACAAAGTTCTTCCTAAAAATACTTTTAAATTACTATTCAGATTATGAAACCGAAAGACATGTTTGATAAATTCAAAACGAATTTTCGGACCGATTACAAGATCTTCCCATACACTGGGACGCTTATAATAATAAAAATAATACTTTAAGTAATAATAATGATAAGAACTCTTTACAGTAAAAGGAGTGAGTTAATATTGATCGTATCTCTCTTTATGCAATAATCACGTAAGATTTTTGTTGAGAGAAGGTGTGATTGAACCCTTAAGCATGACGGTTGGGTCCCAAGCTTTTTATTTTTATTTAACTCAAACGCTTGACGAGAGTGCATAGGCAAATTTTTTGGGTAAAATTAAAATATAATGGTTACTAAATGTAGTGCTTTGTTCTACGTTGACTGAATTAGGTTTTAGCGCGTGTACATAGACTATTTACTAAAATAAGAGGAAATCATGACTATTATTTATTTTTGATTTCAATATTTTATTATGTTTATTATTTATAATATTTATGTAGATATTACTTTCGAGGAGCATGTTTTTACTGAATAATATTCAAATATACGATAGATCTTTTCTTTCTTCGATTCCATGATCATCTCTATCGTCATTACATAATTACATAATAACATAAAACCGGTAGAAAATACTCACTGATTCGAAATTTCTTGATATCCGGGAATGTCTATTTATTGCAGGACATATAAATGATTACAGAGAATCGTCGGCAAGGACAAACGAGAAAAATAATATTGAATGTAGATATGGGTTAAAAATACTAACGATTTGTATCATTCTTAACCATCATGACTGTTGTGCGTTATCGTATAGCTAAATAAATTGAGCCGGTCTGAAACCCCACATGTTACAATCAATAAATTTTTTAGAAGGCAGAAACGGTTTTAGATACAAGTGCATTTTTAAATTTTACATTCTTAGAAATATTTGTTAAAGACTTTTCAAATGTGAAACCTCAAAAGAAAGATAAACTCATTTAGAAAACCGAGCACATATGAATTCAAAAGATTATTGAAGAAAACCCAAATAAATATTAATAAAACACTATTTTTAGTATCTGAAACTACATAAAAATAATAAATTAAATACTTAAATAGAAATCCTGTCAAAAAAACTTCACTAGATCACTTCTAAAAACTAATTTTTTCGGTCCATTTACCACATATGTGGATTTTTAGATGGACTCTAATATCGAAAATATTTTTGACCATATAAAGCACTGGAATATTTGTGTCCTTCAAAACATCATTTGTACATTCCTGAAAACTTAAAAACTGTCCATAGCTCAAAAAAAGAAAAATGATGAAACATTTATCGAAATTCAAAAAGGAACTCAACATCACAAAAATAGAAATAACGATAGCGAAAACAACTTGTTAAAAAAATTCCACCTTAAGTACTATTTGGCTGGACCAAGGATACTATATTTAACCGGGCACTTCATAGAAAGTGTAGGCAATTTGTGCATTGATAACATGAAGAACATGGAGATGGGCAGATTTTATTTGCAATTCATTCATAACAGCATTAAGTCTTAAATTTGAATAAGACTAAACCACAAGAAAATGTTGAAAAATATGATTATCTTTACAGCCGTTGCTGAAAAGCTGACAATGTTTCAAAACGGCTATTTATATTTTTTAAGTTGATTACTCAATGGAATAAACGGATTTCACGTTGATTTGAAATTGGAATACTTTCGTTCATTTTTTTGGCAATAGTCACCCAAAGCAATTTGTTTGGTGAAAATTTTCAGAATGAATAAATTGATTGAAATCACGGGCGCCAGCTTTCTTCTGAAATGATATTGAAAATATGAAAGGAAGTTGTAAATACAGAGTGGAACAGATTCATGAATGTCATGTTTCCTGGATCTAGTACTATGGTAATGCGAGTCCTCTTGGTTTTATTTTCTGCCATCATGTGTTTTTTTGTTGATGATGGTGAAATCATTTACAAAAACTTTGAACGGTGCTGGAATATTTTGCATCAGCTGAAGACCAGCTATGAAGTTTTCAGTTCCTTTAGAGTTTTTATCGATCTAAAAAAGGCGTTTGATACGGTAGTGCATGATATATTGATAAGTAAACTTGAGAACTTGGGAATTGTTGGTATGCCAAGAGAACTTATGCGTACGTACCTGGCAGAAAGACTTCAAAGGACTGAAATTGGAAACGTTAACAGTGAAATAGCGCAGATTACTATTGGCGTACCACAGGGATCAATACTAGGACCGATTCTTTTCCTGTTATATACAAACAACTTGGTGACTTCAGGAATCAACGGGAAAGTTGTGATGTACGCTGATGATACGATACTGATTTGACTTAGAACAAAAGATAAACAATGACTTAGACAAATATTCCCAATGGCTCATACGGAACAAATTGACATTAAACACGAACAAAACCAAATACATTATCTTTAAACAAAAAAATAAAACTGATATTGAGCCACTGATAAAAATAGAAAATAAAACTCTTCACAGAGTTAAACATATGAAGTACCTTGGACTTACAATCGATGAAAAACTAACGTGGCCACCGCATATAAATGATATGAGGAAAAAAATAGCAGCTATCGTTGGTTTGCTCCATCGTTTCAGCTATTTCTCAATTAAAAATAAAATACAAATTAAAAATGCATACATAATTTCAAGAATTACATACGGGATTATAATTTGGAGCCAAACTACCAAAAATAACCTCATGAGCATGTCACGACTACTAACTAAAGCATACAAAACCATATATAACTTGCAAAGGATGACCGCTACATCTGAAGTATATAAAACAGCACAAGAACTTAACGTAGACGGACTGATTCACATGGAAAAAGGAAAATTCATTTTTAAAAATTTACACATTGAACAAATGAAAACAACGAAACTAGACATAAATGGGAGTAAAAACGACTACAATATGAGAAACGCAAATGAAATTTTAATAAAATTTGCTAGGACAGAGCGCCTGAGGATGGATCCGATTAACGCCGCATCAAATTTTTACAATAAGCTACCTCAAACAATAAAAGAAGCGCGTAACATAATGACATTTAAAATCATGCTACGTAAACATTTACTGAAAATTCAATTTGAATAATTAAGAACGGTAATGTTTTTTTTTATTATCATTTTTTTTTAAATTTAAATTTTAATTTTTTTTTCCTTTTTTAATTTTAATTTTTAATTTAATTTAATTTTTTTTCTTTTTTCTTTTTTTTTCCTTTTTCCTTTATATATATATATATGTGTGTGTGTATGTGTGTGTGTGTATATGTATGTATATATATATATATATATGTATATATATATATATATGTTATATATATATATATCTCTTTTTTTAAGAACGCTAATATTTTTTTTCCTGCTACAAATGTGAAACAAAATTAGATATATTGAACTCTGAATAAAACTTTTGAGATACTGGTACTATCCCTTATACCGATATACATCGTCTGGGAAGTACTATCTAAATGAACAAGCTTTCAGGAAATAATTGCACACGGACAGTGCAAGCAATGAATTATGGAGTAAATATTTTCTGGAGGAAACGGAGGTGGTTTTAGTCGGTACAAATCCGACATGCCGAGAAGCAGGAGCAACTCGGTATCTTTCGAAGATTTCCACCTCCCAACGACGAAAAAAAAGAAAAAAAAAGTCATTTTTTGAATATTAACTTCCCAGTATACAGAGAGTTGGTCCGAAAATCGAAATTAAGCTTTGCACATATCTTTACGTTTCAAGGCTTCTGGAGTACTTGCCAAGTATTTTTGGAAATAAAAATGTGTGTATGTGCACGCAAGTGAACAATTCTTTCTAGAACGATATATCACGAACGCAATATTGTATCGACTTCCTTGAGGTGTCCATCGAATTGTCTTAGCAATAATATAAGCTGATTAAATTCTGGTAAACTTAGGCTGGGTACTTTTTTTTGTTTAGACACATCCAATGTCATCGATGTCACGCACGATATTTCAAGAGTAAAACGTGAAATTGACGTCAGCAATGTGTCAATCTAAGCGTATTAGCAGCAGTATGATTTAATGAAACTAAAAATTAAATAAGTTTCGTATGGCCGATTTTAGTTTTGAAAAAAACTGCAAATTTTCAGATTTTTTCAAACATTTTTTGTTTATTAATTTGATAGTTGCTCTAAATCTTCAAATTTTAAAATTTTCTGGCTCTACTAGACAGTTGAAAATATTGTTCAAATGTATGTGAAATCATGATAGTGGATACAAAATTGATTCAAACGATTTAAACTATTCGTCAGTGAATTTATTAAATACCACTGAAAACAAACTCTTTTTTTTCCTTTCAAGAGGAAAGAAGATTATTTTAATGAAGCTTAGTGCCAAACCAAGTTAATTTGAGACTACAAAAATTGAGCCAAAAGAAATCGTAAAATTTGGTTCTATTGTTTAAAAATTATAATTTATTCTTTTCCGGTTTGCTTTCCCTGGCAGTGATCACAAAATGTATAAATATTGTCACTTAATGCCACTCACAAGAATGACATGAATAGAAACCTTGTTTGAATGTCCTTCAATGTTAAAAAATTTATGTTTTTGATAATACTAAAGTTTTCCCACGGTATGATCGAAATATTAAATACATGAACTATATAGCACTCATCGAAGTATTTTGAAATCAAAACAATAAACATACGAGACCTTCCAAAATTTTTGATAAAATCTCTTACCCAATGACATCATATTGTAAACTTTTGTATTTTTAACGTTTCCGATAATTTAACTGATTGGCTGAAGACAAATTTGAACTGAGACGTTGTGGATATTCAATCCGAAAAAAAATTACACCGCTGTAACAAAATTTTGTGTCCCGACCCAATGATCACCCCCCCCCCCCCGAGTCTAGGCAAACTAGTGATTTTCACGATTTTTTTTGCAATATTGTCTTCTTTTATTGTGATTTTCGAGGCAGTGACCCCCCTCCCCCCTGAGTCAAATGCTGGATCCGCCCTCGCTTGTAAGAGCCAATTTTTTGGGTAGCTCTACTGCAATATCTTATTTAACTTTTCATTTGAAATGATTAAATTTGAAAATGTGAAAGGATTTTATCTATATTAACATAATAAAATATGAAAATTTGAATTGGTTTTGCCCTATAATCATGATTTTCAAATAAGCCGTAGACTTAATTAAATATAATCGTCACCTTTATTCAAAAGGAACTTTCGAGCTTGTTGCACAATGCAAGAAATATTTTACAAAATTGAAATCAATGCCAAGCAAACCACTAAAAATTGCCTGATTGATGAGCAAGATATAATCCTGGCTTCTTTGTTATAATCGAATCCTGAGAAACATTATTTCAGTATCACACTTTATTATTGAATGGTTTGTATTGAAACGTTTTGACGAAACATTGAGGAATATACCTATATCCAAAATTGAAGATAGTTTATTTTAGAATATTGAAATAAATGGAACCAGACGGAAGAAAATTTCTGTGATTAAAAATCTAAAATCTTACACGAAAAGCGTGAATATATGTAATATTGAAATTTTGCTACAAAATTAAAATTTGCTGGATACTCATCAAGTTTTCGAAAAAGTTTGCAAGAATTAATAAGCTTAAATTTACAAATTCATGGATGTGAAAAAACCATATTAATATTTTTTACAACGCCACAAAAATCCTATAAAGACGGCTAATATTATCATCACACAATAAAATGGTATTATATATTCTACAGAAGCAATCAAAAATCCACCTGAATTTGTTCAGATCTCATGTAAAATACCAAAAAACATACATCAATCTATATGTTGCTGATAAACTTTTTCGTTATATTTTCCACATTTACATTCCGCAATCAAATCATTTCCAAGCACGGAAACAACCACTATAACGTCTAAGTAATAAGTAAAATAAACATAATACCATTTCAATTGCTGCTAACTTTTAATCGCATTAAAATCTTTCTACTTTGCAAATTCGCTTAAACTTATTGCGAAAACTCTGCTTCCTAGCTTTTTTGTTGTCCTTCCCTGAACTCAGGTTGTGTTCCTGTGCTTGTTGCAATTCGAGGAGGTTGTTGTTTGTGCTCTGGGAGATGATATTTTCAGGACATGGAAACGAACCATTGTATTGTGATGTTTTAATATTTGACAATAATTTTTTTTTAGGATTTTGGCCAAACGTAAGTTTTTCATTCAATTCAAATCCAAAAGTCTGAAAGTAGATTTGTGGCTTTCAGGCATGTCTTTGAGTCGTAAGCTAATATTCAACACAATAGGATTTCACGTAAGTTTCATTTTGTAAGTGAAGTGAATTACAATTTGAAAATGATAAGAAGGAGCCGACAACAGAGGAAAATTTCAAAAATCAAGTGTTGCTTTTAAACATTCTTCCGTATGAACATTTCTCATATTTTCAGGATTGAAAAGTTTCATTAAACTTAACTTCGTACGTTTGCTTCCATTCTTGCGATCGCAATTCGGACTACGTCCACTCAACCCATTCCTTTAAAATCTAACAATTCAACATTATGATGGTTTTTTAGATAATAATAATGAAGATAAAGATAATATAATAACATAACATAATATAACAATTATCAAACAATTTTCAAAATTTTAAAATTTGAATAATGGATTTGCTTGTCAATCTGAATTTTGAACATGATCATATAAAATGCAATACTGAAACTTCCATTAGATTCTGAAATGAACCATTGATAAACCCCCAAAATAAGTAAAATCTTTAGAAGGTTTATCTTTGCATAGAAAAGTTGCACTATGGCAAATTAACAAGTTAATGTTCATACAATAAAGAGGCAATGGTTGAAAGATAGCCAGAAGATTCCGCCCATCGTAACTAAAGAAGACAGACGGTAATAAAATTCAATAAAATTAGACTAAATAAATAAACACCAAAAAGCTTAAAAAAAGATTTAAAAAAAATTAGTTTGCAGGTTTTGTTATACTATTGATGATATTCAAAAAGTGAGAAAAAAGCTATGGGTAACTTATAAAGGGCTTTAATCAGAATGAAATAGATTTTCAGGAAATATCTGCTAGGAGACCTTCTGTTGTTGGACCAGTCTCTTTGACCTTAAAACAGGATTCAAACTATTTGCTAAAACATTAAAAAAGAAAAAAAAGTATTAAACGTTACGTACATGATTACATAGCATAGAAAATAGCCTTTGATACAGCAAATAACACTTTAACATAAATAAGCATGATTTCTAAGCTCAACCAAACAAGGGAGCTACTGTGCTTCCAAAAAGTTTGGCGGGTTACTCCTATCATTTGTGGAAAATCGATTTCAGCGTTTACTCGAACGCGACACAGGTCCTGAAAATGACGTATGTTAAAAATAAACATTATCTGTACAATCAATAACAGCTACAAGCGTTATAAATTATTATGGAGAGTAGCTTAATAAATACAATTTATGGTGTGAATAATTGTCCAACTGAGCAGCTCATACGCAATACAATGGAAAGATTCATGTTCAAATGTATTCAATTGAACAATGTTCTTGCAACACGAGCTGGTACAGTGCGTACCAATGCTGCCATCGCTGCTGAAGAGGGTACTTCACTGAGCGTGCAAATGAAAATGATTTGGAAAGTGAACAGCAAATCGTTTTTCTATGCTGATAAACCAGCAACTTTTGATAACTTGGAAGCTAACGTTTTACGCGTTATGCGCGAAATAAGGCCTACTTTGCTGGACAAGTGGTACGAAATTGAACCGATAGAATGGGCTTCCTAAGACGCAGTTGCGGTGATCATATGCCAAAAATTGTTTTGAAATACTAAATGCAATGGAATGCATCTATGAAAGTCTGGTCTCTAAAAGAACACCTCACACATACGATTTCCACAAAAAACCTCGATTATACTTTTAAATCATTTGCGCTTACATAATTTTGTAATCGCGTTGGGAGCTACCAAGCAAGAAAAGCCCAACAAATTGACAGCGATTTCAATGGCTCTTGAGTATTCCAGATGCAATCAAGAAACTCTCAGTCGTGAAATGTTTACATAACAACTCTTAGAGTTTCTTCAGGACCAAGAAAAGCTTCGCGCATAAACGTTAAGGGAAAATGCATCGTATCCATATGTTGGCATCAGAGTAGGTCCCTGTGGCTCAGTGGCATTATCTAAGCGTATATCACGATGAAATGTACGTTGCCAGGACTCGTTGCATCCATTGTGTGAGGAATCTTTGTCATCAATAACACCAATGTGAGCAGCAGCGTTGCTGAAGGACACATTTATTCGAATAAGTGCACATTTTGTGCGGGAACACAAACAGAACGCTTTATGATGTGCATGAAGCAGCTTCATATAGCTGGCTAGAATTTATGCGAATATTTCCTATATGTATTAAAGTACTTCTTCTTTATAAAATCGGATTAAAGACATTTGACACAAAAGTTTTGAGGTATTCAAGGGCATATTCAAGATAAGAGCAATACGAATTGATGTTATTTTATCAACATATGACTAAGATTATTAAAAATTCGTGCTGTTGCTTTCTACCAAAATATTTTGTATTTCCTCAAATACGTATGTCGGTTGCTACTTGCAACCTTCTTCAGTGTTTTGTACACAACTCGTCGTGTACAAAATATTTTGGTAAAAAGCAACAACACGAATTTTTAATAATCTTAAAACACCACCAAAAGACGCTCAAACCACCCAAATAAAACATAATACTCTTTTTTAGCGGATATTATGATAATATGAAATGAATGTGTTGTAAGCTCAATGCACGTATTGCTTTCAAATAAAACACAAAAGGACAGTTTGCTCGCTGTAAATAAAACATTCTTAGTAACCTTAACGCAGTGCATTTGGCGACACAAAAAAACAATAATCCATTGTTTGGGTGGAATGCATGGTGGCTTCCCGTGGACTCTAGGAGTGCTACTCACCCACAAATCCTGATTCATGCATTTTATTCATAGGATATTAATACTGTTGGCTCTTTGACAAGCAGGTCAAGCTCGAGTCAAGCATTCAAGCAAAACCCTTTAATGAAGCCTTTAAGAATTCATTTCAGTAGCACTCATAATGCTCAACCGTTTCGATACTTGGGTGCTTCCACAAAACAACATAAAAAGACATAAAGGACATAGCAGAGAATAGTCTTTTGAAACTTAGACAGGCAAATATGCGCCATGGAAGTGAAATACGCCTGAATAAATACATATAATGCAAATATTGCAATCCCTGGACGTTGTTAGATGCGCCACTAATTGCTGTCGGTGAAAGTAATTATGGCAGGCGTTCATAATTTTCATCGAGGGCTTAAACCTTTTAAGGCTAAGGCTAACTGCCCTGACACAATTGACATCCACTCCAAGTGAATATATTTGCCGATATTTAAACCAATTAAATGAGGCTCGTAGGGTCGAGAAAAGAAGTTATATTATTGGATTTGTATAGTATATTTTATGTTTTAATTTATTGTAGGAAATAGGTTCAACATTATGGAAACTAAGTAGGAAAGTCGCATGGATTTTTGGCGCCAATACCGGGAGTGAAAGAGGATTCAAAATCAAGCGCGTAATAAGGGTTAGTTTGAATTAAGCTGTTTTTTTGTGACTAGAATAAAAAATCTTTGGAAAAATAATATGTTTTGATCCCGCGTTTCAAGCGTCAATAAAAAATGAATAGTGCATAGTAAGCTTTAAAAATCTAGAGGCACCTGTACTATGCACGTGGATGGGACGTACAACGCAAAGATATGTTTATAATTCAATTCGATTTTCGGACCATTTACAATAACTTCCCTATATACCGGGAGATTAATAAATCAATTCATAAACAAACACATATTAAATTACACTCAACAGAAATCGCTATATTAACAAAATTCATACCAATTCAAAAATCAATTAATACACCAATGTGAAATCCCATCATAGCGTTCGACAGCTGTAAATTCAATTCAAGTGCAAAATTGGATTGGAAAGTTATCAAATGAAAAAGAGTGTACTTTCGCTCGTTCCACCCAAATTATAGCCGCCAGCCAAATAAGGTTGGGCCATTCGCACGTGCGATGATCAGTTTTCTTTCACCTGAATACACATCCACAATGATACTTTGGACGAGCGAGCTATCCAATGCCATCGGTTTTTTTTTCCAAACAACCCTAGAATTAAACTTTCTATTCAGCTGGTGGACATTTTTGGGGTAGGAAGTAAAAACAGCCATGCCTGTCCTAGGTGAAATGGACGCACAGCATCAACACGCCGGAAATTCATTTTCAAGGATCAATGGGTATTTGATGAGAAATCGAGGAAAAGCATTACGATGCCAATAACTTCAATTATGATGTCCTCGGGAAGGTGTTTAGAAAAATTGTTTCTCTTGTACGCAACGGAATGTTCAAAATCGTGTTGAAAATAGGGCGACAGAATATTACATTTTGAGGAGAATGTGATAATGATGTTACAAAGCACGCATACTGAATTGAGTTGTGTTTAAGTATTTACAGCAAAGGAATGATAAGCCGCTTTCGTAATTTCAGGAACGGACGACAATTTTTTGCCTAATAAGAAGTAAGGATGAAAAAAAGGAACTAGTCTGAGTTATCAAAAAAGTTCATTATCATTTAGTGCATTGTTACCTTGGACTTAGATTCTGTCAAATTTAAAATAGTGAAAATATGTATCACGTTTTGAAAAGCAAATGAAATGGACTTTTGGCCTAATGGGTTGTATTTCAACAGCATTCATGAACTTACTAGAAATAACTTAATTTTTAAATTCAATTAATCACTTTTTCAGTGACCAATTTCCAAAGCAATCAATATTTATATAATTTTGATTTCAAATATGAATTTAAAATACCAATAGCATTTACTGAGTTGAATTAATTTAATAGAGAATTTTCCAGTACTTACTTTGTTTTCTTAGAAGCATTGTATTCTCAGAGACATACTATTGGGTCTTATTTATTGGTAGCAATATTTTAGCCCAGTTTAGTCACCATGCAAAGTATTATTTAGAAAGAGTTTAGTAACATTTTCATCTTGACTTTTAATTACTTTTTCGAATAATCCCTGAAAGAATTGATCTTTAAGACTCTCGAAACCACTTGATAGGTGCGAACTTATAAATTGTTATCCTGTTTATGATGTGAAAAGAATGGTTGACTATCCTGGAACTCGATTTGTAGTTTCCCGCTACGTATACCTTTTTCTTTATTTTTTGGCGACGTCGTTTTTTTACTGTGCTATTTATGAAAGTTTTTTTTTACAATTACATTGGAAAGATTATCTTAGATTTTGCTGTTTTCAATTTTCATTAACTAAAACTTTGATGTTGTTGAAAAATCCTAGAATGTCTCACGAAGCTGAAATCACTATTTCTTTTAAGGCAAAATAGCCTTTGCTTAGATGTTTCATATGCTTTTGAAATACCATAAGCCATTTGATATGCTCTGAACTTTAATTTAGGAGAGTTTTCGCAGCTCATCGTCGGTTTTGACTTTTCTTTATAAACTTATTCATATATGGCTACCCCAGTTAATCTTCCACTTTAAACATGTTGTTTTCAATGTAGCTCAGTGTAGAGTTTCTTCACTATTTTCACATTGTTTTGAGAACAAGGTAGGTTGGATTGATATGGCGTTGAAGTTTTGAGGTTTTGGGATGATCAATTTCCTGCTTGCGGTAGGAAAGCCACACGTACTTGTCTTCATTTTTTGAAACTGAAAAAGTTTGATATACATTAGTTCACTAGTTTCGGAGTAACCATGATCACCGTTTTGAAACATTCACTTTTATGAAAAATGCGTTCCAAATTATAATCTTGAATTTTTTTATCATTTAGCACAAATCAATTTAAACAATTTGTATAAACATTGTACTTTAAAATATTAAAAAAAAAAAGGATTGATAGTAGAAATTCAGATACTGGGTTAAAAATCTAAAAGTTTCGTATATTGCTTCCTAATAAATTTACAAGGACATTTGGTATTTAATTTCTTGAATTCGGTGCTGTAAATCAAAAACCTGAATGGAATTTTATAGGCTGCCAAAGTTTGTATTTTATTTATTTTTATTAATTTGTTTTAAGGACAATAAAGAATTAACTTTTTCAATAAAATTGTTTTGATTTAAACATAAATCTGATTTTTACTTTGTTCATGATATAAGCTTTGAATTGAGTTTAAATTGCAAAAAATGCCTCAATAAACATTTTATCCCAACAGATATTTATACATTGTTCATCTTGCTACTCAAATAAAAAGGGTGCATACTATTAAAATGACCTTAACATTTTTTCCACTTAATTTCGGATATGGAACGTAAAGAGACTTTCTTGCAAAATACTTTCGTAGCATTGCAAGACTAATAGAAACACGGCATATCTTCAAGAGCCCCTTTCAATGACATCAATTATTTTGAAGGGGTTTCACAACCTTTATGACATTTTTTTTTTGTAAAGTCTATCTCTATTCTTTAACTTGAAAACATAATTTCATTTGAATATCAAATCAAAAAATGCATCCCGGCTACGTTTTGGTGGTTCGGAACCTTTGCAGGGTTTTTGATATTTAACTCGAATATATGGAAAAAAAGTGAACGATTTTTGACGACCGGATGGCAAATATAGATATTTTGCCAGACTTATTTATTTTTTATACAAAATATTCGTTTTAAAAAGCAGCTTTTACTTACATGATAAAACAAATTAGGTAATTTTTTTTCGTCTTGAATGCTGGCCGACTAAACAAGTCACAAAAAAGCAAAAAGTGTTTGAGATAATAAAACTACCATTCTTTTTTTTGTTCTGTGCTCGTTCTAAAAAAAATCGTGTTGAAGTTTAGCTAACTGAATTTTATTTTCAAATATTCAATCATCTTGAATATGATTTGTTAATCATACTTGACAACATGAAGGAGTTTCAATTCAAACTCCAAAGTCTTTTTAAAATATTTAATTCAAGTTATTCAGTACTTTTCTTTTAAATTAATCTACAACTAAAACTTCATAGTAATTTCTGCCTCCTTAAATCACCAATAAAAGTTTTCATATTCTGAATAGTTTTGATTACAATCTTTGCGTTTTGCAATTCCGAAAAAAAATATGACAAATATCAAGATGAAAATGTCTTGAAAAATTAGTCATGTCCACGTCGACAAAATTGTGACCAGTACGTGCATTTTCATATCTTTTGATAAACACAGTTGGATCATGAACTTCAACATTTTTATGAGCATTCTTCTTCTTTCAGATTTTCCACTGTCAAGCAAAGCGGACTCTGGCAAAAGAAAGGAAAAAAATTACAAATCGCTCCTTCCTAAGGCATACAGGGAATAGTGTGGGGAGAGAAAAGAAATATGAATGATAGTCGGGGACAAAGTGGCACGTTCAGGGCATTATTTAGCTGGCCTTTGTATTTGCATCCGTTCCTCGAATGAAGAAGATTAACTAGTAGAAAATTTCAGAATTAAAGAGAAAAATTACCTTAATGTAAAGCTTTCATGAAGTTGTACATATGTTGCCCTGAAAATCTTCATTAAAAAGTGCTACAAGGCTAATATTGTGCCAAGTGTGGAGTCATTATGGTTTTCAAAATGATACATTACGCTCATAGAAAAAAATTGAGCTAGCAACGCAAACTAAGAGACTAGCTGAACATTATAGTAAGGAATACTCTTTTACTTTTTTCGGCAAATGTTCATCCACAAAAATAATTTAAATCCCCACAAAGGCTTTGATAAGCTTGCTATTACACGCAGCCTGGACTATAATACTTGCTTCTCATACATCTTCAATTTTTATTTTGGATTCTACATTCGCGACTCATTCAGCCAACGGTGCACCACTAAACGTATTCAATTCTAGAGCCTGCTTCCCTGTCCAGATACAAATACAGACACTCTGCTCGATGCATCCAGGATGAATTCAAAGATGAAATACGTATTTCAGCAAAAGTCCTAGATTCACTTTGGCATCGATGTCTGTCCAAGGTGTGCAATAGAGATCCTGGGAAAATGCCAAGTCTGATTAAAGGATCAGACTGGAAAAGACTTAAATTCTAGTTTGCTCAGCATAGAGGTAGTCTTGTTGCATTGATAGTAGTGAACGGCAAATCTCATAATGGATCTGAGAAGTATTATCCCGTGGCCAACATAAAATAGATAAAGCGAGATTTTAAGGTGAGTTCCATGACTTTCTTCGCAATTGCTTTGCTTCGCTGGTGCCAATATGAGGAATGGTGAAATAATCTTGTAATAAAACGATAATCTGGACAACCTTGCTAGTAGTGTTGCTATCGTATATTGCATAGGTACATTTTCAGAAGGAGGATTTAGGAGTCTTGATTTAAATAATGAAATTATTTTGGTAAGTGCATAATTAATATTTGCAGCTAAACATTGATTCTGAGCATCAATATTAAGAGTTTAAAAGATACATATTGATCGGCTGAAAAAAACCGTGATAAAAAACAAACACAAATAAACATTTTAATAAAAAAACTTTTAGCGTTAAATAATTAGTTTATAGTAAAGCTTGTTAGATTTTTAGCTTTACTTCAACATTTTGATTTGCAAACTCGTTTTATGTGTGATTTTTGAAAATTTGATTATTTTTAGGCATGCAAAAAATGAAAAAAATCGATTGTATGTCACGTATTTATTAGCAAGAACTTTTTCTTTCTTCATCTGATGTAGTAGCAACTTGGTCTGTATTCGACGTAGGTTAAATTATAATAGTCCCATAGAAAACTAGAAACGACTATCTTAACAGATTTGGGAGTTCGATTTTCATAAATTTAAGTTTTGGTAACAATTATTAGGACGTCCTTTTTACATGTCAATAATGTGTTCAACTATCTGCATCATCATTTTATTTTTAAATCACCCAAAAAAAATTCTGCGGGTATTTTGCACTATGCGATCCTTTGAAAAAATCCTTACAGACTTTGTGCTTGTCTGTCTCAACTCTGTCTTGGTGCACTCGATTCAATAAGTTGGCATTATAACTACCGTAAGTTGTTATGTTTTCAGAATGCTGAAATCTCACCAAAAAATAGGGGCTTTACTTATTACTGTAAATTTTTTCTCATGTAAGTGTTTAAAAAAATTTTTTCCTTCGGTGGTCATTTTATTTTGGTTTTGGATCACAAGATAACATTCCGATACATTTATGATCACAATCCGAGGGAAAATATCCTTTACTGTACTTTACGATCTTTTGCATGTGCAAATTTATCAACAGCATTCTTCCAATTCCCTGTTTACAAATTTTATAGAAGTTTATGAATGCTAAAAGCAAGCACAACTTTATTCAAATTTCCTGTTGGTGAAACAACAACGCACCCAGACGAATTATGCAAGGAGCTTAACAAATTACAGCATGTATTTTAAAAATGTAACAGGTCACTCAATTACTCTCACAATTTTCATTCCTTTTTTGCAACAGAAATGTTAAATAAACAATAAAAGTATTATCACCCATAAAGAATTTTCGCTACAATAATTATTAAATAAATATTAATCGTTAATAGTTTATTGTCTTTTAGGACTTATTTTTTCATAAAAAAAATAGATTTTACAGTTAGATAACATATTTTTTCAAACTTGAAAATATATTCATTTGAAAGCTGAGCCCTTTTTCTACATTCAAGATAACTTTGGTTACTCTTTCCGAAAAGTTAAAGCCCCAAATTTTCGATTTTTTAATCGAGCGATAAAAAAGTTCGGACTGGTGGGCCAGGATCCGTCAATTGATCTCTAATAAAATAAATCGTATCTCGTCAAATAATTCACTTACGAAAAAACATATCAGAAAAAATTTATAGATAAATTCATCAGCTACAAATTTTATTTGGAACATTTTTGTGTATTTTCATCATTTACAGAATTATATAGAATTATATATAAAACAAAAAAAAAAACACTCAGTGATTTTCCGAAAAATTACAAACCTAGCAGTGTGAAGATTTTTTCATCTTAACCCCTTTCAACTACTTACATTTAAATTTTCTTTAATGTCGTTTTGTTGAAACGATCAATGTCGTTATTTAAAATAATATGAACCAATGTCCTATAGGATGGGAAGTTTTGAGCTTGCGATCGTACAATAAATATACATTGATAGGACAAACTTCTGTCATCCTTTTCGTTAGATTTTCTTCCAAAAACTACTTCTCCTAAAAATCACAGCCGTTTACCTTGGTTTCTTCATATGTATGTCATTCATAATTTGTGTAAAGAAAATTTGCTACACGTTATGTAAGTACAGCGTTGTGTTCAATTTGCAGCTTACATACGAGTATTAGTCATATTTGCAATTGGTTTTTATTGTATCTATTTTCCTTCGCTATTGTTGCTCAAAAAATGAAACACTCTTCAACTTTGAATCCAAGTTTTCATTTAAAATGCTTTCTATATTTTATGTATTTCCACAGATGTTTTCAATGGCAACACCAAATCAATAAAAACTTAATCAAAGAAACTCAGGAGCATAGCAAAACACTAGTAAATATAACAAATCCACCACTCAGGTATTTCATTGTGATCGAATCGAAGAACTTCATGATCTGAAATCTAGCATCCCTCTCGTCATATCCCAGAAGCCACATCATGCTGATTCATTTTCATTAAAGGATTTTAAAACATATACTGTATCTGAGTGCTAGTTAATCCATGTTCCATCAGAACCAAGGAAATTTCCTAGCACCGTAGTTGTAACGCATCTGACGGTAATATTGTAATACAGTCCGTAATTGATGACATGAATGTCTGGAGGATTTTCCGGCTCTACGTTCCAATAATTACTTTTCCAATATGTCATCAATTGGACATTTGCTGAAGTTAGCAATGTCGGGCTGGGTGTGAAATTAAATAGTGATTTTTCAATCGATTTTGTCGAGTGTGTCGAAGTTAACATTTCCTGTAAATTGAAGCTTCGTAGAAGCGTATCCGTTTCGGATAAATCTTCACTGCAGCAAACAGTGCTCGGCTACCAAGTGAGAAATAATTTTAGAAACGGGTTGTGGGTGTTTGGGAGTTTCAAGATGAGAAAATTTGTTGGTACATATTTTGTTCAAAAATAAAGGCGAATGTAGGGATCGTATGGTTTCTTCTTGATTTGATTATTTTGATTTCAATCTACCTCCTAGATTTTTTTGGAGTATATTTGATAAGCAGTTTATGAGTTTAATCGAAGTAGCACAAAGTGTTCCTTAAGATATTTCACTATTATTTTCAAAAAATTTGAATACGATTGAATTTAGATGAAATTTATGGGTTCCATTTTTCATTATATTGCTTACAAGTTAAAATTTGCAGACTTCGGTCATCATGAATTTACATAGCATTTAATTTAAATCTTAACTTATATATGTTATATCGTATCTGCTTAAAAAAATATTTTCCTATTTCGGACAGAAGATTCAAAGTGTGAAATCAGCTGTACTATCAATTTCTACAATTGTTTTATGGAATTGAACATTACTGAGGCTGTTTGAGATATTGCCGTGCTCAGGTAATAATAATATGTTGAAATGTGAGTGCTTCAAAGAAAGCGTCAATGACTTATTAAATTAGTTTGTGCTTCAACTTGTACAAAGTTAATTATGCAGTTTCATTGCTCGTAAGCTACAACCTAAAAAGAGTGTCTGTCATTCGGAGGCAAGTAGGTACCTCATAATTTTTTTTGCTGTAACTTTAGATACTAGATACTAGTTCAACGAACTGTTTTCTGAATTGAAAAATTGACGGATTTTTTAGGTTGCCTCTTAATATATTTCGGTTTAGTTTTATTGGTTTGGATTGAAAATATTTTAAATTTTTTTTAACTGCTACTGTTTCTGTGTTCTTTTAGATTATAATTTCACAAGATCGTTTATTAAATGCGCAAATATTAGAATACTCATTTTAAACTTGCTTACACGAATCGCTTAAGTTCCAAACAAAAACGTGAATACTAATCGTGAGCAAATGGGCGACCTACCCTAAAAAATACAATAGTTCACGAGAATTTGATTCTATTTAAAATAGATAATGAGATAATGTATTTATTTATTCGACAATGAATTGTTTTATTTGACCTAACGTCTAATGTTAATAAGGAGATTTATTGTTTTTTCAAATGAACATTGTTGAACGCGCTGTTCTGCTAATAAAGTATATGTAAGAGTATTTGAATGCAAATCAAAAAAATCACGTAGAAACGAAGAAAAACATGAAGTGAATTTTGATAAAGTGTCCGCAACGTTAAACACAGCGAATTAAGATAATTTTTATAAAGATGCTTCTTCACTCTTCAGAAAAATTTCATAGCATTTTTTCTGCTGCAAAATGAGAAAATTATGAATGAAGTATGATATCCGGTTTATAAAGACACTTAGCATATTTTTGTCGCTTGGATTTTATAGTGAATTTTTGTAAAAATTCAAGATGGGTGACAAATCATTTGCCCAGGAGACTGTTTTTATTGAAATGAAATCATTTGTTTTGGAACGTTATATAAATAAATAAACAGCTGACACCTATAATCATTATCAAAGTAATGACAAAAATTAGATCTTATCGTATATTACAATAGTTTGAAAATGAAGTATTTAAAATTAGTATTTTTGTTGTTGTTCAAAGTTGGCATTTTCTCACTAAACTGGTATTCGAAAAAATTAATGTTAGGGTTGATTTCAAAGGAATTTGAATATATGTTTATCTTAATTGATCTCTTATAAATTTAGTAAGTTTTTTATAGTTGAACAATAAAAATGTATTTAAAAAACATCAATATGAAACATAAAAGCAGCTGACTGCTAAAAAAATTTAATGAATACAATCAACGAATATTTTTCCCAATATTTCCGTAACCAGCAAACACCCAAGAGAAATCGGACATGGTCCATGTAAACTTAAAATATTTTCATAAAAGAGCAAGTCGTCTATGTGGAAACTAAGATATATGCGCACCATAAATTCAATACATTTGAGACATTTTGAAACAAAATATTTCACAAGCTATAACTAAAGTTCATTTAATAAAAATTCAACAAATACTCTATTTCTGTTCAATTTACAGCAAAATATTTAGAACGGCGAACATTTTCATCATATTTGAAACAAACTCCATAGTTTTCTGTTTTGTGAACTGATTTCCTCTTTATAGAGGTTTAAAAACCATCTGCTAGGAACAAATAACTGCAAATGAACTATTTAAATACTATAGGTTAGAATAAAATGAACAATTCTCCGCGTTTTGAACCAAAAGTTAGCTGATAATTGTTTTTTCTTATCTGTCGTTTAGGAAGTAAATATTAAAGCTTATGTTTCGAAGTAAATCATAAATTAACATAGGTTTTTTTTGATTAACCATAAATCTTCCAAATTTTTTTTAATTGCAAAGTCACGCGTTCGATTCAAATTTATTTTGGAATATTTACTAAATTTCTTAATTGTACCTACTTAAATTTTTGGTTTTTTCTTCTTAAAAAATACCTGATATTCATTTCTAAAAAAGTACTTTTAACAATGAATAAATTTTAGCTTCTATTTATAAAATAGTTTAAATTCAGCTTAAACTAAGCTTGCAAAGTACTGCAGCAGTCTCAAATCGATATACAAAAAATATCCTTTGAATCTAACCTAGTCAACATATTTCGTATTTGCACCCAAACATTTATGCTTAGTATCATATATCTCCTTCATCTTTACCATACGATTCACTTTGATCATACTAACAGAATAATCCTTTCTAATTACAGAAACAGCACTTACTCTCAGAGAACATGCGCTTTGATGTTTCAGCACATTAAACGTAAGTACTGTTTAAAAAGGAGATTTTGATCATTTTGGTACTCTTAACATCTCCTTAAATTTTTCGCAGCATTCATTTGGGAGATAGCTGTTCTCTAAATTCACTAGCTTGTGGAACCATGCCCCTAAAAAGGGGATCCACACAACATCAAGGACATCGCCCATGAAAGAGGGGTAGACAAGTATCTCTCAGATTCACTACCAACACGAAAATTTGCTCCTGAAACATTTATGGCGTAACGTTATCATAAACTAGAAACTTTCTGCACTGTGAAACATAGTATGCAGAAGTAGTCGGTTTTGATGCACTCCTGGATGAATTGCGTTGGTAGAAAGATTCCATGACCGTGTTTGAAGGATTTCTTCCAATGTGGAATCTGACACAGTTTTGAATCATTTTCTGGGATGATTATGTGTGTTTTTCTATTGAAGAGGTGTAAACTGAAAAGAAAACTGACATTCAATTTATATTTCAAGAGCAAATGGGGTAAACATGTTGGATACATAAAAACAACGGATGTTCTTTGTTAAAATGATACTCGTCAATATAAGAGATATTAGGTGATCCAAAAGTACAAATTTCAAAAGTGTTCCATTTTTCGATTGTTAATTGCATTAAAAACCATATCTACAGAATATTATTGAACAATATTTATTGGTGGTAGCACAAAATTGTTATCTCTATTTAGAATTTTTGGACTAAATCTAAAGTATCTAAAATAAAATAAATATTGGAATCAATTTTTGGAAATTGGTGTCAGCACGTGCTATAAGGAGTAAAATGCTTAAAATCGATATGATTTTTAAGCGTAAATATTCTTTGAGAATCGAAACAGTTCAACATCATTTGTAATTCGTAGTCAAAAATCAACACTAAATAAATTATTGCGAATTCAGAAAAAAGAGCTAAGTTTTTACAACAGTTTTTTAATTTTTCAGTATGATACAATTTCTATACATTCATTGAGAATTTTTTTAAGACAATCAGTATGAAACACGTAGTGACAATTAATGCAATATTTTTTCATGAAAGTGGTAGACATAAAAATGAATCGAAAACAATACAAAACAATTTATGAATTTTCCGTTTCTGTCAATTACTTGCGAAAACTATTTGAGTAAAATTTGATACATGTGGAATATAAATGCATCAGTATTCAGCACAGTCACTTTCTGTATTAAATATTCTTCATTTTTAAAAATTTATTCAATGCTTACCATCATGACATGATTTTTTGAAATTTGCTTTCAACCGCTGTTAATTTTAGTCGAAAAAGCTTTATAAATTAAATTTAAGTTTGACAACAATTTGGTTGTATTTTTTTCACTCAATTCTAAAACAATATATTAGTATTGTGTATGGACTTAGTTACAATAACTCTAGTCAAATTTCGAATGAGGTCAAGTACAATTTTTTTACGTTTTAGATGTATCAAATTGTCCTTCTGCACATGAATATGGCAAAGTATGAATTATGTAGATCATTTTCGGTAATTAAATGTATACCTCTCATTTCTTTTTGCAAACTTTTATCTTTTTCGTAATAAAGCCCAATTATTGTCGTTTTTTACTAAGTGGTTGAGTTCTTCTTTTCTTTAACAAAAGAATTCTCCAGATTTTCTTGATAAAGTCACTCCAGCACGCGCTCATTCCTTTCAAATCTTAAGATACCATCACATGGATCTAGCTACAATAAAAACGAGCCTCTGGTTGCCTATTACCGGAAAGCTGCACTTGATGTGGGCTTCTGAATTATTCAAATTTTCATTATCAAACACGTGAATGTCCTTGTGTAGCGTGTCTTTCATTGACATTGAAATTTTTTATTAAAACTATTTAAAGAGACTCACCTTTCTTTTGCTCGCTTCAAGGTTTCTCTTTATTTCTGGAATGAACAAATTAATAATTCCGTTTGTGTACGTTTCTGAAGAATAGTAAAATTTACGTATGATATTGTGAAAGAAAGAATAAAAGAGCACGACAACAAAATGACCTCAAATAGAATGTTGAAAGTGGTTTTGAGTGGATGAAAAGAGAACACGAAACAGACATACAAACCTCCATAAATATAAATTATTTCACAAAAAAACAAATGGCTTTTATCGTGTATTTTGTTTAAATAAGTGAAAACTTCGTTTTCAATCACGTTCCATGATGCTGAGTCATCATTCAAAGCTCGGAAGGATTTTATCATATTTTGTGAAGTCATTCCAAATATACTATATACTACTAAATACTATTTGGAAACACTTCTTGCATTAACACGCATTTTTAAGAGTCAAAAATAAAATAAATTCTTACGAGTTTATTTGAAACTAGCTATTTGATTTAGTTGCATGTTTCAAATCGAGAAGTATAATAATATGAGAATATCACTTTAAAGCTGAAAAATTGATTGAATTGAAGATTTTGAGAACATTAAATTCAGCTTTCGTGACAAGAATTCCTCATGAAATTAATTGAAGGACACCTTCAAATGCTAAGTATAATTTTCTCATTCCCACAAACTAGCATCCTATTTATGAAGCTCAATCACATTTGCCGATGGATTCCAACTAATTTATCATTTATGTGCTGTGATAAATTTAGCGCACTTCTATCCATCTGAAAAGTCTTCCGGAAAGTTTGAAACTACTGCTGATTATTATCCTGAAGATGCCAAGCAGCACTTTACATCAACTGTCCCGTTCGCTCCGTCTTTTGCTCCAAGTATTTCTTCGAACTTCGTGCGAAACTTGGCTCAACCATGACCATCCATCATAAATCTATTGCCAAACGTGGGGGAAAAGTTCTCCAACAACCAGGTTTATTGTCACCCGAGAAGAACAAGTTTAGGATTCGATGTTGTGAGTACACAACATCATTATCATCGCACTTATCAGCCTAAGTATCCATTGCGATTGGAAATCATTGAAATTTAGTAAACTCGTTTGATGTGATGGAGAAGAGCTACCACGTATTGTTCACTAAGAAGGCAATCAACTTCTTCCATAAATATGAGTTCCAAACTGCTAAGGAATAATCTACAAACCAATTAGTCAAGATGATAAATTTTGAAGTATTAATATTACACTTCTTGTGACTCTATAATTAATCTTGTTATGACTGTAAAGTTTAACACTTCTGTGCACAATTGGATAGCATAGAAATCAGTTATCGCAATAATAAATGCAAATTCTAAATTACGTGGAACGCTGAAAAACAGCTCCACTGATAATCGAACGTCCCTCAGGTTTGCGCAAACATTCCACAGGTTCACGGAACATTCCTCAGGTTCGCGCAAACATATCTCAGTTTCGCCCAAAGATAGTTAAAGTTTGTGTGAACATCTTTGAGGTTCGTGCGAACATCCCTCGGGCTCGCGCGAACATCTCGCAAGTTTGCGCGAACAACTTTCAAACCCGAGGGAGGTTCGCGCGAGCATCCCCCAGATTCGCACAAATATCTCTCAGGTTTCCGCGAACATTATTTGAACACTATTCAAGTTCGCGCGGACATCACTCAGGGTAGCGCGAACATCTCTCAGGTTCGTACAAGAAGTGATCATATTTCACATTTCCATCGGCAAGTCAATAACAAAGTTTAAAAAACAGTGCGGCAAAAAACTAACGCCCTATATTTTTACAAATTTTAATTAAGTTGTAAACTTTCGCTAACTGGATGTAATTCAAATGCAACACAGCAACATCCCTAATTTTATAAAAATGTTCAGGAATATTCTTCATATTTTTTGAGTTTCATGAGCGCGGGTTATTTGAAAAATCAAAAGGAAATTTTTGAAAGAGTGGAGAATGATTGATCAGTTTTATTCCTGACAACTGTGAATGATGGCGTTTCTGAAAAACAAACCCTTCGAGATTTCAAATCGAAAAATATTTTTTGCCTTGCTAATTTTGCTAGAAATTATTTTATATTTAGTTTTTTATTGTTATTCACTTAGCAGCCTAAGTGGAAACATATAAAAATAAAAAAGAAGAAGACAAAAATAAAGATAAAATTGCAAAGAAATAAAATTACACAATTTATAAATAGAGCTGTAAAGTTATGAGAAATTGGAAAATAGAAGTGAAAATGAAAAGTTATATGCAAAACGAAAAACGAATTGTAAAATGAAATTAAAAATTTAGCGATTCATTGCAGCCAGTATTTTTGTCCCGAAAATAACTGACAAATGGGCAAAAGGACCAATCGCCAATGTTATGCATACGTTGCAGTCGAAACAATGGCAAATAAAAGTATGAGTTAGTGCACGGAAACCGAATTTCAAAAAGGCCGTTCGAACGGAAAGGTCTTGAAGAATCGCAAAACTTTAATGTAGTGAGCAAGTTAGCGAATTACTGTATTTGTAAATAACTTAAATTACAAAAAAAATTCTTCCTCCATGTGTATGTCTGGCGTTATTATTTCCTCTCAATCCACCTCACCCAAAGATGGCGGTTCATCTAACGTTTGCAAAGTTGTAAGCAATGCAAATCAAATAAGTCTACTTGTTACAGATATAACTTAATTTATTGCTACAGTGTATTATCAAAATACGGTCAAACCGTTTTCCTTACCTCTAGTACAAAAACAGAATGCAACCGAGTGATTTTCAAAATTATGGTCCGTCTCTCTAGGACGTACCCTAAAGCAGACATTGATTGCAGAATACCACATCCTGAAAAGGCGAAACCAGAAAAGAAACTATAAATCATTATCAGTGATATGTAAATTGTTTCACTTTGTAATACTTTGTCAATCATATACTACCAAGAAAACTTAACGCACTTCGTTTTCTTTGCTGAAGGGGTTACATAGGTCTTGAAGAAAAAAAACAACTTTTTCAAAAAATTGTCTTTCAAAAACCAAAAATTTCTTATATTTGACATTTACACACATAAATGTTTAGCATTTCAAGAAGTTGTAAAAAAAAGTTTTCAGCTAAAAACATTGGAAATTGTCAATTTTCCTGCAGTTTTCCTCGTTCAACCTTTTTATGCGCTAGGCAGAGTATTTTGGTGCAGGTTCATCTCAAATCAAAAATTCAAAAATTGTCTGATAGTTTATGCCCTTGGTTTTTAATTGAACGAAGGAATTGAAAAAATGAAATTTAAAGTTTTGAAATGAGTTTCATTGAATTTTCGTCTCATATTTTTTAATGTTTCTCCGATTCTCAACGTTTTTAAAATAATTTTTTTCCTATAAAACAAAAATGAGTCAACCGAATGAAAATCCCTTCGTTCAAGCACGAGCTAATACTATCAAGAGGAACTGTGCAAAGTTTCGGCAAAATCGGTGGATTCGTTCTCGAGAAATCGTGGCTACTGCACGGAAAAACATAGTTTCGAGAAAAACGCGTTGAAAGTTTTTTTTACCGCGATTTAATAAATTAAAGCTATTTTTTAGCGACTTACATCGAGTCGTCGATTCCAGGTCCATACAGTAATTTGTTCAGTAGCGTACCCAGGATTTTGATAAGGGGGGTTTATATTTTTGAAGTCTTAACTAGGTACGTTTGCTAGTTCTTCATTGTAAATATGAAGATATAATTATGTAATCATACTTTTTCACCGGTCAAAGTTGGAGTCCTCCAAAAATAATTCTGGCAGACTTTAGCCCGATTGCATGTTTGGTTTCATTTACTTGAATCATTCATGATATTTTCATTCAAATTATAAAATTATGCGCTTGACGTGTGAAAGAATTTACACTGTATTTGTAGACTTCCCTGGAACCGTAAAGTGTATATGCATGTTTGCAAGTACATATATTGAAAAGCCTTCAATACCTACAGGCTAGAAAAGAAAGCAACTAATGAAGTAAATGCCGTGGGAAAGTGAAACTGTCACTAAGGACAGACAGAGTATTATCGTAATCAGGGCTGGCTAAGCTTGTTTGCAGCCCATGCAGGGAAGCAACTCTGCGCTCTCAAGCAAATTTGTCGTCATTTCCACGTAACGCATGAGGTAGAATTTTTGTACTCGTTTTTTTCTTAGTGAGGTGTCCCCAATAGGCCTAATCCTCAGATTACAAATCATATGACAAAATAAAAGCAATCCAATTTTTGAGGGTTCTGATCAAAGATAGAAAGAAACATTCAAAAATATAACAGTTGCTACTAAGATATGGGTGCGAATTAAATAAATTACACTTTTCTGGAATTTTACTTCGAAAACTTTCAATCAAGTGACCATATTCTAATGTTCCTACCAACTCTTTATCTATATATAAAATTGCTAGGCTTCATACAATAAGTGAAAGATAACGGCACACACGGATCCAATTTGTGCAAACTATGCCCGTATCACCCCTAGGTGAGATCTCTAAAGCACCATAGGCCGTAAATCAGGCCCATATGGGTTTTACTGTGAAATAGATGAAAGATCTAATTGCGTAGAGATACCGAATCTCACTCAACTGCCACGTTCAAGAGTCTCTCGGCGAATAATTGTTAAAGTGGGTTACTTAGTGGTTAACGCTAGTTCAAGGCTCCTTGTCGACAAATAGTTTTCGGGAATGAGATTTGATGCCGCACTATCATTTCACTCAGCTGTGAATGAGAACCTGAATCAAATCAGGGTAATAATCATGGGTGAGCGTGTTCCTGACCACTTCACATCCTAATATTCTATTGGTCAAGTAAATGAAATAACTCTAATATTGCCTGAAGGCCCAATTATGGCGGTTGCGCCATCGATTATTATTTTTAACCAACCTCTTCGCAGGTAATGACGACGCCCTATGTAAATATGCTTGAGACGTATAGTTCATAACATTCGAATCTTCGAATTTTCTAAATTTACGCGACGTGATCAAAGTTTTAAACTGCCGATAATGATACAAACTTAGTATTCAAAACTCATTTAAAGTAACGGTGAGAAACAGTGAAAAATGGGATTCAAATTTTATGTCCAAGCATAAAACAGAACCCTTCGCCGGATAAAATTATAGTGAAATATCTAAACGACGATTTTTTTTTCATTAGCTCATTTAACACATCTTCTGTAGATGGAGTGAGATCTCTATGAATATTTAGAAGTGCCAATCCATTGAGCCGTTCATTGCTGGTGGAATTTCGCAAGTATGTTTTTGGTCGTCGTAATGTTGGAAATGATCGTTCGTTTCTACACGTAGATACTGGGAGAACAGCCAATAATTCTAGCAATTTCAATATATTCGGCAAAATGTTTGAATTACACATGCTTAACCCATCTATGATCGCTTTTGGGCGGTTTACTATTTCAAGATGCCCTATCTCTCTGTACCACAGAGTCAACTTAGCATTCAATTCTTCTTCAAGGGGGGGGGGGGGTTTGAACCCGTAAACCCCCCCCTTGGGTACGCCACTGAATTTGTTCACCCCATTCGCGATGTTTAGAGCATCCTTTTGTTGTTGTGATGTTTGATGGAAAAGAAAGGAGCTGATTTTACGCGGTGGAACTGCATGCGTACGTATATAATAAGGCAGTAAGGCAGAGCGCACGTACCCACCACGCGGTATTCAAATCTCTATAGCTCTAGTAATATTGCTCAAATTTACTTGAAATTTGGTGTGAATACTCTTGAAGTACTATACTTTCATATTAATTGATTTTTTGAAAATACAAGACCTACATATGTAACCCCTTAAGGGATTAGGGTTTACCCGATGCACAAAATAGATGAGTTTTAAGAATTTTTGGAGTCGTGTCTCTAATATTCTCAGCAAAACAAAAGCATAGAACTTTCTACTTCTCTAATTTACCACTCAACGGTATACAAATGTCACCTTTTTTGCGTTTCTGGCATTCGGTATATTCTGTTGTACACGCGAAATTTAATCTGGTTATATATTTTTTATCTCTTGTAGAAACCATTTTATTTTGAGAGTGCTAAATAAATGCTATTACAGGATATAGCCGTCTGTCAAGTTTTATCAAAGTCTTACAAATTTTAATCTCTTTTAAAATCAAATGTGTTTAACATATTCAATTACAGGTCATATAACTATCAATAATAAAAGCTCCGTCCATTCAGTCGTGTTAATTTATTCACTTTGCATTTCATCTGCACGTTAAGCAAATATTATTTCGCTACATGTTGACCTCAAAACCGCTTAGCTGGGATTCAAGTGGATGTTGAAGGCACTCAATAACCTCGTTTCGCTACACTCATATCGATTTTGATTTACGAGCAGTTTAAGAACTTATCCCTTGCTTGGAGCGCAATCAATATGCCTGGCCAATATGGACTTTATAGGTTTCAACGTCGAGCGCTCAATTCCCGAAGTAAGGATATACATAGATTGAAGCAGAACAAGTCCTGTAACTGACTTCAGTTTTACAAGCGAGCATTATTTCACTGTATTGTTGGCGTTACGAGCTGCCTTTCACAATGAATCTTTCAAGCAAACGCTGTGTATTACAGCACAATTCCACAAGGATGTACGTTCTGTGAAGCTAGCTAAATATTTGTCTTTGCTAGCTGACTGAATGTAATGGAAGCGTGACTGGTGCGGCGAAAGATTGAGTATAAAATTAAATTGTCAGTCCGAGTATATTTATGCATTATAAGATGTATTGAAATGATTTTGTGGTGGAAGAAGCAACTAAAAACAATATTGTTCATCAAGAAAGGAGACTTATTGAAGCCGGTTTACAAGGTGCAGCAGAGTAAGACAGCCATAAATCGTAAGAAAAATATAGGCTTACTTTTAAGTTATTATTAAACTAAAATCGACACGAAATCATTTCGAAAATCTATTTATCACTGCGACTGCAAAACTTAGAGCATAATATCAATAAAACAAAAAATTGAGATAAAAATATTGGCAAATATTTTATGACGTATCAACCGCTTAACATATGATATAAATAAATTACATATTAAAACAACATATGTGTTGAAATAAGTTTAGTGTCGTAAATTTTTTGTCGAATGCACTATCCTGATATTTATCAGTCCGGCTCCATGTTGGCTGCATGGGGTGAATGAAAAGAAAGAGTTCGCGGACGACAGTTTTTCACCTCGTTGACCTCCTGGACAATGTAGACAACCTGCGTTGGTGGTACGTATATTATAAGTAGCAATTGCTTGTGACTTTGGTATAATTGTGAGGTTAAGTGCAAAACCGCTTAATAAACATATAAATTCGGATGTAATATACCGCTGGTAGGCTCACCAAAGTTTTACGAGTTCTGCCTTCACAAGCGAACCAATCGGGGATTTCATAAGAAAATAAACGGAAAGCAGCACGAAAGTAGCCTCCCTTTTAAAATTCAGTGCATATTAGCGATTTGGACAATGTTTTCCTCTGAAAAAAATCCCCTGGATGATTTCACTGGAACTGCTTTCGTATTTCAAAGCATTTATTTTGTTCATATCAACACTACTGTTTCTCAAGGCAAAACGCAATGGATGCATACAATCGAAATTATTCATTGAAGGTGGTTCCCATTTTATTTTCAGTGGGAACCACACCAGGTACTCACTACATTCAGCGCATACTCTCCTATCCTATCGGAATGTCAAGGTTACGCTATCGGATCATACGCTTACTAAATTGTCGCAGTGCTTTATTAACTTCCCAGTATATGGGAAGTTCTTGTAATCGCCTCGAAAATCTCAATTGAAATTTTCAACATTTCTTTACGTTTTGAGGTCTTTAGAGTATATATAAAGTGTTTTTAGAAAGAAGTATGTATGTATGTGTGTGTGTGTGTGTGTACGTACGTACGTGTGTTCGTAGACAGTCTTTTCTACGAGCATAGCTCACGTAAATGACGTTGTATCGGCTTTGTTGAGGTGTCAATCGAAGCGTCTTTGCAATTTTAAGAGCTGATAAGTTTTTGGAACACTTCGGTCGGAGGGGTTTGTTGTTTTGACCCTTTAAAGGTCATTTCTGTCAAGCGGTATATCTCGCGAATAGAACATACGATTTGCACGTTTAAGGTGTCAATCGACGCGTATCTACATTTTTGTGATTCTATTGAATTTTTTTTTCAATTTATTAGGAAAAAGTGCAAAAAATTACGTTTTTTTCAAAAACAATAAATTTTTAAAATGTTTAGCACAACACTGTTATAAATGTTTATAAAATTTATACATTCTTATCAATCTTTGAAGAGAAACCAGCAGAGCTTTTTTCCATGATTATAAAAAAATCTAAATAAAAAATAAAAAATTCAAAGTTTCCATGTAAAAAGGGTTCATACGAATGATATTACTTTATATCTTTTACTCTTGATAATTTGTTGCAAAGTCAATCAATGTTCTATAGTATTTGCATAATTTGAGCAGATTTTGAATAGTTTTCACAGTGTTTTAATTTTAATAAAAAAAACTGCTTAAATTTTGAAAACCAACAAAATTTCTATCAAATTTGCATTTGTAGTTATCAACTTTTTGAATGGTGGAATATTTTGTAGTCAATACTTTGCAGGATCATATGCTTTAAAAAGCTTTTATCAAATAAAAAACATTAATTTTAGAATAGTTTTTGGTTACACTGATGAAGAAACAAGTGTTCTGTTTCGAAACATCGATGTCTGTGTATTTAATTTAAAATAAAAACAACGAATCAAAAAGGAAACTTACGTTTATCATTTATTTAAAAAAAAATAGTTTTTAGTAGTTTTGTTCTAAAGTGTGTGCTGTAAATTATAGATTATCAGATATATAATAAAACATTGAAATATATATTTTATGAAGATTTGTTAGGTTTTGATGTTATCTCATTTTGATTAGAAGCGCTTCTTTACAAAGTCATCTTTTTTAGTATATAACGAAAACACGAACTAGCACAAACTTTGAGGTCATATAGTTTTTTGTAGGATCAATCATTTCAAAATGAACACTCATTCTAATTTTTATCCAACATCTGAAAGAAATTTTTTTGCAAAAATTTATCAATTTGACTGTAATATTTAACTTGTTTCTGTCTGAACGGTTATCGTTCGTAAGCCCGTCCAGAATAATGATACAAAATTGTAATTTTCACTTTTTATTATAAGATTTTCAACAAATATGACCGAAGTCAGACACCCTATTTGATTGTTGAAAAATAATGTTTATAAGACATACTATCACTGTTTTTTTGATGTTGATATTTTCACTACAGAAAAATAGAAATTTAGTAATTTTCATTTGATTTGCATTTGATTATGACAGTTTCTTTCAAAAATTAAACATAAAGTACCCAAAAAGTCTTACGGATGTTCGGTCTAAAAAATAATTACTGCAAAATGGCATTCAGCGTTTTTTAGACATGAAATCATTAGATTTTTCAATCGACGACGAAAATTTTTAATTGAGTTTCAAAAATCTAAGTAAAATATATAGTTAATTTTCAGTTTCATCTAAAATACGCAATGAATTGAAATAAGTTTATTCTTTTCTAGACTGCGAGTATATTATCAAATCACTATTAAAAAAAGGTTATTAATCATCCATCATTGAAACAAAAATGTGGAATCCATGGAGAACTCGTATCTTTAAAAATCATAAAACTGGAGTCATTTTTCATTCTGTTCATCTTAATTCTTGTCATTACCTGTAATATCTCTTGATGAATGAGCGGAAAATGCACTTCGTCATATTTTTAATATAACTAGCCGTCTACGTTATGAAATTCCGTTAAAGAGTTGGAGTTACAGGACTTTCGAAGCGTAGACAGCATCGATGCAAAACGTTAACGTCGTCCTGTATTTTGCACCATACGGTTCATTCCTCATTTCGTAAACACGATAAATTATAAGCCAATGCAACAGACTTATTGATGCAGTTCTAAACATATTCAATAGGCTCTTAAATATTTATTTGCATATATAAAAAATCGCAACAAATATCTGCAATTTTTAAACGATTTCGCGATCCATTCATGATTTTCATTGAATAAATCCTCTGGCTTCAATTTTCCCAATAATCGCTTTTTATACACTTCACGTCCATTTGAATATAATTGGTTGAACAACCTATCTATACAGTATAAGCGTATTTCAAGTGTCAATCTGCATATCCATGCATTCAACATGACAATGTCCGAACCCATCTAAAAAATTAATAATGAAAAATTTTCACTTTTGAAATATTTTCCGGTTTTCCAGAGCCCGAAAGGCCGTATTGAGTGCATACAATTAAATCGGGGATCTCTCGCACTTTCCCTGATTATTATTTCCACTCGCAGATAATTTTAGAGGCTATCATGCTGGCCAGCTATGTGGGCCGCATACATATGTCCGTTGGGTGCAGCATATATGCGATGTTTGTGGAACATTTTCCCACTATATGGACATATCGTGTGTCGTGATAAAAACACAACAGTGCTACCGTTGCATGTGCTACGTGAGATAGTTGGATTAAATGGAAATGCACCAGGAATGGATCGTATCCATGGAGTGAAAACGATAACGGTCAGTATAACCGAGAACATACATACATACAAATGAATAAACAGCAACATGAACACAACCAATATTGATATTCGAAACCTAATAAAAGTAAATTAAATTTACATTTTTTTCCGAACGCGAGGAAAGTGTTGTACGTGCTTTTTGGATGCCATCGGTAACGGGCAAGTCAAGCAGAAAATTTATTTTTCTGGTGGAACAGAGTCGCTGCGAAATTTCATTATATTTTCTTCATTGCAGTTTACACATGTAGTGTGATATCCAAAAGGGGTTGGGGCGGATTACCAAATTGATGGAGGAAACATAAATTATTTCACCGATTCTGTTCAGAAGAGAAATTAGATAGAAACTTCCGAGCACCTAAACAATCCTCGGGACACAGTAGTTGGACTCCTACAAACAAGCATCTATTGCACTGCGGTATGGAAGCATGCGTTTATGTAAAGTTCCCTTATAGATTTTGTTTATTCTTTGCGGAGCGTTAATTTAAAAAAGTCTCATGGAGTTTACTGATAGTTGCAAAGTTGTGATTTTGATTATCAATATCAATCGATTTCTACGTAATGAGAAAAATCCTATCATGAATAAAATGCACAAAATGTGTCCGACAATGTATAACCAATCTGCATTTAACTCTGAAATGAATCCCGATAGTCAACGTCTTTAATGTTTACAAATATCTTTTTTTATCTTCTTTATTTTGCACAAACTCGCACTTCTGGAGGACGGTTGTTTGAAAAGATGTATTTTCTGGTGAATGCTCTTTTCTATTTGAATTTTTATCGAGAAAATTGAACAACCATTCTCAAAAAAAATTGTGTATTGCTTCGTGCTTAAGCTTTTCATTATATGTTTGAAACCATCAAACCATCAAAAATTAACGAATTTGTAAAGTTAATTCCAATGCTTCAACAATGAACTCCAACAAAGGATGGAGGTGTATTGGACCTTTGTATTTGTCCTTATATTTTTTTACTCAAGGTGCTATTTTAATATCGACACTTGACAACAGATCGTTAGCAAACATTTTGGCAAAATTGAGATGTTAAATTTGTTGAATGCAGTTTTTATTTCTTCGTCGACTGAACAAGATTTTATTTCGTGATAATCATTTTTAACTTTCCAGTATGTACTTGTGATCTTGTGATCGCCTCGAAAATCGAAATGGAAATTTTCAACATTTCTTTACGTTTTAAAGTCTATAGAGTATATATAAAGTGTTTTTAGCAAGAGAGATGTATGTGTGTGTGTGTGTACGTATGCACGTACGTACGTCTGTACGTTCGTGGACACTTTTTTCTACGAGCATAACTCACGTAAACAAAGTCGTATCGACTTCGTTGAGGTGTCAATCGAAGCGTCTTTACAATCTTAAGAGTTGATCAATTTATGGGACACTTCGATAGGGGGGTTTGTTGTTTTCATCCTTTGAACGTCATTTTTGTCATGCGCTATATCTCGCGGACCAAACATAAAATTTGCATGATTAAGGTGTCAATCTACGGGTATTGACATTTTTGTGATTCTGTCAAATTTTTAAGAAAATCCTTGGAGTCGTTTTTTCATTTATTGAAAAATAAGTGCAAAAAATTGGGTTTTTTCCATAAACACTGAATTTTTAACCTGATTTGCAAAACACAGTAATCAATGTTTATAAAATTTATATACTTTTTCACATGATTGCGCAAAAAATTAATTAAAAATAAAAAATCGTTAAAAGTCATCATGATTTTCAAGGTAATTTTTATCATTCACTATATCTCACGAACCAAATATGATATTTGCATCATTAAGGTGTCAATCGACGTATATTAAGATTTTTGTGAAGATTTTAATTTTATAAAAAAATCTTTTCAGCCTTTTTTTAATTTAATAAAAGAAAATGCGAAAAATTAAGTTTTTTCATAAAAAATAAATTTTTATCCTGGTTTGCACAGCTCAATAATGAATGTTTATAAAATTGATACATTCCTATAAGTTTTGAAGTGAAACCAGCCAAACCTGTTTACGTGGTTCTGGAAAAAAAACTAAATAAAAAATAAAAAAGTCATTTAAAGGTCCTATGCCAAAAGGTTCATACGAATGATATTACCCTATATCTCTTATTCTAAAGACTTTGTTCTAGAATCAATCAAAGTTTATTAACATATGGATAATTTGAGCAGATTTTGAATAGTTTTCATAGTATCGTGTTTTAATTTTAATAAAAAAACTGCTTAAATTTTGAAAACCAAAAAAAAAATCAAGTCAAATTTGTCGTAATTAACGCTTTGAATGGTAAAATGTTTTGTAGTTTATACTTTGCAAGATCATATGCCTTAAAAAGCTTTTATCAAATAAGAAAATTGTAGTTTTTAGTAGTTTTATTCTTTAGTGTTCGTAAGATTTCATTTACTTCCTCCACATACAATACATTTTCCTTTTTTACTTTTTACACGCAATTAAACCGATTATTGATTACATATTCAATGTTTTTCAAGATGAACTGAAAAGAATAAATATTTATTAGTCTCATTGATGTAAAATCGTGAAAAAATACAACATCGATATAGAATAACAAATAACGTAAAAAAGGCTTTGTAACCTGCCCCCCTCCGATTGATCCACGTGAATACTCAAACATACCAATCCACCAAAAGCCTCACGTAGTAGATTATATGATCGATATTAACTCATTTCAATTACTGTTATGAGTACCTCTCATTATTATTATTATTAATATTATTATTATTATTCAAAGTAGTATTAATTTCATAAATATTTTTGTGCTTAATGTTTTTAATATTTATGTAGATATTACTGGGAAGTTGACCGTGTGGACCTCAAGGGTTGCACCTCGCGACTTGTTGCGTTAAAACGTTCCATAAGTGCTGCATAGCCATTGTATCTGTTCTATCACATCATTTTACATTCGAACACCAATAATCATTTCTTATTTTGAAGCTGATCTTAAAACAGCAGATAATATGCAGAAAATATTCGTAAAAAACCTTACATATGGTAAGGAATAAGTAATTGAAATCTTTCGACTCCTTATGATGTATGAACTCCAAAATTTGACATGATGATCCCTGAGTAGTTAATAAAGGCTTTCTTTTAAATATGTTCATTTTTTATCGATCATTCGATCGTTCTGAAGTCAAAGATTTCAGAGGTGAAAACTCGAAAATATTGTACTTAAAAATGCTGAAAAAGTTTTAAGACCAATTTTTTTTAATCAATTAACTTTTTAATTGTAGAATCCATTCCAACGCTTTCATTTAATAAGGGATGATATCTGTTTGAATTTTTTGGTTTCCTTAGTTTTTTTTGACTAAAATAGCGTAAAAATATTTCGTCACTAAAATCCATAAAGTTGTTATCAATCAATTTCTTTTAACCAATTGTCAAAGCTGAATTTTCTAAGCATTTCTGATCCCTCCGAAATCATGTATTGGACCACTCGTTTTTGCAGTAAAACTCAAACAATTTTGATCAAAATGATATGAAATTTTAAGTTCAGCTTCTCAGATAGATTGTTCACACATGGCACACGATTTATACGATTGATACTGTTATTACTATTATCAATCAATATTTTATGAAGTCGCAGTGTACTTTCATGACAAAATGAAAATAAGATTTTGTAATTTTGTTCTAAATTCCGATATTCATCACTTCTTCTGCAATGCCGATTGATACTTTAAAATAAGTGATTGTAGTTCAAAGTTTTGTAGACTGCTTTTTAAAAAAATATTTGTGTTGATTCAACAAGATTAAATAAATGTCTGAAACTATTTTTCGACTGAAATCCAGGAAAAGTCTTATTTTTTAGAACATAAGCCCTGAACATACGTTTTGATGATTAGGTTTGAACAACGGAAAATTTACAAGTTTCCAGTTTATTTCGATCATCCAAGAATATTTCATGTTTATAAGAACGAATTAATTTTTCGCAAGCAAGCGTAGAAAATTTCATTTTCGAAATATTGGCAATGAACATTAACAACAAACACATTTGCGTTTTTTCGGGAATGTACTACACAAAATACCTTTTCTGCAAAATGATTTTTTTTTGATCAAATACAATTTCGCAGCGTTATAATAAACAAAGACAAGTTTTACCACAAAATCAGATCAGAAGAAGACTTGAGGGCGTAAACTACCCAAGTTGTTTTATATCATCTTTCAAACAAAAGCATGAGAAGAATGGTTAAACAGCCGATGGCTTCAACTCAACACAATCATCTGATTACACTAATGGGATGTTGAAAACACGGTTGAAAAGAAAGTAAAACCAAAAAAACCTAACTACTGGAAAATTCTGAACCACAAAGTTGTTGTGATAGTAACCAAAATTTTCATTACAACTATCAAATTTCGATACGGTCCAGAGCTTTGAAAAATACCGAAGTCAATTGCCTTACCAAAATCAGGCTAACTACCAGAGCAACTTACATTTTGCAGACGGCTGATCTTACTTCTACCTGTAATATCCTCACTGTTTGGCCAGGTGATCCATGAGCATCTTACTTGCATTAACTTAACAAAATCTGATGTCAAAATTGTATGATCTTTCAATCCGAGTAAGATTTGTCCATTATTAACATAGTAATTATTTGCACCGATCTTGCGTACATATATTGTTCATCTGATTTTGTGCAATGAATTCTGAATTACCAGATTTAATCACCCCAAACAGAGCAGAAACGTTACCAACTTTATAAATTGTTCAAGCAAAGTTAATTCGATAAAAACTTGTAGAGCCCATAATCCTAAGTATTTTACTTCCCCAAATAAATCAACAATATACGTGAAATTTATATCTTTATTTGACGATTGTCATCTCATTCTTGTTACTAACTTAAAACAACAAAACGATGGAAATGTCCATGAAAACCTCACTTTGACCTTTCACTTTTGATATAAACATCACACGAACTGAACCGAATTCAACAAAAGGAAAACTTCATAAATCATCCAATCTGCAAAAAAAAATATTTCCCATTTTCCTCCTCGAAAAAGGCTAAAACCAATTGGATAAGAGGTGTATTAGTATCGGGCAGCCAAAGTGATAGACGTTGTGTTTGGTCCGGACCATTCATCTGTATTCTGAAACGTTACCCTCGTCCTGTCGATTTGATTCGATTTGATTCAAATGCGTACTTTTCTCTTTTCTTTTGTATCTTAAGTTGCTTAACGAAACTTCTTTAGCAGCAACTAAACAAAAGACGGGAAGTTTCTACATTATTTCGAAGAGTTATTTCGGGGAAGAGAAAGCAATTCCGTCCGCATGGAATACTTCATCATATTTTCGTTTGATAGGAAAACATTTTCTTCTCCATAAGTTGTTTTGGATTCCTGAGTCAGAGGTCAATACGTCTTGCATCTAAATAGGGTGTGAAGTACAGATGGATGGGACGATGGTCAACTGGGATACTAAGGAACATAGCATTGGTTTCTCACGACTAGTCTGGTTGTGGATTCATAAATGTGATGATAACAATTTATATGACTTATGTATCCAAACAACCACTTTTGGATTTTGAATTCGTAGCGGTTCTGATCTCAGCATAATCTATTAATAATTGAAACCTTTAAAGTAAACTTTGCCCGTTCTTCTATGTACTGTCCCAGATAGTGTTTTCAAAGCTGTCGTTTTCATGATTCTTAGCCGAGCAACTTTTCTGGCTTTCCTGGCCACGTTAACACCTCTCAATGAAGAAAAAAACGTTACCAAACAACGTTGCCTACCAAGAGAGTTTTTTTCACGGGAACAGTAGCGACAAAAGTCTCCACGGCCGTTTCAGAAGAAAAACGATATCCCATTTAAGGTAGGCAAAGTACAACGTGAAGGCATAATGGCAGCGCAAATTTTACTTTAGCAAACTTACAGCAACTGTCGCACTTGTGTAGTCTAAGCGAGTTTGTTGAATGTGTTGAAACGGAAAAGTTGAAAAGCATCGCTAATCTCCAAGGAGATTTTAAGTTACTTTTAAACTTTTCTTTTTTTCCGTTCACTTCGAAAAACTTTGCAGTTGCTCGCCCTTCATGTTGGAACGCTTGGCTTTTCACCTTGATTTCACATTTGTTTAACATAATTAGCAATTAGAATGGATTTTTTCTTTGCTGTCAGTTGATGACAATATTATTAAGAAGGCTGTCTTAATTTTCCATTTAATGAATATTAATAATAGAGCTTACAATATGGGTTATTATTTTATAAACTCGTACCACTGGTGTGGATTGTGGAGGCGAGCAGCTAGCTTCGAAAATTCTTCAAAATAAATAATGAGTCAAAAACAAATAAAACTTATTTGAAAAAAGAACTATAACATTTTTGTGTCGATGAATTAGTATTGAATTGATATTTAGTGCTAAAAGCATAATTTTCATTCGCGCCAATGCTAATAATACAAAATTTTCAGCAATTTTCACTCAAACTGCCATTTTTTCGAATTTATCAAAATATCATGTTGTGCTTTTTGATTGAGTCATCAATTTCCTACCAGCGTTTGCATAACAAATGTGGAATAGTCTAAGTTTAAAATAGACATTTATAGTCTTAAAGTTGAATCTCCATCATTCGTGTCCACAAAGTCTGAATAGTCTTTCGAATAGAACAAAAAAAGGCTTTTTAGATACATCAACTGACCGGTGAAAAAATATCACATAGTATAAAGACTCAGGAAATTTCCTACAATATTTATGTTCAGTATTTTGAAGACCGCATGTTTGAGTTTATTGAAAACGAAGCCCATTTGAACTAATACTCCAGGAAGTTATGATATAGATGGTTGTTATACTGAAAAACAATACATAAAATTCGGAAATTACTTAACTTTATATTTGGACCGTCAAATTTGAGCATTCAGTAGTTTCAACAAATAAAATTTCGTTTTTCCCTTTTTATATGTAAAATGTCTCAAAAACTTGTTTATTGTTTTCTATTTATCAAAAAAATTTTGGTTTTAAGGTTCAATTAAATTTTTTCCCAAAGACCCGCTAGCTTGAAAAAAACAAATTTTTCACCCAATATAATTTTCCTTATTTAAGTAACTAGTGCAGTATATTTTAATTTCGTTCAACTCATAAATGTTCATCGCAATATATAAAAAATAGACCACTCAGATGAGGGGTGATAGCTTCATATACAAATTTAAAACGCTTATCATTTTGAAAAAAAATCTTAATTAATTTTAATTTTCTATAATGTGATACGCATAACAAAATTAAAGGAAATAAGAAAGGAAAACCAAATTGCTTTAAAAAGACCAAACATTACAAAAAAAACCTTTTATGTAAACGTATGAGCAGATTAAATCTTTAAACTTTTTATTGCACTGTATTGTCTACTAGTTGTGCTTTTTGGTTAGCAACTTACTAACACTATCATTGCACATTGATGGGGGTTCTTAGCTTCTAAATTTTATGAATGGTTCATCGTTTTAAATGGAAAGTGTGGTTTCGGGATAGCGAATGGCTTCCACTTCAGGTGCTGTTATATGCCAATTCGCTATCAGACAGCACGACCACGATTAGGCTTGTTGATGCAACGAAGCTTATACGAAACTAGGTTGACAGTCGTTATAATTCGCATATACAAATATTAAAAATAGTTGAATCATAACGAGCTTAACCCATCAACAAGCCTTACCGTGGTCGTGCTGTCTGATAGCGAATTGGCATATGACAGCACCTGAAGAGGAAGACATTCGCTATCCCGAAACCACACTTTCCATTTATAATGTTGATGAGGTTCGTGTAAACCAATTTCCGAAGAATTTTTTTATCCCACCCTTAACTGATTTCGTAAATTTAATATGTAACTGGTATCTTCGACTATTCACAGAAACCCTCTGAATATTAGCTTTTAATGGACTTGTTTCAATTATGAGACTAAAATTTTTTTTATAAATGGTAAAAGATATTCTTATTCTATGTGATCAACTAGCTTTTATTTTTTCAAACTTCATTTTTCTAGGCGAAACCAAAATAAAGTTGTACATTTTTTTGGATAGTTTTAAAGTTTTTACAAAAATTCTGAATTTTCAGGAAACATTGATCTCAAATATATTTTCTGTCGTACATAATATAAATTTATTAAGTATAAAACATGTTTAATACGCCTGTAATTAACGTTTTAAAAATTTATCAGAACATTTCATTCCAGGAAGATTTTTTAAAGTAAAATTTTGTTGTATGGTGTTAAAGCGCCAAACGTTCATCATCCATCATGACGTAATATGATTTCCTTAAATAGTGATGGGTTTTTAGGAAAAATGCTTAAACAGGTCCTCTGTTAAGAGTTATTTTTGTTCTTTATTACTATGATTTGTAATAAACTGTAAGAGAACTTAAGAGTTGTACAAATTTCTCGCTTGAAAAATTCAATGTTCAACACAAATTACAGGAACCAAGTAAGAATGTTTTTCAGCAATCGTTTTGTAAAATACTCCTGCAATTAGTCCTCATTTCGATAACGTTTAAAAAAAAAGAAAAATGGTGTATTTAAACTGTTTTTGTTTTAAAACAAGCAATTTGCTCTAAAATACTACCACGATTTTGTGTTTAATATATTCATTTCAAACGACATTTACTAAAGTTCTTGTCATTATCATTGGAAATATGTATTTTTTCGTTTTGATTGTCAATTTCGATGAGTTTTCCTTAGAAGTTTTTTATTAGCACCCTCAAATAAAATGCTATTGAATTTTTTTAGAGATATGCATGTAAACTTTTAGTTTAACAGCAGAAACTGTAGGCATTTGACCACAAGTTTATTAAATGCTGATGAAAATGTTCAATACTATAAACAAACTGGTAATTTTATCAACAATTTATTTAGTGATTTTCCAAAATTTTGGCTCTAATGTTACTTTCGGTGTTGGATAAATTTGCTAAAATTATAATTCGATTTTACTTCTGATGGCAATAAATCTATTTTTGGCTATAATAAACAAACTATTTTCATTTTTACAGCAAAATGGTGCACATACGAAAATATGGATTTTTGATATTGTTAAACTTAAATATCCTAACCATATCAGTATGTGCACAAACTATTTTCAAACTTGGTAAATAATATTTATAATAACAATTTTTACAATCGCAAAATGCATATTTGCAACTTCGAAGCAGAAACTTTTAAAGCTTCATCTGTGCTGTTTGATCGCGCTTCTAATCAAGATTAGTTTTTGTTTTCAATATTATTTGTTTTCCTTGTTGTAGCTTAAGAGTTAGAAACTCAACTTATTTTAGATTTTTTATAAAGACAAATCGTAAATGCTTTCATAAATTAGATTTCATTTGATTGTTCATTTGATGTGCTTGGAGCCGTTTTAATTGACTTACCTGAAATAATAGTGAAACCATATTTCAGCTTCCCGATTGTATCAACAGCAGAAACCTCTTGCCCTTGAATCTGAATATTTTGAAATGTTCCACAAAAACATTTCAATTTCACATAATTACTTTCAAATCATTTTAATAATTGAATCCTCCACAATTGTAACATAAAATTAACGACGAAATAATTGAACGGACTTTTGGCTGCACTGTGCAGGTGTAAATATTTATACAGAAATTCAACAATTTTGTGGTGATTTTCTGCTTCCCAAATTTGAGCAATTGAATATTAATCGAAATTATCAAATTGCTCATCTATGTTGTCACGACTATTAAATGAATAAAATAGTTTTAAATGTTCACTTGTAATTCGCGGTTAACGATTTGATATCAGTTTGAAACTGTTAGTTTAATTGCTTTTAAATATGCATTATGTAATTAATAGCTACTCAATTATTTGGTCATTGCTGAGGACAATTAGAACGATCAATGAAAATAACAGGTTGAAATAGAATGTGCGCCCGTTTACCATTATAAAATATTTCACAAGACCTGGATTGAAAATTTGAAGAACAGTTTGCGAAGAAAGTTCTGGGTTGCTTGGCGCGAATCAAACTAGACTTACTATTTACTTATTTTCTGGCAAACACGGTTAAGAAAGCAAATCAGAAAGAACGACGTACGGAGACAAACTGTTTTTGAATTATTAAAGAAGGTGGTTGTACATATGTAAGAGTCAGAATAAAGGAAGTATTCTTTCCAAATGCAGTATACAAAAACATTTATATACATTCTATAAAAAAGCAAGTCCGGTGGAGGCGGAGGGAGGACAAAAATCAGCACTGTTAAAATCAGAATGTATACGACCAGAAAATGCAACTTTATACAAATCGCATCATCATCGTACTTTTTTAAGCAGATTGCGTTGCGTTCTTTCCTCCTTGAAATGTAATACTCAAAAAATATTGAATTACTACTTTACTTTCACTCATTTCTGATATGGAACAAAATTTTCACTGAACCAAACCAATACTAATTTTTTACCTATCGTAGTCTATGAATTATCACCTTTAAGGTATCTAGTTAATACGAGGATAGAGTGAAAAGTTTCCGGCCTGATAAAAAGAAACAAAATTTTTCATTTTTTAACAAAATCTCAATGAAGACTTATAGATTTTTCATAACGGTTCTCTAATGCATTTTTATATGAGACCAGCGCGGATCTGTAAAAAAACGACCACATTTGACCGTTGAGGAGGGGGCACACTGATTTTGACAGGAGTTGTGGAGTACCTCGTATAACAATAATTGACTTATCCTCTCTCTCAAAATAGTCGAGAGCATTAAAAAAATCAAAATGTTTAAAAAAAATTTAAAAAAAAAGGTTTTTTTCCCATTTTTCTCACCCCTAACTTTATTATTGTTCATTTTAGAGCAAAGTTGTGTGGGAATGGAAGTTGAGTAAAAAAAAATTCTACAAGATAGGATTGGTTAAAAAATTTGAAACATTTAACCGTTGCCGCAAAATAACAATAAAAATAAGGAAGATAAAAAAGCCTTTTCTTTATTTAATTTTGTACCACTTCGATTGCATTTATGACCTTCACAGTTCACCTAGAAAATTATTCAAGTGTTTTTAACCAGCTCATCAATTTTCTTCTAAATCCATTCAGTAGATTGTGCATATTAATTGTGCAATCTAAATTTATTTAAAAAAAATTCCAAAAAAGTTGAAAGCTTGTAAGTCAGAAACTTGTTTTTACATATAAAAAAGCACTTTTTCTATCAAACGCATTTTACAAAATAAAATCGGATTATATAGGCACCCTCAGGAATTTTTGCTAAACTTGGTAATAAACTCTAAAACAGTGCTGGGCGGCTGCGGATTCAGCCGCCCATCAGTGTAACCCCCCCCCCTCAACGACCAAATGTAGTAGTTTTTTTACAGATTCGCCCTGGTCTACATGTAAAATATTGCGTACACGTTCACTTGATATCTCAGTAGTTACAGCTATCTCACTTACTTTCAATCATTTCGACAGTTGTGACCTTAATGAGGCGTCGTCAGTCAGCAGTGCGCGTATGACCTTTTTAAAATTCAGAAATCCACTGTTTAGCCGTTGAATATGATGGAGAAAAGTATTTCAGTGTTAAATCCATTTCGTCTTTGATTTGAAGCGGAGTTAGGCCTTTCAAATAGAAATATTTGATAGTGTTACAGAATACCAACAAAGAACTAGACTTCCTGGCGCCATCTCTGAATCAGGCCGGAAACTTTTGAATCCCCCTCGTGAAATTATATTTTAATTTGGATGCACGTCCAATGAAATTTGGATATTGCATTTTTAACTAATACCGACAACAGTCAAAAACACAAAATAACATATGTGTCTATATTGAATCTACGTTCCGTTCAAAATAAATTAGCTTTTTATTAACAGAAGTGCACTCAGTCATAAACCAAAACTTATTAAAAGCATTAAAAAACGGTCTGAATTATTCAAAAAATTAAAACTCACCGTTGCAACTACTGAAATTTCAAAAAAACTAATGTCCAAAACATTTCAGCCGAGTATGCCTAAATATACTCCAAACAGATTTCAAATGAGCAAAAAAAATTCGAGATAGTTTTCAAAGCACTTGAATTTAATTTCAGCGTTTTTCAGAAGCGATCGTATCAAAGCGAACACTGCATAATTTTTTTAACCGTTTCAACGAAATATCTCACAAACTACTGAATCATCATTGAATTCATCCCGACAAATGGAAAACGCCAGTATTTAGATATATCCAAGCGTATCCGTGTTAGTCCTAGCATGATTTTAATTAGCATATTACATGCCCTTGCTAATTTCGGAGAATTTTTCAAAAAGTTTTATTTAAGTTTTACAAACTTTCTACTATACGAGTATGTTTCATCAGAGATTCAATGGCGCGCGGGTGCAAGTAAACATTTATAAAAATTCCTACGTAGAATGAATGAAGGATGTGCACATTGAAAGGGATACGAGCTGGCATCATTTACAATCAAAAACGTATAAAGAGTTTTATCCCAGCTGTAATTTTATTTGGCGTAGTACGAGTGATTGCCAGGATGAAGGTTCCCACTTAAGTTTATTTATTTAATTTTTCTGAAAGGACGTGAGTCGAGCACAGCAAGGAAGCTCGTTCGTTTTGTAGGACTTGAAAACTTTCCGAGCCTTGATAAATATGCCTGTTACTTTGCAAGAGGTACACTCGACAATTTATATGAAAAGGAAAAGAGTTAGACTTCCGCCTTAAAAGTTCCAAATTAGCTGAAAATTATTTCGTTCCGGTGAACGATGTTAATGGCATCATGTTTAACATAATTAGATGGAATTGAAAGAAATATCAGTTTAAGATTTTCATCCGTTTCATATTGATGAATGCCATCATTTATTTAAGTTCTATACAAACTTCGATCGATTTCTTGTTTTGCTTCTCAACTTATGGTAAAATAAATAAATAAATAAGCCGTTAAGTGCGACCCTTGCAATCCACACGTGCATCTTGCCAGTAATATTTATATAAACATAAGAAATAATAATAATAACGATCATACTAAAAAATGCAGTAAATAACAATAATGAGGTGAATTCATTACAATAAATGGAATGAGTCAATATTAATTGTATCTGCCGATTTGGGTGACCATAGATTAGGTAGGGGGGCTTTTGGTGGAGTTCTGTTTGAATTTTCACAATAAGTGGTTGGAGTTTGGGATGATGGGATTGTTATTAAGCTTTTTTATCATAGAAAGGTTAAAAATCATATCTTATTTTGCAATTGAAGCTAAAATAACGTTTGAAATGCAGTGAAAATTTGATGTCTGAATATATGTAAAACAAATAAAATCTTACGTCGGATAGAGGAAAAAGTAACTGAAATTTTACGAACCCTTTCAATGCATGAACACAAAAATTGCAAAGGCGATTCTTACTTTGTTAAAGAACTTTTGCTTAGTCATTATAAAGATTCATTTTTTATTGTTTTTATATGAACATATAGAGAGTTGCTTTTCAAAGTACAGGACCTAAGATACCGATATCTGTCGTTGTAGCTGTCAATTGTTGCTGTCATTTTGACATTATGTTTCATTTACTCTGGCTAAATACCATGAAGCAGAACAACATCTTTAAATAGTGAAAATTTATTTTCGACATTCGTGCTATGTGCGCCAAACTTATCGAGCATTTCTTCCAATTTATGGTGCTCATAATCGTCCATCTGAACAGCTCATACGTCGTTTCTGGCTCAATGGGTTCGTAAATAAGCAAAACTGCCATTTTTCGTGTGATAATAGTTCTCACGGAAGATTTAAAACCCCATTATATCCCAAAAAGTCACTGTGTGGTGCGGTTTGCATACCGGCGGCATAATCGGTCATTTCTTTTTGAGATCTAAAGACATGACCGTTCATGACAAATGATTCGTAATTTTTTAATTCCCAATATCAATGTCAACCCTCTGAGGGACAAATGGTCAAAACAGCATGGCGCAACATGACATACAGTGTGTGAAATCAATACTTACTGGGCCAAACCTTTGGCGAATGAATTATCTGAAGAAATGGCCTTGTGAACTGACTGCCCAGATCATGTGATTTGACTTCATTGAACTACTTATTGTGACGGTACGTCGAATCACTTGTCTATGCTGGTAAACCGACAACTATTGATAACTTGGAAGCCAACGTTTGACGCGATGTTGGCGAAATAAGATCGACTATGCTGGCAAAAGTGGTGCATCAGTGCACCGACATTATGGCCTTTCGAAACCGCAGTCGCAGTGGTAATATTTCAGAAATTATTTTCAAAAACTAAATGCCATAAAAGCTTTAAAAGCCAAAAAATTGGCGATGTGAACAATTTCCGTGCCTCTTTTTACATTTGTTTTTCATTATTTTGTACAGATTCTGTTTTGTAGGATTGGAGGAATCTTTAATTAACAATTTTCAGCCTTTATGTTTTTTCTTAGAAACAGAAACTACTTTTCTAGTAATCCACGATACATTCCTTGTCCTGATGGGTTTCGCAACCGTGGCAGAATCTTTACGATCCAATATTAACCCGACCAATTTTTGGAAACTTGCTGTTTGTTTTTTGTTTTTAACTTGCTGTTTCGTTGTTTCAATGAATGAATCTGTTCTGAGGTAGGTTATGTATTTTATTCTCAGTTTTTCTTGGTTATTGTGTGTGCTTTTATTGTTAAGCGTATCAGTCGATAGTTTTAGTCGTGGCCAGTTTTTAAATATGTAATTGATGCTATATTTTATCATCTAACTGTTTGTAGTTTTATGTTCCAACATTTGTCCAAAGTGTTACTCCTATTTATATTACATTTATGGTAAAATGACATTCATCAAAAAAAATTATATCCTTGACAAAAAACTTTTTTTTTGCTTAATTATTTTAATATTTACGACTTTGAAACAAGTCTTAAAATCACTTCCCAGATCATTTTTAATGTTTCGTTTGATCTCTGGAAATATGAAATATTACCATTTTTTAGTGGAGGAACCCCCAGAACTTCTTATAGGACCGTGATTGCCGGGATAGTAGTAGTAGGGGAGCCCCCCTTCGGTAATGAGGGCCACAATCTTAACCTTTACCGTCGTGTTTATGTACAATAAATGTAGGAAAGGTCCCCGGGGACTCGTAAAAGATTCCTATATTAAGAGTTTTTTTGTATGTTCCTATATCGATTGATAGTGTTGAAAAATTTATATTTTTATATATCACTTTATATTGCAGTTCATTTTTTACATAAATTTCTATTCTGCCACCTATTTTATCATTTCTGCAGCAAAAGGTAGCGTTGAATTCATATATTTCCTAGTAGTCCGTCTCAGAATCGTAGAGGCATAATTCGCAGAATATCATTACATCGATTTTCTTGTGTTTCTCCACCTAAATTTCAATTACTCTACTTTCCGACGTGTGCTTCGTAGATTTGCATGTAGTATGTCGAAAAATTCTCATAATTTACGAGTTATTATTTTTCATCTAACTTATAGGAAGTCGAAACAATACCATGCTACCAAGTGATGTTACTTTTCTAATCGAGAGTGTAACCTGGAGTCCATTTTCTTCCAGCTTCGTTTCCAACTTTCCCATTGAGTGCATTGGCATTTCATTCCAGTTGTCAGTCCGAACTGTCATTGGTGCCGCCGCCAATCAGCTGTGATCATCAGAAAAATGCGGTGACACGAGTGCGAGTTGTGATAAAAGGTTTCCGTGGAGAAGTCCGTGGCCCGTTGCGTGATAATGGACTCAAAAGAGGAGCGTGTGAGCCTCCGTCGCGAAGAAATCCTGCTTCTGTTCGATGTTGATGGCACGTTGACGCCGCCACGAGCTGCCATCGACGCGAAATTCGAGTCTTTCCTGTACGAAAAAGTGAAACCGCGCGCGAGGATTGGCGTTGTTGGAGGCTCCGACCTCGACAAAATAACCGAGCAACTGAACGGCAAGCGTGTCTTGAAGGAAGTCGACTTTGTCTTCCCGGAAAACGGACTCATTCAAATCGAGGCAGGCGAGGAAGTTGGCCGCCAGTCCATCCACGAGTATTTGGGCGAGGCGACGCTGCAGAAGTTCATAAATTTCGCGCTGCGCTACCTGTCCGAAGTGGAGCTTCCGGTGAAGCGTGGATTGTTCATCGAGTTCCGGGCGGGAATGCTGAACGTCAGCCCCATCGGAAGGCAATGCAGCCGCGAGGAGCGGAACGAGTTCGAGGCGTACGATAAGGTGCACAACATTCGCCAGCAGATGATCGATGTCCTGCGGAAGGAGTTCCACGATGTGGACTTGGTGTACAGCATTGGCGGCCAAATCAGCTTCGACGTGTTCCCGCACGGCTGGGACAAGACCTACTGTCTCAGGCACGTGACCCAGGAACGTTTCAGCTTCAAGGAGATCCATTTCTTTGGCGACAAAACCGACTCGGGTGGCAATGACCACGAAATATTCAAGGACCCGCGGACGATTGGACACAAGGTCTGTTCGCCGAGTGATACCCGCGAAATTCTGGAGCAGATGTTCGGTTTGAAAGAAGCCTAATGTTTTCCATTGAATTATTTAACTAGCAATAAAATATTTATGGGTTTAAGGACACAACTGCTGTGTTTTATTTAGGAAGCATATGAGTATAGTCAAACACGAAATGAGGACTAAATTGATTTCCTAGAAGAAATCGACAAGCTCCTTCACACTATCTCCCAACGGGAAGCATGTTGGATTATTCTTGTAATGTCCCTGATCTTGGAGCACTCCGTGGGGTGCGCATACCCAAGGATCCTTGGTGGCTGACTGCATGTCGCGAAGCTTTCGCTGTAGCGTTTCGCGAATATCCTTCAAGCGTGCCTTGTCCGCTATGTTCCTCGTCTCCAAGGGATCAAGCTCCAGGTCGAACATCTCCCACTCGGGCCTTTCGTAGTACTTTTGGAGCGTCTTGAACCATGGCAGCGGGCGCTCCAGGATTGTGCTATTCAGAATCTCCTGAAATAATGGCAAATGGTAAGTGGCTGGTATGCGATAACGTTTCAAACCTGGAACGTAGGCGACGTGTACAAGTCCTTATCGATGGAGAATATCGAACGATAGTTTAAATTGTGGATGAGCTTGAAGCGGTTCGATCGCACCATTCGCATGGGGTAGTTCATAGTTATCTCGTGGAAGTTTTGACTTCCGAATACGACGGCGTCATCGTCCTTCTTTGGTTCTGTGGATTAACGAAAAGTTTTTTCCATTAACATTAAAGTAAACGTTTACATTTTAGTACGTTATTAAAGTCTATTTCTTGATTCTATTGATTAAAATAAGAGATTGAAAAAATCGCGAAGAACATAATATCGCGACGCACGCTGCATATACATACATTGAAGAAATTCAAGACACCAATAAACAACTTCAGGTCGGCGAAGAGTTTCTACGTGTAAGACTTTTAATTTAATGTTTATTTGAGATCAAAGTGAGAAATAAAATGTTTTTAATTGCAAAATGGATTAAATGATGCAAATCTAAAGAACAATATACAGAGAAGCTAGTGTAATACATCTGAAAATCGAAAATCTCAACATATCTTTACATTTTAAGGCCTTAGAGTAACTTAAGAGTAACGAATATTTTAATGCGTACGTAGAATAGAATGTGCGCATTGAGGCCTCCAAACATGAGAAGTCTTTCCAAGAAACAACGCCATGTGCTTATAAAAAATTATGTATGCTAAGCACTGCCAAATGTGCAGACGATAGAGCAGTTTTGCGAACTTTATCTTTCACTTTGACACACGAGATATTTTTTCTAGTACGGAGTGTCTCAAAAGAAAGTTTACATTTGTTTTCAGAGCAGTATGTGGAAATGTTTGACCATTTCTTGGTTTCAAAGCTGCAAAACTTCCCTGTGTATAACCAAAAAACATGGTTTCAGCAGGACGGGACGACCTCACACACTTCCAATACGTCTCTGCCTAGAGTACGTGAAATTTCCCCTGCCAAATTGATCTCCAGGAGAGACAACATAAACTGGCCTCCACATAGTCCTGATTTAACTCCTATGGACTTTTTTCTGTGGGGTTATCTCAAATCAACAGTTTATAACAATAAACCGACTTATCTGGCGCATTTGATAGAAAATATTGACTATGAAATCGCAGGCATTACTGAGTCGACCTGCCGAGCCGCCATTGGAAATTTTACCGTTTGACTAATTGAATGACGTGAACGCGAAGGTTTACATTTAGACGATATTATTTCTAAGAAATAAATTCCCAAGTACTTGATTATTCAATAAACAATTTTTCATAGACATATTTTTTATTTTATCTATTCACTAAATACAAAGTTTCTTTTGAAACACCCTGTATTTTAGGCATTAATAAAATCGAATGGCATTAATGTCAGCAAAGACAATGCAATAATTGAAGAAACCGAAGTTTCTAAGTATTTTGTCGGGCGCAAAATGAAAAGCACATATGTATACGAGCTCTCCCAATGACACGATCAGTAAATAGTTGTCACAACATAATAAATGACTGAAAAGACATGATAAATGATGTTAAATGATTTTGTCCCGTAGAACCGCGGGATACACATGATAGTTTGCTTTTAAACGACCGATTGTCTACTTTGTCTTACGTATACTTTGGTACGTACCAGTGGCGAGGCGTTCATATCAGCCGATGCCCATCAGCTTCCCTTTCCAAATATGTTCCAAAAATGTCTAACACTTCAGTTTTATAAGGGAATGAAGTGTTTATTTACTTGCATGCATCACTGTAAACATGCACAATCGTTCCACTTGATCTCAGTGTTTATTCCATCATACTCCATTCTCTTCATTCTACACATTCTCATAGATCCATAATAGCCAGCAAAGCGATCAACATCTGTAAGAGTTGCAGCAAAGCTTTCCGAGTCTCGAATTCATCAATACAATATTTTAAGGTGCCGTGGGCATTCAACTCCCGTTTGTTGGGATGGCACCTCGGTTTTCCTCAATAGGATATGGAAACAAATCAAAAAGCCGGTAGCGTTCCCGGCTTGCGAATCACCTGTGAAAACTGATGCTAGAAAATCATCGGCTTACCCACAGTAATTTTTCACCCCTCGCCACTGGTACGTACGCACGGTCACTTATTTCTAGGACGATATCTCACGAAGGCAAAGTCGTATCGACTTGGTTCAGGTGTTAATTGAAATGTCTTAGCAGTCAACTGAACTGATTCTGATTTGGTAAGATTCGGGTGTGCAGTTTGTTTGGTTTTGACACATTCATTTTTATCACGCTCGATACATTATGGAAAACGAATCTACGGTCAGCGTAAGAAAAATTGCAGTAGGGTTGCATATAAATCAAGTAAACGTCTGGGGAACTCGTTGTGAATATGATCCTAATCCTTATTATTACCATAGGAACGCTTAAGTTTGTGCCGCTGCTGGCGTCACAAAAATATGGATATTACTATATTCGTTTCCAAACACACTTTTCACGAAATAGGTAGCGTTTGCAAGGAATTCTTTCTTTAATGCATGCGAATTGTATTCAAAAATCCACATGCCACCCAAAATTAGGAGACCAACGTAATTTCAAAATTAATGTTAAATGTGACATTATTAAGGACTGAATGATAGGCCCATAAGAATTGTTTTCTAGACGAAATTTTTATAAATTTTCTAAAACATAGCTCGGGATATTCCGTGTTTGAAATGGCTTCACATTTAGCAAGAAATAGTGCACTCGAGATTGTGTCCCTCAGCACTATTCTAATGCAGTAAGGCAAACGGAAATGTTCAATGCGACCAAAAAATGAGACAACTTAACACGAGGTGCACTCTTTCTACTTTGATTCTGAAAAAGTTTTGTGCGTCAAAATCAGAGAAACGTTAAGAAAAATTAAATAAAATAATGAAATATTTACGATGGCTAGACTAATTTGTTTCATCGTTAGATGTATGAGCACAACTACGTAGATCAAGCTCAAGATTTTTATCTACCATCGAAGAGAGAGAGAAAATCACACAGCTGAAAATAATCCCAGTTTCTTGCTGTAGATAAACCAAAGTAAATGAATTGTTGGGTGTCAGTTGTTCTTCTTTCTTCAGATTAGCTTTCCAGAGAGAAATTTCTGCCTACCAAAATCCTCTGCGAGTTTCGCATCAGGGGTTTGCCATCAAAAGCCGATTATTGGCCTAAAAACGCATTTTTCACGCGACATTCTTTCCTTTAAGATGTAATGCTAATGTACAGTGATTGGAACAATCAATACCGCAAACGATTTATGACAAAATTGTCTTAGGAAAATATTCCAACGTGTTTCGCATTAAACGTGAAATTAAAAAAGGTGCAGCAACCGAAAGTATTTCCCCCTTTTTTGGGTGTGGTTTCTGACTTATTTTGTTATTATTGACACCACATAAAAGGGATGTATGAACGACTTGTTAAAAAATTTATTCTACACAAGTTTGCCATACACAACTTTCTTGTGGGAGCCATGGTTTCGGAGATATGAGAGTGTCCTACTTTCTTTCGTTTTTAAGATGGAGTGCGGAGGATTGGAGCTGCGCCATCAGGAAATTGGACTTAAGCTAACTAAACCATTGCCCACGCATTGCAATAAAATTTTTCCTGCCTACCCAATATGCACGGTTTACCTCAAAATTCAGACGCTTTGACTGGACTACAAGACAATTTACAACGTATAACAAGTTCAAATAAACAAAATAAGGTTGCACCAAAATTGTAATTATCAAGCTTCGAAATCATCTGACTATGGTATGAAAGACAATCGGATGTGATGTGATTTGGAGGTATTTATGCAAAGCTATCGAGTCTTGCCGGGACGACAAAAAGTAGTTGTGCCGAATAATTTATCAGCTGTTTTCCACCATAAGATATTCACCATTCGCGATTATTCAATAGAAAAATACAGTTTATCAGTTTCAAATTATAAATAAAAAAAATTACCTTGCTTTAGAAGTGGTAATAGTGATTTTCCAAGATACTTAACACTACCATTGCTAGGCACTCCAAAGTAATCCAATATCGTTGGGAAAACATCCAAAAGACTAGTCATTGAGTATGTCACATCATTATGCCTCGTATCCTTTTCGGGAGAGTAAATAATCATCGGTTCTCGAACGCCGGGATCATATAGATTTGTTCTGCCTCCTGGAAACGGTGGGCCATTGTCCGATGTATATATGACGAGACTATCATCACCATATCCAGCATTTTCAATTTCCTTTAGGACCAGTCCCACTCCTTGATCCAAACGGGAAATTGTCTGATATTGTGCGGCCAATTCTCTGCGCACGGTTTCGGTGTCTTGTAAATATTCTGGGTACGGAATATTCTGCCAGTCGTAGTAAATTGGTGTCCAGTCAGGAATCGTTCCCATGCCAATCTCGCCCGATCCCCATCTTTCGCAGAATTCTCCGTATTCTGGTGTGATGTGACCGCACCGATGAGGATCATGAAACGCCACGATAAGCAAAAATGGATCTCTTGCGTCGTTGGCCATTTGCAGAAATTCTCGAACAAGCAGCTTAATTTTTGTGATGTTCCTTCCCACCTGGTTGATCGAATGTTGCTCCTCAGTTTGTTCATAGTCAAATTTGAAGTTGGCTGCTGGGCCGACATGCTTCTTCCCTATGAGTCCCGTGAAAATATTGTGGGACTGCAACATATTCGGAAGAGATTCCACCGTGTCGAAGACGTTGAAGTGGTGTTCTGCTTGGTGCAAGCCATACATGCCGCTCTGATGACTCGCAAGACCCGTCAAAATTTGAGCCCTCGACGGCGAACAACTACTTACTGATGTGAAGGCGTTGTTGAAGAGAAGGCCCCGTTTGGCCAGGGCGTCCAAGTGTGGGGTTTGGCATATTTTGTTCAGATAAGCTCCCATTTCGAAGGCGGCATCATCAGCTACAACCGTTAAGTATAAGTCATTTATTCAAGACCATAAATGTTCAAAACTCACCCAAAAGTAAGACAACATTCTTCGTATTTTGTGCATTTACTTTAGTAACAAAGATCACAACCGCCAGAACAAGTAAAGAACCTTTCACTAGTGCCACGGTCATTTTAGAAGAATGCACGAACAACCGACAATGGTCACGGAGTACAAGCAACTAAACAAGTTGCGGTCATCGTCTTGAACTCAAAGTCTCACATTTCGCCGGGAATAAAAGAAAATTTACATAAAATCTCAGATACACAAATCGGTCAATGACGAGAAGAATGGCAACTGTTGAGTGGAAGTTTGTTGTTATCATTTAAATTGCTAGGAACGGAAAACCGTGTAGGCGTGCCGAAAGCTTTTTCAGCATGAGAAATACATATATTGATAACTCCTTTCGCAAATTGCGTATAAAATAAACATATGCATGCTAAGCGCCTAACACGGAAAGTAAAAATACTCACAATTTGATAGTATTTCACAGCTCTCCCAAGCTAGTCCAACTGAATGATACGTTGAGAGATGCTAGTCAACATCATTACCAATGATTAGTAAATTATACCCAAGTGGGGAGGCTGAATTGTTCCGGAAAACCATTATTTTACGAAGACTGAATAGAGAAAATTGTAAATTTTTCTTTTAAAAATATTTAACACTAACTTCATTGTGGATTCTGTGAAAATTTCCATAAAACAATATTTTCAAAGTAATGCAATAATTGAAGTTGTGGTAACCATTTTTACAATGATCAATTGTAAACATCCTTTGATGTTTGATTCCTTGATTAAATTGTGAAAAGTATCACTGTTAGATTTTTTGTTACAAGTTAACTCCGTAATTTATTTTAAACAAAGCAAAGATAATTCTGATTGGATATGATGTTTTACTCGACGAACAAATTAATTGACTGAAATTTCGATTTTCGATTCAAGCACTTGTGAAAACATTTTATGTTATTAACACCGCTTTTAACGCTCAAATGATCTATCAAACTCTATTCTATCGCATAATCCCATTCATTGGATGATACTACAAATTAAATTAATCATAGGTACCTACTTATAATCAGCCAACATAATAAATCGCCCACGTCAACCCTATTATGCATTCACGCCCATGAATTAATGTATGCAAGTAGATTAGTCAATAACTAATGCAAACAAATAAATCCTAGCACTATATGTGAATCCTGCTGTTTTGAACGCAACATATATGAATTTATTGAAAACTGCATTATGAAATAGTCACAAGGATCTATATCATATTTTCGGTAGGTAAGGGTGTACGTGAGCTCTAATGTTGCGTTAGAGATTATTTGCATTAGCTAAATTAATGCATGTTTGTTGTATGTACATACATTGGTATCTACCAAAGCCAAACTTAAATTGCAAATTTAAATTGCGCCAAAAGTCACAAAGGACCATGCCAAGTTCCATATGGGATTGGAATATTCATGGCATAAAAGGAAAAAGTATTTTTGAATCCTTGTTGAAGTAGAGCAGGGTGGATTAAATAGAAATGTAACACTTTTCGAAGTAAATAATCATAATCTCGGCAAGAAGGTAAGTGGAATTTTCTTATTTTTGAGACAAATGATGCACAATAGATTCGGGGTTTAAATAGTTTTATGATGCATTTTGCAAGTTACGATTCTTTAGTAAAAACAATCTTTTCCATTTAAAACTCTTAGGGAGTGATTATCTGTATCGAAATTTAAAGAAGATATGTTGCAGACCATAGCAAAGATTTACAGCACTATAAAAAAGGCTAGACGGCATGGACTTCCTACCAATCATTGAAGGTTTTTACTCTGAATTCAAAGAAATAGGTCCAATTTTGATGATTATTAACTTCCCAGTATATGGGAAGTTCTTGTAATCGCCTCGAAAATCGAAATTGAAATTTTCTTTACGTTTTGAGGTCTATAGAGTATATATAAAGTGTTTTTAGAAAGGGAGATGTATGTGTGTGTGTATGTGTGTGTACGTACGTACGTACGTACGTTCGTGGACACTTTTTTCTACGAGCATAACTCACTTAAACAAAGTCGTATCGACTTTGTTGAGGTGTCAATCGAAGCGTCTTTGCAATCTTAAGAGCTGATTAGTTTTTGGGTTACTTCGGTCGGGTGGGGGTTTATTGTTTTGACCCTTTGAAGGTCATTTCTGGCATGCGTTTTATCTCGCGAATAAAACATACGATTTGCATGGTTGAGATGTCAATCAACGCGTATTAATATTTTCGTGAATCTATCAAATTATTAAAAAAAATTTTGGAGCCGTTTTTTAATTTAAGAAAAAAAGTGGAAAAAATTGGGGTTTGTTTTAATAAACAATAAATTTATAACCTGATTTACCAAAGACAGTATTCAATTTTTATAAAATTTATATACTTCAAGCAATGCTTGTAAAAACAACATCAAAACTTTTTCTCATGATAATAAGAAACATTAAATAAAATCATTAACAATCATCATGATCTTCAAGGTCATTTCTTCCATTCACTATATCTCACGAACCAGATATAATATTAGCATCATTAAGGGGTCAATTGACGTGTTTCAACATATTTTTGATTATTTTAACATTATAAAAATCAGTTTCAGGGTTTTTTAATTTAATTGAAGAAAATGCGAAAACTTTTTTTTTCATAAAAAATATTTTTTAAACCTGATTTGCACAACACAGTAATAAATGTTTATAAAATTTATACATTGTTATCAGTTTTTGAAGAGAAACCAGCAAAACTGTTTCCATGACTCTGAAAAAAATTCAATTAAAAATAAAAAAATCATTCAAAGCTACCATATGAAAGGGGTTCTTCCGATTGGTATTACCTTATATCTTTTATACTAAAAACTTTGTTGTAAAGTCAATCAAAGTTTTAAAATGTTTGGATAATTTGAGCAGATTTTTAATAGTTTTTGTAGTCTTTTAATTAAAAAAAAGCGGCTTAAATTTTGAAAACCATCAAAATTTCAATCAAAGTTGAATTTGTGGTACTCAATCATCATCACCCATCCACCAAAAGCCTTGCGTAATCAATGGATGCTCCCGTAGATGATATGATTAACATTAACTCATTCCTGTTACTGCTATGAATACCTCTCATTATTATTATTTAAAGTAGTACTATTTTCAAAATTATTATTGTATTTAATATTTTTAATATTAATCTAGATATTACTGGGAAGTTGACCGTGTGGACCTCAAGGGTCGCACTTCGCGGCTTGTTTTATTTTTTATTTCATTTGAAATGAATGTTTCGTTTTTCAGCAATTTTCGCTGGTTTAGATTTTTATATCTTAAAGTATACATAAAGCAAATATCATCATTTAATGTTACAAGAAGAAAGGATTATGTTGCTTGTGCATCGAAAAATAAGCTAAACTGCACCTTACACTTCATGAAAACTTGATAAAAAATTCACACAAGTGACAAAATAAATTCTTACATTAAAAGCAAAGTCTGCAGAATCAATAATAAATAGTGGTGGCAACAGTTTAGAGACATTTAAATTGTCGCCAGCGGTTCAAAGAGAGTAAAAGTTTTTCAGTCGTAAAGACTTAACATATCATTTTGAGCATCTTAATACTGTGCTTCCAATAAATAGTGTTTGGTCTAAATAGTAAAAGTACAAAGTACTGGAGTAAAATGAAATAAACTTTCAATCGTGAGAGTTACTTTACGAGTCTTCTACTTCTTAGTTATAGAAGGTAGAATACACTTTGCCTATATGAGTGCTAGAGGACATAACCTAGATAACGCAGATTCATACGCAGTAGACCAGTGATAGATGGGCTCGCACAGTCACAAAAATTCCTGGTGAGCTCAACATTTGTCAAGTAATTAAGGATGGTGGTATAGTTTCCGTGTATATGATTCCGACTCTTTAATAGTGATTGATTTAAAGAATGATTGAACAAGGAGAATGCTAGAGAAAACGAACTTAGACACCATATTTGTTCAACTGAGCTAGCCTAACATCAATCATTAGGTAATCTACAAATCAAAAAAAAACTGTTCGTCACTTAACTACTATTGCGTTCACTCTAAAAAAAAAAATTTCCTGCAAATCATTGGCACTTGATAGTCCATGATACTTTAAATTATCATTTCTTAATAGTTCTGCGCTTAGTGGATTTGCTATTGTCGTCAATCATAGCTTCTTTATAATCGCTGTCTTCTTCAATAGCATTAGTATTTTATTCAGTATTGGCAGGCACTGATAGGATGTGAAGTTCATCAAGTCCGCAGGAAACGCAACCTTAATTCCAGAACAAAATCACCAAATCAACACACATTTCTTTTAATTCGGATAGAAAAGGTATTCACTGTAGTAAACACTTATCTCAACACAAATCCTGCCAATTTAAGAATGTATTTTTAGGAATTTTTTAACAAATATGTTACATCCAAAATTAAAAAAATATAAATGCCATTGCAAATCTAATGGATGACATTGATAGGAGAATGGAAGTAAAATATATCATCAAAAATACCATAAGCCATGTTACGAAAAATTCTTCAGGCGCCCAAGATTATTTAAAGTCAATACGGCCATTTTTAATATACTAAATTGTTTCGATAATAATCCTAGCTTTTAGTTTTGAATGGTTAAATATTGTCGTTGATGATCTGCCGACTACTTCAAACAGTTCGAAAGATACATCAATATTATGGAAATGTTTTGACCTTTTCGAGTAATGAAGCTCTTTGAATTGGAACCATCTTAAAAAAATCATAATTAATTGAAATAAATCTTCCAAAGGACAAGATTTTTGGATAACAATAATAAAAACCCAATAAACATTAAGCAAGTATCATATTTAATTTGGTCAGATATCTGCCAAGAGATACTGCAAAATGATTATAGCCACGTATGTGTTGAAATGTTTATTTGGACATCTACATACATCTTCTGAAAGGTACCATTTATTCTGAAACGTAGCCATTCTCCAAATGCTTAGAACTTAGGGTCAATCAAAACTGCTTCGTTACAATAACATCGTGTTTATTTTGAAGACCAAATAACCTCGCTATTAACAGAACAACTATTAAAAAGTATGATTGATGGTAGTTCTAGCGAAAATTTAGATTTTTGGTTTATCTTTGTTTAGCAAATTCTGTAATTAAAGTTTCCTTTCCAAGTTTTTTCCATCTTTTTCAATTACCTATGTGAATACAAGCAGCATCAAAAGTCATGTTAACTTCTTTCTCTAAGTTTTCTGCTAATTATGAAAAAATATATTCTAAGTTGAATAAAACCGAATTGCCTGCTTTACACAAAACCTTGAAGTTTTCATTAATAACATCGACGCTTCCATCATTAATACGCTAATTAAATATCCTTGTACCAAGTCGACCTGAACTAATGCAATAAATTTTATAGTCCTAATTTGAAAATAGTTTGACCGTGATTTATTACGGCCGCCGTTCGCCGCCGCTTTTCTTCCTTTTGTTATGGTCCACTATGCGCACCCGTCGACATCGTGCCCGAAACCTTCGGGGATTTTTCATTTTATTATCGAACCCCAGACAGGACCACTATCAAGGACTTTTTCCGCTTTGCACGCTTATAAAAGTGTCATCCGAACGTTTTTATAGCTTTTGGCAGTTTAGAAAGTTTTTCTCGGGGATGGCGAATAGTTTGGCAAAAAAAGTTTGTCTATTGCATAAATCCCCGACGGAGTTACTTGGGAATGTAAAAACATATGTATGTCCGTTCAGGCTCCATGTTTTTTGATTGTGGTTGAAAGTTAGTTAACTATCAATTCTTGAAATTGATGTATTGTTAAGGGGACGAGTTAATTTTAAAATTGCTGTTGCTGTTGAGATCGATGATATTTTCAGAAGCAAAATGGAACAATTTAGATAATATTTTCCTTCTTGGATTCACTTAATATTGAATTTTCTACGAACCGGACTTTGATCGTCCTTGTAAAAAGATACACTGCATATTTGCAAGGACTTTTCTTTAATTGATATAATATTTTTCAAGCATCTTTTGAATTCAAAACGATGCTCTCACGATAATGTCACGTATTTCTTTGATCTGTACATCTGATTTTCCTAAGTGTATCTACATTTTCCTCTTTTTATATTTTAATAAGGAAAATTAAGTGTTGGCTTGTGAATTCAACATGTTCTCTTGTAAAGGAAATCGTGCGTGCGTTTCAAGGGAAACCATGCGTGCATGTGAAAATCCTTGCAAGTCGTTGTACTTGATGGATAGATACTCTTAGCTCAACTGCAAAAAGGGAACGGCAAAAGAATGACAGTGATGAATAACGAAACGATGACTATTTTTGACCGAAGATTTTTCTACGGATCGTCACAAAACAGTGATAGACTAAAATAAAAATCCATCAATTCAGTGGTTTGGCTTCAAATCTTAGCATAAGATTAGGGCTAACACCATTAAGTTTTTAAGTCATATAAGTTAGATATCCAGATTGATTAAAGATTTACTCGGTACATTATTACAAGGAAGGATTCTCTTTCTATCGTTTTTAGCATTGTACGCAGTTTTGATAAAAAAAAAAGCAGATTGCTACTAATATGATGATTACAAGTAATTTGATTGAAAGATTAGTTGATGCCTAAAAATTTCGCTGTCATGAGATGAATTTCAGCCGAACATCTAATTTGTGTTATTGAAAAGTTGATGAAGTTTAACTTGTTTTAGCCAAATAAAACTTTGAATCGAAAATATTTAAAAACAGTTTTACATTTTGCAAACATGCATTGCATTTTTACGTTCATTACAAACTCACATTGATGTAACAAGGACAACCTATTTCATGTATGAAATTATCATAAAAGAGTATGATACTAAGCCAAGTCTGTGGTTATTCTTAAAGTAGTTGTAAATGATACAGTGGAGTTGCTTATGACCTTACAAATAATTAAGTGAGATTTTTTTTAAATTTTTCCATTTCTGCAATAAAAACTATGATTGAAAATAGTCTTTCATTTGTCCGAATTTTGGTGCTACATTCTGTATACCTACCACGAGCTTTCTCAGAGGTAGCTTAGAGGTTGGAGCGCCTACTTCCCTTGCATTAAGTAACAGGTTCGAGGCTTGTCGGTGACAAATATTTTTCGGAAATGGGCCTTGGTGTTGGACTATGAGCTCAGTGAATACTTCTATGATAATTATTTAGACTTTTCTTTAGGGAAACAGAACACATCGCGTGTTTCTCAAAACCATGAGAGGATTGGGCAAAGAGGGTCTCAATGTGTGAGTTTTCAAGTTCTCATGATTTTGACGCAACTTATAGGCCATTCATCAAATTGTTATTTTTTAAACTTATACAAGAGGGAACAATATTAAAAGACTAATATGAAAATCATGTGCTCAAGCGTAGTTTCTGCACAAAAACCGATTCTTTATAGCAAAAAACTCCTTGCACTGGAAATACAGATACAGAGAGAAATACAGATCTTCGATGTAAAGGATGAAGCGACCCTAATTTCTAGGATGTAACATACTTTTAAAAATACATTTCTTACACCCTCATCCGGGTCTTTTTTAAGAATTTGGGAGCTGTTAGCGATAACCATTGAAATATGATGCAATACAAAATATTAACCATAGAAAAGCTATATCAAGGTATGCTCAAAAAACAATGTTGGACATTCAGAATAGACGGCAATATATATATATATATATATATATATATATATATATATATATACATATGTGGAAGAAAATCTGAAGAGAAATAATATTTTTACTTGCAATGCAAAAATAAATATCCAGTGCTACTGATAAACTTTTCAATATAATTTCTTTCATAAATAAACCTGTCCTTAAAAGAATCAGGTATAAGTTTCCGTATAACAAAAAATAAAAGAATAAATAGATTCCTTGAAAGTTCTGAAAGTATATGATCTCTTAATAGAGTATTGAATGTGTTGAATGCTTATTCTTAACCTCCATTGCATATTTTATGTGGTGCATTTTTGTGATTGATTAATAAATTGATTGACATTTTGGATTCAAGTTATTGTTAATATGTATGAATTTAAATTTTGACTTAAGTATAAAATGACATTTGCCAATGTAATTTAAATTTACATAACAAAATCAAGTTGGGGTCTGATACACCCAAGTGTGAGCTGGCTTAGCAAAATTATAAAAAGCTAATAAGAAATTTTTCTAGCATTTCACTGCAGTGTTTTCATCCTGACAGGTTTAACAGTTTGTTTATAAATATAAAAACTAGTAGACATTATTACCCATCACAACGTTAAACATATTTGATACTAAACACAACTAAATGTGTTCCAAGAAAATCGAAAATGAAATACAAACGTGTCATCGCCAACTATAAAATTTGTCATACCAGAGTCATCTACACACACCATTAACTTTATTTTCTTCAGAAAATGCATCCTTTTCCATTACACGGTCGTTCACAAATTATGCACATCTTTAACAAGTCGAGAAATAGCCAAAACTTTTGGATCCAACCAATTCGATCCACTCGCATGTGTCCTAATGTGGTAACACATGTATATATTGTGATTTTTGAGAGTTTTCCGATATTCGTATTGTAGTCGTTCGATACGTAACCTTTCTTCAGGGAAATCTGCGAAGGAAAATGCAAACAGTGGGAAAATATACACTAGATTGGTTCCGAGAGTTATTGTCACTGCTGCGGATTGTGAAGGGAAAGTTATGGTTACTGTAGTCCTGTTCAGTGATGTGAGTATACCGATGTAGTCCCTTTGTGAACACACCCTTGGGAAAATAAACGGCAATAGTGTGGTATCGTATTGTTGATTCTTATTGGAGGAGTAAGAATATTTGTCGGCTATTCTTCATCAGCTAAGAGTGGTAATGTATTGAAAAATAAATAGATTTTATTCAATCTATGGAGTTCAGTACAAGTTTGTGAATAGCAAACTTTCGATCTGAAACTTCGTCATAATTTAGAGAAATTTAATTGATCCTATTTCACTAAATAATTTACTTCCTGATAGCTCAAGAAAACATAGTGTTTATTTTATTATTTTTAACGACACGTATTTATTGGTGAATTATTTAATAATACCCACTTTAAGCTGGTACCAATTTATTTGAAAGGAAATGGTGTGAAACACCTATTTAGCTTTGAATGAATAATCATCAATATTTTGAGAGTTTGAGTAGCCGAAATTTACTTTAAAAATATATATAAATGTTAAGCGTTGACTCTTTAAGCTCAAAATCATTGCCTGCAGAGATTTTTGAAAAGCAAACAGCCACTACCGTTTATTTTTCGTGCAACCGTTTATAATTATAATTTTTTTAATGAAAAACCTTACATAGTTGTCTACAAAACGGTATTTCTTAAATCTGATGATCAAATGGTATTTTAAAGAGAGAATTAGATATATATTTAGTTTATTTTATAGTGAAAATGTAAACATGTTGTGCCCGCCAAAATACGCCCTGAAAACGTTATTGTCGTTGAGGTTGGTGAGTCTGTTGCAAATTTCTAAATTTCTACCATAAAAATGGCGGTATACAAGTTGGATAGACAAAAAATAACATATTTTTAGATACTGTATTTTATTGTTAACGTCATTTTTTCCTTTATATAATTTTTGAGATGTTGCAATGCTATTGCATTATAAAATAAACTTTTCAATTTCAAAATTTGCAAATTAAACTAATACATTTGTTAGTATTTTGGCTTATGATTCTGGACATTTGATTTACCATATTTAGAAATGCTTTAAAATTGTAATAATATTATTCATTTTTCATTTTTAATAAACATAAATATTTTTGCTGGTTCAAATGTTTAATCCAATCAAAAATTTGTATTGTTCAAAATAATTGTAAAATATCATCATAGTACGACGTCTGAAGATTTCTGTGATGAGATTAATATAATTCAATGTCGTTCAGCATTCATGTGTGGAAATCTTTCAAATCTCTCACTTTGATACAAAAAAATACTGTTTCTAATCTTTAAGTGAAGTTAAAATAATTTACTGTGTGAACAGCACAAATCCTTACTAAATATCAAAGGCGTATACCTCAAATTAGGAGTTCTACTTGAAATGCAATAAATCTCATGTCTCAGGTCTTGTCAACAAATCTAAAAAAAACCAAATAAATTGCGAACCAATAAATCCACACAGTCCTTTTTGTCTAGGCTGAGCTCACATGAAATTGGAAACCGGTGTCAGGAGCATTGAGGGAGCCATTTGAAAGTTTGAACTTACATAGTCTCCGAATCGTTTGTCAAATGCTCTCCATTTATTCGAACATACTGGGAAAGTTGACCACTGCATGAGTTTTCCTTGTACTTGCCAAGCTTTCCATACTTGTCGAGAAGAGCATTTGGTTTAACTGGAAAAAATCTGGCACCACAAAAAAATGCCGATGAATAAGCCTGTTTTTAATATATATTTTGAGATGAGTTGGCATATGAAATGAATAAAAGTTACTCTTTATTAGATTACTGAATTAATCAAGATTCAAAGTAGTGAATTATTTGAATATTAAGTAATTAATTAAATAAATAATTCATATTTATAGACTTACCTTTGTCTATAAAAATTAATAAACTCATGTTTTTAAAATATTGAAAACGTTGAAATTAATTTGAAAATTTCGAATTCATGCCGTACACGAGTTCTAATTGAACCAACTTTACAAATGCAGTAACGCTCATCAAAGGACTAATAAAAATGAAACTCTGAAGCAAACAACATTGATAACGTGAAAATTTTAAGCTCCACCACTACTAGACACATTTCGTCCAATTTGAAGGATAACGCACAAAGATAATTTCCAAACTGTTATCTGACTTATTATCAAAATGTGTCATAAACTTTTCTTTTCATCAACAGAATAATGTACATTTCAGATAGAAAATTAAATCGCGATGGAACGTTAACGAAAGAAGCCTTGTATAAATAGATAAAATGATTTTCAAGGTATAACTGAAAAAATGTATGAAAAAACCCTAACCATCCGTTCGTCATAGTCCAAATTGTATGAAACTTTAACACAAAACCTGATATATATTCAAGTTTGAAGATTTTAATACTTTCATGCAATGCGATTCTGAAATGCAATTTCTTTAAAATTTCTTTTGCCTGAATTTTTTTAACAAAATGTTTTGTCGTAGTTGCTGTTGAGTGATTAGTTGATAATAACAGAAATTATTTAAAGCGATTTGATTGAAATATTGGTGATAATACAAATATAACTATGATTTTTTTTATAAATATCAAATTTTATAATTAAATAATTGCAAGTTTCGACATAACCTAAATACACTTGAAATTTCAATTATTAACAATAATAATAATAGTAACTTCAAAGAAAGAATTTTATTAAAAAATGTTGAATAGTTTAGCGCTCATCTCTAAATCGCCTGCATTCAAGTTTCAGAGGTCAGCAGAATCTAATTTTGGTTTTAATTGCTATAATTTGTATCAAAAGCAAAGGGCTCTTTTCAGTCTTTTTGTAAAACAAGTTTTGAAATTTTGGATCTTAGTTTTTGACTTTCTATCGCTTTCGCCGAGAAAACAGGAAAAGATACAAAAAAATATTCGAATTTGCCTGAAAAAATGAAAATGAAAACTTTTAAAAAATGAGTTTTTCCGTGATTTTTGGTATAACTCACGCCACGCAGATTAAGTTAATAATTCAAAATTTTTATCTATGTATCATTAGGCTTCTAAATTTTTTATAATCAATTATGACGCCTTTGTTTTGCTGGTAAAGTATTTATGCTAAACCCAAAAACTTTCAAATAATTTTCAAATTTTGAAAATTCCGCTTTTGATCAGCTTTCCCGTATTTTTACTAAACTGTGATATTCAACATTTTCTGATCTATTCCAATTGTGCGTATGTCACTTGCTATTACAATAGGACTCTTCCTTCCGCTGTCTTACTTTAGAACATATAATATAGAGACCGAATAGCAGAATAAAGAATAATATTGGAATTTTATAAAAATTATCGATTCTGCAATTTTTTCAATGAATGTATTATTTAGCATGTTACAATTTTTTTAAGATATGAGGTTTTACAAATTAGTGAATGAGGTACTAACAGCTAGAAAATAATAATTGGCCATGAATTTGGGGCTCAGATTAGACTAAAATAAATCCGTAGGTCGTAGACTGGTGACCCATCATAAGTTTTCGATTTTAGCACAGTATTGACTGCATAATAGTGAATTCATTATTTTCTATTCTGTTACCATAATTTTACATAATGTGAACTATACAGATATATATTTATTTTTTAGATAATTTTTATGTGAGAATTGGTTTTTCTATGCTTCAACTGAAAACTTTAAATTGCGCTCAAACAATGAAATGAATGAATGAAAAGTTCATAGTTAGATCAATATCATCGATATTTCTTTCGATGCTCTTACAAAAGCTTGCCGCATTTTATTCTCACGAACGTGCTATTGCAACTCTACCATCAAACCCAAAGATAACACTAAAGCGTAAAAGAATCTAAAGTTTTTGTTTTAAGGAGCAGGTTTCTAAAATCTCCTGACTACTCATCTGGTTATGTTGCACTCGTAGTCACGACGATGAATACCAGGTATCAGGTAATGCGCCTAAATCTACCACTTTCAGCTCAATATTTATTCCAGGGTATGACCTAACATGAGTACAGAGCTTGTTCATTGCCACTAAACATCATTCTTGGTAGACATTATTGTCTTTCCTTGCGATAGTAATAGTAGAGAATCACTGAAGGCTCCGCATCCTTTGCAGGACTATCATCATAAGAGATAATTCCTGACGGTAACATCTTTACTGTGCCTCAAGGAGTCATCTGAAATGCATTTCATGATGTTGCCATAATGTTCACGATGTTGTTCACGTACGTGGCAAAGTGCCAGAAATCTTGAAATAAACTCTTCACCGGTGCACTGATTGAATGAGCACAGTCTTTGGCCATTTCTTGGAAAAGTCACTGAGAAAGCTGTTTGGAAAAAATTCTAGATTCGTGTGGATAATATTTACGAGTCAGCGGAAGAGTTTTATAGTCGGAACTACATTAAAAAGTCATGTAACAAATTGAAGTATGCTAAGCTGAATGTTTGCTTTCGAGTATTACGTTACCTACTTGGAGTAGTTATGGTTTTACTTAAAAAAAACGGATCGAATCGTTTACTTTTCTTTTCATGAATATTTTCAAAACAAATTTGAATTTGAAGGATTCATCAATGTTATAGTTTGCATTATTAGAAGTCGTATATGAAAGGTAGTTTCTCTGATAATAACAATAAACGATAAAGGAGAAAGTTTAATCATTTACTTTCCTTGCTGAAATTGGTGCATTCTTTGTCAAAAATTCACCAGAAATCGATAAATTAGGTTTGGGGAATTAATTTAAAAACTGCAGTATTGTATATGATCGACTGATTTTTCCCCACAGTGGCGACGACTGTACGTTTTCTGGCTTTTTGAAAAAAAAACTATTTCTTCATAGCTTATTCATCCAAAGTTATTGATTCCAAATGTCAACCTTAAAGAGATTGCGCTTGATGTTTTTTTGACCATATAACATGAAATTCAACATGAAAAATATGCAATCAATAACTTTTTGAGCTGAGAATCTAAGATCTAAAACCAAAAAAACAAGTTAAAATTTAGTCAAATTTTGTTCACCTTTGACATTACTCGAACAATACAAACCACATTTCTCAATTATGCACCATTTGTGTCTAAATGGAATGAAAAGTGGAACCAGAAAGATTAATTTTGTGGACAAAGCACCAGAAAATTCATAAAAATGTAGCAGTTTTTATAATTTAATTAAGTTGTTCGGTTGAATACATTTTCATCATTTTGTTCCGCGATTTTATCGATGGTTCACTTGAAGGAGAAAAATTTGTTCGGCAGAATACTAAGCAATATTAAAATAGCCACCATTTTTTCAATTGCATGAGATTCAATTCCATAGGATTAAGTTTTCAGAATTCTTACATGATTTTTTCCACCAGTTTTATCGGGAAGCGTAAATTAAATTAAATTAGAAAACTTTATTCAAACAATCTTTTTATTATTTCATGAATCGGAATTATCTCATCACTACTACTACTACTAAAACCCCGAAAAATAAATTCGGAGCAAATGATTTCTGATTTAATGAAAATTATCAGATAAAACGAAGCAATTTTCAACAACTGCCTCAATAAAAACCCAAAACAATAAAGACATTTTGTGGAAAGTACAAAACATATTCAAATATGGGAAGCGTGGTTTCGGGGTGACGGACGGCGTCCTCTTCAGGTGCTGTTTAATTACGATGGTACCAGGCATGAACCAAATAAATCTCCATTAATGTGCAAAATAGAGTTAGTAAGTTGCTAACCAAAAGCACACTGATGTGCGGTGGTGTCGACTAGACATGTAGGTTCAAATCCCATAAATATCCAAATATCTTTAGTGTCAGATTTTTTTCAAGGCAACCTTGTTAGGGGTCTTCAAAGTTTGTATAATCTATTTTTTTCCTAGTGATAGACATAAATTTTACCCTTTTACAAAATATTTTACATCAAATCATAGGTGAAAGGTAGCAGTTATTTTTGTTATAAATCAAACAAAATAATTCAAAAATCGAATAAGTTGTAAAATCACGCCAGTGCCCATTTTTCAACAATCAGTTTTTGTAATATTGGATGCAAAATCATTATGAAATATATCAATAAAATTTCAAATTCGCTATTAATATTGTTAATTGGCTGCAAAGTTAATGTAGTTTTATGCGTTTTCTTCCATCAATTTCATTGTTTTCACATATTTCATATTGATTGAAATAAGTTGTCGTCTGACTTTTTCCAGAAAATTTATGGAACTATATCTAAAATTTTACGATAAATTTCCACAAATAACTCCAGGAATTTTCAAAAACATTTATTATCTAAATATTGGTCAAAAAGTTTTTTTCCCTGAAAATAATTTTTTTTAAAATTAAATGATCAATAAAAAAATTTTAATGATCAAATCTGGCTGAGCTTATAAGAAAATTGGGAGGAATTTTTTTGAAAATACAAGTTTGTACATACTTGACGAAAATGACGTACATTTTGTTGATTAAATATCACACATAAGACATTGCAATAAAACTATTTAGAAATCATTATACACGCCATGCGTTCCAAGAGAACTTTGAAGATTATATATTATAGATATTATTGCTTGTTACGATCCAGTGTATACACATGGTCGAATTTTTGCAGCTTTTTTGGATTTATTAAAAATATAAACCAATCAAGAGGTAATCATCATTTCATCCATTGTATCAAACCTAATTTGTTATGTTAGTGTAAAATTTATATGCAAACTCCAAGAAATGTGTCTGCAGATATATTCAACAATACATGGAAACTATCAAAAGAATGTCTGATTATACGCCAATTTTTCGACGCGGTTATACCTTTGCTTCTTTAATTTCTTACCCAGAATAAATTCATCTTTGTTTCAAGTTTCTTATTCCAATCCAGCCATAACCCACAGCAAATTAAAGCTGAACTGCATTATTGATAGCATGCAATCTTTCCTTTGCATAAATTTTATGCAACACAAATGCTAGATTTCTATTCTTCGAAATTCCGAATAGATTTACTTAACCAATTTTATTATTTTTGTTCCAACCGTCCAATTTCTTCTTGCTATCTTCTCATTTCTTAACGATTTCAATATTCTCGTCTCACGAAATTAATTCACTTAAACTGGAAATTCAATTTGCAAAGTTATTGAGCAAATAAAGGATTTGCGTCTTTCACGGGCAAATGCGCGAAGCAGTTGTTGCTTGGCTGGCTGATGTAAATAAAATTTAAATATAACTACTCTTATCTTGGAACGCCAGAAAGAAAACAAGATGAAGGATTAAAAAGAATGATTGCTTTGCTGAGAATTTCGCAGTAGTATATTTGTATTTTCCAGTTTTACAAATTTTGAAGGAGAGTATATAATATGCGGAATAGTTTCATGTTTAGTTCGTAGTAAAAGATACCAGCTTTTTTGCAGAACAATACTTTCTTAAAAGATTGCATTTTTGTAGTGCACGGGTATTTCTATTAAATATCTTGCATACTACAAAGACAAATTTAATGTAAGAAAATCCTTGAATATTCAATACTTTCACTCTAGAACAACGAATTGTTATTTGCATTTGTATCTGTTTGTTTTTTTGTCCTAAGCTGCAATAAACTTAACCAAAAAACAAACTACAATCCAAGGAAAAAATAATGTGATGTGAAAACAATCGCTCATTTATTTCATCAGAAGACTTTTGGAAAAAGAGCGGCCACCCAAAAATTGAAACTAAAACAACAAAACCCTTTGCATCTTTGAGAAAACGAGAAATTTTTGGGAGAGCTGAAATTTTTCAACACCAAAATTAAAGTGAAAGGTTTTTAAAAAATTATAATAGTTCGAAAAAAAACATACCCAATCCAAAATTGAAATAAAATCAATGCGATATATTTGATTTTGAAACTAAAGCTTTAGTATGTGAGGTTCTTCTGCGTTAATGCATGCCATTCCGTCTAGAATTGACCTCGGGAAGACCAGATCACATATCGAATCCTGATCGGAAACAAGTCAGGTCCTGGCTATGATAGCCTTATCTGGCTTTTGGAATAAGGACCATCTCAGTTCCAGAGCAGAATATCTTTTTCACTCAAAAATCTCAGTATATACGGCATTTTCAACACGATTTCAGGTCCTGCGCAGGATTACCAGTCCATCAAGTTTGGATGGGATTTTCAGCATTCGATTACATTTGGGGCGCTGCAATTCGTAAACGATCAATCCTACAGTAAAACCCACAAAGTAACTTTGGTAGATAATCAAACGTATCTGGTATACCACAAAAACACTCTGAGAAAATTTTGACACCATGTAGTTTCGAACCTGCAAGTTTTTCAATAAAAAGGCTGAACAAAATCGGTAGAAAATTTAATTTTTAACAAAAAAAAAATGCCGGTATATTTTTCTTGTAGAATTGACAGACTCTGAGATGATAGTGAACGCAACACGCATACCTCCCACGTGGTTAAATTTTTGCCTTGTACTATTCAGCTTTAACACTATGGATCTGAAATTTGCAGCTGCCGCGAATGGGTTAATTTTACTAAACTATATTCGAAAATCTACACATCAACTTTATTCATGGAGAAATATGTTAGATCCGATGGGCTCTAATTTTAGTTTGTACGGCGGAGTCGGAGATTCAATCCCCAACACGAAAAAGTGAAAATCGCTTCAAACGACACAGCAAATAATGGTTCCTGGAAATATTTTCATTTTTTTATTGTATGTATATGACACAGAGTTTTCTTGGATAAACATTTCTTCGACTCCAAGCGCCGTACTTTGTTCTCCAATAAATTGAATCTTATTGATGCAAAGTGTAGTTGACACTGTCCATTGCCCAGTCCTTCCTGAAAAGACTTTATTATAGTTCAGTTCAACTTTTCTCTTTATTATGTACAGAACTAGGTTTCCACCTCTTCGCTGAATATAACATCTAAATTAATTTGTAAAAATCTGAAGAATATTTCTAATAAATTTGTTTTACTTTATAATTAGGAAAAAATGTGTAAGTAAAGAACCAATATTTGGTGAATATCAGAAACAAATAGAACAACTTGACATTGGACTAACTAGGTTCTAATTAACATGTAAACAGTTTTGTGTTTAGCCATATTAGCAACTTGGTACAAACTTCCAATCACATACATGGTATGGTTTTCCATAAAGTTAACAAAACTTTTGTCATCAATGAAAACTAAAATATTTCTCAAACGCAACATTTCCTTCCTCACATTAAAACTTCCTATATTCCGAAGAAAACTACTTCTGGATTACATAAATCCTCCGGCAGACAAGACATATTGTTGTGGCAATTCAGTTGGCTATCAACTAAACGCTATCGTCGGCAAAGTATTTAATTACTTAAAGTGTCGATAGTTAACAACGGGATACTCTTGATATTTAAGATGAAGACATCCCTCCCGAATGTATTTTCAGTCTGTGTCCTTTTTCATCTCGTGCGAACTCAATCGCAGATTGTAGCCAGTCCGTAATTGGAAAATAATTGTAAGGTTCTAATGTCTGACTGTCTTTATGCCAGCGAAGGATCGAGTTTGTAATTGGGATATTTCGTATGGCCAAGGAGTGGCGCTTTTGTTTCCTCGAATTCGGGTCAAGTGGCCTGGCGGTATTAGTTTCAGATATTTATTTGCGAATAAATATTCATGACTACAAACAGTGTTAAGCGTTTTTGTTTAGCTTAGTCGAACGGGATTAGGGACGTGCTTTGCTTGCGGAGATTTGTATTGATTTTCTGTTACTGGTTAATATACACAAGCTGTTATAAAGGGAAAATCAATGGAACGAGGTGTGAACGTGTTGGATTTTTTTTTGGTTTGCGACTCGAATATGAATAATTTTTTGGCTGCATTTTTGAAGCCGCTTTAGTAGTTCATGCATCCAAATGAGTCCTCTTCCATATTTTTATGTGAATTACGGTCAGCAAAACTTAAAAAGATTGTTCGTGGAAAATCACCAATTCATTATTCGTCACATTCGCCCCCAGAAAAGTTTTATATCATCAATTCGTTGAATTTCATGAGAATTTTCAAGAATAATACATCATTTGCTTAAATGTGAATTAAACAGCAATATAAATTTGATTTTTCGTTTTTATTGATGGGATATTTTGCATTGTATGGAAAGAAAACAATGCAATTGGCATGCTGTAACCTAGCCATAAGTTCAAATATGGTATATTTTGTGGTATACTCTTACAATATTTGATGGGAATACGTATGTCTCTTCTTGAAATATTTAGTATGACATAATAACAAATGGAAATTTAGTTATAAATGATAAAAAAATACAAGTGAAAATGAATTAACATTGTGAAACGATGGAAGTAGAATAAGCAAGGAAAAGGAAGCCAAAAGACTGCCTTTTGAGTTGAGAGATAGACACTGAGTTTCATACCAAAATACCAATTTTTCAGCACAAGACACTAGTCTTATTTGAAATCATTTCAAAGTTATTACCATACAATTTACTTTTTCTGGATTAAATTATCAGTTGAATAAACATCTTCGTTATTTATACACAGGTACGCACCAAAAAATAGCAAGCGAAATAATTTAAATATCTTTTAAAGATGTGCAATTAAAATAAACTGAAATGAAGTCTTTAAACAGAGATGCCCATATGCAATGTCAACATTATCATTCATACACAGCTCCTCCTTGTTAGTCGATTTGGGAAATATACAAATAATCCTACTACTTATAGAGTTTAGAATATAACAACAACTGTGAAATTTAGAATGGATTTTTGTAGTCTAACTCTCATTATATGTTTATTTTAAAATAAACAATGCTTTAAATCAATAAATTTTAGTGATTTATTTAGTCATTTATTAGCCATAGGTCTCGGCATCGAGTTACCTTGGAACTCCACGCCGAGCCCCTAAAGATGCTGCAGAAGTTCCCATGCTCGGAAGCATGAAGACTTCAAAGCGTATCTAAGGGGGCTCTACCCGCATATGGGTTTTAACCTCAGCCACCACGTTCGTGTCCTCACTGTGACCGGAGGGATGATTGACCTCCCTGGACACCGGTCGCTATGGTACCAAATTGACCCCTGGTAAGGCTTCGTGCACTTGGGACCCTCTTCCTCCCACTTCGGTTGTGCCCGACTGCAGACACTGGACCGATCATCCTCAGGTACGTGGAGAAGGCACTTCCCGGAGGCTTGTGTTGGGACAGAAAGCGTCCCTAAATTTAACGTGGTGGCCTGACAGATAGGTATCAAAGAGCTCATACCAATGCCCCAATAAATTTACTAGTCAGTATCCATAACTTATGCTATGAGTACTGCTTTTCTGAGCATGAGTACTAGAATCTTATCCGGAGCTTGCTTGGACTCCTTCATAATCCTTGGTAAACATCGGACCTATCAGCATTCTTTCCGCTTTTTGCAAAGCGGCACCTCTGTTGATAACGCAACAGTACCAGCCACCTCGATACAGAAGGATTGACGAAAAGCTACCCGTCCCAAACGGTATTAGAAATGACTGTCCTCGCTTTGGGTTTCAACCACAGCCACCAAATTCCAACCTCCACAGGTTCCTCAACCAAAACCGGCAGTTCCAAGTCAAGTTCCTGGGGTCCCGGTTACCTTTGGCACCAGAATACCCTTGGTATGGTTTCGAGGAGGTGCAATCACAACCTCTTCGAATGAGTCCAACGCAAAGCTTCGGTTCGATCGCCGTAATTTAGGGTTATCATCCTTTAAAACCGGTGGAATATATGAAAGAGCCTGTTAATTGTCATCCCTTTATTTCAGCATCCTGTTGAAGGGATGTTGATTTGAGGATTGGTTAGAACCCCTCCTTCTTTATACTGGGTTTGGGACAGTTCTCTTGGCTGCTTAGGACGGGTACTAAACATCTGCTGGTCGACACTACCGGACACTCTTTCTGCAAGGTACTCGTTCGACTATACGACTTTTCTCAAGCATACTCGAGTCCGGTTGTGCCTCCCCCATTTTCTCCCAACCACAGCGTTTGAAAGCGGAGTTGTGTGCTGACAGTCATAATAGAATATGCAAGAGAAGTAGTCATTTATTAAGGGTTTAAATAAAAATTATCTCAATTTTCTAAAGATTTTAGTCTTAGAGGAATTTTAAACTTAGATTCAAAGAAAGCTGCAGACATCCTTCTACTTAAATCATTTTTTTGATTCTGTTCTTGTTCTCGTGCTGCTTCATTATCAACACGTTTCGAAAGAAAAACTTCCCAGCGGAAAAGTTGTTGCTCAGCAAGTTTAATTACAACAAAATGTAGACCGCGTTTTATGCTCGAAGCGGCTACAATCCAGTGAACACAGAATACCTACATTAACACTTTGTCTTTTTTGTACTCTTTAGAATGTTTCCTTCCAAAGTGCACTTCATCAGATGCTCTGAAGTAGATTCATTACAGCAGTTGGGAATACACTTGAACCGCTTGCAGTCAAAAGAAAAAACTACTTATTGCATTTTCCATTACTGTTGGAAATTCGTGAAAACCGAAGTGTATATAGAATTGCATAGCTTCTCCAATGCATACTTATGAAACATCGTGTGTGGTATTGTTCACGGTGGGAACGAGCTGCTTGTAAAACTTTTAGTACACTTGAATAATGCCGAATGCACGACTTCGCCAAATTGCGATAATTAAAAGTACGGTAATGGGTTTTCCCGAAAATGTATTCGTTCTAAGAGGGTTTTTAATGTGAGTTAGTCTTTTCATTTAGTCTTCTTACCTGAAAGTATTTTATGAAAGAATTCAATTTGCATTCTACTCTTTAGTGCTGTTGAAATAGTTAGGCCTATCTTTAAGAAAATTGAAAGATGCTGCAAAAGCCGGAAATATAAAGATTTATGATGCTCACCTTTAATCCATTAGTGTTTAAGAGCTGATAACCATTGAATTTATGAATTAGAGAAAAATCATTTTGTATATAAAAAATCCATATTACTAAAAACAACGAAGGACTAAAAAGTGATTTGTTTCGAAGGTCTTCCATTAGAACTGACTTAAATTACGATCCAGTCAATTGGAATACAGAAAATTAGTTTTGTTACTTCCAAACAACCAACATCCCATAAATCAAGAAAATCTGTACGAAGAACAAAGAGAACGAATACCTTTCTGTCCATAACTCAAGTTCAATGGACAGTGGAATACACTAAACATAATTTTACCTTCATCATCCACAGCAATAATTCTCAGGTTCATTCTTCGATTACTTCCAGTCGAATTCATGGCAAAGCATATTCCTACCATTATATCACTTCCAGCTTTTGTTGCGAAACCACAATACGATTGCATCGTGGTATACAACACTTTATTGATCACATCACGTTTTATGGCCACTACTATAAACATAAATAAAAGTCCTTTAAGGGATGCTGAAATGGCATTGAGTCTGCAAATATATGCTACCTTTATACAGAAACATCAGAATAATTGGAAAAGTTTTCGGTAACAACTGATTTTTGGGAATATAACCAATAAAATTTGCTATCGTCTGTAAAGATATGCACAACTTAACGATTTAGCGAATCGGTCGAGAGGGTAAATGGTTGTTTGGATTGGTAATAAAATCAAGTTGTATTTGTTACTTAGTCACATCACTTGACCGTTTATTTGAGTAGCTGTTACTCTTATTTGACGATATTAGAACTAAGGCTAGAACATGGAATGGATCCTCTTTAAAGACGAGACAAGAAATCGAAAATTTCAACCAATTGTGGCCATGAATATGGCCACCTCATAATTTTTTTAATAACTGCAATGATTTTTTAGATGGATGCACGTACGTCGTCTTGGTTAACCTTTTGAAACATTCTAGAACGTTTGGAAAATGAAAATAGTATTAGTAGTGCAGGATGTTTCTAGCAACTTCTGCCAACAGAGAGTATGCGAATGACGAACTATTTTAAGTTAAACTTTGCCGTCCAACACGTCTTGAGGCAGTTTCGTTAATAACTTATCGATGACCACAATAACTGGTAATTTTTGACCACTTTTTGTAAGTGAAAATTATGACTTATGGTGTGTATTTTCAGGAAATATGAAAAGTATAAGGAATGCGAAGAAAATTTTAAAGCTGTTGGGTGATTGATAATTTATCTGATGGGAAGTACATTGTAAGCAATATCAAACTAAGAAAAAACTAGCCAGACAGTTACTGGTTTTGCATCTTTGAATAGAATTTTATTTGAACAATAACGATTTACTATGAAATCGATGAATTAAAGTAGTTAAAAATTTATTGAAGCATGGAATAAAAATGATAATAAATCCAGCTAACCTTAAATACTAGAACAAAAATTTAATAAAGCAAGCTTGATTATGAAGCACTGGAAACAGGAGTCTACAAAAACCCGAACAGCGACGACGAATTCGTTTCATGCATTGTTTAATACGTTGACACCGCAATTTTCAGAAATCTGACCTAAAATGAAAATTTGATTTAATCATATTATTAAAAACTCTAATTCGATTGTATATTTATCATCAAAAAGCATAAGAAATGTGTTTTTTTTAAAAGAAGGTCTTATTAGTTATCTTGTAGTTGGTTTCTGTAACATAAATCTTTTCACGGAAGCCAACTACGAGTTAATTCGCACGCATCTACCAGATTAAAAATATTTGTATTGATGAATCCATGGCGGGGAAGATTGGTTATATACAATAAATAATAAACACAAATATGGTATCAAACTGTATGAACTATATGAGTCCGACGGTCTTATAAAATGAAAATAAAGATTTACAGCGGAAAATCTGAGGAAACTGAAAAAGTAGGTCACACTACTGACGTTGTTTCATATTTACTTGAGGACTATCTCTTTAAAGAATACACGTTACGTTGATAATTTTCATAATTCTGTTACTCTTACAAAACTGTTAAGTACACGAAATACTTATGTATTACCCATGTTATACCAAGAAATGTGGTAAATCGTAGCAAAATGATCCTGTTACTGTATGCAAATGGAAAGACAAACGAGATGTCCTTAGCATTGCAAACATGTATGCTGTTGAGGTGGTAGAGGTGCGCACTCCTAATGGAAAAATTTCTATGAAACCGAATATAATTCTAAATTACAATAATGGAGTGTCTGGCATTGACCGATCAGATCGAAGGCTTTCGTACTACTCATCTCTAAGAAAAACTATTAGATGGTCCAAAAAGGTTTCACTACATATTATAAAGATATATGTACAATGCTCACAATTTTTTCAGAAAGTTACTTCTTCTAATATAAAACTTATAAAGTTCAGAGAAGAATTCGGCGTTGCGTTGATTGGAGAAGATATTCAAACAGTTTCGAAAAAAATAAGATAAGAAGAGCTCCATTATTTAGAGAGTCTATCACCTACCTAAAAAACAGCGTCCGACAAAGCAATGTCGTATATGTACCCAAGCAAAAAAAACGCCGAGAAACGCGTTATTTCTGTCCAGCCTGTAAATAAAAGCCAGCCTTTTGTGTGGAAGATTGTTTTAAGAAGTTGCATAAACAATAAAATACTATTTCTTGAATTTGAATTATTTTTCTGTTCATGCAACTCAGCATTGAGTTTTTTGTTCTTTTCCCAGAAGCCATCTGTCGATTTTAGCACTGATATATTCCGAGTTTAATTGTAGCTGCACAAAAATGGCAAGTAAACAAGGACGCGATAACTCGTAGTTGGTGTCCTAGAAATGTACTCAATCTACAATTTGTCTCGTAGTCAGCAGTCAAAGTTTTAAAACATTATCAAAGATGAGCACCAAGTATGCCCTTCAAATGGATCAAATGACATCCTTCCAAGGCAATGAATTCTTTGAAAGTGAGGGTTTTTTCGACAACCATTTAGCTATGACGTGTTTGAAACTCCCGAAAATTCGAATATGTAGACATCCAATTTTCCGAGTGAATCTGATTGCGGATAGTATATCAGTAAACTGATTTCTTTAGCTTCAAAAGTGTTTTCATTTCATTGACATGCTAGAAATCCTTGAGGAATGACAACATAAATTATACAAGTTACGCGTAATTTATGACAAAGTAAGAAATTTTTGTTTGAAATTGCATCCAGAGAAGATGTTCAGCACAGATGATTTCGAGGCGCAAGTTGTTTAGTGCAGTCCTACAAAAGAATTAAGAAGGCAAATCATTTTTACTTTTCGACAATCACTTCAAATCATACAGTTTGTTGAAACTCCAATAAATTGTAGGATTTTTGCAAAGTTATATGTAATAGGCACAAATGCTATCCACATTTCATAGTGTTCGTTACCAATTGCTTTGAATACAAGCGGGACGAAACCGTTTTCAATATTCCAACGAAAGACTAAAAATGAATGCTTGTTTTCAACATGAAACGCGTTAGATCTCTTAGCAAAATCGATAAAATAAAATAAAATCTCTAAAACGACATCATATTTTTTTAAGCTTTTTTCCAAAAAAATGCGTTCTAGTAAAGTAGGGCGCTTTGATCGTTGGCCATAAAAAGTGGTCGGAATGGATAATTTCGATTATTTTCCTTAATTTGATGACCCAATAGAAGCTACTAGAGGCAGCTACAAAATATGTGATAAAAATTCATGTTTTTTTGTTTCAAATACCAACAAAATTGTGCTTTGGGAAAGGGATGAGTTTTTACAAGATTTTAGTTCTGGAGAATAATAAGTGAATGTTTTTATACAAGGTGATTCAAATCAGACCATTTCACTTTTATCTATTAACTGATTTGTTCGAAGATAATTGCTGCTGAATTACCCGAAAATAATAGAGACCAATTATTCCTGATTTATCGTTATTTATTGCAACAACCAGCTGCTCTGTTATTTGAAGCGATTTTTGCCATGACGATGTTTCTAATTTGTTTTTACTAAACTTTCATGAAACAATCAAACAAATACCAAATATTGTGTGTACCTACATTTCCTTCTATCAAATTTTCACCGTGATTTCATTCCAAGCACACTCCTCGCGGCCGTCATTCAAAAAAAAAAACGTTTGAGTCATTCAATCAAAATATAATCAGCAATGATTTACATATTTCTCCATTTTATTTCCCTAATATCCTTTTCAGCATTTCAAAGCAAGACCTTATGATTGAATCGTTTTCATTTCTTATTCTTTTGCCGCCACAGCGTTCGCAATGTAGAGAAAAGGTGTTTCAACGATTCAACATTCGGAAAAAAGAGAAGGTTAAGACTTTCAGGATTTTCATGCCGGGTATTGTGTTTTGCGTATTTAGGGGCTGATTCGCACTAAAAGTATCAAAGATGGTAGAATTCAGTATCAACCGGATGGATGCGAAAAAAATTCAAAGAAATTTCTCACAGAATTTGGAAAAACATGTTCGATGTTCTTATGAGGCAAACATAACACATAGCAAGAATTTATTATTATCGATACCTAATTTCTGCATTTCATCCTATTATATGCTTCATTACAGACTCACGTTGCTATTTTGCACGATTTTCCCGTTCGGAAAGGTAGAAATGTGAAGGAAATGTAGTCACGTTGAACGACCATGAAACACCAATTGTTTTTATCCAAGGAAGGCTACGAGAGTTTTCCGCTCAAGATGTTTAATGTCCAATAAATTTATTACTTGCAACAGATGGGCAAAGTATTAGAACGTCTGAAAATATGTTTTTCAGCTTTCAGAACTTTCCAAAGAAAATCTAATCGAGAAAAAACCGTGCGCGTTTTATGTCCATCATGCGCTGAATATCAAAATAAAGGAAATCTTCGGAAAAAACGTTTTTCTTAAAGTAATCAGACTTGGAGATTGTTAATTCAGGATGCGGAACTCGATCTCTTTGATTGTTTGAAATGTGAACATTGTGCGCCTTACTGTGAAAGGTTATTGTGGGAACGTTCACTCCATTGCGATCCTTTTTTTGCATTCTAGTACCTAGATTGCAGATGCCATCATTTTGAAATGAGCTCGAAAAATAGTTTTGATCCATACTTAATACAATGTATAGGTAGAAAAATTTGATTTGTCTAGTCCTAATAAAGAAAAGCAAAAACAGTTCAACCGAAGAAATGATGATTTTTTGCTAAACTACTTAGAGTGTATTGCGAATCAATTTGCAATATGTCTTGAAAGAATAGAAATAAGTTAAAATATTAATTAAAAATCTCTTTCAGCAACTTTTCGATGTAAAAATTATTAAAAAGTCGTGTCGTGACCCAAATAAATTTTCGATGTAGTTATTTCGATCGTTAATGATTACAATTCATTGTTTCCTTCACTAATATTTCGACGCATTTTGATACGCTTGGATGAGAAGTTATGTTTTACATTTTTGTTTATAGTGTAGTCAATGAGGTTTCGAATTTTCCGACAACTGACGACCAATAAGTTGAATGCCTGCTAGAGTTTGCAACAGTGGCCCAAACATTGCTATCCCTAGTATATGTTAGCCCCTTCCGCACTAAATCTACTATTGTGGCCTTTAAAGAACTCTAAATTGATCGGCAGTGGTCTTGAATCTGGGCCAATAATAAAAGGCTGTTATTTGAGCTTCCTATTCAACTATGACAACATAAGTAACTAAGCATAATGCCTTTCGCGTTTTTTCCTATGACAAAGTGATACGATGTTAAAGTTCCGGTTCTACAACGTCCCTTCTCGTCGGAGGATCGATTTTCATGAATTTTTTATGTCAGTTGTACTAATCAATTTAGTGAGTCTCTGAGATAAGTATAATGCCGATTTCGTTAGTGTTTAGAAAATGTTGGATTTCCAATTTCTATATGCTGACGCAACTGGCATTCCAGTCACAGATTGTCTCGATGTTCCTTTTTTGTGAAGAAAAATGTATATATTATACTTTTGGTTACGCATCACTGAAATAAATCAGCATTGATATAAAAAAAAATTTTTTTAATTTTTTTTAAAAAACCTATCAAGGTCTGCTATTATTTTAAGGGTTCCGTATGAAAGAGTATGACATGTATGAACAAAATGAGATTTTGACATGAAATTCTCATGTAAAATGTAAAGACCAAAATTGCAATTAAAGTTATTAACAAGCCGTGAAGTGCGACCCTTGAGGTCCACACGGTCAACTTCCCAGTAATATCTAGATAAACATTAAAAATATTAAATACAATAATGATTTCGAAAATACTACTACTTTAAATAATAATAATGAAAGGTATTCATAGCAGTAACAGGAATGAGTTAATACTAATCATATCATCTACGGGAAGGTCCATTGATTAAGTAAGGTTTTTGGTGGATGGGTGATGATGATTGATTACCAGAAATGCAAATTTGATTGAAATTTTGATGGTTTCCAAAATTTTAGCCGCTTTTTTTAATTGAAAGACTTCAAAAACTATTAAAAATCTGCTCAAATTATCCAAACATTTTAAAACTTTGATTGACTTTACAACAAAGTTTTTAGTATAAAAGATATAAGGTAATATCAATCGGAAGAACCCCTTTCATATGGTAGCTTTGAATGATTTTTTTATTTTTAATTGAATTTTTTTCAGAGTCATGGAAACAGTTTTGCTGGTTTCTCTTCAAAAACTGATAACAATGTATAAATTTTATAAACATTTATTACTGTGTTGTGCAAATCAGGTTTAAAAAATATTTTTTATGAAAAAAAAAGTTTTCGCATTTTCTTCTATTAAATTAAAAAAACCCTGAAACGGATTTTTATAATGTTAAAATAATCAAAAATATGTTGAAACACGTCAATTGACCCCTTAATGATGCAAATATTATATCTGGTTCGTGAGATATAGTGAATGGAAGAAATGACCTTGAAGATCATGATGATTGTTAATGATTTTATTTAATGTTTCTTGTTATCATGAGAAGAAGTTTTGATGTTGTTTTTACAAGCATTGCTTGAAGTATATAAATTTTATAAAAATTGAATACTGTCTTTCGTAAATCAGGTTAAAAATTTATTGTTTATAAAAAAACCTAATTTTTGCACTTTTTTCCTTAAATTAAAAAACGGCTTCAACGATTTTTTCCAAAATTTGACAAATTCACAAAAATGTTAATACGCGTCGATTGACACCTTAACCATGCAAATCGTATGTTTGGTTCGCGAGATATGTATAACGCATGGCAGAAATGACCTTGAAGATCATGATGCCTGTTAATGATTTTTTTTTATTTAATTTTTTACATAATCATAAGAAAAAGTTTTGGTGTTGTTTTTACAAGCACTGCTTGAAATATATAAATTTTATAAAAATTGAATACTGTCTTTCGTAAATCAGGTTAATAATTTATTATTTATGAAAAAACCTAATTTTTTGCACTTTTTTCCTTAAATTAAAAAACGGCTCCAACGATTTTTTCCAAAATTTGAAAGATTTACACAAATGCTAATACGCGTCGATTGACACCTTAAGATTGCAAATCGTATGTTTGGTTCGCGAGATATAACGCATGCCAGAAATGACCTTCAAACGGGCAAAACAGCAAACCCCCCAACCGAAGTTTCCCAAAAACTAATCAGCTCTTAAGATTGCAAAGACGCTTCGAGTGACACCTTTAGAAAGTCGATATGACTTTGTTTACGTGAGTTATGCTCGTAGAAAAAAGTGTCCACGAACGTACGTACGTACACACACATACACACACACATACATCTCCCTTTCTAAAAACACTTTATATATACTCTATAGACCTCAAAACGTAAAGAAATGTTGAAAATTTCAATTTCGATTTTCGAGGCGATTACATGAACTTCCCATATACTGGAAAGTTAAAAAACATTATTTGCACGAGGCGCCATACATACAAGCAGTGATTTTTCTCTCTAAATTTTGACTATCATTTTGTGGAGCACCTCTAGAAAGAACTATCCCAGCAGAATGCAAATATATATTTTTTATTTTAAGATTAATCCCTTGGAAGTCATGAAAATCAAGGTGTTTAAACAAACATATATTGTTGCGGGTCAATCTTGACCAATTAAAAGGATTAAAAATTAAATGAGTTTAAAAAATTTAGCATAAAATGAGTTTGTCACGTTGAAAATAACAAACAAATTTCTACGATGCATATTAGTTAATCGACAGTAATTTTGAGATTCATAATACACTATGAAGTGAGTCTCAATGATCCAAAAATATGTACATCAAGGGCTGTGGAAAGTGTTATTAAATTCACTTCTTTTTAACCAACAGACACACTTTTCCAGTTGGGGATTCAATTTTACTTTCCAATGAAACTATTCACGATCCACGAATTTTTTTCCAGTAAGCCCGTTTAATGCTTTATGGTCGACACATATTGGAAAATATGCTATGCACAGGGAAAAAAATTCCATGCCGCAGTAAAATCCGTTACATGTGGGAAAACCATGTCGCCGAAAATGTATGCCTGAGAAAATTTTACATTCTCATTTTTTAACATTCGCACGTATGTATATATATCAAAAATTCGCTACTCCTGTTGAGTCTGTATAAGCTTTGCATCCATGTCCCTATGATAGGGTTGGGAGGTGTGAAACGATATGCAGAACTACAGGCTTACCTAGGAAAAGTAATAATGCGGAAGCTGATGTCATAGTAGTTGACGTAAATGTACATATGTTGCGATATATCAAACCGAGAGCAATAGTAGGTAAATAAAATCTACTCGAAAAAAATAACATAAATATTCTGCTAAATAGGGGAAAGTGGGGCAGATTCGCACGATTTTTCCTTTTTTGCTGAAAATAAAAAAACCAACAGCTCTTTCAAACAAACTAGTATGCAGTTGAATAGTCACAATATTAGGCTTTTAAAATAGTGTAGGTTAAAGTTGATACGATATACCATATTTGTGTAATGAAAAATTTTGTAGAGGAACTGAAAATGTACGAATGTACCCCTTATGGAGGGTACATTCGTACATAGTGTGGGGCACATGCGTACATAATGGGGAACCTCCGTTCATGAGCAAAATAAAGAACAAATTTACTGACAATTATCATTTATTAGCAAAAATATAGAGATCAAATTGACACAGCTTTATCATTTTTGAGAACTAAATAACATTTCTTGGCTGTACAAACACAAAATAAAAAACAACTAAAAATAACATCATTCTGAAAACAAGCTTTGAAAATTACTGCACATTGTAAGCTGAGAGGTCTTTAGCAAAGCTGAAGATACTACTGGTCCTTGCTGTAGAAGCAGATATGGGTTGCGGTAGTATTGAAACTACATCTGAGAAGTAAACTGTTCCTTCATCTTTGATGTTTGGAAAGACAAATTTCCAAGAACCATCCTTTTTCCTTAAAAACGAAACCTTGTATTCGATAGAGCAGTATTTGGTAGCCACCTGTCCGACGTAATACAAAACTGACTGTCTTTTTTCAAACTTAATTAACAAAAAGGTTCCTTCTGTTATAGTTTCCGCTAACACGGGAGTTTCGATTTCGATATCAGATTCTTCAAACACTACCTCATCGATGGGAGAAGTAGAGCTTTCTCTTATACTTATTTCAGTATCACTCTCACTATCAGTCTAGATTATGGTTTTCTTCTTTCTTTTTGGATTTGCTGTCTTATTTGTTTCTGATAACAAACTCAGGACACGCTTTATTTCTCTTGCCTTCCTTTTTTGTTCTTGCTCCTTTTTCTTAACTTCTTTAGCTTTTCAATTTCTTCAAGTCTATTCTTTTCTGGTGTGTTAGTATAAATTCGCGATTTACCTAGTTGTTTTCCTTTTTTTGATTTTGTAGACATATTTTTATTTACTTTAGGGTATGGTCGAACCATCTCGGGAGTTACCGGTCCTTTGGAAGTTGATGCTGTATGAATATCGCAATTAAGTGGCTGTTGCGGAGAATTAGGCAATGGAGGCGATGAAATCGGTTGTGTGTCGATGGATGGATCAGTATCTTCTGGCATGGTTGGAACAATATTCTCTTGTAAACCTGCTATGGAGAATGACTGGTAAACCTGAACGGCCGCAAAATCATCGTCGCTGAATATAAGTTTGTTGAATGGCCATATTCCTGTATTTTGAAAAGCACTTGTAATGTTTTTACCGGTAAAAGTTTGAAAATAGGCTATTTTAGCTAATTTCGGAATATTGTAAATATTAATCGTTTTTCCTGGATTATTTAGATGCCAATCGTTAAAAGCAATCTTTAATTTTGACTTAAAAGGCCCAAATACGCCCACATCCAATGGTTGGAGGCGGTGTGTTGTGTGTGGTGGGAATGACAGGTATACTATCCCGTTTTCTCGGGCATAATTTACAGCATCTATTGAGATATGACTTTCATGGTTGTCGGCTAGGAGTAAAATAGGGTTCGCTTTGGAGCACAGCGTATGCTTCTGGATGTGCCTTAGAACTTCAACAAATATATTAGTATTTATCCATCCGCTCCTATTAGAAACTCCTAAGCTGCCTTCTGGAGAACCATCCATAAAATGATCCTTGAAATGGACTCTAGGGAATACAAATAATGGTGCGATGGTGTTCCCGTTCGCCGAAATTATGCCTCCAAAAGTAACTAGCTCTCCTCTTTCAGCAGAAACAAGTTGGCCGATTTGTTTTTGCGTTTTTTCAGCAAGTACTTTGGGCGTGTTTAAAACAGTGGATACGCCAGACTCATCAAAATTAAAAATCCGATCACCAGTAAATTTATAATTATCCAAGATATTTTCTAGGTTTCGGTAAAAATCATTTACGGCTACCTTATTGAAACCATACGATCTAGCTGCGCTAGTGTTCTCAGGTTTTCGCAAACTTAAATTTGGGTTACGTTTACGGTAACCCTCCAGCCAATCCTTTCCTGCTATTTTGTTGCGATTCCAGCTAGGTGGAAAATTAAGTTTATTTGCAAGTGCATATTCGTAGGCAAGCCTCTTCAAATTCTCAAGTGTTAATCCATAGTGCATTCTTGAGCATTCTGTGATATATTTGTTTAAAAGAATCTCTTCTGCGATAGAAAATACTTGATTTGCAGTATACTTGGAACTAAAAGATCTTTCGGCAATGTTGTTATCGCCAAATGTTTTTTTTTGAACCTTCTTAATACGACTTTCAAGAGTTGATGGCTTGACGCCGAATTTAGCTGCAGATTTTCGAATAGATAATGTTTTATCCAAAACTTCTTGTATCGCAGATTTCATTGCCTCTTCATCCACATCTCCACTTCTGGTCCCCTTTCGCTTGTAATTTCGTACCATAGTTCTGGGATAATATAATTATTCAAAATAAATGTAAATTAGAATGCATGAGTTTACAGAGATTTCAATAAAAATAATAAAAACCCTTAATGACTGCTTTGGGTCACATTCGTACTGTACGAATGTACCCGACACCTGTATGTACGAATGTTCCCCAAAGCGACCAACAATGAATTTTGTTATTTTTATTGAAATCTGTTAATAACATCGCATAACTAGAACACCCACAGTAAAATAACACGTCACCTTATGAACAAACGGAACTACTATAAAATTTCAGCAAAAACTCACTACCGTCAAGGTATATAAACTAGAGATGGTAAACCCGTGCGCAGCTTTTCTTCCGACTCGCTCGCACAGCGGGCTTTTCGTGCGCCATTTTGCCCAAAAAATTCGGGCTGCCAAATGAACAAAACATAGGGTGCACATCTGGCAAGGCGAAAGAAAACGAGGCGCCACAATTCAAAATGTATAAATGGCGGAAATCGGCGGCGGATAGTCGGTGCATTGCGTGGGAAACTTGTAAACGAAAGACAAGTCAAGTGACGATGGTGACTTGTTCGGTGCGTGGGTGCAATAGCAGCAACAATAAAGCTTATTTCCAACATCACTTGCCATTTTCCCTTTCCTACTGGGCGGAACATGTTTTCCAAAAGGTGTTGATGCTATTCCTACTGGGCACTTTTCGGTGACTTGGGGCTTCTGTGACGTACATGCGCAGAAGTGAACGCATTTGGGAATCGGGAAGATGTTACCATGTCTAGTTTATATACGTTGCACTACCGTTAACCCAAGTTGAAGTCACATGAAAAAAATACTTCTGCACTGAAAAAACACACAACGATTTGTCCAGGCAAAGTCAGCAATAGCACTGCTGCCTCAATTCACGAGCTAACTGTGTGCAAATGCACGAGTCTTCCATGCAAGCGCGAACATGTCAATGTGAATAGTTTTCTTATTACAGCCACAGTACGAATGTGCCCCATGTGCGAATCTACCCCACCTTCCCCTACTTAATGAAAATTTCATTAAGTTTATGAATATTAATGTTAGATGAAATTTCAGATGTTTCGACGGAAATCAATACTCGAACATGTTTAAGAAATGGTGTGATAGAATTTTTAACTTTCCAGTATATGGGAAGTTCTTGTAATCGCCTCGAAAATCGAAATTGAAATTTTCAACATTTCTTTACGTTTTGAGGTCTATAGAGTATATATAAAGTGTTTTTAGAAAGAAATATGTATGTGTGTGTGTGTACGTACGTACGTCTGTACGGTCGTGGACAGTTTTTTCTACGAGCATAACTCACGTAAACAAAGTCATATCGAATTTGTTAAGGTTTCAATCGAAGCGTCTTTGCAATTTTAAGAGCTGATTAGTTTTTGGAACACTTCGTTCGGGGGCGTTTGCTGTTTTCACCCCTTGAAGGTCAACCATGTCATGCACTATATCTCGCGAACCAAACGTACGATTTCCTTAATCAAGGTGTCAATCGACGCGTATTAACATTTATGTGATTCTATGAAATTTTTAAAAAAATCCTTGAAGCCGTTTTTTAATTTTATGAAAAAAAGGGCAAAAAATTAGTTTTTTTTTTCAAAAACACAAAATTTTTAACCTGATTTCCAAACCTCAGTAAGCCAGCATAAACTTTTCTCATGATTACAAAAAAAAAATTAAATTGAAAATAAAAAATCATTCAAAGTCACCATGTAAAAAGGGTTCATTCGGATCATGATACCGTAAATCTCTTATTCTAAAGACATTGTTGTAAAGTCAATCAAAGTTTATTAATATTTGCAAAATTTGAGCAGATTTTCAATAGTCTTCACAGCACCATGTTTTAACTTTTATGAAAAAACTGCTCTGTAACCTGTCCCCCCTCCGATTGATCCGCGTGAATAATCAATCAAACCAATGCACCAAAATCCTTACGTAATCAATTGACGCTCTCGTAGATGTTACGATTAATATTAAGTCATTCCAATAACTTTTATGAGAGGTACATTTTTATTATTTGAAGTAGTATTATTTCCATAACTATTATTGTGTTTAATATTTTTAATATCTACATATGTAGATATTACTGGGAAGTTGAATGTGTGGACCTCATGGGTCGCACCTCACAGCTTGTTATTGTTACATCTGCAAAATTTGTAAATGAATGAATTTGCCATTTTTGCGCAGGTAAACAAAGTTTATCTAAAGGCTGTAGATATTAACATCTGTAATAGTATCACATGTTAACAAATTTTTTTTTGATTTGATTTAGACTTATCCGGTTCACTTTTCTTGCATGATGTTACCATGGGCGATAGTGTTTACTTACAGGTCTCTTCAGTTTATAATAGAGGTCACAGGTTTGTGTATAAAAAGAAGACAATAGCGGATTTACCAGATGAACAAATGTATCAAATAAACCCAAAATATGGTTTTATGGTCGTATGTTGTTCGTGATTTTATTCTGTGAGATAAAACTATAGAAAGTTAATCGTCAGTATGATTGATTTTTTTGATTCAACACACATATCCAATTTCATCATATATGTTATTTTTAGGGTGGCATCATCGAAGTGTTAAATAAAAAATCTATAAATTTATTCATGTGGAAAGTGCAGTCTCTCACGAACCACTGTCCGACGCGCAAGTGAACGAAATGAGCTTTCACGTTAAATAGTTACGTTTCATTGTATCAATTGGATTCTAAACTTTTAATATATACGTTATTTTCATTACATTCGCATCTTTCATTCCCTAAACCCACATTCATACACCAAAATTATTTTAAAATGGATATTAACCCGCCAGCGGTGACGCAAAATTGTCTTACATAGTTGGTGACGTCGGTCTCAGAGACCGAAAATTTTGAGTGAAGATCAATCCAAAATAACACAATTTCTGTAAATGTAGCAAATTGAACTTAAAAAATACAAGGTTAAAGTATAATAAAACACAACAAATTATTACACCACATCACGTTTATTAATAATAATAAAATTTCCCTGCAACACTAAAAAATTATGTTATTTTCATACACATATTTTTAAGTTTAAATCTAAATAATTTACATATCATTAATTTACTCAAAACAGCCTTGTATACAGTTTGAAGACTAAGCAATCTTCAAAAAAATTAAAATGTTTTAAGTCATTGAGCAAATAATAAGCCACAAAATTATTGGAACTTTCATTCACTTTCCACTGAAACTGTATTGCACAATATGGCTTATTGTAGTCGCAAATAAAAGGGTTTCGGATGAAAATTGTGGATGATTATACAATATTATGTAAGGATCACATACGATGATGTTTTTGTCTGAAAGTCCTTTGTACATTTGGCTTGCGTTTTGTTGCGGACCATATGTACTCGATACGTGTTTTCAAGTCCACCACAACAACAGGTACGCAAAATTATGCACAAGTATTATTTTTAGACATTTGAGACACCATCCTTAATCAATGACTTTATAGGTAAAATTTGAGATACTACATTTGAATCATTTGCTGATCTGGTATAAACTTCCTCATATAAAAATGCCAGCCAATACATAGCATACTCAAGTGACCACATGTAAAAAAAATACTCAATTGAATCATTTCACTTACGTAAATGGTGACGTCGGTCTTACAGACCGGTTTAGGGCTTATCTCTGGAATTCGCACTGACGTTACCGTTACTTGATCGACTATCAAGTGGAGATGTCCGATCAGGCAGCTATGCAAAATTACAGCCAGAATCGACAAAGGATTAAGAAATTATTCTATGTTTTCTACGAAACCGGTCTCACAGACATATGCGTCACCGCTGGCGGGTTAACTTATTTTTAATTGGTTCATCAAATAGGCAGAAAGCAAGGCAATAAATAAAGAATATCGTTATGCTCTTTAAATTCTGAATGGAAAGAAAACAGCAAGTCTGGCACAAAGATGTAATTATTTAGATTACTTATTTAAAAATTAACGCCACATCAATGCTTCATCTATAAACAAAATACAAGCCACCTTGAATTTTTTTAGAGGCTAAATAAAGTCATGATCTCCGTATTTATTATTTAAAAATAGTTTTTTTAAAACTGTGCTCCGTACAATATTGACTTTTTACTTTTTCCCACTAAAATTCCATGTTTGTAGAATTTCGCGATACGCCTTTTCAGAAACAAGGCATCAAAATGTGAGGAAAAATTCGAGTATGAGTGAAAACAACACCAGAACAAAGCGAATTGAGAAATTCCAACTGAAAGTTCACAATGAACAGTTCAGAATATCTTTCCCGAAAAGATACACGTCTTACCAACACAAAAGGTAGCATGTTCTATTGAGTGATAAAAAATAGTAAAATTTGGACCAATGAAATAAAATGTTAAAATAAAATAAATAAATAATTTTCTACGGTAAAGGGGCTGAAATTTCGAAGCTTGGAACGAAATTTCTTGAGGAACATCTCATGCACAGATCAATTCGACACCAAATACATGTTTGAGATCTTCACTTGCAAAGAAGGGCACAATCAAAAGTTTGGGTATTTGAATACATATGGATTACTAAAAAATGCAACTAGTAAACTCATATTGTTTTTTTCTGATAGAAAATAGTTCATTTTTGTAATGTTATTAATATTATTTTCCATTGCAGTAAGGTCTGAAGTAATTCAAACAAAACCGTTATTTTTGTTGAACATATAATTATGTCTGCTTTCGTATTTCATGACACAAACATTTCAATTTTTTTCAACCACCGTTGATCGACTTAAATATAGATACTTCCATCTTTCCGCCATTTTTTCATTTGAATCGATAAATTAGAATTTTTGCGTACAGATAATCCAAGATTTTTCTTAGACCAAACGTTTTCAAAGCTCGGCTTTGTCCCTAGAAAAACTGTTTCATTTTTTAAAAACGTCTATTGTAGCCATAATCTCATCTGTACAGTTTGAAACAGAAATATGAATCAGCTATTCAAAAAAAAAATGGCGAATGAAAACGAGACTGGCACGAAGAATTCACATTTCCTGATAAATCATAACTTCAAAAGTGAGGCAACACAGAAAAAATTCAAAATTCATCTTCGAATTCGCTAAAGTCGTCTTTAATAACATCTAATTTAAAAACACTCTAAACTATCTTGTTAAAATTGCAACATTTGCAATGAACACCGCACAAGTGCATAGTGGTGGAAATTTATGACATGGATTATCGGCAGGTAGATTCTTTTACTGGAGAATAACCGAAAAGCATATAAGGGATACGGGTGCCATGAAATCAGATAAAAGTTTTCCATGGAGCTAAATTGTGTGGTGGATTTTTCGCTGATACAGAAGTTTAGAATGCCAAGATTTTCCGGGATATGTGAGAGTCTGCGATGTGTTTTTTTTTGACTGTGTCTTCCACATACTTCTCTTATGGTTTCTTTTCGATTAAGCTAAGGGCTTGTTGTGCACACTACATTGAGTATTAACTAACCATGTGAACCCTTTTTGTATTTGCACAGCGCCAGCATAAATGGCAGATATGTTTGTTTGTGGGTGATGATTGAAATGTTTGCCTATTTTTTGCTGTTACTTATAATTCAACATTCTGTTCTTGATATAGAGAATGTTTTTGAGCACCTTTTTTAAAAATGTGTCTATATTTTTTGAATCAAATAATTTTGAACGTGTTCCACGTTTTTTGAGAAGAAACTATAAAAACAAATCGCTGCTAATTATAATCATCGAAAAAATCAAATTGACACAGAAAATTCGAAACGTTAACAAATAATTGATGCAGAAAATTAACTTTTCAAATCTCATTTTCATATTCGAAGCAAACACATTATCAGTTATAGTTTGAAATGCTTTACTGAAACTTTAAATCCAGAATATGTACAGATGAGGATGGAACTGTGCTTTTGGATAATTCTGTAGTCTATCCATCATTGAACAATAATAACATTCAAAATATCAATTACAATTGACGACTATTGGATTACGGGTTGAGCTTGATTACTCATTAATTTTGAATCAAATAATTTAGCATATATTATGCAGTTTAAAATAGTACATAGTACTGTAATACATGTGAAGGAAATAATAACCAGTGTGGTTCTTACACGATTAATCCATATTAAAGTCACTGGGATTTTCAAAACTGAGGCTATCTATTGAAAATGCTTCTGTTTAGTCGAGGCAGTCCTTTCAAATAACCCAGCAAAAATCATTTTCCAACAAGATAATAAAAAAGGGATATGTGCAAGTTAATAATTAAAAGGCTGGGAGCAAGGAATTGCACATTTGAACTAAATTTAACTTCCTATTAAAAATCATCCTTCCATAAGTAAAATATTTTTTTTGATGATGGAGGCGAATAATGAATAAGTGGGATTATTAAATGCTAAAGACAAAAATTTCAAATTCAATTTTTTTAATGTATTTTGTAATTCATCAAAACTGAAAAATAGATTGGATTCAACTGACTGTTTATACAAGCAAAAGATTGTATATCAATATTTCACAGTTATGCTAAGTTATGCGTTATGCTAAGAAATCAAGGTGTGGTAACATTTTTAAGGTTAGAAGTCACGAACACTAATGGCACAAAAAGCATCTAATGAAGTGAGTAACATGTCTCATCTCATATAAAAGAATGTTCAATGGCTTATTGCAAAAATGTATTTAATAAATCTTTTTTAATGGCCCATAGCTGATTACAGATGTCATGTTGGCAAAAATGCCGAAAAGAATTATAGAAATTCCATTAAAATATGTATTTTTTTATAACTTTGCGTGCTCCTTGATTATATATACATAATTTTAGCCAGTAAATTATCGTCCAGTTCATTTCATGTGCTAATTTTAACAACATTTCAGCTCATTAATAGTCAATTTAATTTATTATCTTGTTGGTGAACAGATGTTTAAACCACTTACCCGAATATATTTTGATACAAAACTGTCGCAACACTGTCGTAATTTGTACAATCAATCTATTAACGAATCCTTGCGATAAAGATTGACAAGCAATTAAACGTTTAACAGCTGAAACATTATGGGTATGAAATAAGCTTTCAATGGTGTCGTAAAATTCAAATGGTGTTGCAATTTAATTGCTCATTAATATGACGCTAGCAATCTGTTGAATCAACTTAAAGTGTATAAACCTTGTTAGGTATATTATTTATTTTATTTCATAGAAAACCAAAGCTTATAGAAATTATTATGTTTGCTGTAAAGCATCTTAAAAACACGAAGAACTTTCTATTTTTTGTAGAGTTTTTAACTGATTGATAGACAAACGTTCACAAAAATTTGGTTAATAATAAATTCTGCCTAAACAGTAACTCTATATGAGCCATAAAATCTTGAAATTGACTATCGGAATATTGAAAGAGCATTGTCTAATAAGTAAATTACTGGAAGAACTAGATGTTTCTTTCAATAATTTTCGAATTGGTTGCAGTTTGTAAGAGATGAAAAAATGATTCAGCATTTTCTGTGTGAATGTCCGCCAGTTTTTAAAAGAAAAATGTTAATTCTAGGATCGCATTTCTTGAAAGTCACCATCGAAGCATTTTACACAATTGTTAGTTAGAAAGCCAGCTTCATAAGGACATCCAAGTGGCTCTCAGCATTTTAAAACTAATTAGTCCACTGAGGCCTAAGTTCCATATTTTATTAAAAAGGACTGCCCCTTTTTACTAGAGAGTTGGCGATTGTTGGTAGACAAGCGTAGTTACTGGGTATATGCTATTCATGACAAACTTGTGGAAAACTTGAACTTAAGCTATCTATACCAATGCCCACGCATTGCATGAAAAAAATATTGCCTACCCAAAATGCACGGTCAAACTCCCATTTGACTGTACCATGTGGAATGCCGCTCACAACTGAACATGATGTCTTTTCACGGTGAAGTAATCTTCTGCTGGGTACCGGGGCATAGTGATATACCTGGAAACTGCCAAGCAGATGCCCTAGCGAGAGCTGGCACCGAGCTTCAGGAATCTACACTTAACCCCGAAGTCGGCCAACCTCTGGCCACCATAAAGCTAGGATTTAAGCAGTCCTACGTGGAGGCCGCGAATAGGGCCTGGCTGCTCGAAGAAAGCTGTAGCACAACCAGGCAAACTTGGTACGCACTGTGCTCCAAACGCACCAAGTGGCTCCTCAATATAAGCCTTGAAACCCTGAGTTCCGTCGTTTCCGTACTGACGGGACACTGTCTGATCGGCAGACACGCAGAAAGGTTGGGTGTCCCTTTCAATGATTTCTGCCGAAGTTGAAGATCAGAGGAAGAGGAAAAAACTATCAAACACTTTCTGTGCGAATGTCCGGCGCTGTTCAGGAAGCGCATGCAAACCTTAGGCACGCCCTTCCTAGACAACCTCACGGAAGTAGCTGATTCAAACATTGGCCGCATAGCTGGCTTTATTCGAGAATCTGGATGGTTCTCGTCATCCCGCTGGTTCTAGTGCCGCCCTTATATTCTGTGGTATCGCAATGGGCCTCTCGTGGCCTAAATGAGCCACCTTTGGATAAAAGGGGCTGCCACTACAACCAACAAACCAACCAAGCTTATTAGTTTCGAATTGTTTCATTTTTCTGTTTCCACCTAGCCTGATAGAGTTTATAATTACTATTATTACATTGTTAAAAAATTAGAAGAAAAAAGAGAACGATTTGAAAAGCTTTTCAAAGTAACAGTATGTGTTATGCTAATTGATGTAGAATTTTTCCGATGTGAATCGAAAGGAAATTGGTAAACGGGACTATATAATTTCTCAAAAAATGTTATTTTCTATCAATTTATATGAATTTGGATAATATTAAAGCTATCATTATTATCGTTGAAGTTGGTTTGGAAAATATCATCAGCACCTGATAATAATTTAGTTGAACTTCGCTGAAAACCATATACTTATATTGAAACGTGTGATAAATAGTCAAAAGTACACTTATGTTGCTGTTTAATGATTTCTTTCAAAACATAGCTCAAGAAAATGTTGCATATTTTAAATAAAAGCATGAATGAATACTTTCCCACCAGTTTAATAAGCGTGTTTCCTAAGAACGTGGTTGAATCTCATAATTAGCACTCCTAAACGTGTTCAATTTTCAACAAAATATTCTAAGAAGAAAGTTAGGAAAATGATGTATAATGATAGTCTGAGTATTTTGAGCTAGTGAAATATCTATTCTTTAGAGGTTCATTCTGACTTTGTGCCTTGGAAAATTGTTGCAAATCCGCTCAGTGCTGACACATTCTATTCAGGTGTGCTTGAATATTTCAGAATTAATTAACGTAATAGAAGGCATGTCTTGCGAAGTAATTATATAAAATATATGGAAACATGTGCCTTGAAAACTTTCGAAATGTTCTGATACGCGCTATTGAAATAGTTAGTATGTAGTTTTCAAGAAGCACGGATTTCACTAATATTTATATTCTTAAGATTCTGCTTTGCTATATTTTATAGAATAGATTGTGTGATATATGAGAATATTTGGACGTTCATTCTACAACGGGTTGAGTTTTGATTATTATTAAAGTGTTTTAATTTAAAAATTTGGTTTTCATATTATATCTGGAATAGTAGTGCTGACACATTAGCGGTCGTAATGAGGTGCTTGTTCATTATGAGGTACGGTTAAGTGAAGTGGTGACACACTATGGGTAGCTCATTAAGTCTGTCATTTAAACTGGTATTTTTCATAAGCACATGTTGAATACAGCTATGTCTAACAAAAGAACTATTATGAAACGCATTGAGAGTCTAAATACAAATGTGCAAATTGAATTGGTTACGTGCCGTTATGTTATGTTCACACATTTACTGTCTATTAGTAGCACCACACCTGCAAATACCTTAAAATTGTTCAATATTTACTGCCAAATGCCGAATTGGCAAGTAAAGTTGACCCTATTTCACTAGTTCTGCTTAGTTCTGCCACTTGCAATTGTACAATTTTTAGTTCATTAAACTTCCAATGATGTATCTTCTACTCCATTATGGCCAGCTCATTAAGAACCAAATTTAGCTCATTATGGGCTCTAGTGTGGCAAAAGTATTAATCTTGATGAATGCAAGCTTGTTCGTTGTGAAATCTGTACCACTCATATTTATCTCATGAATCGCTGACTTTAACTTTTAAATATATTGATCTTCTTTCACATAATTCATTAAACCGTTCCAGATACATTTGGAATTGTCCATTATAATTCACTGTATTGCCTCTCTAAATCAGCAAAGTGTAAGCAGCGCATCCACACCGATTCTATAAGCATATATTTTTGCTTATCTGAAATCCACTTAACATTAAAAATATTGCATTATGATTCCGCAAAAATGAATTTGTGATTTTAGGATCACGACAGCCAAACACCAAGTGTAATAAATTCACAAACGTATATTTCCCGAAAATCTCATAAAATAAAGCGGAAAATCCTCAATCGTAAATACAAGTTTGTATTGACGGTCGTGCCTTATGCTGTCTTACAAGTCAGAGCCCATTTAGACTCCTGGATTGCCGTTTAAATAAGAACGACGACAAAATATAATCGTAAAATGTAATTTACTCCGTCACTTACATACATTATGAATGTCATGTCGTTCGGCTCCTCGAACATGGTCCTATTTATTCAATTTATCCAAAAGCGATGATTGTGCCTTGGCTTGCGTCTGGTGCGGAGCATGGTTCCTTCTGTCGCGCTATATTGGAACCCTGGAACGTTTATTCAGATGGATACAGAGGGCGAATGTATCAGATTTTAAAATTCCGATCCTTAAATGCTTGGGAACGTGTGGTAGGCGTTCAACATAAGAAGAAATTCGCCAAATTTGTTTTTGATAAAGATGTGTTTGTACATATTTGTTTAAACTCAACATGTTGATGCTAATCCAGTAAAGACAAATGTGCTGTATGAGGATTCGAAGAAAGCTTCCAAACCATGATCCTTGTGTCGACGTTTTAATTTAATTAAAAATCATTCCGCGAGATGCAAATGAAAAACTTCCAGTTGTTCTAAGTGAGCCATAGGATGCACTTAATTTGAAGTCGGGTACTCCCAACGATCGTGAGCTTCGCTGGGCTCAACGAAAATGGAAGGATGTTTTTGTTATCTAAAATTAATATGCTGTAGTTGAAGTGCTGCGCGTCTTCACGAACAGCAACCTGAATGTTGATACAAACACGAGCAGCCTGAAAGTTCAAGTGCTAGACGTGTGCATGTGATGAAAATCGCATTAGAGACTGAAGTTCTTGAAGTATTTGGGTTCCTCAAAACACTAGAAAGTGCAAGCAGTTGTATTAAGCTAGCGAGTTTTTGAATAATTGGAATAATGAGATGTGAAATAAAAAGAGTTGAACAAATAAAATATGCGCATAAAAATATTTATCTATTTCCAAGCGAGAGGAAATGGGAGATGTACCAAATGGCAGTGCACCTGGTGTGGCGTGTATTAAATCACATAAATGACGTTGAGTTTTCATTAAAAAAGAAGTTTGCATTCAGGTGATATTAAAAAAATAGGGTCCCAAAAAGTTTACCAACAATAGATGCAATTTATGTCACTACTTGTGACTGAAAAACACTGAAAAATATAGTCCTTCGCTTGATGTCAGCAGAACCAGAATATCATCAAATATATTTTTAAACGAGCCAAAAATTTAATTTATTCATTCACTGCACAACCAACTTTTGTTGCTAGTGAGCCATAAAATTCATCCAAAGTAAGTGACCGAACAGGAAAAGATTTGCAATTTGCATCCTGGATCTATGAGGCGCGTATATTAAAGTTATTGTGAAAGCATGCTACAGGAACCTATTAAGGACCTTAATTGAGGGGGAACACCACTGTAGGATTTTCAAGAAATCAAATTTTTTTGTTGCTCTAAAGTATACCTTATCATCATAGAAATCATGTAGCAAAGTTTCATATAGTGGAAAAATCTGTAAGTGTTCGAAATTTTAAATTAACGCTTTGCCTCTCACTGCTCTTTCGGTGTTCAATCCGCGCGTATCCCCGCGCATTTCCCCGCGCGCCGTTGATATTGAAAATTAGAACAATTTTAGAAATAATTCTTTCAAAACTGTACACGTGCTCTTTTAGTTGAACGTTAGTAGAAAACGCTGAAGTACGTATTTTGCAGACTAGAGGTGTATCAAAATTATTAATCATTTTTCTATAACTTAAACTTTAAACGCGTTTATCTCGGAATAACGTTTTTCAAACTGGCCGGACTCTTTTCTCAAACAGTTTTTGTTCGATTTACTTGAAATTTTTAAAATATGTTTGAAACTAGTGTCTGCATAGAATTATGTAAATTTTTTTTATATGTTGCGTATTTCAATTATTATTAACAATTTCCGATCATTTTTTATGTTTTTTTACATTTTGTTTCTCAAAATGACGCCATTTTGTCAAAAATCAGTTTAAAAAATATCCTACGTGTTTCTCTGGCTGTTGGTATATTTTATAGGAAATTATTCGTTTGATAACCATAACCTTAAGATTTCACGAGAAAACGGTCCGGCCGCGAAGCCATGAAAAAATAAGGCGTTTCTGGAGAAATGCTAGGGAGCCACCATTTCGTTTTTTAAAGTTCTGAAAAAATTCAAGAAGGATGTCAAATATTTGCACAATATAGATCTTATTACCAAATTTCCATATGTTGTTTGGTATTTGAGAAACAAATTCCCAAAAATATGACCTTTTTGTTACCTCTACAGGTGTGTTCTCCCTTAAGTCTAGTAATTCTATGTTTATAAAAACAATCCGATGCGCATAGCTCTTTTAAACAAAAATGAGGTGGATACATTGGTATTATGAAGCTTAAACATCTTCCCTTGCAGATTTTTAACTTAAGGGAGGAAATACATGTGAAATTTATAAAAAAAGGTTAACTTCAGATTGATTTAAAAAATATATGTCGTTTATTCAGAAGATTTTAACATGAAAACCTTAAAGCACATGTCTCAAAGTACTTGAAAATATTTTTTTTTATAATTTTTCAACACAAAATGGCGGCGTTGCGAATGAATGAAAAAAATACCTCAAAAAATGTCTCGTACAACTCAACGCCATTTCCGGAGATTCTGCAACATTCAGAAAAAGAAAAATATGTAAATGAGATGTAGAGTTCATAGGGTGACCAATAAAATTTATAAAAAAAATGTAATTTTTACATTAATTTTAGATTAAAAAAAAAATCGATTATTTTTCAAAAAAGTCGCGTTTTAAACATTAATAAACAAATTATTTCTCCGAAATTACAAAAAATGTATGTTCAACTAGTACATAAGAAATTGAAAAAGTAATGCTTTGAGAAAAACGCGTTTAAAGTTTGCAGTAATTAAAAACCATTGACCATTATATAACATGTGTTAGAACCTCTTTCTCTAGTCAACAACATTGTCTTCTAGATGGCAAGTGACAGCACCTGAAGAGGATGCCATCCGACACGCCGAAACCACACTTCCTACTAAAAATAATATTGACTATTAGTTTTTATTATAAGTTACTCATCAGCGATTCCAGGTTCTATTTTCTTAGAATTTTACGTTTATAAGAATATGGTAGGGATACACAATTAGAGAAACGCCCACAGCGATGGAGAGAAAGTCGGCAGGGACACGCGGTAGGTGTGCTTGACTTACTGGGTAACGCCGCGCTGTCTATAACGGACTATAACTCAAAAACTAATACGAATATCACTTCAAAATTTTTTTTGGCGTAGTCTTAGAGTATTTAGAACATTTAAATGTAGGAGAGAAAAATCGATTTTTTGCAGTTACATGTATTTTCCCTCTTAAACGTAAATGAGAAGCTTTTTTATCGGTATGACAACTAATATTTAAAATATTTCTACATATCTCTACGTTTTTAGATCTATAGATTTTAATTGTAATGCTTATGGAAAGAAGCTTGTATGTATGCAAATACGTATTTGCGTGGTCATGTCTTTCTACGACGATAATTCTCGAAAAAAAGTCAACACATGCTAATTTATGTTTTTTTTGTTATGACACATTCCAGATCACTTTTGGCATCGTCCGTCGTCCCGCTGAAAAAAGCTTGCATTGACATGGTTTGCGCTTTTAGCAATTAATGCTTTTTATATTAATGAAATACTGTAATAAGTTTTCATTAAAAAATAAGTTTTTTTAATCACCAAAAATATAATATAAAATAACAAACAAGCCGTGAAGAGTGATCTTTGATCTTTTCATAATATCTATCACATGATAATAATAATAACAATGCGAAAGATAATACTCTTAATATTAATTATGATAAGAACTAATTGCAAGAAGTGGAATGAGTTAATATTAATCGTATCATCCTAGGGAGCGTCCATTGATAACGTGAGGCTTTTGGAAGAGAGGTATTGGGATTGAATCTTTATGCGGAGCAAAAACAATGCTTTTAGGATAAGAAAATTTAGTCAATAATATCCGTATCAACCCCTATTGATTATTTTGATTATTAATATTCATGAAATTTTTTGTAATTAAGGAAAAAAACTAACATTGATTTTATTCTAATTTTCTAGGCATTGATTGCTTGCAGTGCAAATAAGGTGAAAGTTTTTTGGAATGAATACCTAATTTTTCTTTCTTTTTACCAATCAAAAAACGATTTTATTCAATTTTTCAATGATAAAATCGTGCCAAAGTGTTACACGTTGTTGGGGTAAATAATAAGTTTGATTCATGAGACATGGTTCATGACAGAAATGACCTTGGAGGGGTAAAATCTAAAAAAACATCCGATCGAAGTTTACCCAAATCAAGTACGCTCGTGCGATTGGCTATATGCTTCGAATGAGACCTTCACGAAGTCTTTTTGATTTTTTTTCCAAGAGTTATCGTCCTAAAAAAATTACCATACACACACGTACATACAAACTCACATGCAGACTTCATTCCAAAAACACTTTAAATTTACCCTAACTAGACACGTAAAGATGTGTAGAAAATTTCAATGCAGAGTTTTTGGGCTATTACTAAGCTTAGTTTCCAATATTAAAACATGTTCCTAAAAAAGTTGAAAATTTTGGTGTTTAACATGTTTTAATTCGAATGTTGTCTTTTTCTTCATTTTCAATAACAACGCTATATTAAAGACAATAGTTTCGAAATATATTTAACTATATAATCGCAAAAAAATAAAATAAAAAAAATTGTTATTAAAGTTCTCTAGAATATTTGCATTTTTATGTAACAATTTAAAAAAAAATTAACCAATAATCCTGCAAACCGTGAAATGTGTTTAAATGATATACCTGAATATAAATAAATTTCTTTAAAAAACATACCAACTTTATTTTTGCATGAGACCAGCAAACATCAATCAAAATATGAAATAATCCCTTGCTTTTACTTAATCCAAAAAATCCTCGACTGACACTTTATTACGTTTGCATGGTTTGCCTTAATTTTCATTTTATTTCCATAATTGGATCCTTATAGCGGGGCACACTCCTATTCTTGCGCTCGGTCTACCTATGGGGTGTTTTTTTTGCATTATCCGTGCACTCCAACTGATTAAGGTCGAGTGTTCCTTTTCAAAGTTTAAACGGATGTGTGGAAAAAGTGAAAAGCTGGGAATTTATGGATGAGCAAAGATTCTAGGATACAGAAAGCGCTTCGAGTGTTTATCATTAAAGTGGCTGGAATGCAAAAAAACGAGCACTTACATTACTTGACCGAATGTGAATATTTTGATTGTTGAAGCAGTTTGTGCACTGTTAGTTTGACGGTATTCTGTTATAATTTGCAGAATATGCATATAACACGACTGGCATTTACATGACAGCTTTAAATCTTTTTTAACTACATGCTTGCTGGATAAAATATTTGATACTATTTCATCTTCCAGGGTTGAAAAAATAGGTGCTGTTCCTTATACCGATTCTTATCGTCTTGAAAGCGATATGTATTGAAACCTAAGTATGTACAATTAATGAAAATTGATAGAGAGAATTATTTAGAGGAAACGGAGCTATATTCAGTAGGTAAAAAGATATGTAAACAAGTCGTGTCTATATAATTTTTGTAGAAATCCTGCCTGTCGAAAGATAGAAGCTGATCGGATTTCTACCTCCCATCGTTGGAAAAAGTGTTACGATGCCCTATTTTGGATACATCAAACTTGAAAAATTTCCTTTAAACAAAAATTCTGCATGACTTTCCACACATATTATACGAGGAAAAATAGGTTGGTTGTAGATCTAAAAATAAGACAAAAAAGTTCAGAAAATGTTCAAATTTTCAGCTTCACCTTGATTAAGAGGTCAACTGTAATTTGATTATCGTTAATAGGAGTAGTACGAGTTTTCATTTTCAATAATGAATTTGTTGCAACCGCGTTTGTTTCGCGAATTTGTTGATTTGCGCTAACAAATCAGAAGTTAAATTAAAATAAAAGTATTTCAATGTTGTCAATTTTATTTACAAGATCATTTTAGAAACATCTATTAATGAAAGTGTGTTATTGTTGAAATAATTTGAAATAAAAACACATTGGCTAGGAAATCGAGTCTTAAAAATTTTTCAAATGTTCACAAGCGATTTTTTAAGGTTTCGCATCACTTTATAGTATTCAACTAATCATTTGCTTCCTTTGATTGCATTTTTACATACAATAAAAATGACAAATCAAGCAGTCAACATGTGCTCCATTAAAAGAGATATGTGTTAAAACCATTATAGGTTCTATGTTCCGAAAATTAAAAATCTGGTGTAACCATATGCGTTTTGTGCCATGTTTGTGGAAAAATAAATATTCTATTTGAATTGTGTCATCTTCTCAAAATCGAAAAATCTACAGGCATGTTTCACGAAAAATAAAAGTCAATCTGTAACTGCATTAAATGAATGAAATAGACTAATAAATAGGTTTACTTCTAAGTTAAATTCAACAAAATTCCATTCATTTTCCAAACTGGACTTAATATTTTCGAACTTTCCGAAGAACATCACATGATAACTAATTATGCTTCATCAAAATCCTTGAACTACAAGGAATTAAAAAAATACTATTGCAGAAGTAGGTAGTGACGCCATTAGACGAACTTTTGTCAAACAACCTTAATACCCCCAAAAACCGTAACGTAACATTCTTATAATCTATTATTAAACCTGAGAACTTTGCGGCAACATACAAATAGGATTTCAAATGTTGCTGCAAAAGTTGCTCTGTTTAGTCATCGCGTCGTAAGCTTCGCTTCTACTAGTGTTTCGAGCTGATAAACGTTATCACGAGTCCTTTAAGTTGCCAGTCAGAATAAAGACGAACTTTCTTGTAATGCTGCAAATCTACTTTATGTTACGCCACGGAAAGTACCCTACACACCTGTTAATCCGCAAAACGAATTTTCATCAAAGTAAACATTGTAGAGTAGATTTCGGTGTTTCATTTGAAGCGTCCCTGCTGGCAGTTTTCCTACACACATTGAAGCGTAATTTTGGGGGTGTTCCATTGTGAAATTGACACGGAGAATACGACAGGAATGCGATGGCTAGGCCTGAATTCATTTGAAATTTGTTGGCGGTCGTAGTGAAGACCCGGATACAATATTTCTCACCAATAGAAAGTATCCACATGAGCATTCATTGCCCAAATAATGCAGACGTTCCATGGCTGGGAGGGCTTTTTTCGAATGAATAATGGATTGGAAATCCTATGCTTTTCAACATAGAAACATTTTCACACTTTTTTTTTTACAAAAAAAAAATCCTTTATCAAGTTAGTTTTCTGCGAAGCGTTGGTGTCTTTCTCTCCATTTGCCAGAAGCATGCATATATACATAGGTGAGGCAATTTTCAAAACATTTGTATTTTTTTTTCTTCAGTGGATGAACTTACATAAGCAACGTAGCAAACATTTTTCCATGCACAGGTGTTTTGACAAATCCCATACCATATAGGACACTTGTAAGTAGGACACACACTCACATGTTTTAAACAGGACTTCGTATAGATAGTTAATCTAATTTTTTTTTGCCACCATCTACATTGCTATTGGCTAGAAAAGAAAAACCTTTAAAGAAATATGATGAAATCCTTCAATAGAGATGTGATCATATATCTTCGATGAAAGATTGGACGCTAGCATAAATTGCAGCTCAAGCTAAATTCTTCATTAATTAAGGATTTATAACCAAAACAACTCTCACGTTAGTAGTAAGGACCATGCTTTCCCATCTTTTTATTCAGGTGCGCGCAAAGCCAAGCAATTCGAAAGTATGGTCATTTTTCAGGCTTGCCGTATTGCTTGTCTTTACGCACACCTGAATAAAAGATGGGAGAGCATGGCCCTTACTACTCACGTTAAATGTGTCATTAGTTACGTAACCAATTCGTGTTTTTGTTGTTCTAAAGAGCTATGTCGTGGATATGAGTTTAGGATAATACAGCCACCATAGCTTTGCTTCTACAACAGTGTACCTAACCTAAATTTCATTTTGAATAGTTGCCTCCAAAAATTCCATGGCTTCGGCATAATCACTGAATTTGTATTTGTTCACAATTTTACATCTATGAGACTAACAATATTTTTTATGTTGTAGTTGGTCTTGAAAAATATTTAATATGCAGTCAATAATCGGGTTAATTACATGTAAAAAATAAAAAGTATAACAAATTATGAGGAAAGAAGTAATTGAAATCTTACGAATTCTAAAGAATGAAACAACTACAAACTCCAATTATTTTCTTGATGAAAGACAACAAAACAATATACATTATACATTATTCAAAGCGTAGATTACCACAAATACACATTTGATTGAATTTTTTTCCCGCAAAGTTTAAGCAGTTTTTTCTATTAAAATACAAACACGGTGCTGCGAAAACAATTTTGCTCAATCTACTAAAATTATGCAAATATTAATAAAATTAGATTGACATAACAACAATTTTTTTTATTAAACTAAAAAATGGCTTGAAGGATTATTTGTATAAATTTAAAAACATCGTAAAAATGTTAATACGCGTCGATTGGCATCCCTATAATGCAATTATCATATTTGGCTCTTGAGATATATATTTTAATAAAATTTGATTGATATAACAACAATTTTTCTTATTAAACTAAAAAATGGCTAGAAGGATTATTTGTATAAATTTAAAGGCATTACATAAATGTTAAAACGCGTCGATTGGCATCCCTATAATGCAAATATTATATTTGGCTCATGAGATATAGTTAATGATCTTGAAGGTCATGATGACTCTTAATGATTTTTTATTTTTAATTTAATTTTCGTAATCAAGAGAAAAAGCTTTAATAGAGTTTTTACAAACAGTATTTTTAGTATATAAATTTTACAAACATTAATTACTGTGTTACGCGAGTCAGGTTAAAAATTTATTGTTTATGAAAAATAACCTAATTTTTTGCACTTTTTTTAATAAATTAAAAACGGCTTCAACAAATATTTTTTTTAAATGTGATAGAATCACACAAATATCAATACGGGTCGATTGACACTTTAACAATGCAAATCCTATATTCGATTCCCGAGATATGAAGCATGACAGAAATGACCTTCAATGGGTCAAAACAACAAACCCCCCGACCGAAGTGTCCCAAAAATTGATCAACTCTTAAGATTGTAAAGACGCTTCGATTGACTTCTCAACGCAATATTAGTAATTGATTTCATCTTCACAAAATACTACGTGTTGTTTTTTTTATAAAAGAAAAGCTTCCTTTCAATTTTGTGTATCTTTATTTGGATTCGTAATCGATTTTCGACCGTAATAGTTCGGTCTTTCTCAGCGATTAAATTTATGAGTTGTAAGTACTCTACTTATATACTAATTTTACAAGGGACATAGTTAATAAGGATATGATTAAGAGGATATTTTCAAATTCTAACATTACAAGGGATATAATTAATGAGGGATATAATTTAGAGAATATTATTAAAAATGGAGATTCTTAAGAATAACTGATTAATTTACAGAACCATGAATTAACGTTGCCTTCATCATGATTCATTACGGGGTTTTTTCCCCTATAAATGGCTAAGCTTTCTAAGGCATCTAGTTCCCGTACGTCTCTCTCTACCCTTATTGGTGCTATGTCATCCATAGTTATATCATGTCCTGTAGTCACGATGTGCTCCGCCACAGCTGATTTGAAACTGCCTGTCATGCCTCAACCGTGTTCGGTCGATACGACTTTGTTTACTTGAGCTTTGCTCGCAGAAAAAACTGTCCACGAGCGCACGTACGTACGTACATACACACACACATCTATCTCTCTTTCTAAAAACACTTCAAATATACTCCATAGACCTCAAAACATAAAGATATGGTGAAAATTTCAATTTCGATTTTCGCCGCGATTACAAGAACTTCCCATTTACTGGGAAGTTAAAAATAAATAATGATCATATTTTCGTTGAACTGAAGCATATAGCTTACCGGTAACCGCGACATTTCTAGTCTTCGAGGGGTCGCATGAGTTCAAAAGAACGACACTGAATTACTGATGCTTCTTCTTTCGACCTAATATCTTTAGGCTCATGCATGGATGTTTCGCAGCTAGTTGATAAAATATAAAACACAAATATGATGAGGCTCTACATGTGCCTTTCAACAAGACAAAGCTCATGTGTCCAGAAGGAACTGTTTCAAAAAAGAACATTCCAACTTCAAAAAGAAAAGAAGAAGATTTCAAATCCAGCAAACCTACAGGCTTTGAGAGTCAATTATTCAATGAAAGTTATTGAGTTAGAAGGCATGTCATCTTCCTTTATTCACATTATTTTTTCATGTATGGAAACATAGTATTTTATGATCCGACGCAGATATGTTTTATGCAAGTGTTGCTGCAGCAGTGAAAGTTCGTCGCGCACTGAAACAGAATTCAATAAATTAGTGTCGAATGTGAATAAGGATTTTTGCAATTTGATCATTCATTCATTTGGTGACAACGATCAATAAATTACCACTGCGCCTGTGAAATAGCATCCTGGCATGAATGCTTCAGCAGAAGCAGTCGAGAACACGGACAGCAGAACAGCCATTACAAAAACAAGGAAGAATCGGGGAGACATCTTGAAGTTGAAGTTGCGTGAGATGTACGTTACTGCGAACTATACTGGTTGCCTTTAACTTACCTCGCTTTTTATAGGAAACTGACCAGCTGAAATCATTTGGAACCAATGCCAACTAACATCCATGTTAAAAGTAAAATTAATGGCGTTAAAGTTACGGCTTAATGTATATTTAATTTGCGCTCAAGGTGATTTTCTTTTCTTTTCTTTTCACATTTCGATCAGCATTTTAAGCTTTAGCAAGAATTGGTGCTGGTTTTTCAGTACGTGCTATTTTCAAATTTACTTCGATATTTTAGGCGTGAATCAGATTCTGACCGGTAATTTCAGCATGCATTTCATTTCGCAATGCAAAGCTTTTCTATGGCATTTATAATATAGCATGGAAAATCTTATTTGACGGGCGAAACATTCGCTGATAAATATGCATTTGGCTAGGCCCCAGTTCTTTCCTTGAAAACGTGCAACATTGTCCTAGTAAATTTACGACGATTACTTTAGGAGTTTTAAGGATATTTTGGGGAAAACCTTACAGGCCCCTAAGGGTTTGTTTCTGCATGCTCGTTATATGTTACATCGAAATTTACGAGTTTTTCTTCGGTTTAGAAAATTTTCTTTATGACAAATATAATTTGATCTCATAACTCATGTTCATCTAGTGAACTGTAGAATTTGTTCCGATCCAAAACGTGGAGTTTCAATTTAATTCAGGAAATAATATTTATGAAATTTGCGTATGTAACGACAACTTCTAAATTGAAAATATTATAAAAATGCCAATAATCATCGCTTTCCTGATTCTTGCGCCGTAAACTATTTATGTACCATGGTCCATTGTGCCGACACCAAATTTTGCTTATCTATAATTCTCCAATAATAATTATAAAAATCTCTGAATGTCTCCAAGATGCGAAATTTCATTATAAACCGATCTTCGTGTTGAACATCCGCAGTGGGTGGAATGTTTTCTACTTATTACTGTAAAAGTCTCCATGTATGGGTATCCGAAAGATAAAATTGGGGAAAGAAATTACAAAATTGATTAACATAGTGTGCATACCCTGTGCATCAATAAAATATCTAAATGAAAACAATTACATTACTATACCAGCCGCAATGGCATTAGGGTGATAAGTGCAATAGGGTAATTGGTGATAAATGTGTATGATTCTAAGCCCACGAATGTACAAAGCCATAAAATCGCTCAGATGTGTCGTCATGTAATCCTGAAAACCAAACTTGAAGAAATCACATTGAAAAGATATCAATTCAACATAGCCGAAGACGGGATCATCTTGGGCAGTAAAAGAAAATTTCATCAGAATTATATTAAAAATTGCGTGGCGAAATTTAGTTCGAATGTGGTACATAACAACAATTGCCATTAAATGGATGCGTATCTGTAGAGTTTGAAAGTATTCTTGAAGAAAAGCAGTCAATTTCATAAATATTTAGACCCAGAAATTGTAGTACAGAGCTCCAATACACATTAATAAAATTCGATTTTCAGTCGCGATTTAGTCAGAAGTGAAATTCTGTTATTGATCAAATTTTAAATAAATTTTCAAATGATATAGAAAACCAAAGAGACGCAATAAAACTATTGTAACCAGATAAAGTCTGGTATAATTTGAACCCATGAAAACTTCTGAACGTAATAAAATGTTCCCAAGTTCTTTTAGTTGCCGAAATATGCAATACGGCTTCCTTAATCAATTGCCGCAGCAAACACAGTGTCCGCCACGCATGAAAATCAGTAAATATATTAAAATGTTGTTAGCTTCCTCTTAGAAATGGAAGTAAAACATAAAAAAAATCATTGTACACTTCTTTTTGAAAATTTTCATCGTGGAAATATCAACCAATGCTCAAATGAGAGTTTCATCAACTAATCACGGAAAATTGTTGCTTCCAACACTAGACAGAGCCCATTTAGTATAGTGCTATTTTTATTAGGATGGTATAGTGAAGAAATGGAATGTTTGCTTGATCAAAACATTTCGTAATGAGTTTTCGATGCTTCAATTTTTAACAATCAAGCAAATGTTAAGCGATTTGGATTTAAACAAGCCGCGAGGTGCGATCCTTGAGGTCCACACGGTCAACTTCCCAGTAATATCTACATAAACATCAACAACATTACAACAATGAGAGGTATTCATGGCAGTAACAGGAATGAGTTAATATGAACGGGAGGGTCCATTGATTACGTAAGGTTTTTGGTCGATGAGGAGAGATTGAATATTCACGCGGATCAATCGGTGGGGGCCTTTTTGGTGTTGAAAAATTTTGTTGGTTTTCAAAATTTACGCAGTTTTTTTAATTAAAAGACCATAAAAACTATTAAAAATCTGCTCAAATTATGCAAATATCTTAAAACTTTGATTGAATTTACAATTTTTTTAGAATAAAAGATATAAAGTAAAAGCACTCGTATGAACCCTCTTTACATGGTAACTTTGAATGATTTTTTTATTTTTAATTTAGTTTTTTCATAATCATGGAATAAAATTTTGCGGGTTTCTCTCCAAAAACTGATAAGAATGTATACATTTTATAAACTGGATCACTGTGCTGTGCAAATCAAGTTAAAAAATATTTTCTATGAAAAAAACCATAATTTTTCGCATTTTCTTCTATTAAATTAAAAAAACGGCTGAAACGAATTTTTATAATGTTAAAAACTTCAGAAAAATGTTAATACACGTCAACTGACACCTTAATGATGCAAATATTATATCTGGTTCGTGAGATATAGTGAATGGAAGAAATGACCTTGAAAATCATGATGACTTTTAATGACTTTTTATTTTTAATTTACTTTTTTACGTAATCATGAGAAAAAATTTTGATGACGGTTTTGCGAGCATTGTTTGGAGTACATAAATTTTATAAACATTGATTACTAAGACTTGACAATAAGGTTAAAAATTCATTGTTTTTGAAAAAAAATCTAATTTTTTGCACTTTTTTTAAAAAAATTGAAACCGCTCCCAGAAGTTTTTTTGAAAATTTGATAAAATCACAGAAACCTTAATACGCGTCGATTGACACCTTGTTTAAAAAAATCGTACGTTTGGATCGCGAGATATAGCGCATGACAGAAACGATCTTCAAACGGGCAAAACAGCAAACTCCCCCGACTGAAAATTTTCAAAAACTAATCAGCTCTTAAGATTGCAAAGATGCTTCGATTGACACCTCAACCAAGTCGATCGGACTTTGTTTACGTGAGTTATGCTTGTATAAAAAAGTGTCCACGAACGTACAGACGTACGTACACACACACACACACACATACATCTCCCTTTCTAAAAACACTTTATATATACTCTATAGACCTCAAAACGTAAAGAAATGTTGAAAATTTCAATTTCGATTTTCGAGGCGATGACAAGAACTTCTCATATACTGGGAAGTTAAAAATAGCACAATTAAGTGAAACATTCCAGCATTATTTCATAATAACATTGACTATACATGTTTAAACTATAAGTGCAAGAATCGTAAGCAACTTCGATATACAGAAGACAGTAACTTAGAACCTTTCATGAATATTTGAAATTAATTTTCAGGAAACTCTTCCCGAATAAAATACCCTAACAATCGAGCGTTTGTTTAAATTAACTTTCTTGCGTATTATTCACTAACACTTGCATATTTAGTAGCGACTTTGCGAAAATTAGGTAAATTATAACGGAATATAGAACAACATTAAATGTGCGCCCACATAAGATATTCACGCCAAAAGCATAAATTTGCGTTGTCATTGGTAAGATATCAAGTCAAAGTACTGACTTTTTCCACTTTCAAGAAAATCATAACACACATGCTGTTACTTGTTCTTTGAGAAAGATGTCTGGAAAAAGTTTCTCTTTCCATGGAAATTTGTAATAATCCGTGGGTCCGTTCCGTATATTCGTTTAAGTCACACAACCATATTGAGCATGGATTTCCATATAAAAATAAATGAGAAAAGACTTTTAGTTTGCCTATTTTCTGGCGTTTGTGATTGTTTTCTTGTATTAAAGCAATATCATTTCGAACTGCTCATTTCGAGTTGTTGAAATGCAGCAGTTTTGCCTGTCAAGCCCACATTATTCTTCATATTACTTCAATGTTTCTTTTGTTTGTCGTGATGAAGATTCAAACTAACGATGTTTCATTGGAAGCTTGCACCTCTAAGTTTTCATCCACGTTAACACCATTAAAGAGAAACGGACCACAAAAGTGGAAAATGAAACAACAAATACATAATTTTTATGTGTGATATCGTATGGAGTCACATTGAGCTCATCAAAACACAAGTATTCAATGTCTTCATTTCATCAAGTTGAAAAAAAAATTTAATTGCAGATGGTATTTAATGGCTTTTTTTCAGTAGCTCAAATAAAATGTCTGAATATAATTTTTTCTAACTATCTTTGTAACAGACTTTTGAAATATATGTATGGCTATTATTCTATATCTTCTCAAAATTGGTGTATGGTTTTTGAACAATCCAAATTACTTCATAACAAATTAGAATAATTTCCATTACGACTATGCTAGCGGCAAATAGTCGCCCTTCGATCTACATGTTCTTTGCAAATCATTGCAATTAGTTCTGGCCGTTAATCAATATGCACGGATGTTAGTTGGCATTGGTTCCAAATGATTCCAGCCGATCAGTTTCCTATAAAAAGCGAGGGAACTTAAAGGTAGCCAGTCTAGTTCGCAGTAACGAACATCTAAAGCAACTTCAACCTCAACTTCAAGATGTCTCCCCGATTCTTCCTTGTTTTTGTAATGGCTGTTCTGCTGTCCGTGTTCTCAACTGCTTCTGCTGATGAGAATTTCTGGCCAGGATGCTATTTTACAGGCTCAGTGGTAATTTATTGATCGTCGTCACCAAATGAATAAATAATCAAATTGCAAAAATCCTTATTCACATTCAACACTAATTTATTGAATTCTGTTTCAGTGCGCGACGAACTTTCACTGCTGCAGCAACACTTGCATAAAACATGTCTGCGTCGGATCATAAAATACTACGTTTCCATACATGAAAAAATAATGTGAATAAAGAAGATGACATGCCTTCCAACTCAATAACTTTCATTTAATAATTGACTCTATCAGTATGTTTGCTGGATTTTAAATCTTTTTCTTTTCTTTTTAAAGCTGGTATGTTCTTTTTTGAAATATCTTCTTCCGCTGCACATGAGCTTTGTCTTGTTGAAAGGCACATGTAGAGCCTCATCATATTTGTGGTATATATTTTATCAATTAGCTGCGAAACATCCATGGATGAGTCTAATTTCTTGTTAACTTCCCAGTAAATGGGAAGTTCTTGTAATCGCGGCGAAAATCGAAATTGAAATTTTCACCATATCTTTACGTTTTGAAGTTTTAAGAGTATATTTGAAGTGTTTTTAGAAAGAGGGATGTGTGTGTGTATATGTACGTACGTACGTGCGTGCGCTCGAGGAATTTTTTTTCTACGAGCATATGTAACTCACGTAAACAAAGTCGTATCGACTTCGTTGAGGTGTCAATCGAAGCGGCCATACAATCTTAAGAGTTGATCAGTTTCTGAAACACTTCGGTCGGGGGGTTTGTTGTTTTGACCCTTTGAAGGTCATTTCTGTCATGCGTCATATCTCGCGAACCAAACATAGGATTTGCATTGTTAAGCTATCAATCGACGCGTATTGACATTTATGTAAATTATGCTAGGATGCGGTTTCTCAGGCTCGAAGGTAATTTATTACGAAATAAATAAATATTCAAATCAAAAAAAAAAATTCACATTCGACATTAATTTTTTGAATTCTGTTTCCATGTGCGACGCAGCAACATGTGCAACAAATATGATTACTGCATCGGCTCATATAATATGTTCTTATACATAAAAAAATATATATAACATGAAAAAAAGTTTGTGTGTTACAAGTGCGCGCGGGAAGTGATACTTTTTTCGCAGTTGTTGGATTCGTGGAATTTATTATGTGATACTGAAATCAAAAATTAAATGACAAACTAAAACAACATTATAAAACAGCATAATTTTTTCATTTTTATCATTTTTATAATTATTTAATTAATATTATTCTTTTTTTGGAGAGTTGCCTCTTTTTTCTTAGCACGATAATGCCGAATACCTTCAGCATCTTGTGACAGTGTGGGTGATAATGTTATTATTTCATCTGAAGTTTTTTGGATTGCCTGCTCTCTTATTTTAGCACGATACTTTCGCATATACTCAGCTCTACCTCTAGGTACAGATTCAAGTGGAGATAAAATGTTTAAGGTGCTTTCAACATTAGAACACGGCTGATGAACTTGAGCTACAACCACAATGTTATTGTGTTCATTTTCAACTGTTATCTCATCAATTAGTTTTTTTTTATTATTTTCATTTTCAATAGAAGAATTCGGCTGATGAGTTTCCGGTGAAATTTCAATTGAATTACATGTGTTTTGAATAAACTGTTGGTTAAAATCATCTCTGGAAATGTTTTTAGTGGGCAATGCCATTTTTAAGCTTTGTTGATCCAAAGGTCGGGCTGCTTTTGTGATAGAATTCCTATTTTTCTGTACCTTGCGCCTATGTACATATGTATGTATGCATTTTTACCGAAATAAGCAAGTCTGTGAATGTATTTAATTAGTTAATATTCAATTATTAATTTGGTATACAATATTTATTAATAATTATTAAATTATATGTTTTTATCATTTAGTTAACTGTTATTCAATTAATTTGATTAATATTGTTGTTTTGTGTAATTGATTATTTAATATGATTACTTATAAAAAATAATTTCCAGTAAGGTAACTGTGGGGGTTTGTGACCACTTGTATATACTTCCATAAACCCCTTCACTTGCCCACACAAATTATATGGGACGATGACAAACTCATACACTTTCCACAAACCTCTACAGTTACCTTAAGACGATCAGTACGTATGCCAGTTATTCAGCTTTTTATCTGATTCCCTCACGCACAAAGTTCATTTAACTTACAATAAAATAGTCTAATAAAATTTTTACTGCATTATTATAATTATATTATAAATATTTAATATATAATTTGTAAATAAATAATTATCAACATTGAGCTAACATTGTACTTACCAATTAATTTGGAATTATGCACTTTGCATTAAATTCACAAATAACAGACAATTGTATACACATTGGTTTATTTCTTTTTCTTTCTCACGCACTTACACAAAACGTTCATATAAAACTCTTTCCCAGTTTCCCGCAAGCGCTGCACATAATTTATTATAATTTAATGGTGGTTACTCGATCTAATATTCGTCAATCCGAACGATTCATGCCATTAGATGGGGATACTGTTCTGCCCGGTGATGGAACATCTCATCGAAATCCATGGACAAGTCAAACGGTGATCGCAGGGGAGCTGTGCACTATCTGGCACGAACGAACGAACCAAAAAAATTTCTCACTACCCAGCGTATAGAAGCATAACTTTAAAAATTTTGTTTATGAAAAAACCTTAATTTTTTGCACTTTTTTTAATAAATTAAAAAACGGCTCCAACAATTTTTTTAAAAGTATGATGGAAACACACAAATGTTAATACGCTTCGATTGGCACCTCAATGATGAAAATCGCATGTTTGGTTAGTGAGATATAGCGCATGACAGCAATGACCTTCAAGTGGTCAAAACAGCAAACCCCCCGACCGAAGTTCCCCAAATCATCTCTTAAGATTGCAAAGACGCTTCGATTGACATCTTAACGAAATATGACTTTTTTACGTGAGTTATGTACGTACGTACGTACGTACACACACACATACTTACTTTTTTTCTAAAAACACTTAAAATATACTCTAAAGACCTCAAAACGTAAAGATATGTTGAAGATTTCAATTTCGATTATCGAGGCGATCACAAGAACTTCTCATATACTGGGAAGTTAATAATACAAAACAGTTTTTGGATCTATAAAAGGTTGCAGTTTCTTTTATATATTAAATCCGCAAACGTAGTCCTCGATGCATTTATTTCATAAAAAACTAATTAAATAGCCACAGACTAATACCTGGATATCATTAATATTAGCGATTCCATTTGTTTGGCATATCAGCAACGGCACCGCCACAAACATTTCCGTTTTTTATCGTAGGATAATTATCCAAAAGCTTTTCCTCGTTTTCTCTCCGTGCTAAGTCCTTTATCTGATTTACGTTTTTCGTTTCGGCTCATTCAATGTGGTCTTAGTATAGCATTGCCAAATTAATTACGTCTAACAGCAAGTATTTTTATTCAGTAAAAGCAGATAATTTAGTGGGAGCTGCAAATGTGTATTACACCAAACAGAATGGTAAGAGGATTAAGTGGGTAGTTTTTCAACTAAGGATTAAACCTGAATAAGTAATTGGAATGACCACACTAACGAAAGGCAAAAGATCTGGCAGTATAACAGGCGAGTGCTGATATTCTTTGGGATAGTTGTGGATGCTATGTAATTGGTATCAATTTCAATAGATGTGCTCAAATTATGGACAATGTTGTGTTAATAAAATGTTTTGAAATTATACATAACTTTAAGGATTAAAGTTTTATTCGCTTAAATTGGGAATTGACTGACTTAACATATTTCTGAAACAGCTAGAATCGTACAATTTTCTAAATATTTAAATACTATTTAACAATATCGTTTCAAGGCAGCCTCAATGAGAGTTGAAAACAGCTGGAGATTTGGCTGCGGGGCTCGGATTGGTGAGAGACTTAGACTGGTAAAGAACCGGGTATCTTAAGCCGAAGCAATAAATTTGTTGCTAAACTTTTCGGCAAAAATAAAACCCTCAAAAAACAAGGCGACAAGCATTCATATCATCAACTTGACTAGCTGGATCACTTTTTCCTCTTGCGAATCGGAAAAATATTTCCGATGCGATCCGAAAATAACCTTTTATATCATTAGTAGGAGTAACTTCCACAAAAAAATTTGCTATCTTATACGGAGATTTTTTTTCTTGGCCGTCCAAATTCAGAAAATGTTTTCTGGAATCAGTTTTGAGTGGTGCTAACATAGTACCATAATATAAGTTTACATTGAAGTCAGCAATCTCGATGAATCTTGAACATTTTTGAATAAGAATTGATTGAAGAAATAAGACAAAGGGCCATATCACACGAATCGTACTCTAGTCTTCACGGGCATCTTCATTGATTGCCCGTAGACGCAACAGTTGCTACGACGAATGAATCGCGTGTATTTAAAAGTAATTTAGATGCTTCTGATTTTTTTCGAGGAGATCCCGCATTTTTATTTAAGCACTGGGCTGGTTCTACATGGACCTGGTCCAAAGACTATTTCTAATATTTATTTAGAAAGTAAAAAGTGACTAATATCTTTGCGAAACGAAAATTTTGGTGACGACGCAGCAAAACTCGGTATAAATCTTCTATAAGGATCCAATTTGCAGTACTTCATCAGCGTCACATTAGTAGACTCATGTTTAATTGCAAATTTGTCGAAAATGGTAAAACGAATATAGGGAATTTATTTGAAAATATGAAAGGACAGATATGACAAAACTATAAAGAAAGTAGTGATGAAGAACTGATTCTTGAAAATGTCACTTAAAAATAATACTTTGCGCGTGTTTTTAATTAAACTCTCGCATCTTTTAAGACATTTATCGTTAAAAAAAATGTGGTCTAGGTGCGACCCTTATGGTCCACACGACTAACCTTCCAGTGGTCTGAATAAAGAAACTATGATTTGTCTTTATTAATTATGTTTAAATATTCTTTTATTATTCTAAATTATTATAAATTTTTTTATATTATATTTAACCATAAAAGCCATTTGATAGTGGAAGACGTCTCCACTCTCGCCATCTACCAAAGTCTCGACCAGATCCAAAATTCCCCAGATCCAAAATTCCTCATATCCTAAATCCCCCAGATCCAAAATCCCCCAGATTCAAGATCCCCCAGATCCTAACTCCCCCAGATCAAAAATCCCCCAGATCCAAAATTCCTCAGATCCTAAATCCCCCAGATCAAAAATTCCCTAGATCAAAAATCCCCCAGACCAAAAATCCCCCATATCCTTAATCCCTCAGATCCTTAATCAACCAGATCCTAAATCCCCCAGATCCTCAATCAACCATATACTAAATCCCACATATCCTAAATCCCACAGATCCAAAATCCACCATATTCTAAATCCCCCAGATCAAAAATCCCCCAGATCCTACATCCCCAGGCCCTTCAACCCCAGATCCTAAATTCCCCCAGATCCTACATCCCCCAGATCCTAAAGCCCCCAGATCAGAAAGCCGCCAGATAAAAAATCCCCGAGATCAAAAATCCCCCGGATCCTAAATCCCCCAGATTCTAAATCCCCCAGATCCTAAATCCCCCAAATCCTAAATCCCCCAGATTCAAAATCCCCCACATCCAAAATCCCCCATATCCAAAATCCTTCATATCCTAGATCCACCTAAATCTCCTAGATCCCCCATATCCTAAATCCCCCATATAATAAATCCCCCATTACCTAAATACCCATATCCTAAATCCCCCAGATCCTTAATCCCCATATTCTAAATCCCCCATACCCTAGATCCCTCAAATCGTAAATCCAATATTAAATTACTTATAACAATATCCAATATTAACTGCATTAGCGTCTCTCCTCTCATTCTCCGAAGCCTGATAATGTAAGTTTGGAATTGAAAAAGTAATCTTAATTATTTTTTCAAATTGCATTTTTTACAAATTTGATCAGAATTTTGCCAAAACACACAATAATAATAATATTACTATGAAGGTATTTGGGATCTGCACGAATTAATAGTGCGTTTCAAATTAAAAAAATTAAGCAATTTTTTCCAGTTTTTTATCCTCAATAAAAAACGGCTAAACCGATTTTGCTGAAAACTCATTCAGTTCTAAGTTACGTAATTATGCGTCGAATGAAACCAGTCTCACGTCAATGTGATCTTTGGTCCTTGAGATAATCGAGACGAAAATAATTCGGAACGCACATCCGTACTCACAGACATCTCTCTAAAAACTATGAATTTGGATTCTCGAGACCTTAAAACGTGGAGATATGTCAAAATTTGGGATTGGCGAAATCGACCCCATTACAATAACTTCCCATTGGGAAGTTAATAATATAAACGACGGTGGGAGAACATCTTAGAACTTTAGACTTTTAGATAATCCATGCATCATAAGAAGATACTGAACAACAATTATTACTAAACCGTTTTCTCATTCAAGGTAATAGGAAATAACTCACTAATTGAAAAATAAACGTATACCATTTAATCTAAGTTCAAATCGTCAGTAATTGTTATCGAGTTCATGAAAACAACCTTGCTTTTTGAAATTACAATGCACAAATGAAAGACAGAGACTTGATTGGATTTAAAACTGTTTTACTCATGATAGCTTTTTCTTTCCACCTCTTAATTTGAAGCACTTTTTGTTTGTTGTAACCTAGATCTTTTAATGGTTTGACCTTACAAAATAGTATGTATTGTGAAGTTTGTTCTTCTACAAACGATTTTTGTTACCACCCTAAAATAGCATTACACAGATTGTTTTCTTAATAAATATTCAAGTGAGATTTCTATACATTTGAATTTACCGCTTCTCATTCGCCAAATTTATTTAAATGCAAATAACTTTGGCCCTTCTTGTGTAACAACCCAGAAACCAGGACTTGTGCACCATACATTCTCATAGACATGATCTAAAATAGAATTTGAAAGAAATAGTACATGCATGGTAGCTTGTGTTGCCCAACTGCTAGCTCCAAGCAAACACAATCTTTAGTGGGGACACTAACCTGCTGGGAATGTTAACATTAAGGACAACACAGAATGCGGTTGTATAGGCATTCTTTGTAATGTAGTTGAGGGTAGCCACAATTGTTGGGATGAATGCTATTGCTTTGTGGGCACTTAATCAAAAAGCTTTTGTTATGTGCTGTTGGAAGACAGTTTGTACAGTAACAAGAATTTCATGCAAACTGTGATAACTTAACTGATGCGTAAATTTTTGTTGTGCAAAGAAATGTCATAAACAAAACTATTATGAAATGACTAGAGATTTAAATTGTGTTATCCAGCATTTCCGAGTATGAAAGTATTATAGTCCTGGTAGAGAAGGACGTAATGGAACTCATTAGAGATCATTATTTGTTGCCTTTAATCGAGGTGTTTACTATTTTTGATCTCTTTTCAATGGTTTGACTGCCTCAAGTTAGACTAAGGTACACTTTCTTCTACTGCAGAGGTCCACTTTGAGTTATTTAGAGTTCCACTTGGCTTATGTAACTCGCCCACTGTATTTGAGTGACAGATTCAAAGGATATTCCGAGATTTGTACTATTGACACACGAGAGCTCATAATAAGCCTGCAGCTCACAGCTTAAATCATTTAACTATTTCCTGAGTGCCACTTTTTCAAATCAACATCCGGTTCAAGCCTTGATCCTTTTCTTATCTCAGTTGATTAAGCACACTCTTGGCATTTGGTCTCACATGACAGATGACATCTTATATCTTCAGCCGGAAGGTGGCATGCCCTATGTGCAGGGGAAAGAGAAGCATACAAATTTTCCACATATCGACACATAAAAAAGGTATTACCGCACATGCGGGATATAAACTAGTGAAGGCATGATATGCAATGAATTTAAAAACATCAATGGGATGTTTTGTGCAGTGTACCTAGTACTAGCTAATGTTTTGGTACACGGTTTTTGGCTCATAAAATGAAAACGAATAGATATTTTTCAAAACTTTTTTTTTATTGGGTCACTCAATGACTACAAATTGTAGAACAACTTATTCGAAGTGGTCTGCCTTTACCTTCCAGCAACGCCGAAGTTGGTCTGGCCACTCATCGATCGCAGTACGCACCTCATGCATAGGAAAGTTGTCCACTGCTCGAACAAGGGCGCGCTTCAAAGACTGTATATTTGCGTGTCGATAAGAACAAGCTATGCCCTCTAAAACTGACCATAATGGCCAATAATCCGTAGAAATGAAGTCCGGAACGTGGTTTTTTAGCCAATTTTGAGTCGTTTTGGCTTTGTGAGCTGGAACAGAGTCTTGCTTGAATGTCCAGAGTTTTCCGCCGAACATTGTTTGGTTAAGTGGCTTTACAATGGGTTCCAAGACGGTTGATTGGTACACTTTGGCAGAAGTTTTGACACCTTTCACGCAGAAATGGAGCTCAGTGACCCCATCGTAGGCGACTTTTCACCACACCATCACAGAAGCTGGATGGTGGCCTCGTTGAACGCTCGGACTGACTTAAGACGCGTGTCTTGATGACAGAGCATACACTCTATCGTTCTGTTTGTTGAAAGATTCTTCTACGGTGAAAATTTTCTCGTCCGTAAAGAAAATTCGTCTGTGGCCGTTCTTCGCGTACTGGCGACGCAACGCAACGCTTTCGATTTTGCTTCGTGTTTTTGTTTCAATGCTTCTGTGAGCAAGTGTCCGGTGTGTCTTTTGTACGATTCTCCACGGCTTTGATAGCTTGTGGCGTTTGAACAGTGCGCGGACGGCCGGTTTTCGGACGGTCGACTATTCCACCACTATCCTCAAATAACTTCACAGTACGATACACGAAGTTTCGGGTGATTTTCAGTGGGCGCAACATCCGACAGATTTCACCTTTTTCGTAGCCGCATTTTTGCAGGCCAATTACAACACGATTTTCGAGTGAATCCCATTCCATGATTGCGAACAACTGACGCCAAAAACTTTTGATGCAGTTTTATAGCGTAAATATCACTTGTCAAATAGCCGTCAAGTTGGAACGGATGCGTTCAATGGTTCTCGAGAACGAGTGTGTTCAATACGTGTACCAAAACATAAGCTAGTACTAGGTGTACAGCAAAGTACACGCAGAAGACACTACTTTATAGATCCTTTAAAAAAATCACTTGCAAACGATTTGAAGAAACATAAAATCATAATCCGTTACCTCAAAAGCACTCAACGATTCGAAAAATATTTTATAGCTTTTGATTAATACTTTGAAGTATTCTTGCTGACTTATCATAAAGATGCCAATAAATTTGCATGTTCTGTGTGTGATGCGAGCTACTTTTAAAAATAATTCAGCAGATCAAACATTTTTTTAAATTGGAAAAACCCCTGCCGTTTTACCAGATCAAAATAAACTCCTTGTTCCACCTCCAGATATTGAAATGCGATTGATTTATAAAACACCAGCTGAAATGTTGAAATGTTCATATAAAATCTAATTCAATTTTCAAGTTCCTCTAAGGCTCAATTGAAAAAGAGATTGTTAACAGGATTTAACATTTTAAAGTCGACACGAGATGAATATGTCGATATTGTAATTATTGGCTTCACACTTAGATATAATTATCAGCTGGCAAATTTTGAATTTTAAGTTAGGCAAACGCAAACAATTTCAGAGAATTTGAAAAACAAGATGAAAGGTTTAACTGAAATGTGAAATAAATAATCAGACTTAAATTGATGATGGCTGAATACTGTTGAATGAAATTCGTTCACGGCAGTTAAAACACAATGTTCGTGGAAGGCTTTAGAAAAGGAGTGCTCTTTGATGTTGCTGGGAATAACTTGAATGGATCCAATTCAAGTATTTCTAAGCTTTATGATAAATTACGTCTACCAAATGGTCTTATTAATGAGCTTTCTTGGTAAAATGTAAATCTATTTTGTATATGACTATAAGTATTTTTTTTTAATTCGTTATCGACTGAATTTCGCTTTTGGAGAAAATACTAAGCATTAATTATACGTTTTGCATTTTATGCACAAACGTATTCCATGATCTATTTCTTTATCATTATGTGCATCGTACGCATTCATCAGATGTATTTCCTAGTATTAACGCTACAGGAATTCATTTAAGATTGCTAATACATGACCGAATAATTAAAAGCAACCCGTGAACATCTGCTTCTCAACTTTCAAACACCAAACATGAGCCAATTCGAATAAAAAACGCTACATAAATGAACTCTTTGTTCCTTCATCGAGCAATTCTTCCCCAAAATGTTCACAAAATATTTAATATTCACTCTTCTTCCAGCAACTTAAATAGAATAACAAACATAGGTTATTGACCAAACCAAAAAAGATTGGACAAAGTTCTTTCAAAAATACTTTTAATACAATACAATACAAAGAAACCTTTTGCCCTAAGAAACAATGTCAGCACTACAAAACCGGAAACATTTTCAAAATTGGTTCAGATCTAACAGACTTCACCTTAGTTAGACGTGGATTACTTCATCTCCTTTGTTAGATTTTTGTTTGTAATTTGAACCTAGATTTGAAAATTTGAAAACAATGCCTTTGTGCTTACATCTAGAGAACAATGCTTTACCATACCAAAATATCATCCTGCAGAGTGCAACCGCTAACGAACAATATTATTATTTTTGAAACATTCACTTCAAAAAACCAAGAGAACTATACAAACTTTGCATTGATCCTTTAGAAAAAATTTACATGTTTCGAAAGTGTTCTTTATAGCTTGTAACTGAGGATTGTTCATTTTTTAGAATACTGTAAAACCTTCACGATGTGTTAAAGAACTTCAATTAATCTTCGACTGAAAATGATCACGAAAATTTTGTGGAAAGTATTTTGCTTCCAAGGAATCTAAAATTTTGGGTTCGACATGACCTGGACAGATTTCCAAATATTTATTGTTAGGAACTAGTTATGACCATTATCTATTGGGATATGTGCAAGGCATCCCTTTGGAATTTAGGTTGTTCCATGGCTGCGAAAACTTTCTAGCCTCGCTTTATGGCAGTGATATCTGCACTGGTATTGTCGACGAGCTTCTCAGCATCATATATCCAAATCATACTAGAGTCTGCGTCCAACGATTCAATCAGACCCGAATTAGGGGAAAAAGCAATGAAAATGTGTCAGCAGTTCATTAGTTACAAGAGAAATTTCGTTCAAGGCCGTTCTCGCCCATTTCAACCCCTAGCTAGCGGCAGATCGTGCGACACCCAAGGCGAACTAACTGGTCCATGTCTTCCGAGGAGCATGCATCTTGTTGGGTGGCCAGAATGAATTCCGCCCATTCATTGCGTTCATCAGGGGGAGCGTTCGCGAGGGTCCAACATCTGCTCCAGCATCATGCAACGGCGCGGACTAACCTACATCTCGGATGTTGCGTATGTCGGATGTCGAGCACCGGGCGTGTATCAAATACTGAAAACTGCCCCAAAGATTTTTCAGTCTTGGTTTGCCGTCGTCGCAAGAGAAGTGCTGCCGCGTCTTCAGACGGATCCTCCTACGCTAGCTCGGGTCGTGGTCTGTTGTTGTTTTGGTTTGGAGGATTCCAAGACCTCCGTGACGTCACGGTTGGGTTAAAATATTCGATTTGACTAGCTATCCTCCTGATACTGCTGTGTTGTTTTATGATCCTGTTGAGGACGGTCGAATAAATCATTGAAATCTGTCGTTCAACAGCATTTGCTAACATTGCTAGTTCAGCTGATGCTCATCTATGCATTTGAATGTTACATTGGATTCAAATTACTAGCGTGAACTTCTAAAGATTCCATGGACGCGAGGATCTTATATCGAGCAACCTGGTCACTCGTCTCTAAAATAATTCCAAAGATTCACGGATTGCACCTATCGTCCGTGTGACAATATTTTTGGTTCGATTCGAAATGACCCACATCTGATACCTGTTAATTGTGCAAGTAATTTAGTCGAATGGTGTTGTTCAGCTAAAATTGAAGCAGCTAATTATTGGTGGTGCAGCTGGTGAAGTGGTGATTCTCGCTAATGGTAACGTCCTCCTCATACTGTGGTCCGTGTGCGGTGTCCGCGCAAATAGAATCTAATTGCTTGTGCGTAATTGAAAATAATAGAGTGGTGATAGTGTAGTAATCATTGTGCTAATTCACAGGTGCAAATAATTTACTAGTTGAGATTCTCTCTTGCTATAGGTGGTTGACAGCTTATCATTCGGGAGTAATTATCAATCAGTAGAATTCAGGTAGGTGCAGCAAGGAAAGAACAGTGGAAAGAAACGAAAACTAATTTTTAATTGTTGATAATATGCACAAAACTACCAAGCTTTAAATGTCGACTTATTTTTAAAGGTAGGACTAGCTACTATTGTATGAAACATTATACGATAGACTTCCTTGCATCCTTCTAGCAACTTTATGAGCCACAATATCATCAGTGATAATCCAACTTAAGTCATAAATGAGAAAATATTGCTTGCCATTTGTTTTGATTTCAAGGAACAGGTCATGCGATTTAATTACGTGAATGATAATTCCATCTGTGTTAACTTCACATAGTCTCCTGAGGCTAAGTTCGTAAATAAATCTAAGCAGGTATAAATTTGAATTTAACGTGAATGCGTCGGTGGGATTAGGTGTACAGCTTTAAAGCGGATGTAATAAATAGCTAAATTTATATAATCAATAAAGTCTATGACTAACTGGAAATATTTCGTTTATGTTTTTGCCAACATTTTCATTGATATGTAATTTTTAATAAATTTTAAATAGAAAGCTAAATTGACCGAAATAATTACAAATAGGGTTAAATTTTAATTTGAGTAGTTTTGCTCAACTTATGGAAAATGTAAAAAAATAAACAAAAGAGGCTTCAAATTGAGTAGTTTTTAGGGTCGTGTTTATAAATCAATAAAAAGATAGAGTGTACCCTGATTGATTGATGAATTTTGTACCCATTTTAATCACAGCTTTCGACTAAATATTTACGAATTCTTTTATCTAAATTCTACAAACTCGAATATTATACTTCAAAAGTTTAGTTTAGTTCAGGATATTGTAGGGTTTTAGGGTCTCATTTATTTTGTATCAAGTCAATAGAAAAGATATATTAAGTTTTTGCAATAAATCATTGCTGACGAAGGTTAATAAACAATTGTATGCGTTGTGAAATGTTTTCTTTAGTTCAAACTTTCTAAGTTGTACCAGCCAATAACCAGGGTCAATAATTTTTGAAAGCTGGCTTTCTTTGTTGCAAATATGATAGTCTTTTCCGAACTTCTAAGAATAAACTTCGAACTTAGTAAAAGTACAAGTGCTGTTCCAATAATTTTTTGTCTCTTTCGGTGTACCTTAACAATAAGTTTTAAGTTCCTAGAAACAAAAATGTACATTTTTTCAATTTTTATGTACTAAGATTTAACTTCAGTGTACTTAGTTTTTGGTTATAATTTTGAGTTGCTTGAAAAGCCAGATTAGTTAGCTTGTTTGCATATTTTGAGACACTTTTGCTCAGCATCATTCTTGGCTGATAATAATCAGCCAATATGATTGGCAAGTAATGTAAAAATGGAATAGATTTTTTAAAAAGTAGGTTAATCTTAACTTTCTTAAGGTTTTTTAGGTTCAACTAGAAGAGAATTCAATCCCAAATACAATGCATTTTGTCCCGTTACGATAGGGCGTTTATTATTTTCTCTATCTTTCTCGCCAATTGGGAACAATCGTAAAAATGAAAAGCCGAGAAATCGCCCGTTAAAGTTTTCGTATATAAAAAATCGTAATTTTCTCGAAATTACCGCATTAGTATGCTAATCAGCGATTCCTGGTCCATAGAGTTGTCCTGATAAAGACCTTCTACGAACAGTTAACAAGGTCTCGAAGGACCGTTAGTTCCTTTTCATTATAATACGTACAATAGATCGAGGTGCGCAGCGTGCGCGTTCCGAGCGATCCGGCAACTCATATACCTGTTCGTCGCTTGCTCACTATTTCTTCTGTAACTCCGAAAATATTTCGAATTTGCTTCTGAAATTTTTTAGGACACATTCTTGGATAGTGTAGGATGACATTTATGCAAAAAAAGCATCGATGTTTTGAAGCGTCTAAAGCAGGCTCCCCCCTTAATGGAATATATCACAAAAGGCTACCCGCGTCTCTTCCTTATTGTGTTTGCAGTCACCAAAAACATGTGTAATCAAGCTGAGATTGAAAAAGAAAAGTTGACTTAAGCTCTTAACAAGAATATTAGTATATTTTGATTTATTCCACATTTACGTCATTAAAACAAGTAAAATTATAGAAAATTATTACGTTCTGCCCCTTGTTCATATTAAATATTAATTGTTTGTTTTTAAGTGTATACATTTTCAATAATGGAAAACTTAGATAAAAACTCTTTGAACCATCAGATTTTTATTGCAACAAGTACAAATCTTTTTATAAAAAAAAACGAATAAATAAAATTGGATTTTTCTATTAAAATTAAAAAATTAACACTACCAAAATTAAACACAGCATAAAAATTAAATTAATCTGCTTTTTTTGACATCTGGTGAATGCTATTAATAAAATAAAACAGACTTATATTATTAGTATCATGCCATTAATCATAGTCACATGAAATTATAGAAAAATTTTCAAGTATTTATGATAAAAACTTTTCAGAGTATCTGATTTTCTTGATTGCTTAAAGTAGAAATCATGTAGAATTTATTTGAAAAACAACCTAAAACAGTGTAACAAGCCTTTTTTAAATAAATTGAAAAACAGCTCCACTTAATTCATTGATAATTTCAAAGAATCATACGAATGTAACGAGACAAGATTCATGTCAGAAACGATTTTGAATGTGTGAAAATAAAAACAAAAACCACCCTATCATAGTTTATCAAAATCTGAATATCTACTCATGCTTTCAATGTGATTTCATTAAAGTTGATACCGGTTTTCCTGCGAGAGATATCGTTGTTTAAAAAAAGGAAGTTAAGTTAAGACAAAAACTTTAAATTTGTTTGATTAATAAACAGCAGCATAAGTTACAAGCGATGAAACACCAATTGTCATGTAAATCTGGTCCAAAAATGAAAAGGAAAACATAGACCCACGTTAGGCAGAATTCTCGGATACATTTTCGATAGAATCATTTATTCTTTATTCAAAAATGAGTGTTTTTACAGAATCAATACGACTAAAAATACGTTCTGATTAAATTAAAGCAAAAAATAATCGATAAATATTCTATAAAATAAAAATTATTATTGAAATTTTACTTTCAAGCTTTACTATTGCCGTTACTACCACCATTGAATGAAAATTGGTCTCTTTGCTGTAAATGGTGTGGAGTACAATGACATACACTTTTTAATAAATATTCAATACTGATAAAAACTATCTCTGGATTTGCATGACTAAAAAGGCTGAATATATTTTATTGAGGTACATGGATTTTCGTTAAAACATTTCTATTTTTACAATATTGTCTGTATGATCTAAGTTACATTCTTATGTCAGTTATTAATTTCAATGCTATTCGCATTCTATTCACTTCAGTAGTATCACTACCCGATTCGCCACAATATTATAATATAAAATATCTGTTAATTTTTAAGCCCTTTTCTTTAATGCTGTGCATTTGATGTGTTTTGTAATTTTGTCAAGGTATGGAGACAAACACAATTTATAAAACTATTCAAAATTAAAAGCAATACACTAGTGCGTTGAAACAATACATGGAGGATGCAAACTGTATTCTGCTTTGCGAAAATATAGCGTAGGAAATGTATGCCTTGAACTATGCCCATAACTATCCCGAAAATTTGATTTAATTCTCTCCAGTGTTTCACTGAACCTTTATAGTGATATAAGATGAAACACCACTTATAAGAATATACGAAGATGACTGGTACTAGGTATGTAATATGCAATGCGAAGAAGTAGGTTGAGTAAAACTTTCTCATCTTAATTAACCCTCGCTTTTGCCGGCCTATGATGGACAATTTGAAAAATGCGGGAAAATGGTTTCGATTAACAAAATATCTTATTAATATATAACACTATAACCTATTTATACTTATAGGCTTTACTAAATGTGTAAGTAAATAGTTTTAATGAAATATTTGTTCTTCGACATTTTTCAGTCTAAGAGAAAATAATTCAAACGCTTCAATCATTCCCAACTATTTTTTTCTCTCACGTTGAAATTTTTCATTGGATCCATCCAATATTCTTCCACAAATCAACGGGAAACCACCACTTACGGAAAATTGCTTGAACATGCCTCGTTTTATTTCTGTTTCATTTTTCAAGAAAAATTTCTTAAGACTTCGACATTTTCGGATCGTTCCAAAAAACGATGACAATCTGCTGAACTTTTAAATCATAAATTTGAATTTTAATTTCAATCGTTCATTATCACCCAATTTTAAAACCAATTTTTCTAACTTTAGTACTTTGAAATTGAATATTCCATGTCACTTTTAACACTGAATTGCTGTGTCCCAGTTTACTAAACAAGAAATTTTTCTAGTCACAATCCAATAAACTCAAATTCTCGTTGAATGTGTTGAAAAAAAATCAATAACATCCTTCAATTTTCTGCTTCAGTCTCGAATTGTTTTTTTTAGTTATGACTGACAACAGTTTGCAAGGAACTGTAATTAAACTCTTGAAATGAATATTGATCGACTGTTTTTCATGCGATGAATAAAAAATGTCAAATCCAAAACTAGGTTGAAACAATCATATCCCTATTAAAATCAAACGTTTTAGAGATTGAAGAGTCCTTCAGTTGGATGAAAGTTTAGCATTTCAAGAGTTGCATTTCTAAGGACTCGTATCGTAACCTGGAATCATTTGAATCATGATTAATTGATGCTTTCACTATGGAAAAATATTCATGAGGATGTTAGCAACCAACTGAAATTAAAAGGAAAGTTTCTGCCCGGTGAATTTCGATCAAAATTGAAGTAGATACATACTTTTCAATACAGCACTTTGATATTTGCTCTGTTGCTTGTTGCTTGCATAATCAAGGATGTGTGTATGTGCTGGAAAAAAGGTTAATTAATATTACACTTATTATGTTCAAAGTATTTGCAAAAATTTTGTGTCCAAAGAGAAGTAATTTTATTGCCCTTCCATCAAAAACACGTGACCACGATTCATCTTTCTTTTCAATTGTTTTGATATGTCCTATAAAAACAGTACATAATCTGTTTTAAAGGTTCCGTACCTAGAATGTGACAGAACACTATTAATTGGGTAACTTTGTTCAGCCTTCTGTTAGAGTCTTTTAACGTCTAAGCTTTTCACTAAACGGAATGATGTAACGACTTTAAACTTCTCAATAATATGTAAACCGCTGACAAATTATCCAAAATTTTTGAAAAACATATTTTCAAGAAATGCGAACAGGGAGGATTTTTATTTTAATTCAACAAATGGTTTTTGAGTATCGTTAAAAATAACTTTAATAGCAAACAACAAATATATTTTTAACTTCTCGGGAAATTCTTGTAATCGGTTCGAAAATTCAAATTTAAATTTCCAATTTTAAATTCTTTTAGAAAGCAGTCAGTATGCGTGTTTGAATGTACGAGCGTATGTACAGTCGTGGTCACTTCTTTCTGGGATGATATCCCAAGATGGCATAGTAATCTCAACTTTACTGAGGTGTCCATCTTAGCGTTTTAATGATAAAACAAAGTGATTAGATTCGGGTCACTTTTAGTTTGGAAGTTGATTTGTAATACTCAATGCAAGGTAATTTCTGTGAAGTACAATATTTTGGAAAGGAAACGTTGAATTTCCACTAGTAAAGTCAAATTCAACAATCAAGGCAAATTTAAATTTGTATGATTAAAATTAACTTATTGAAAGAATTCTTTTTCTTGATGAAGAGCATGAAAAGGATTACAAAATTAATCTCTTAAGTCTTATTTGATATTCTGATATTCAATGATGTACTAAATCAGATGCTTTTGAAATTTTTCATCAAATAATTTTTCTAGGTTTCTCATGCTTCTAAAAACTATTCATATGAAAAAACAATCAATAAATATTCACCACGGAGTGTCCAATATATTCGTTAGGATTATTCTTAAAAATTTTGAGTTCATTCACTGTAAAGGTTCGTAAGATTTCAATGATTTCTTCCTTTATCCTACGCAAGATTTTATATTTCTTTTATATATTTGGTCATTGATTATTTATTGTATATTAAACTTTGTTAAAAAATGATAGGAAATGATTTTTAGTCGTTACGATGAAAATGCTGGAAATTCGTACAGATACATTGATAATGTAGCACTCATGAAATTTTGGACGCAACTAGCCAAAATGACCATCAAGTTAAAATATTCAGTTGAACCGTCTTGGAAGCAAATATTGCATTAAACACCCCCTTAATCTCAATTTCACCAAATTTTTGGCCTACGCTTTTATTCCATTTAAGCTACGATGTGAAATCAGTCACTTACGTTTAAAAAAAGCTTTGAAACCACCCCCTTCCCTGATCATCCAGAAAAAGAATTGATCAGATCCCTCCCACCAATAGTCTTGCATGATCAATGGATGCTCCTTATGATGATATGATTATTATTAACTTATTTCACTTACTGGAATGAATTTTTATCATTATTGTTATATAGAGTATTTTTATTATTATTATTATTATTAATATTAGTATTATTATTATTATTATTTTTGTTAATATTTATATATATTTTACTATTATTGATATTATTATTAACATCATATTTCATATTTTCAATATATGTATGTGTGTGTATTACTGGAAATTGTTGGTGTGGACCGCAAGTTTCACTCTTCGCGGCTTCCTTTGAAGATGCAATTTTTTTTACTGCCCATGCTATATGCAATGTTTTCTCCAGTACTCCTCAACCTTTTAATTTTGTAAGAAGCTTATCAATTAGGTACTTTAAAATGTTGTAGTAAATCTATGACATTAAACGGGATAAAATAATCGTGACGAGCCCTTCTTACGATATATGCTGCATATTGTATGTAAGAGTGTTTGGGAAGATACATATTCCAATACTGTGATTATTTGTGGGCATATAAGTTGACTAGGGAAACCGATACCAGGTTGAACTTCGTATACTCTGGCTTGAATAGCAAACTTTTTGAAGATTGTATCAATGCACAGTCTCCGTGGCAATCTATGGGCGATACCATTACATCATTTTAAATTGAAGTGGTGAATTCTTCTTGCACATATTGTATGCATATCTACCAGAGTATTACCTCAATTAGAAAGGGAAAATGGAAATCCTTCAATGGGAAATATATTGAGATTGTAGTTAATAATAGCACCAAATAGAATATCTTTCAATTGAATTTTAGAAAATCGCCTAAATAATCAAAAATATTAAAAATTGTAATAATATTATAACACCACCAGATGTCACTGCTATCAAGATATACTCAGGTAGTTTTTGAACGCACCCATCAATGGTGGTGATACCACACTGACAGAAATGAAGGAGGAAGGTTAGGAAGAAACAATAAAGATGTATTAAATACTGGACATACAATAGTCTTTAATTTCAAATAGTCAACGAATAGTACATGGTGTCAGAAGTTAATTTTGGAAATCAAATCGTGTTCGGTACCGAACAAAGGAGTTCAGCGTATAAGTGGTGAAATACTGAGGAATAATAATGGCGAACGATCGTTTACCAAAAGAATTGGATTGCACAAACGTGGCAAAGGAATGGCACGCATGGAAAAGTGAGTTTTTAATGTATATGCGAGCAACAGGTAAAGCAAATGGAACGGAGTCAACAAAAATTGCAACATGTCTGTGGTTAATTGGCCGTCAAGCGCGAGAAATTTATAATACATTGTTTCCAAATGATGGAACGGAAAATGGTATTCTTGGAGAGAATATTGTAGTTGCACCAGCCGAGGGTGAACATGCTTCTGTCGCAGTAGTCAACCAGCGCACATTAAATGATGTTCTGAAGGCGTTTGAGGAATATTGGAGTCCAAAGAAAAACACAACTATGGAATCCTTCAAATTCAACAACATTTTGCAAAAGGAAAAGCAACCGTTTGCTGCGTTTGAAACTGAACTTCGCAAGCAAGTTCAGTTTTGCGATTTCAAGAGCAAATGTGAGTGCGGAAAAGAATTGAAATATGAAGAACGCATGTTAAAAGATCGAATTATCATTGGAGTGGAAGATAGAAAATTGCAATTGAAGCTGTTGGATGGCAAGGAGGAGCCATTAAACAAAGTAATTGAAATGTGTAAAACATACGAAGCTGCGAAGGAAAATAGGGTTAGGTTGAACATAAATAACCAATCAAGTATCGACAGCGTGGCTGAACAGCCAAAACAAACAATTGATGTTGTAACTCGTCGTTGTTACAATTGTGGTAATGATTTCAATGCAAATCATTTACAATCGTGTAAAGCCAAGGATATCAATTGCCGGTCATGTGGGCGTAAGGGTCATTTCCAGCGTTTTTGTAAATCGAAGAGCAAGCAAACGGACAACAGTGGATCAAAAGCGGAAAACAATCAAAATGTAAAACAGCAACAACACTCAATCAGCTGGGGTAAAACAGGTAATTGTGTGAAAATCATTGATGGTAGTGCGAATAGGGACATAAAACTGGATCGTATTTATAGAATAAATTCAAGTAACGTGCCCAACCACACGAAGCGGTGGTATAAGGAGTTTCAAGTGGGAAATCAGTTAGTTAGGTTTAAGTTAGATACTGGATCTGATGTGGACTGCATTCCGGCCAAAATATTCAAGAAGTTGGGGGTTCAATTGGAAAATGAAAAGGAAAATTATTCGGTCTTTGATTATAATGGAAACAATGTTAATGTTTATGGTACGGTTAAACTAAAATGCATTGATACTAACTTAAAAAAGGAACATGTCTCTCGCTTTATCGTTGTCGATGATGTGTGTGAACCGATACTGGGTCTTGAATCAAGCGAACGATTTGGATTAGTTAAACGAACGGATGTAAATTATGTTGCATGTTTGCCACAAACACGGGAGGAATTTTTAAAAAGCAATCGTGACGTCTTTGAAGGTTTGGGTAAATTTCCGGGAACATTCACAATAAATATGAAAGAAAACTCAAAGCCAGTCCTTCATTATAAAAAACGGATACCAAATTCGTTGTTGGAGCGATTAAAGTTACAATTAGTACAGATGGTACAGGATGGAATCATTTCACCTGTTGATTACCCAACGGACTGGGTTAATAATTTGCAAATAGTTGAAAAGCCTAACTCGAGTGAACTTCGTATTTGTTTAGACCCAAAACCACTCAATGAATGCATCAAGCGAGAGCATTTTTTGATTCCAACGATAGATGATTTAACGTCTGGGCTGGCAAATATGCGCGTTTTTTCGGTTTTAGATTTGAAAAGTGGCTATTGGCAAATGGAATTGGACGATGTGAGCTCTGATCTAACAACATTTATGACTCCCTTTGGTCGATATAAATTCAGGCGTGTGCCATTTGGGCTTAATTTTGTACCGGAATTGTTTCAACGAGAAATGGTTAAAATGTTAGGAGATATTGAAGGAGTAATAATTTATTTCGATGATGTTGCTATTTGCGCGGAAACGGAAGACGAACACGATCGGATAATGGATAAAGTAATGGAAAGAGCACGTAAATACAATATTAAATTTAACCCGGATAAAATTCAGTATCGGAAACACGAAGTTAAATTTATGGGTCATATTTTATTTGATGGAAAATTTAAAGCAAATTTAAAGTATCGGGACGCGATTTTAAAGATGAAAACGCCGGAGGATAAAGCGGCTGTGTCAAGATTCTTGGGTATTTTGAAATATTTAGCGAAATTTATTCCGAATTTGTCAAAGCAATCGGCGCATTTGCGGGATCTCACGCGAAACAATGTGAAATTCGAATGGAAGGAAAATCATGATCGGGAATTCAGGGAATTGCGTAATGTCGTAACATCGGAGCCGGTATTGGCTATTTATGATCCGAAATTGCCAGTCATTGTGCAAACGGATGCGTCCCAAGATGGATTGGGTTGCGTAATCATTCAGAATGGACACCCAGTAGCATATGCGTCTCGGACGTTAAGCAAGAGTGAACAAAAGTGGGCTCAAATCGAAAAAGAGTTATTGGCAATTGTTTTCGCATGTCAGCGATTTCATTATTTCTTGTATGGGCGTCAATTTACGGTGGAAAGTGATCACAAACCGTTGGAAACACTAGTCAAGCGGGATATTGATGATGTGACAATGCGGCTTCAGCGAATGCTCATGGCACTTTTGAAATATCCAAAGATGACTGTTGTTTACAAACCGGGCAAAGAAATGCTCGTAGCTGACTGCCTGTCACGGGCCCAATTATCAGAATGTCATGAAGACACGGATTTAACGGGGATAATACATACAGTAACTAAAGCAGCGTGTTTATCGGAAGAAAATTATGATTTGTATCGTTCAATCATTGAACGTGATGAAAATTTGTTACGAATTTGTCAATATGTTGAGAAGGGTTGGCCAAATTACCATCTACTGGATGATTTAAGCCGGGTATTCCACAAATTCAAAAATGAGCTTCATTTTGAGAATGGCTTGCTATTTCGTGATCATCGACTAGTTATTCCAAAAGAATTACAAGGAAAACTTAGTAAGTGGTTGCATGCACCACATTTGGGAATCGAGAAAACACTAGCACGTGCAAGAATGCATTATTACTGGCCAAACATGAACGGTCAGATAAAAGAAATGGTTACATCTTGTGCCATTTGTGAAAAGTTCACGCGTAACAATCAAAAAGAGGAGCTGGTTCAAGAAGAGCTACCGAAGTATCCATTTCATATAGTGTCAATGGATGTGTTCGAGTATACGGGACAGGATTTCTTGTCTGTGATTGATGCGTATTCGGGTTTTATAATTGTGGAACATTTAAAAGACAAAACAGCGCGTCATATCATCGCGAAGTTAGAGGTTAATTTTGACAAACTGGGATACCCAACGGTAATTAAAGCGGATAACATTCCATTTAACTCGCGTGAATTTGGAAAATTCGCAAACGATTATAATATTGTCATGAAATTTTCAAGCCCTCGGTACCCACAAAGCAATGGTTTAGCCGAGAAGGGTGTTGCGATTGCTAAAAATATTTTGAAACGTTGTGTTGAAGAGAGAGACACGGAAAGGTATCAATATCGCATTTTGGAATATAACACAACCCCTGTGGCAAGTATGCGATTGACACCAGTCCAGCTGTTTTTTGGTCGGGTGGTCAAGACGGGAATGCCAATTTCGGATTCATTGTTGTATCGAAACAACTTAAGTGAAGAAACGGTTAAAAATAAAATTAAAGAAAAGCGTAAAAAGCAAAAGTATTATTATGACCGGAATGCAAAAGCACTGCCAGTGTTAAATGTAGGTGATCTCATTATTTTTAAGAAAAACGGAAGGGAGTGGAACTACGGAACCATTGTGAGTAATGTTAACAATCGATCATATATTATCAGGGATAATTTTGAGAATCATTTTAGACGAAACCGACGGTTCATTGCCAAGACTAAAAACAACGAGGTGAATGGGGGAGAGGTATTATTTGAAGATAATGTTAGATTTAATGTGGCAAGTCCTGATAAATTGAAACCAATTGAAATTGTAACGCCACGTGGGCGCAACGTACAAGAAAATGTTAACAGTGGCAATGAAAGAATTGATTGTAATGTGGATGAACCGGATCTACCAGAATTGAATGATAGTAATGCATCAGCAGATGAATATCAAACCGCTGGTAATTCGGAGTCAGAAACAGAGTCGGTAAGAGATCAAGAAACACCTGTACCGGTGATTGTAAACGAACCAGATGTTAGGAGAACTCGTAGTGGTAGGGTCAGTAGACCACCTCAAAGATATGGTTGGCCGTAGTTAATGTAACAACCCTTGCAGTCCAATTATTTTAGAATATTTAATCAAACATAAGTCAATTGAAAATGTCAATGAAATCTCTGTTAAAAGAAAAAAGCGTGTAATAATATTATAACACCACCAGATGTCACTGCTATCAAGATATACTCAGGTAGTTTTTGAACGCACCCATCAATGGTGGTGATACCACACTGACAGAAATGAAGGAGGAAGGTTAGGAAGAAACAATAAAGATGTATTAAATACTGGACATACAATAGTCTTTAATTTCAAATAGTCAACGAATAGTACAAAAATATTTCTTAAAACCATTATCCAAGTTATCACATGTAAATCAGATTGGTCAATTAGAGAAGCATTGCTATCAATTTACGAGATTCCATCTTGTTCCCAACTCGTAATTGCACCATTCCCAAAGAAAATTCCTATTAAAAATAAGTTGAATGCTTGCCAATGTTATACCATACATTTTCTCCAATTTTTTATTCATTCCCACTTGATTCAAAGGTGTTCACGGTTTTCCTCGTAACGCAGCAACGGAAAGCAAATCACAGTGTTTTTCCAGGCGAAGAACTTGACTAGCGCGTTAGACATTATGTTGTGTTCGCTTTCATGACGGCATAAATGTTTATGACGACATATTACGACTCTGGTAGAAAGTTTTACTATTATGTTCATCTAGACGCTAAGGACAATGGTATTATTTTTTCACTCCTTAGCTCTTTTATTCCACGTACAAAATCACACATACAGACTTGTTACCGCATTTATGCTCACGGCTTGTTTGAGCTCTAAGCTCTTGCACGCAATAATAGCGGGCGGAGTGAATGGAATTGAAGCACTTTAAAGTAATGTTTGTACAGAATAATTTGTACTTGGCGTTCTGGGAAAAATAAGTAGAATTCGTTATTACGCGAGAGATTTACTTTGAAGAAATTTGAAGAATTGTTGTAAAGTGGATTCAAAAACTTACAAACAACTCGTGTAGCTTCAATTTCATTAAACACAAGTGTGTTAGTAGAAAAACTGGAGCATAGGTGCAAAAGAAAACGATATAAATTCGTTTACAAACATGAATTAAATCAGCTATTTCCCAACAACACCTAACAACCATTCAATAAGTAAAGAGAAATCGATATGGCACCTTTCAAGTTTCAATGAAAATTAATTATGATGCTTGAATTTTACGATGTACTAAGGCTCCATATTGACGAAAATAATTTTTGTACGTTTCTTAATATACTTCTTTACTTTCAAGAAGGATCTATGTAATTATCTTGCAAAATGTAGGAGATATTCAAAAAGGGTAAAATGTGAAATTCGCGTAAAACCATAACTTTTGATATATTTTTCTGCGCCATGTTACAGCACAAATGGTGCTTAATACTTTTGAAAAGTAAGCCACAAATATAGTAGCTTTATACTCAAATAGAAAAGATTTTGAAGTGTCGTCTAATTCCAATAATTGTATGATATATATCTAAATCAACATTAGATTTTTTTGTAACTTCTTAACTCTATGCTCGGATGGGATAAAATTTGAATAAATGTTGGGTTATATAGTTATAGCAGGTACGCGATCTCTCTCAATTGACCACATTACATCATAATATTGAGAAATATAAGCGAAAATGAAGAAAAAGACCGTTCAAAACGCTTACATAAACCAGCTCTAGAGAAAGGAAGACCTGATAAAGCTAACTTAAAAATAAAAATGAACAAATACTTCCCAATATATATTCTCTTAAACAGTATTAAATTATTCATTTGCGTTGCCATACCACTACATCTAATTTAGAATAGCAAGAATTATTTGATTAAGTAGATTTCCTATATGTTTACTAAATACTTTAAAAGATTTTTGTATGCATTGAAAATATTACTCAGAACTGGCTGCTTACAGTTTTCAAATCTATATTAAAAGTACGCAGTCACGATGAATTGGAAACAATTATGTAATGTTTCGCAGCAGGAATAATTCAATTAAAAAATATACCAGATATTAAACACTTATAAAAATTATAACATTGTTTCACTTTGAAGAAAAATTGCTCAAAATATGAATACAGTAACTTTGTCATTCTTCGGAAAAATACGTAATTTTCTTCATCTAAAACGACTTTTAAAAAATGATCACACGTTTTATTTAAGTTAATAAATAATTAAATGCTTTTACAAAAAATTAGACAGACCTAGAGCCAGTCTTTACAAATTACAAAAAGCAAATAGAAATCAATATTAATCGAGAGGTAATTGAAATACTCTACCATACTTGTATTACTTTTGCTTTGAAGTCATATGGCTTTACTTCCCAAAAGTTTTGAAGATATTGAGTCAAAAGGAGAAGCACCAATCATTCTGTCTCGTTCTTTTGAATTCATGTGACCCCTATAAGTCTAGAAATGTCGTGGTTACCGGTAAGCTATATGCTTCAGTTCAACGAAAATATGATTATTTATTAACTTCCCAGTATATGGGAAGTTCTTGTAATCGCCTCGAAAATCTAAATTGAAATTTTCACCATATCTTTACGTTTTGAGGTTTTTAGAGTATTTTTTAAGTGTTTTTAGAAAGAATTATGTATGTGTGTGTGTGTGTGTATGCACGTACGTACATCCGTACGTACGTAAGTGCGTTCGTGGACAGTTTTTTCTACGAGCATAAATCACGTAAACAAAATCGTACCGACTTCGTTAAGGTGTCAATCGAAGCGTCTTTGCAATCTCAAGAGCTGATTTTCGGATACTTCGGTCGGGGGGGTTTGCTGTTTTGCCTTTTTGAAGATCATTTATGTCATGTACTATATCTCGCAAACCAAACATACGATTTGCATTGTTAAGGTGTCAATCGACGCGTATTAACATTTGTGTGAATCTATTAAATTTTGAAAAAAATCGTTGATGCCGTTTTTTTAATTTAAGGAAAAACGTGCAAAAATTAGGTTTTTTATAAACTATAAATTTTTAACCTGATTTGCGAAACACAGTAATCAATGTTTATAAAAAATTTATACTCCAAACAGTTTTTGTGCAAAAACCAACAAAACTTTTTCTCGTGATTACAAAAAAAAACGAAGTTAAAAATAAAAAATCGTTAAAAGTCATCATTATTTCAAGGTCATTTCTGTCATACACTATATCTCACGAACCAGATATAATATTTGCATATTAAGGTGTCAATCGACGTGTATTAACATTTTTGTTATTTAATGTGAAGTGTGGTTTCGGGGTGTCGGATGGTATCCCCTTCAGGTGCTGTCATTTACCATCCGCCACCAGAGAGCACGACCACAGTTAGGCTTATTGATGGATAATATAAAGTCTGGAACCTAAAAACCTCCACCAATGTGCAAGAATAGTGTTAGTGACTTGCTAACCAAAAAGCACACTAGAAGGCGAAGTTGTCGACTAGACTAGGAGGTTCTAGCCTATGCTAAATAACTAATATTTTTGTTTTGTTTTTGCATTTACAAAAAAATCGTTGGAGCCGTTTTTTAATTTAAGGGAGGGGGGTAAGGTTTGTTTCGTCTAAAAAATACCCTTTTTCATGAATTTTTTTTGGAAAAAATTATTACTGTAGGTTTATTTTACATATTATTATCTGAATGTACAACATGTGAAGAATATTTACAAAAAAATTGATCCAAAAATAGAAAGAAATAACGGATTTATTGCAGATCTCCGCAGGCGCCTAGAAAAAAAGTTTTTGTGCGGTGACCAGCCTACAGCATCACTGGATCATTTGAAACCAAAAAATCAAAAGGCTTTCTTTACTTTATTACTTTATCTCTCCAGTGACGTCGAGTTTTTTTAATTATACAATTTTTTAATTTTTGGCACCATTTTGAAGCCAAAATAACGATTTTTGACGAAAAAAATCGACCTATTTGTTATTGTAAAATTGTTAGGAATTTATTCTTTAAAAAAACTCAACGTCACTAGAGAGCTACATATATGAAAAAAATGTGTACAAACTTTCAAAACGATCGGTTCAGTAGTTTTTCCTGTAGGCTGGTCACCGACTTTAAAAATTACGTGTTTGGGAAAATCGATTTAGAGTTTTGTACACTGAAAAATGAAAACATCTTGAGAAAAGTTGGATTTTCTTATAAAATACGTACATGTCATCATTGATGCCGGGTCCATACAGTACATCACTATCATCCACGTTATCTAAGCCATCTTTTTGCTCCTGTCGATAAAAGTAATACAATAGAGACCGAAAAAGTTGCCGCTTGCCGCCGCTCAGCGCAGGTAGCTAAAAGGCGCGCAAACCTAAGAGGTACGGTTATTCAACCTACTTTAACTTCGTTGGTTTTACTCCGAATGACCTACAAATTTAATACAATGTTCTTCAGATGTTGTACTTTCAGAAAAAAAATAAACAAAAATGGAAGAAAAAAAAAGTTGTCAAACCTTACCCCCCCCCCTTAACAAAACATAAATGCAAAAAATTAGGATTTTTTCATTTATTTTTTAAACCAGATTTGCACAACACGGTAATAAATGCTTATAAAATTTATAAATCCTTATCAGATTTTGGAGACAAACCAGCAAAAAAATTTTTCATGATATCTAAAAAATTAAATTAAAAATGAAAAATCATTCAAAGTCGCCATATAAAAAGTGTTCATATGAATGATTTTACCTGACTACTCTTATTCTAAGGACATTGTTGTTAAGCCAATCAAAGTTTATTAATACTTGCACAGTTTAAACAAATTTTGAAGAATTTTTACAATACCGTGTTTCAATTTTAATATAAAAACTGCTTAAATTTTGAAAATCAAAAAAAATTAATCAAATTTTCATTTGTGGTAGTGAACGCTTTGAATGGTAAAATGTTTTATAGTCGATACTTTGCTAGATCATATGCTTTAAAACGCTTCCATCGATATGAAAATAGCAAATAACGTACAATAGGGTTTGTAACCTGCCCTCTCCCGATTAATCCGCGTAAATATTCAATCATCCCCCTTACCTACGTAATCAATTGACGCTCCCGTAGATACTACGAATAATATTAAGTCATTCCAATTAATGTTATGAGAGGTACATTATTATTATTTAAAGTAGTAGTATTTTCATAATTATTATTTTGTTAATATTTTTAATATTTATGTAAATTATACTGGGAAGTTGACCGTGTGGACCTCAAAAGTCGCACCTCGCGGCTTGTTTTTCTTAGTCTTTGCCTTGATTTATCGCCGAGTTCGCAAAATGACTTAACACACTCAGTATACAATCTAAACACTCACTGCTTCGTCAAGGCTGTATCTTCTACTTTATTCGAATTTTTTCCGATTTTTGTTTCGCAAATCAATGCAAAATTCTCTCTATATTTTTCTTTTGCTGATGCAAAAGAGAAAATCGCCTCCTCACCTTCTTTCTTGATCACGTGACTTCAGTTGAGCTTGCCATAGTTGGATGCTTGTGCCCAATCCCACTTTTCTGCGACACTCTGCGTGCCAGACCGCATGATGTACATGGTGTTGGCTTCAACATTATTACCTAGTCAAAGTGACCTCTTGAGATTAAAAAAAAAATATATTCTTTCATATTTAACTACTTTCTTTACTCAAAACTCTTAAAATCACTGGTATTTCAGTATTGTGATTACCGGTTGTTATTTATGTATACTAAAAATTTTGATTTTGTGATCAGGTGAACTTTATTATTTTTTTTACTTCCTGGAATCATCAATAAACTTTCAATTACTTCGCGTTTTATCCAAAAAAATGTTGTGTAAATGCATTATTATCGAATAAACATTGAAATATTTTTTTCTTTGTTACGTCTCTATTCGGTGAAAGAGAATTTAATTTTTTAAGCAAATTAGTACAAATTAATTATTTACGCAATGGATAAGCACGATATGATAGTACTTCAATCGTCAGAAGCAATAAGAACCTTCAGCACGACTATACAAATTACGGATAAATGTATCTATTGTTAACGCTAGCCCTTTTCTAGCTGCATTATTTGCTGGCAACTGAACGAGACCAGTTGATACTTTTCAACATTTTTCATTCACAACAAAACCCGCCACAACCCATGTCAAACAGCGTCTACCCATTCATCTTTTAATGTCACCATCAATGAAGTGTATCGTCAACTGAAGCGAAATTGAATTAGGAAGTTTTTCAATTGAATTAAGTGCTCTATGCATCTAATTCGCTGTCAGATGTACATTTTGTTGAAAGAATGTTGCAGTGGTGAAGTCAATTTCAATTTGGTAGAATGAAGAATGTCTCATACATGTGAGCCTCGATTTTGATTGGATATCAAACGATATGCAGCTATATTGCGAAGGCACTCGTTGCATGAAGGCTGCTTATGTTGAATTAATCCATAGTTACGCGAAGAGAAAGTTCAGAAAGAAAATTAGGATGTTTCAATAGATTCAATTAATGCTTTGTTGTGATTGTCATGATGAAAAGCTACAATGTAAATAATCCGCCTTGCAAAACTGTGTGCAGCTAGCAAATCGTAGACGTATCTTTTGATGACATACATACAATCAACTGTGTCGCGCAAATAACTGAAAACCATTCCATTTTTCAATTTCATGCTTTTGTGCTAACAGTTTCCACACATAAGCTCAGACTGTATTGTTCGTATGGATTTCCAAAAAAAAAGATTGTGCGAAAAGATAGTCTGCAGTCCGACAGACAAGGCTCTCAAACGTTGCTTGCTATCCGTTCCTGTTGAAAGGCATAGAAGCCTCAAAAATATTGCACAACAAATCCAATCTCCCACACAATTGAAATACATGTATCCTATCAAGATTTATTATCTGAAGCTCAAGCGGTGAATTGAATGAAGTCTTTTTACAGGACGAGTAGCTTTTATACTCGCGATAAATCTCATCAACGTCGCTTAAGGCTATAAAGGTCACCAATTCACCCAGAAGGGATGGGTGTTAATCTTTTCACATTCAAATTACCAGCGCTCGGGCTCAAAGTTGATGAGAAAAAGCCCCACTGATAAGAGGATATTCCATTTCATGCATCACCAAGGAAGCACACATGAGGTAGGCAAGTGATGGTTATTTCATTTCAAGTGAACCAGCTTGCTTTTTTTAATTCGTTTCCCATTCAAAGCTGGAATAGAAGCCTCGAGATTATATTCACAAAGGCTCGTTTAAAATTGCGCGATATTCCATGAACTTTATCATCACTTTTAAGAATTGAATTGGAATTCTCTGAAACATGTGTAAATTTTTCTGTTGCTTTTATGTGCTGGGATGTATTTCGAAGAATTAATGTTGCATGACTTTTCATAAAGAAAAAAGTCAAGTTATTTACAATTCCAATTGTAATACGTTTTTATGTACTGTCAAAAATTTTCGGAAAGTTTGGAAAGATATCGAAAATTAACCAAAGAATCTAAACTTTATAATGAATAATAAATCATTTTGAGATGAGAATTCCGAACTCGATCGATTCATAATCGAACAAATATTTACAAAAGAGAGGACGAAATGGTTTGGTACTCATTTAAAGTCACCAATACTCATTTAAGGCACACGGATGGATGTGAAGGGATCCTTTTAGCGAAAAGAAGTGAGTAATTTAAATTTATAATGAGTGTCAACCAAAGACTTTTCTGAATTTTAGAGTCAACTATAGCAATAACCCTTTTTATTTTCTATTTACCGGTAGACTAGCTGCATCCAAGCGTAAAAGCCCGGCATTGATTAGAAAAGTGATGAATGGGTTTCAAATTTTTTTTTTCATGGGAAATATAAACAAATATCGAACTCTATCCGAGATTAACCTTTGGGAGTAACTTTCACGTTAAAAGCCATTATACATGTAACTCCCAGCTTCACAAGCGTGTATGCACAATCTTTCTGCACTTGCTGCCACAAAATCCTTATAGACTTCAAAAGACACAGTTCATATTTGAACGATGTCGAGTACCGACGATTATGAAACGTTTTGAAAAAAAATGCTAAAGAGAAGGTCACGGATGGTGCAAAAAGTGAATACTAAAAAGGAGCCGGTTCTGTCACATAAATTATTTAAATAAATCAAAGATTCACCCCAATGTCTAGCATAACTATTTTCGAATACATGGGGGATATGAAAGTGCCACGACATCACACGAAACTATTAGTTTAAAAGTTTGCCTTTTTAGATCAAATCCATTTTAAAAATATATTGAATTTTGCCATCTATTAGGTTATAATATAAATTATTATTACTATTTTTGTTGAAATATCTTTGTCTGAATAGAGAACAGAAATTTGCTAGTTTACGCCGTCAGCCAAAAGAACATTCCCAACATTACCATACGTAAAATGCTTAGAAGGTGTAAGGCAGTGGCGTACCCAAGGGGGGGGGGGTTACGGGTTCAACCCCTCCCCCTTGGAACCTATATTCAAATACCTCATATAGCAGATTACCAGCAAAATCGAATAAATGTAAATTTGCCATTAATCACACCGGAAAAGTATTTCCGTCTATACACATTTATTCCATTTTTGGATACTTTTTTGGGGCAATTGAATGAAAGATTTTTAAAACATATATAAATATTTTTGGAGGATTCCAACTTTGACCGGTGAAAAAGTATGATTAAGTATGATCACATAATTATATCTTCATATCTACACAGAAGCACTAGCAAACGTACCTAGTCAAGACTTCAAAAATATGACCCCCCCTTATTAAAATCCTGCGTACGCTACTGGTGTAAGGGCATGATCCCATTAATTCATTTTAAGAAATGGTGAAACTATTTGGGTGTGAGTTGACAAAACGATTTCATAGTTTCAATATAAAAATTTGATTCGATGTGATTTTACAAATTGGCCTTCTTTAAAAAGTTAATTGTTGAAACGATTTTCAAATAAAAATGTTTCTTTTAATACTAAAAAAATAAAGTAACAAGCCTCTCATATTAAATCGATGGTTTTATCGGAAAGGAATAACCAACATCAAGAAATATTCTTCGATCTTTCATTTTCAAAAAGTATTGAGTTTCAAGGTCCTCGACAATAGTTTATCCTGAGCTTCTGCTGATGGGTCACGGAAAAATTTTCTATATTGATGTTTAAAATAATTAGCTGCGATAAAAATGTAGCAAAAAAAACTTACGAAACGTTACGGTGTTGATTAAAGTTTTAATATTAAATTCAACTGAGAATCACACTTACATTAAGCATTAAATTGTGGACAAAATTCAAATGCGCTTTGAGCTAAATCATGGTATTAACATATTATAAAATAATTTAGGAAAATGTTATCACATAATTTTTATGCAGAATACTTTTAATTATTGGCCCCCCAGTAAAATTGTTACAAGACTTTGGATTTCATTTCTTCAAAAAGCAATGTATGTCAATTTAGGCAAGTATGTTTCATGCTGATCAAAAAAGGAGGTTTGAATAAAACTGTTATAAAATGATATTTAGTGAAGTTTCCCGTTTTATGATGAAAGTTTAGATAAATGATGATAAAAGATTAAATGGTTTGCGAATGTAAAGCTTCTTGACCTTTCAACATTGTCAGGCATCAAATAAACTGATTAGATATGTATTCTTTTTTTTGTTATCATATGTTTCAGGTATAAGTCTTGAAAATGTCTTTCTAAGATTTTGAACTAAATGAATGGATAGAATGTTTGCAGCTCGAACAAAATCTTTGATTTCAAGATGTTGCTAATTTTTTGTAATTAAATTGTATAGGCCATCCACCAGGGACTTGGTTGTGACAACAAAGAAAACATAAAAAGCAATATTTTAATTGAAAATACAAAGCTTGCTTATTGCTTTGTAATTTTGATAGCCATAATACCAAACAAGAATACATGTTGGTATTTTACAACATTTATAATGAATCATCCAATCATCTCCATGGCTAATAATCAATATCATTTCTTGCTGTCTTTTTCGCTTATATTGTTGGTGAAATTGTTGAATTCATTTTATTTTTTCCTCTTACATTTGTTTTGCATCTGGTATCTGCGAGAGCCAATCCATAGTAACAATGATATTCGCTTACTTCCAAAAAGTGCCTGCTGCATTTGTGTTAGCTATTCTCTCGAAGAACGCAGCTGTTACTTCCTGTTTCACAGAGTATTTCAGTATGCTTTAATAAACTTTTTTTTTATTCATCACCAACATACTTTCCACGTTTCATGTGAAGGTCGTCAATTTGCGAGTACCCTTTTCTGAGAGGCATTCTTGAACGTGGGCCTTCTACAGATGTTTCACCAAATGCTCTGGAACAAATTCAGGCTTGCCTCATGGTTAAATTTACCGAAAATATTGGCATCTCTGTTCCTACGATATTTGTTCAATCTTGATATTTAGTAGAATAATTCCTTGCTAAATTGTTTAAAACGAAATTTTCTGCAATTTCCATTGAAACTTTAAACAATGTTCGAATAATGACCATGACTTCAATATACTCTCCCTTCGGAAGGGTTTTTAATCTCTAGCAAATTCAATGGAATTCGTCTCAGTTTTTGAGTAAAAAACTTATCAAAGGGAGGAGGTAATTAGTTACCTCTGGCCTAGTAATTTCTAATGTCTGCCTAGAAAGAGAAAGTCCACGCTCTGTTTGGAAAAGGCGTAAATAAATGCTGAAATTTATCCAGTGTACCTTATTCAGTAGCTTCCAATTTATACTTATCGGATGTGATTCTAATTAAAATTTGCCAAACTATCATTATGCTTCTTCGATCAACCAATGATAGCAAGTAATATTTTTTTTGTTTTGGCTTATTTGCATTACACTAACGGCTATAATTAACGATATATGTCAGTTACATATAGAATTTTAGTATTAAGTTCATTCTGAAAAATGTCTATGTGATACTGGGAATCCTCGCAACAAAAAAATCCCATTGTCACTTGTGGTTATGCTTAAAAGTTCAAAAATTCATATAAATCTCTCCCCTAAATTTAGATTATTGGATGTGTGTTATCGCCTTGACTGAATTATTTCTAAGGTTTTCGTTTAATATTCAATCCAAATTAAAAATTGAATGCAAAACAAATGCTAAAAGTTATTTACATAATTAATATCAATATCGCGATATTAAAAAACCCAAAACATTTAGTTGTATTATTGGTGCAAATTTTTTTTTATTAAACTTTATTTGTTCACATCCTTCAAAGATATGTCGTTTACCATGCATTAATTAGTATTTTTGCTCAACATATACGCATCTGACTTGTTAATATACCATATAAAAATATCCAACAATTCTATTAAATCAGAACTGATGTCTTGTACAAACAAAACGACTACTAGAACCACTGCTAAATGCTTACCCTTTAAACTATGTATTCAAGAATAATTTCTGGTCATTTTGAAATAGTGAGGAAGTTCTCTTGCAAAAGGAAATCTTTCCCAGTGATAAGTGTGACAAGATGCGCATTTGTCTCTAGTTTCGAAAAGACTTCTTAAAATGAAAACATACAAGGACTTGCACTCCAGGGAATAAGTTGAAATGAGGTCAAGAGCGCTTCATCTTTTTCTATTTTCTTCACTTTTTCCAGTCAGTTTTTCTGGCCTTCATTCTTTGGCACGTAGCGTGGAGTTGTTATGTTTATGGCCGACTATGGCATCAAGATTTCCAGGACTTGGAATCAAAAGGGAACAAGGAGGCAACAGACTGTTTGTTATGTTGTTATCAACTTTGAAGTAGGAACTTCACTACACAGCACGGCTTTCACTTGCAAATTAAAGTGAAAAGCGACACGTAATGGAGGCAGAGATGTACTGAAAAGCAAATGCTCCAGGCGATGACATGTTTTGCTTGCTACGTTCCAACATATGAAGGTGAAGTAGGCCTATTTGCAGTCAAGTTAATTAAATGTACGTTTAGCTTATGTCGGCACGAAAAGATTCAGGACGAAATGAAATGTACAGTCGGTTTGAATTAAAGCCATTTCCCTTGAAGTGCTTTTTTATGTTAGTGTTCCACGAGCTCGTGTGCATTGACAAAAGCACGCTAATTGCTTGGCATTGAAACTACAAGCACAAAGTTCAGAATGAAAACATATTGTGCTGCTACAGAATAAGGATAATAGAAAAATGGGCTTTTGAGGCACTTTGACTGAAATTTATTTAGACTTGTGAGTGAAATATGAGTTCGGAAGAAATCATGGAAGTAGAAGATGTTATTAAATTCTAGATAAACCACCACTGCAATAAAGTAGGTACCCAATAAATGGATATATTTGAATGCAAATTGTAGCCAACACTGTTGAACAATTCAAACAAAAGCAAAGATAGTCTAAAGTATCAGGAAATACTTGGCAGCAAGTAGATTTTAAATTAACAAGATAATAAGATATTTTGAAACGAGCCTAATGCTCCTCAAAAAATTGTGTTGGTCAATGTTTTATCAAAACTCAATGAAAACTAAAAATTTTTTTTGGGTTATTATAGTTCTTTAAAAATGATACATGCCACTGACTATTCGATTTTCATGGAAAAATCAAATTCAAGTAGTTTAAAGCTGCACAAGTATCCTTTTGTCCTAATAAAAAATTCACCTCGGTGTTTGAAATTTAATAAAGGCAAACGGCTGATAGACATTCCTAACGATAAGTGAATAAAATGGTTCCCGACTGATTCTCAGCTACATTCGGCTCATAGCTACAATTTGCTCCACTGTGTATGGAAACGAGATATTTTTTATTCAGCAGAAAATGTGTTTAGATTGGAATCAGACACTGGTGGGCCCAAGTTATCTTGCAGAGGCAATAACCCAGATCATAACACGAGGCAGGAAAACGATTTTGATCATGACTCCTGCGTTGGTGCCATTTTGGGAGCCTATTGAGAATAATTAATTTGATATGGTCAAAAAACATGACTTCAGATAAGAACGAAGCCTTGCTATACTTTCGAAACGAAAGGGTGTAGTTGAAGGAATTTTGTGTGCTTCTTATAAGCTACTGCATTCCAAACATGATAACCAAGTCAAGTCACACGAACAAAAAATAGATTTCATTTTATCTTCACATTATAATGAGAAATTATATTGACATGGAGTTTCAGTTTTTATTTGCAAAATTTAACCAACACTCTCATTGACTGCTGATGTTATTACTAAATAGCCGTTTACATTGAAAGAGGGTAGTAGTAAAGTATTAAATGGTTCGCACCTTGAACCAAAAAACCAAAAATTGGAAATTTTAAACGAATATTCTGGTTTCAAGACATTATTTATTGACCCAACTAAAAATGCTTCATCAACACGCAATGTGTCGTTGATATTATACAAAAATATGTGGAGCCTAGGGATGCCAGATCCGATTTACAGAAAATCTAAAGATTTTCATTAAACTTTTCAACTACATTGCAGCTGAACGTGCAGATACGAAAATCATGACATCAATAGTTTCTATACTATGGTTGCATGAAAATTATTTTTGGATGGTTTTGAGGTATAAAGTCTTTGATTCAAAAAAATTCCAAAAACCTGGTAGCAATGTCAGACCCTTGAGTTGTATTATTAATTAGTATTATTTTTCTGTAATACATTTCTTCACAGAGATTCCGTTGGTTTTTAAAGATTTTTTCAAAATCATTCAAGGCAAAATAACCAATGGGATGTCATTCCTTTAATATTGTATGTATGGAATAACTTTTATCTGAAAGTATTTCTAAAAATGTGTTTTAATTTTTTATTGTTGCAATTCATACAAAGACATAAAAAAGTATTTGCAAAACATATTCTTATCATCAGGATGCAAATACTGCAAATACTTTTGCATAGTTCATTTTTCGTAGGTTTTCAAGTTAGGAGTAGATACGCTAATGTTCATTTTCGAAGATAGTACGAATCTTTTATTAAAACGTTTTGTTTTTGTGGAATAATATAGATGCCTTTTACACAGAAATCATTGGAAATTTTCCACAAAGGGTTGTTTTAATCAAAGTTGATTATGCATGTTTGCTTATGTCACAAACAATTTTATCAATTTTATTGTTATTTTTCGTAGGTTGTTTTCCTAATTGAGCTTACATATCTTAATATTGATCTGAGATTGTTAGATTAGATCAGATTAGATTTTTTTCAATGATCAGTGCAAACCATAGTAATCTTTGAATTCTTTGTTAATTTATGTCTTTTGCTATTTATGCATTGAATATTTAGAGGATTTCATTGCAAATTCATTTGATTGACCAGTCTGTATTGTATAATTTAGTTCAAAACAACGCCAAAACAAAGTGACAATATTATATCTTGTCTTTTTCACAATTTTGGGGATTGATCCATTTATAAACATGAAATAGAAATTACATATAAAAGAAGCGACGAAGTGCACTTTTTTAGTTCAACTATCTTCGAAAGCATGTTCTAGATCGAATACAAATTATAAGACTTACTATCTATTGTCCAATGTTAAAAGCTGTTGAATGTAAAAAATCAAATTACACAATTGCAACGAATATGATAAACTTGTAAAAGTACAATACCAACGGGGCTAAAATACTAAATTGGCAGCCAGAAAGAAAGGGTATCATGGCTTAAGATAGTCGAAATCCCCTTGTTTCCAAAAGTTTTTTTTTGAACTTGATTACTAGTTTTGGGTCCTCAAAAAAAAACCTACATCATGGTAATAGCCCTGTTCTCCCCCTCCCCGCCCCGTAATCCATCAAAAACCAAATTTTTACATTTTATTTTTTTTAAATCATTTGAGTAAATCGAAAAATCTGAAAAAATTCAAAGATGTGTATTCTTGGATCACAACTACACATGATTTTTTTTCAGAATTTTTAAAGCATTCTACATAACCTAAAAAAATCATTAAAGGATTCTTATATTTTTCCGACTATCGAAATAAGCCGGTGCAGGTTCAATTTTAGCGGAGGATGATGTATTTTATTGCAAAGTATCTGTGTGAATTTTTTCAGATTTTTCCGTGAGGTGCGCCACCTTCAAAAACACGAAAAACCCTATTTTTGGCTATTTTTAGCGATTTTTCGGTCATCCAAAGAGCGCCAAATGCAAAAACTATGCTGACTTTGATTTCAAATAGCGTGTCTAGCTAGTAGACACACTTAAAGAGTATTTTTTTATTTGTCTAAATGTTTCACCATTTTATAAAATACATTAATAATTATTTTCACGATTTTGTAGCAATTTTTTATTATATTCTGTGATTGGTTGTTGGCTTTGGATTTATATTGAAGAAAGTAGAGATTAAAAGGAAAATGAGAGATGTTTGAAATAAAATGTATGTATATGAGTTTGAATTAGAGCGCGCAAAGCGCTGTTATGGTTCTGGTAGGTAAAAAATGATAATAATTAAATATATAATAATTAAAATAGATAAAAACAGCTAGTGTTTTTTTAAATTTATTTATAAATTGATATTTCATATTGAATATATTTATAAAAATGATATTATTATATATTTGAAAGTTATTCAGTCTTCATCACTATCTGTAACTACTTCTTCTTCAAAATCAAAAAAATTAGTCAAATGCTCTGCTGGTTTAATTATTCTGGATAAATACCTTCTATGTGATAAATAATATATAAGAGCTGCAACATGAGAGCAGTAATCGACGGTTCTGTTGCCATTGGTACAAGTACAACAGTATCGTTTAATTTCATTGATGCTTCGATTTTATTTCAAACCTAAGAATATTAGATTGCTCTTTTGCATAACTTAACTTCAAAGAGTTGTCTTTTTGCAGCATTTCTCCTAGATATGAAATGGCTTGTCCTAGTTGGTACGAGCCGGTGAAAAATATTCTCAAGTCCTCGATGGTTAATTTCGGAAAATCTAATACTTCGTTCGAAGAAAAATTCTGAAATGGTAAAGTTTTTCGATTCCGGTTTTGTTCTTGTACATAATCGGCGAGAGTGTTAGTCAAAATTCTATTTGCATTCATCCTCTCGATAATTAAATCCAAATTATTTGTATCGAAATTTTGACGCTTTCCGAAAAGATTATATAGAAAGCAAGCAATTTGGCAATATTCCTGAGCATTATATAAAAGCCGATTATGCAGCTAATTATGAAGAAGTTTCCATTCTTGTCCAATTATACCATGTACTGATTCAACTACCCATCGTAGTTTCGTTACAAATCGAGAAGCGTTTGACTCTTCTGTAGTAAGTTTTGCCTTTCAATGCTGGCATTAACACTATAAATCTTTTGGATTCTAAAAGGGGAACAACGTCCCGGAAACCTCTATCAAAAATAAAAATATCACCTTCTTTTATAAGATTACTAAGTCCATTTGGTGATTTTAAAATCTCTTCCAGAATATCAGCATTATTTTTTGTGACATTAAATGGACTTTCAACATTAACTGCGAAACCATTCGTTGTAGTAATAGTAAATAGTTTGGCTAGGTGAGTTTTTTTTGGCTCGAATACGATTTACGGTGATAAGCATTATTGATACTTTTTTGATGACGCAAATAAGTTTCGTCAAATATCAGAGCTAAATGATCGTTTAAATCATGAAGTTTACTCGCAGCGGAAGATACTTGGGAGAGTAAAAATTCTCTAGAGTAAGCTTCATATCCGAAACGTGTTGGTAAAATATTTTTAAAAGATTTCAAGATCGATTCAATGCTTGCTTGAACTTGAGTCTCTTCTATTTCAAGAATTGCTCCTACGCATATAAATTACCTGTTTTTAATTTAATGAGAAATGTCAGGACTGTTTTACAAGCTGTTTCTGTTTTTTGGATTTCTCATTGAATTCATCATAGCTACCAAATCAATACTATTTTGCCACGTAAGACCTGCCAATGCTTTCACACGTTCTTCTGACATAGTAAAGTCTTTCAATTTATCATTCGTATTTTTATCAGCTTCATTTGATAAAGTATCTAAAAACTTTCCTAGCACGGTTGTCTCCATAGAGCATTCATTCTCAAGTACATTTACCAGCGATAAATCATTTGCATAAAAACGGTTTTTAATTAACACCTGTATCACCCGTTTTTTTAGGCACGAAAATACGTTTTTTAATAAAACCTTGAATCCGAGCCTCGAATGGTACATCTCGGATATAATCCTTTGATCTACATAAAAAGCAATAACTATAAGTAGCAACAGTTCTGGGAAAAGACATGCACACAGATTCAACTGGAATTTTTCCAAGAATAGTATATGTCGAGCCAGAAGATTCTGATCATACTTATCTATTTTAATCATTATATATTTAATTATTGTCATTTTATACCTAACAGAACCATAACAGCGCTTCGCGCGCTCTAATTCAAACTCATATACAAACATTTTATTTCAAACATCTCTCATTTTCCTTTTAATCTCTACTTTCTTCAATATAAGTCCAAAGCCAACAACCAATCACAGAATATAATAAAAAATTGCTACAAAATCGTGAAAATAATTATTAATGTATTTTATAAAATGGTAGAACATTTAGACAAATAAAAAAATACTCTTTAAGTGTGTCTACTAGCTAGACACGCTATTTGAAATCAAAGTCAGCATAGTTTTTGCAATTTGGCGCTCTTTGGATGACCGAAAAATCGCTAAAAATAGCCAAAAATAGGGTTTTCGAGTTTTTGAAGGTGGCGCACCTCACGGAAAAATCTGAAAAAAATCACACAGATACTTTGCAATAAAATACATCATCCTCCGCTAAAATTGAACCTGCACCGGCTTATTTCGATAGTCGGAAAAATATAAGAATCCTTTAATGATTTTTTTAGGTTATGTAGAATGCTTTAAAAATTCTGAAAAAAAATCATGTGTAGTTGTGATCCAAGAATACACATCTTTGAATTTTTTCAGATTTTTCGATTTACTCAAATGATTTAAAAAAAATAAAATGTAAAAATTTGGTTTTTGATGGATTACGGGGCGGGGAGGGGGAGAACAGGGCTATTACCATGATGTAGGTTTTTTTTTGAGGACCCAAAACTAGTAATCAAGTTCAAAAAAACTTTTGGAAACAAGGGGATTTCGACTATCTTAACCCATGATACCCTTTCAAGCGGTGAGGGCATTATGGGATCGTTCAGCTGGAAAAGAAAAAAAATTGTTAGACAGCGAACGTTGAATCAAACCATTATGGTTTCATATCTGAATAATGAATCTTTAAAACATTGAAATATTTTTTTCTTGGCTGCACGTATGAGTTTTCTAAAGTAAATCAGCTTTGAAAGAAAGTATTTCGGCCAAAAACTTCGTAAATTTTGCGTTATTTTCTACGTATGATGTTTTGATCGCGAAAGGCATCTAAGTAGGAAATCAAAAAGGATCATTGGATCTGGCAGGACGTGTCAATCAAACGTATTGACTAATAAAGTGATTTAGGACAAAGTGAAGAGAATTCCAGGCAGATTCACAATCAAGGCAATAAGTTTGTTTCGCCAAACCAAAAAATTGAGAGCTGACTCCATGGCTATGGTTCGCTTTCGTGAATTTGTGCTTTTTTGAAGCAGCTATGTTCTTCAATTTGGAAAATTTTAAAAGGATATTCAGCAGAGGAAGATACTTGGTATATTAATAAGACGATTCAATCAAAGACAGCAAACTGTTTGGTAGAGAAGAGAAGACAAGATTTAAGACTTTGCAATGTAAGTTAGGTATAAATTTGTACTATCGTAAGTTAACTGATCCCAACAATCCAAATAAAGCAAAGGAATATCGACTACACTTAGAAAATTTTGGAGAGAGTGTGATCGAATACCACGAAACTTATGAAAGGTTGAGGCCTTTTGGAAGAAATAACTAAGAAAGAGAAGGAAACAAGTTAATGAGTGTGGGTCGGTTTTTGAACTTTTTATCAAGTTATGATTGGGGGCCAATTACGAGGAACATACACACATCCAGTAAATAGAAAACACTTCAAGGTATTGGCCATAATTAGTATTCATTCGATAAAATATTACCAAGGAATTGCTAGAAGAAGCAGTTAGAGTAAGCTTAGTGGCAATCGGAACACTACCACCGTCATTTTTCAAGGTACCAAAGCATCGCGTTTATGTCGGAAAACATGGTGATTGGCAACAGTTTTTTGTCATGGACTCCATAATTGAGCCAAGTTTCTGTTTTGCAAATGATGTTATGGTTACCAAAAGTTTTGGTCCTTAGATCACGCAAGTTTTAATAAAACAATTATATTTCATTAATAGTTAGAAACGTTATTGTTTAAGATGGTTTAGACGTGGCTGCCTTCTATCTGAATTATATCTTTTCTACGTTGTATTGTATCAACGCGTATCTATACAAATACATGTTTAGTAACAATTTTATTTTGTCATCTCGTTTATTGATCCAATTAGAGATGTAGAAACAAAAAAATGGATGTTTTCTGGAACGAAATTGCGTTCAAAGTTACATCGTAACAAAGATTGAACCAACAAACAATTTATTTCCAAAATCATGTTTACTAGATGCACGCGCATGAATTCCTTCGTTGACACAAACAACGATTTGACCCTTGGAGATAAAAAAAATCAAATATTTATGTCAACAGTTTGTTTTTCTGCGTATTCTGTAATACATGCACAATTAATCTCTCCGTTGAATTCAGCATTTTTTACATGTCTTGCCTGCAGGTTGGTGTCCTCAATTATGTCGAATTTACGGATGTGAAACTGAATCACAATAAAGATTGTGTTTTTCTTTTAACATTGTCTAATGAGATAATCTATGTTACGAATGTGTTTGTCATTATGTGTGAAGATTCGTTTCAAATCAATAAAAATGAAAAATTCAATATCAAAGTAATTTCCTGGAAAAACTTATTGGTTTCTGAAAAGTGCGCATATGTTTTCATTGAATAAAAAATTTAATAAGGGATATAGGTTCCTGGAAATGCTAAATCATGACTGTCCGTAAAGTTGATACGGTCAAAAGCTATTGTAAAAAAGTATATGCACATTCCGGCGCGGGAATCATATTTAAATTGAACACATTATACCTTAGGCTAGAATGTGTTCAATTTATATAGCAATGTTGAAAATATCACTCAAGCCCCCCAGTTGATAAAATCAATTCTTTTTATTTCGAAGTTGAACTGAAAAATAAGAAATTGAATGAATAAAACCTTTCGTCTTTCAATAAACCAATTTATTTCTAACGACTGATTCAACAAATGAAAAACGCTTTTGTTTTTAATATATCGTCACATTATTTAATTGAATAAAGCTTTTTTGATCGGAATACCCAATTTTACGCGGTGCTTTTTCCCCACGAGTTAATCTATTATACATACAATCTAGATTTAGTTAATCCAAAGTTTCTTAGTACTACATTATAAGAAAATATGTCTCCTTCTGGAATCAAGATATATAAACTAGACATGGTAAACCCATGCGCAGGTTTTCTTCTATCTCGCTCGCACAGCTGGCATTACGTGCGTCATTTTGGCCAAAAAATTTGGGCTGCCAAATGAACAAAACATAGGGTGCACATCTGGCAAGGCGAAAGAAAACGAGGCGCCACAATTCAAAATGTATAAATGGCGGAAACCGGCGGCGGATAGTCGGTGCATGACTGAACGATTTCGCATTTTCTCTTACCGAAACAGTTTCGGGAGTGCAATTGTGCCCACTAATAAGTGTTTCTTGTACGATTTGCGCCGTTCCTGGGTTTTTCCCTTTCCTACTGGGCGGAACATGTTTTCCAGAAAGTGTTGATGCTATTCCTACTGGGCACTTTTCGGTGACTTCTGGCATCAGTGACGTACATGCGCAGTAGTGAACGCGATTGGGAATCGGCAATAGATTACCATGTCTAGTTTATATACCTTGTTCTAAAATGACTTTAATTAGTCGTATGGATCCGTTCCCTATATCTGTATTGAATCAAAATTATTCCGGCTGCTAGAATATAATTATCACTTCAAAAAAGTTCAGTTGGGGAGCGGTATACCTGTTTCACAATACTCAGATTATTCAAAATTTATACTCCGGTTTTTTCCCCTAAATGTTTTACAAATGAGGTTTTTACGTCACCGGTGTCTTTATTTTTCCTTGTCTTTTCTGCATATTCACATGCTCAGCGCAGCTCTTAGTTGCGAATCTTCTCGTTTGGTTGATATAAACTTTTAGATCATCTTCCAATGAAATTTTATGGAGTCTGCTTTCCATCGTTTGTCCAATTTGTTCTTCTCACCGTTCAAAATTGTTTTTATTTGGTAGCTGCTTCTCCAAACCAACTCGAAATCCTGCTCAATACCTTCCTTAAGTTGGCACCCCGATTAATTGGTCAGGCTCATCGATCTTAAAGCTCATTGTCGTATCTAATCTCGAACCCAAGTTTTTAATTTTCTTTTTAATGATATCTTAAATTCTTTTAGGATCTTACACATTTTTCCTAGTCGTATCTTTAAACGTGAACTACATTTAGATTAAGTCATAAAAGAAACAGTTGCCAGTAGCGCTAAGTAAGTTTGTGTGTTTCAAACGAAATACATATATGCAGCAAAAACAATAAATACTATATAAATATATTGCAAACGAAAAGTGTTTTTCTATTTTCTTTGACGACTTTATTGGCTTTCCAGAAGAAAATAAATCGGTTTCTGTTAATCTCACAAAATGAATGAAGACCTAAAACGTTTGCGTCTAGAATATTTAAAATTATTAATCGATAAAATGCTAACGATCATAACCTATTTGAAATTACTAACCTTAAAGTAAAATAAAATTGTATGCTGTCTTGATGACTTGTATTTTAATCCAAACATTATTTTGTCTTTAACTTTTTTTTGGCTTGAATTCTAACAAATCAACATATTTAGAATATATCTCGTTGATTATTTCATTACACCGAACTTTGCGAACATTTTCGATTAGTATTCATGCGATGTCTCCATTCTTTCGGCTCTTCGAGGACTTTGCTCCCTATCGCACGTGATATTATTGGAGCTAAGCACTTATCAACTGGCCTCTTTAGTCTTGTCACTTGCAAGAAAATCCATCGTCATCCCGAGCTTAGTAAAATGTGGTGAATCTTTATGACGTAGTTTTTGTTAAGGCAATGATGCAAATTAGTACATTCACCTTTTGTTTGAGTTTTAAGCACTTTATGTGAAGTTGATTCGACGTAATGTATGTATGAGGATAACAGAAATGGTTACGATTTACTTTGTGCATGTCCTTGATAAGAATCAGATAACGATCAGTGGACTAACATTTATTTATTTATTTACATATTCATCTTACAGACCAATCCAATAACAAGATGAAAATGAATAGTAACAAATATGTTTGAGCTTATGCTTGAAAGTAAAAAGTGAGAGGGGAAACGGACCAATTTGCAGAACGTTTTGGTTTCTGGAAAGGCGTAACATCGGAGAGTGAAAGAAAGTTTCAGTTCTAGCAAACGGTATGACAAATAAATCATCACATCTAGTAGGACGTTCTGAAAAACGATATCCCAAGCAGTCGCAGAGGCTAGAATATATTAGACGGTGGTGAAGTCGAAAGAGGAAACATTCATCTAGGAAGAGTCTACGTGATTTCAGGGTAGGAAGATGAAGCAGGGACAATTGCTCTTCATAGGATTTGTATGGAAAATGAAATTTAAATAGAAGGAAACGAGTAAATTTACGCTGCACAGACTCAAGCATAAAGTCTAGGTATTGATGACGTGGAGACCACACTAGTGAACAATACTCAAGGATGGGACGGACGAGGCTAGTGTAAAGGCAAATGCAGGATGAGATGTCAGTAAACGTATTCTAATGCCTAAGTACAAACCCAACGACTCGAAAAGCACGCGAGGAGATTGACTCAATGTGAGCATCAAATTTAAGCCTAGGATCAAAAATTACTCCCAAGTCACTAAATTGGGCAACTGTTGAGAGCGGAATATTTTGTATGGCATATGTGTGAGTAACTGTACTAGCTTTCTGCGAGAAAGACATTTTTTGACACTTTCTTATATTCATCGAGAGACAATCACATTGACACCAAGTATCTAGAGCATCTAAATCCAAGTGGAGGGTATAACAGTCCTCCTGAGAGCGGTTGGCTCTGAAAATTTTTAGGTCATCGGCATATAGTAGGCAATGGGACTTAATAACGAAGGGAAAGTCATTAATATAAAGAAGGAAAAGAAAGGGACCTAGAATTGAGCCTTGCGGAACTCCGGAAGCAGGATGGAAAGGAGTTGAGAACGCACCGCAGACACCAACTTGGCAAGAGCGGTTGCTAGTATATGACGAAAGCCAAGAAAGCACAGGACCATGAATACCATAGTGTGATAGCTTTTTGTGCAGTATAGAATGATTGACGGTATCAAAGGCTCTGCTTAAATCAGTATTGACAACGTCAACTTGGAATTGATTGTCAAGAGCCTTCGCTACTATTTGAGAAAATTCCAAAAGATTTGTATTGGTGAAACGGTTTTGAAGGAAACCATGCTGTACACGAGAGAGTCTACAATTCAATACTGAATAAATCTTATTGTAGACGATACGCTCTAGGAGTTTGGAACAACAAGAAAGTAAAGAAATGGGAATGGGAATGTGTGTGACATTTGATGGAGAACCAGTCTTGAGTACTGGAAAAATGTTAGCTTGTTTCCTACAGTTGGGAAAGACGCCCAATGATAAGCTAGAACTGAAAATATAAGAGAGAGGAACGCATAAAGAGATGAAAATATTGGGAAGTCCGTATTTTATATTCCTTATTAAAGTGAAACCAAACCTTAAAAACTAAAAAGGCGCGTAGGATAAAGCTGAGAAGCTGCCATAATAAAAAAAGAAATTCTATAGTAAAAATGAAGGCAAAGAATATCCAAAAGGGAAAAAGGTCATCCTTTGCGAGACATTGTGATAAATTGCAAATTCCACAGTTTGCATATAACAGCAGGTAAAGCACATAGTAAAATACCCCTACTTAGATTGCAAGATCGCAGTTTTCATACCTTTAAGACCATACCATAGCATAAAGACAGATTTGAAAGGGTCAAACATATCCACCAAAAACTAGGGAAGACTCGATTACATATTACATGTTGGCTCTTGAGCAGCACAAATAGTTTTGTATCTTCAAAACGTTTTCAGGGTTGGAATGAAAGTGCCGTTTCTTGGTCGGTATCCTAACATCATTGAAACTGAATTGATCTGCGAAACTTTATAAGATTGCTTTACTCTAAGGTAACCTTTCCAGTTTGGGTAGCCACATTTTTGTTTTCTAATTTCATACAAAAACATTTCCTCTATAAAAAAAATCTGTATATTTCACAACAATTTTTAATCTTCAATTGTTCATGAAAATTTATGTAAACATAATGTCAAAAAAATTGTCTGATAGACTATAGAAAAGACGATTTTAAAGATTAAAAAAAAGCAGATTGACCCTTTTCAGAGTTTTGTGCCGACCGTGTCAAGGAAAGTTGCATCCAGAAAAATGCGATTAGATTTATCGAAACACAGCCAGGTTCAATCGTTTTAACTACATCACAACGGTTAAATTTTTGCATTGTTATTCTTTTGAATGTTTTTGAAAGGTTCATAGAATAATAATCAGTGAAAATCCAATTCTTCAAAAATAGGGAATATTTCACCCCTGCAAACGATTTTTTCAGACTTTTTTCATTCAATTTGAAAAAGAAGAAGATTGAATTGTTAAGAAATAATACAATGGTGTTTTCTAATCGTATTGTTTTAATCCACAACGAATCGCTTAAAGATTATTTTGGAATACTCAAGCCAATTATTTACTCATGAGTGTCAACTTACGGCAACATGTCATGACTAAATGTGAAAAATGGCTTCAAGGAGTTGGAAAAAAATCAAAAAAAGATTTTTCAGTAGTAAATTTATGTTCTTAAATTATTTTTGTTTTTTTTAGTGTGAAGAAAACATTTTTCTTAAAAGAGACATCATTTTTATGTAATGGTTTAGTAAAGCAATTTCTTCAAGACACGACATAATTGGCAGATTGACCTTACAATTATTGTTGGTGGCACTTAAAATAAAGACCGTAAGTTTTTTAATAAAAATATGAAGAATCTTTAAAGATTTTTTTTCAAAATTTTGCGTTGACATACAAAATGAAAAAAATAGTTTTGTCACCACAGGAAACTTATAGTATATTGTTTGCTATATTAGAGCCTGTTTCAAGTTTATGGCTAATCACGTTGATTCTATTTTATCAAAAATAAGCCATTTCAATAATGATACCATTCCTACAATGCTTCTATCATTATAGGACAAATTACTTCTAAAAAAAAGTTTTCATTGGTATAATTTACGTTCGCTAACAGTTTTCATGTGGCAATAGTCCAAATTTGAGACATCAGTTAATACACCCTTTCTAATAACCCCCAAAATTAAATATTTGAATATTAAACCTTCGTCATTTCTCGCAAGTTTGTCTATTAACGACGGGAACTCAACGTGGGCTGAAACGTAAAGTCACGACCCTCTTTCGACATGACATGAATTCATCCCATCAGCATCAATAAGGATGCTTTCATCATCAGGTCAATAGCATGCTTCGGTGGAAAAGGTGTGAGAAAATGTCAAAGGGTGGTAACAAGCGTAAATTAAAAATGTTGGCAGCCGCTGCTGACTTCGACTTGATTGCCGATATCAGATTCCTGCCGGACGTGATGTTATAAGCTGCGAGTCCGCGATCTGTTTAGATGGCCGAGTTTGAAAATATATTATTAAAGTATCTTTGAAGCATCAGCTCCTGAATATTGATTTGAAATTTCATAAACTCACAGAACTTCACGCCTTTGATCCTGAATGGACTCGATAATGAAATAACTTCTGACTGTTTTGAATATATAGTTTAATATTCTTGGGCTATAAATATAATCAGATTTTCACTTGCTGTGAATGGATGAAAAATTGAAGAAAAGTACAGATTTAATAGAATTCTGTCGCGAAGATTTTTAAAATATATTGGATTGCTGTTTTCAGATATATACCGAACGAAAACATGTAAAACACATTTTAATTCAGATGCAATTTTTTTTGAAACCAAGTTTTTTCAAAGATTAGTTCATTAGTTTCAATAATCTGGCAGTAAATATAGAACCGAAAATCGATAAAACCCTTTACAGGCTGCCAATATTCTTTTAAAAGAATAAATTTACGAATATCACTTAAGTAGCATTTGTTTACCAATTTCATATTTTTTGTAGTTTATTTTTTAAGAGTTAAATTATGTCGCATGAGATGTTCGTTGCGAAAATATAAAGAAAATGGCAATAGATGATCATAAACTAGAATTATAATGCAAAAATAGATCAAATTGAATTCTTACAGACTTTTCTAATATCAACTAAAATTTGATCCCTATTTTTATTGCTAAGGATTTCTGATCGCAATTATAGGGATTTTGTACATTTTCTAACAATGTCCCTGAAACTTTAATCTGAAAGATAATCTAGTTGTAATGAGAGAAGCTTGAACATTGCACTCAAAGCAGCTCCAAAAGATATGCCGAAAATTTTTGGAGTCATACTGCTGATGTTTTACGGGTATGAAATCGAGATTTGATTTTCAACGATTTGAAGGAGCATTGAAATATCTAAAGAGTGAATTCCCGACCTAATGAAGATATTTGTGAGATATTCTTAGTTCAAATGCTGGATAATCTTCCAATTTTATATGAATGCGAAACTTGTGTGTAATCTGAAATGCAACTGTAGAACTGATGTTCAATTAAGGCTCGTAAAGCCGTTCTTTTAGAGCATATCGAATTTCAGACGAAATCGAGATTGGCATCTTTTTTCAGTTTCAGTTCAGACTTTTGTTTGTTATTTGCAATTCCAGTCGAACCATATCTTTTCGATTTGGAGCTGCTTGAAATCAGAGAATACCAATATAAATTGTAGCCTGTAAAATTGTTCACTTGAAAACATTTAATTAAAGCAGAATTTTCGCTTGTTTGTTGAAGACGTAATTTGTAACGCATTAATTTCGATTATCGAGGAATTTGAGTAAAACAATTTGTTTTGATTTATTCAAAATTTAATTCATTTTTTGCAGTGCTTCTATACACAGAATAAAGCGAAATTTATGTTAGAAATACATGAAAGTAGTTTGAACTTCAACCGGGCTCGCTTGCAATTGTTGATAGTGATAAAATTTTGTATTGGCATTATTAAGATTTACATTTGCATTTGTTTGGAAGGGTTTTAATTCTATATATTGATTGTAATCTTCGCAATCTGCATCGATGGTTTTGCTATTTTGAATCCTTCATAATTGGGGTTTCAAATTTATTAACTGATGATATGATAAGAGCCAACATCCGATGGTAGCATTTTTGAAGGTTGTATCTATTTTCCAATCTTCCCATAGTTTGCCTCAAGCAAGAATATCATGTGAGGTTTGTTGGTTAGTTTCAATGAAAGGAAAAAAACTTTTAATTACTGTGATGTTCAATAGCCGAAGGATATTTTGAAATAATTCAATATATCTTTTAATTTCCGTTAACTGCCAGACTTTCTTGGCTTACTTAACTCTAAACAATGTCAATAAATAATTTTGGTTAATAAACTCTCAAATTTGACAGGACTAAAATCCTTTTAAACCGTGATCAAGCAATAGTTTACAAAGTTTTGCTTGTGGCCCCACTTTTTTTCAAATTCTAATAGAACTTATCAAAATGTACCTTATGTATATAGAAAGTGGTGTTATTTGGAGTATTTATCGCATTTTCACTAGGAGTCCAATATTTCAAGTTATAAGCAAAATGTTTTTAGTGTACATATTCAAAAAAAATGGTAGTAGTAAGCCTTGCCAAAAACGTTGGACATCGGTTGATTTCATATTTAAAACTTTGCGATATGAAAATATTGCCATTGAATTATGATGCGCGAAAATGTGGTACAATTTACGTTCAATGAAATTGTTGTCTATGTTTTTCAAACTTTTTTGACGATGAACAAAAATCTGTGGTTTGAAAATTCACTAAAAAAATTTTTCAACAAAAAATTGATTTTCATGGATTGATATTTAGCTCGAATAGCATCGAAGCTTAAAATTTCACTCTTTGAAAATTTTCATTGAAATTCAAAAGCTGTAAATCTATAACATCTTTAAAATACGAATATTTTCAAAAAATGTATGCATTTTCTACACTAGCTTTCCGTTATTTAATCAATTATACTTTCAATGTTTACAATACAAAACATTTTATGCTTCTGAGAGAATATTGTTATTTGAGTAAATTTTTCTCCAAACAGGATTAATGTCAAAATGCACATTCTTTGCTTTGTACAAAAGTTTAGCAGCTAATCTTCAAGGTAAGAATATTTTGCAATCCTTGAGGTGAAACAATATAATGTGATTTTCAATGAAACGAACACGAACTTTCGAACTTAAACCATATTCCTTGAGAGATGATTGTAAAATACTCCAATTACGCATTCGCATTTTTCTTCATGATACTTTACAGTCAAGTGACTTGAGTTTAGATTTTGACGAATTATTGACACTTCAGTATGGTTGTTTCTACAGCCTTTTGTGAGTCAATATTTCAGGACGCACAATATTAAGATATGAGCATCCAATGAAGACAGTAAAAGTCATATAACCAGGTATACTGTTTGACCTCTTCGTTATTTTAAAAATGTTTCTTCAATCAAAAGCATGCTCTGCAAACTCCTTTGCCATCTTATTATTATGTCTGCAGTCAATTATATGTTTGGTCAAATGCTCATACCCTGCTCGATCACAATGTCGTAGCTCAACAACTTGCTGTCTTTAAGCACAAGAGCCTTTGAAATGAAATCCCTACGGCATTGCAGCTATCCATATTGAAGTCCTTCAGCCACTTGCACTGTCCGTTTTTGTTTTCTTTCGTTTCGACGCTAGCCTCTAGTTTCTTCGTTGATATCTAAAGTGGATGTTGAAAGCTTTCAGAAACTTATTTCTTTCTGAACCCGACCCGACTTTTCATATCGATTTTGATTTATTTATGGAATTCAGTCGATTGAGTTGCTCTTATCCATCGATTTGGCTAGGTCTTGCTGATATTGCCTTGCCGCCACTTCAAAGTTTTTGCAGCCATTGGCGAATTCAAATTGAGTTAAGACTTCAGGTGAAAGGGTATCAGGAAAAGTGGCTGCAGAACAACCAAATATCCTTGAATATTGAAGGTGTATTGTAGTTTAAAAGCTATAAAGCTGATTTCACAACTAAAATAATTCTTTATTCAAATAGATTCGAAATAATAGCAGCGACTTTGCTTTTGTCAATGCAAAATAGATGCATTGGTGCTTTGCTCATTTCGTTGAAAGTATGGGGACAAACAATTGGAGCAAAATTGAAGCAGAGGTATAAGAAACGGAGTAAAATTTTATCGTTGTGAAGTATACATATGCGATGTGATCTACGGTATGATACATCACAAAGTTTTTCAGGAGTGTCGAAAAGCCATTGGTATGTGCGATAGTGCTGTAAGTCAAATTTAACTTTTCACTTTGTAGATGATAAGTATATAACTTCCGTATTAAATTTGGCTACAAGCAAAGAGGATGTTAGCGAAAACTTTAAACGTACTCTCATAGTTAACATGCCAAGTTTGAAAACCGAATAATACAGTTTAAATCGGTGTATATGAAAACAAAGCTAATTTAATTTCCATCATTTTGCTTTTGACTGTCTGATATTAAGAAAATTGAAGAAGCTTAAGGATAACTTTCTTTGTCCTTGAGTTTAAAAATGCAGCACTTTCATTACTTAAGGGGTGTAGTTTTCAACATTTTAAATACTTTTTTAACAGTTATTTCCGAAAATATGGTGAACATACATTTATTTATAAGCTAGTAACAAAATCGTGCAGCATTTCAAGAGTCTTTTGTTAAATTTTTGTGAAAAAATATTGTGAATTGAGCCACTTGCAGCAAATGTTTGTATACACCCAAAAAAGTTGATTTATGATGATCATCATAGCTCATTACTGGATCATCTGTTGACTGAAATTTCGAATTAACAACTTCGGGCTTTATTTTATTTTATTGACTTTTCAATTTTTAGAAGTAAAAAGAGACGATCTTTTTGATTTCAAGATAATCTACTGATAAAAATCGGCGGATTTGTTGTTTTAAATTCTAACAAAAAAATGCAAAATCTTAATGTTGTTACCATGCAATTTACGTATCAACTACAAAATGCAAAATTTTTGAAGGATCGGATAATTGGTTTTTGCGTTACAGTGATCGCCGACTTTGAAAAGTCTAAAACTTAAGAAAAATGCTTTTAATAATTGATATTAATAGCAAAATTGATTGGAGCATATATTTAATATGTCTTTATCTCCGTCAGTTTTGTTCCGATCAGTCTATAATTTTTACTGGATACTCTTGAAGACTTCTACCATGAAACAATGCAAAAAATAAAAATAATTGCTGATCCTCATGAAGACGAATCTGATCCTGAATCAAAACTTTTGTAAACCGGATGCAACTGCGAGTCAAGTGGTTGAAATAAAAAACAATTATGATTCAGGCAAGAATTTCGAATATGAATCAGCAAACGGAGGTCTTGTAACTCTATTTGGCAGTGATCGCACTTAATGGTTTGTTGTACTATTCGCAAAAGCTTAAACAATCAGTTCGAATATTATGCCGATTGTTAAAAATAATGCTGCTTCAATATTTGAAACACTCCTGGAAGGATTGACTATAGTAGCGAAAATATTCGATCATTGCATGAGACTGTAACAAATTTTGAAATCGTTTTCCTGCTTCTGCGCAATTAAAGCGTTACTTTTTGATGTCTGAGGTCCAAAAGTGGAATTTTAAGCAATTTTTGGTTTTATTATCGTCTTTGTTTTCATGCTTTGCTAAGAATAACTGATAAAACAAAAATAATCTCGTTGAAACCAGAAATAAAACTGAGAATTCAACATCCATAGAAAAAATGTTGATAGCATCTGTCGAATTTTGCTACTATACACGAAAATCATATGTACAAACAAAAGTTTTGAAATCGGGCTAAGTTATATTTTATAAACCGAAACATACAACGAAGAGTAGATGGTTGCCATGCTTGTACAAGAATAGATATTTGAAAACTATACTTGAAACTGTTTACTTGGATCGGTTTTGTCTGTTTTCACAATAATAGTTTCAATTATTTTTAATTAATAGTAAATAGTTATGAAACTTCACCCTCCAAAAAATTAATACATAATAATAAGCTATTCAGTCGACGGCTTCGAAATTTGCTTATGTTTGCAAATAGATGTTTCCCGCAAACATCTCCGCCCACTTCTTGAATAGCAAATGTTAGCTTGATTCTGTCCCATAAACTTTCTTCTTCACAGCAGACCCTGTAGTTTTAAACAAATATGTAAAGCGTTTATCTACATGATTTAGGAGAATGTGTTTGTAGGCATGACACAACGAACCCTCTTAGCATGACACCAAGTTAAACTTTGACGTGTCTTATCATCAGTTCAGGTTACTTCAAACCTACATCCAGGAAAACCTCAACAAATTATTCCCTAACTTAATTACGTCAATCCCAATAAAATGTACTCCTAAATATGTCTCAGGTAAAGAATAAGTGGAGATCGACAAAGCAAGAATAAGGAAGCAGCACACGAAGGACTCTTAACCCTCTTTAACCCGGCAACCTGTAATGCGAGTGGAAAGCATCTTGAGGGGATATCTGAAATGGAGACATAGGTCGACGACAGCCTATTGCTATACGAGTGATTTTATGGAGCCGTATAAAAACTGGCTCGCCATCCTTTCATTTTGTCGGCATTCGACAACAATAAAGCAAGCCATGTGTCACGGCTTGTTTTCCATCCTTCCAGCATACTTTTGTGGCTTTGGGATTGTTTGTGGGTTTTGATTTTCTGCAAGAATTCACACATTTGTTGCGAAGTAGCATTTCGAAACAAATTAATCATCATTTATTGCCTCCATAAAATAGTATTTCATGTGTGGTTTCTAGAAATCTGTTACTTGAAACCTATCCCGATTAGAATTGATGTAAGCTAGTGAAGCCAGTATTTGTGGTAAGAGTGTGTTGAAGGCGAGCTTTTCCAGCTAAATAATTTATTGTGATCACAGAAATTTAAGTAGAAATTAATTTAGTTCCAGCAAAGAACATTTCAAGGGTAAACCAGAAGTTGTACAAAAGTTTACGAAAAAATCAATTTAAAATGACTGGAAGTTAAAATTTGATAAAACAACTTTATTTTTGGAAATATTTTGCATGCATTGAATTTTTTGTGGAACTTCAGTGAATGAGTATTAAGTTTCTACTTTTTTTGTTGTTTCAGGAAAATTTATTCCACGAAGTCAACGGTGAGTCAAAATTTATGGTGTGATTGTTGATTTCTGTCATATTTAATGGCATTTTAATGATAAATTACAGAGACCTAATTAGAAATACTAGTCGTTATTGAAAGGCAAACTTTTCTGTTTATGAGCGCAATGCCAAATTAACATCAAAATGGGAACAGTTGACAATTCAATGCATCAATATGCATCACATAGATATGGCATCGTGTCGTGTAAAAAATCAGGCTCCTAGCAAACTTTTCTTTTATAAACATTTGAAAATTTCAAAAGAAATATTTTTTTAAACAAAAATTTGATGGTAACTAATCGCAAATGATTTTGGATTGTACATATACATACGTTTGTTTGTAAAAAAGTTCTCAGCTATACTAGTTCGAATTCATGTTTAATTATTGCTTGAATCAATCTGTGCGTTGTCCGATTTGGACGAGTATCTATTCTATTCAATTTATCAGCTATTCGGACCAAAATATTTGTATATTATTTTAAATCAGTTTACTTCCCAAAAAACAGCATTTTTTCGAACTCTGCTGTTAACTCTATAATCTATGAATTCAAAGTATAAATCTATGGGAAATAGATTAACAAGAGCATGTTGCTTCGAAATCGTTACTAGTAGTTTTGTATAAAACAAAATGGGACTAAGAGGTTTGGTATGTAAGCTAAAAATTTGGTATTAACTATCTTTATTCACTATTCACGGATGGCTTACATTGCACAGCGATGGAAAGAAGCTAAAGTAGTCTTCATACCTAAAGCGGGCAAAACGTCCCACTCCTCACCTAAGGACTATAGACCTATCAGCCTCACCTCTTTTCTGCTGAAACTTTGGAACCGCTGATAGAGATTCATTTGAGAGCTACTCTGAAATCACTCTCTCATGCGCAGCACGCATACACAAAAAGGAGAAACAGCTCTTCACTCGCTCACCAGCTACACCGAAAAGTCACTAAGCGTCAAAGAATATACGCAAGCGGTTTTTCTAGGCATCGAAGGGGCTTTCAATAATGTCAGCCATAAGGCTATTGGGAAAGCACTTGGGGAAAGTAATTTCGATGACAACCTGATAGGGTTTATCGGTCAACTGCTTAGCAGCAGGAACATCAACTCCACACTAGGAAACAGTACCTTAAGAAGGAGGGTTTGCAGAGGCACACCACAAGTTGGGGTCCTATCACCCTTTCTACGGAACCTAGTGGTGGATAAACTCCTGTCAAAAACAGAAGCAACTGGCTGCAAAGTCGTGACTTATGCCGACGATGTTGCAATAGCAATATCAGAAAAATTTGTTAACACTCTATCTGAAAGAATAAAATTTACCCTGGGTATTCTTACCTTCTCCTCTTCACGAGAAGGTACAAAATTCCACGATTTGTCCCACCCAAACTCGATGAGATAAGCCTCATGCCGTCTCACCAAGGTAAATAATTAGGTCTAATTCTTGACTTCAAGCTCGCGTGGAAAGAGAACATAGAAGAAAGAACGCGCAAAGCTGCATGCGCAATGTACTGCTGCAAAAGAGCTATTGGGAAAAGGTGGGGATTGAAACCCAAAACTATATCATGGCTCTATACGGCGATAGTGGAACCAATCCTTCTGTATGGCGCAGTTATTTGGTGGCCTGCTATGGCGAAATCATCAAATGTAAACCTGCTAAACAAAGTCAGAAGGATTGCAACTATTGCAATCATCGGGGCTCAACAGATTACTCCGATAAAAGCATTGTTCATGCTATTTAATTGGCACCCGACTGAGCTACTCACGAGACAGCAGGCCAAGTGCACTGCTGTTCGATTGAAAACTCTACGACTCTGTCATGAGGGGAACATTGGTCACTCCACAATACTACGGAGGGATGGACCAACGCCAGGGAAAGTAGACCTTGCTTCTCCGATTCTCTGTTTTCATCATGATGGAAAAGTTGGCTGTGGCATTTTTTCAGAACAGCTAGGCCTGAAACTATCCTTTCGATTACCAGACCACTGCAATGTCTTTCAGGCAGAGGTCATTGCGATTTACAAGACAGTAGACTGGCTGAGAAAACAGAAAATTTCCATAAGAAATTTAAACATTTTCTCTGACAGTCAAGCTGCTATCTAATCACTATACAGCGTGCATACCCCATCCAAAATTGCAATGGAATGCCGCTAATACACTAAACATGATATCGCTTCATTGTGAAGTGATTCTTTGCTGGGTACCAGGGCATAGTGATATACCGGGAAATCTGCGAAGCAGATGCCCTACCACGAGCTGGCACTGAGCTTCAAGAGTATACACTTACATTCCAAGTCAGCAAACCTCTAGCTTCCATAAAGTTAGGATTTAAGCAATACTACATGGAGGCTGCAAATAGGGCCTACCTGCTTGAAGAAAACTGCCACACAACCAGGGAAACTTGGCATGCACTGCTATAAACGCACCAAGCGGCTTCTTAACACGAGCCGCGAAACCTCCATCGTATCCGTATTGACGGGGCACTATCTGATTGGCAGACACGCAGAGAGATTGGGTGTTCCTTTCAACGATTTCTGCCGAAGTTGCAGATCGGAAGACGAGGAGGAGACAATCCAACACTTTCTGTGTGAATGCCCAGCACTATCCAGGAAACGGATGCAAACCTTAGGCTCACCTTTCCTGGATAGTCTCATGGAAGTAGCTGATTTAATTATTAGCTGCATAGCCAATTTCATACGAGACTCTATATGGTTCTCGTCAGCCTGTAGGTTCTAGTCCCGTCTCAATCTTTTGTGGTATCACAATGGGCCTATAGTGGCATAAGTGAGCCACCTTTAGATAATGGAGGCTGCCACTACAACCAACCAAACAACCATCTTTATTCACTAGAAAGCTTCCACTAATTATGAAATGCTTTTAAGAGAGTAAGTTTCCAATCGAATCCTTACGGGAATTAAGTTAAAGACAGAATGAATTCAAATCTTTCCTTATGTATTTCCATGTATAAATTTGGTGGAATTGAAATTTAGGTTTTAGAATTGATGTAAGTGCCGACTTCTTGTAAAAAATAACAGATGATATAGTTACTTCCCATATAAAAAAAGCGTAGCAGTCTTTTCACTTTTGCAATTGATCTTAAAACAAAATCTAGTATATAGTAAAAAATAATCGAAATTTTATCCTAAGTAAAAATATGTACTTTTATATAAAGAAGGAAAGAGCTCACTGAATCCTTAAAAATTGTTTGAAGCAAAAGGACACTCTAAACTTTTCAAAATGATCACAACATTTTCAAAAGGCATTTGCTCGACTAACAAGATATCTTACTATTAAGCTTTTGATTTTTCTGATTAGTGAATGGATAATAAATAGAGTAAAGAAACATCATTACAAATCTGAAAAGTCTAATTAGTAAGCAGAAGATATAAAACTTCTAAGGTTGGACGAGCGAGCACCTAAGAACGCGTAGCTAAGAACGGTAAATCAGAAACAATTAATTAAGAATGAGCAACTGTGCAACATTTACGTTGAATAATAAGCAGGTATTCCATCGAAGGCCAGATAAGGTTTCTAATTAGATTATGGAAGGCTGATAGAAAATTTAAACAGGCAGCTTCGTGAGGTAAAATTTTTATTGGTACGTGGAGCAACAATAAAGCAAGCTGAATTTTCAAAGAATATGTAGTTGCAGGATCAACGAAATCAATATCATATAAGTAAAAAGGAAACTCAAAATTCGATAGTTCGAAAAATTCAATAATTCGAATAGGACACTTTACCCCTAGGATTTTTGGCTTTTCATCGTTTTGTATCTTTGGCTTATCGGAAACATGATTCCGTCGTTTTCAATTCATGTAAAGTTCTCTTTTCTGATTTTTCTGATGTAACAAATCTTTCAGTACTTCAGTATTGAGTTTTTCAATTGAAAGGCATAGTGCAAGAACCGCGTGTTGTCATTTCTTTGTCGATTAGATATCTTAATTTTGAACTGTTAGAAGGTGTGCAAAATCATGTTATACTAAGTAGAATGTGAATTGTAGCTGCATAAGTATCTAAGCTTTAAGCTCTATTTCTCTCTCTGATTACACAGACTTTAATCCTTCCTTAAAACATGTGCTAACTTCATCTCACAAGATTTGAATATTGAGATTAAATGTCACCAAGAACAGAAATGATTCTGAACATCTTAGCTTCCTAACACTTATCTTAGATTTCATTGAAATCCATTTGAAATGCATGCAAAAAACACCCGCATCAATATTAGGATGATTTATCAACGCGCTTGTCTCACTTCGCAAGGGACCCACTCAAATATGGAAATTGAAGATATTTTCCTAAAATAAAACTTACCTATTCATTGTGAAGAGGTCCATCGTTTTCGCACTTTTCATTCGCGTTTCTCCTGACCGATGAATTCTTTTCCGCATGACGATCGATTCACCGCAATTCCGTTCGTGCTGGGCAAGTTAGTAACCCAGCTATTGAAATTGGCGCGTTTGCAAGATGGATGGTGGACGTGAATAATCGTGGGGTCGTTTCAAGGGTTTAACCTTTAAAGGTGGCTGATAAATTGGATTTTTGATTTTCTTAATCGGTTCAGTCAACGGGGAAATTGTGAATAAAAGAAGGTGGTGAATTATCTTTTATACGGGCACGATATTCCAAGGGATTTAAAAATGTAATTAACAAGAAAGTGTTTAGCGGCGTCCTTGATGGCACGACGGAACCTAAGAAAAATGGGTTTTTGAATAAAGGGATTTGTGTCGGCGAGAAACAAACAAGAAAGTATTTTCAATTAAAGCTTAGGCTCACAATTTTCACTGTTGAAGAGCTTCATTACAAAATTATTGGCAATTTAAATATACAATGAAATTAAGTTTTAAATATTGTTGGAGTTAAGAGAGATATTGTGATAACAATACTTTTAAAGATAAATGACTATAAAATAATGATAAATTTTGGTCAGTGAGGTACCACTTATTATTTTTTTATTTTGTATTGATTAACCTCTAGATTTGCAGCATATTTACATCCAATTAATTTTTTTTTTTAAATTTTACGCTGCTGAACTAGGGGCACAGTTGTATCGTTTTTTAACCCTAGATTCATAACCATTCGTCTTATAATCCGCGAAAAATATGGAAACATGCCGTAATTGATCCTCAAATGAAGCATAGTATGTGCAAACTGCTCCGAATGATTTTATTTTCGTTCAATTTATATCTTTTTCCAAAAGTGAGCATACTTTAATTTATGATTGTATTTATCTTTATACTACTTGATCAAACGTTAAAATAGTAATGTGCATAGAGACGAATGATTACGAATCGTGCAATTATTTTGATGATTATGGGCTCAGAGATAAAAATGCAGCTTCATAAGCTTAGGCAAGAAACGTTCATATTTAGAGCGTAAATATTTGAAAATGTAGTGTAAGCACTGCTTTCTGAATATTGTCAGTAAATTATAATATTCCGGCTAGCAAAATTTGCACGATTGGGTATGAAAAATGAGGAAAACGACAGGCACGTAACGCAAATAGATACTCAGGACCTGATCAGAAATGCCTAACCAGGAACTGAAACGGTTTTGCTCATTAGGAATGGATTCATTCACAGAAACAATTCCACAAACACAAAATAATAGTGGAATCGTTTATATGGTGTCACATTTGTAATGATAGTTTCTTCACTTTGAGAAAGCATCTCGGTTCCGGCTGAAATCCATCAGTGTGACACCATCGTCATCGGAAATTGAACATTGGGCTCACAAAATAAGACTAGAAAATTTGGCTACTACTCTATTCATTGTCGAAAAGAGCCTCCTTAAAATTTTACGTAATAGTCGTTGCTGCAAACATTCTGATAAATTCATTGAAACTATCGTTTAGTGTAAAAAAAAGTCATTAAATCACATGATGCCAGGATAAAATTCGATTACAATGGAAGAGAATAGGTCTAGACTTTTCATTCACTTTCGAATTTTTCGACCGTGCTATTGTTTAAAATCTCGAACCAATAGTGAGATTTTTTGATTTAAACGTCTATGAAATGAAAGCCAAATTTATGAAATGTTTAACTTAAAACAATTTACAATGAGTATTAAAGTTGAAAATTCGTTAAAATTTGTGAACAAACAAACAAAATATTCATTAGTGAGATTAAAATCTCAAAACTTGCTGTCATCATCTTGCGCAGTTTCCAACTAAAGTTTTTGTTTTTGAAAGAAATTCGATAAAATTTTCCAACTTAATAATTCTGTTTGAATAATTTTCAAGTTTCAGTCACTTTTAATTCGGCACAAGAGTTTAAGTTTAGTCTGGATTAATTGAATGATCTGATATTAGCTTATCACTTTAAAATGTAGTGACTAACTTTGAAATAACATAATTATCGTAATAGACACACTTAACTCATGGCTGAAAAGCGGTGCCCATAATTTTACGATCCAAAACGATTTGTCGGGGAGCTTCGAATTTCGAAGCAAAGTCTCATGGCTAATATTTTGAACCTGAATTTCAAATTAGTGACTAATCAAACAGTTTTGAAAGATACTCAATATATTTGAAAGATACTCAATTCCAAATATGCTCAAAAAAAGTCTTTAAAAGTAAAGGGTTAAACGTCCATACCAGCCATGCTCTTTTGTATGCTCACAAATCATATAATTTTAGTGACGTATTTTTATTGACAATATTTTTTAGTTTTAGTTGTATCAAAATTTTGTTTAGTTTCTAAACCCTTTTTTCAAGTGCCGAAATCGTGAAACCACTTGAACATTGTTCATCTAATTTTGTATACGTGCTCTGTACTCATTAAAATATCAGGTTGCGAAAATGGTTTACTAATAATCATCATAATTATAGTGATCGCAATAACAATCAATTTCATCATCGATTTAAAGGAAAATTTACAAACGTATTCATCTCTTTTCAGAGTTACACATAGCAAACTGTAAGGCACATTAAAACTTTATTTAGCTCAGGGTTTTTTTATTAGATTTGCTGTTTATTCATGTCGAAAAAAAATATTTTGTACAAAGTGCTGTTTTAAAAATGTTTTGTTGCACACCATCGAAAACAAGTGTCCACCTTTAATCTACCATTACGCTGCCATTCGATATTTTCAATTCAGAAAAATTTAATGTGTACACCTACTTATAAGCAAAATAATCTCTTTCAAGAACTTTTCGATTAATTAATTTTTACCGAAGAATTTTTTCCCCAAAAATATCTCTACTTGTAGCACGATTGAACCATGTTATGTCTTAAACATATAATATAACAAATTCTTCAAATTAGTCACTCATAGATGTTTTTCAGCTTTTAGAACAACATTTGAATTTCAATATTTTTGACTATTTTATTCATTCATATCACAATATCTTTTATTTGAACATGGGATCGCGATAAACATTTAAAATGGTGACGCAGTTACTTTACTTAACGAGGTCATCCACTTTTTCATGATAATCGATAAAAGTTTCATATCTTCTAAACTTATTCCTGTTCAGAGATTCCAGTCGAACAAATGTAGGTCGTTAATTCCCTGAAATGTATCTAAATGTCCCCACGTGGCAGTATCCAACAGTCCTGATTATTTGTTTTCAAAGAAACGATACTATATATAACTTGCATAACAGGAACTTTCAAACTACACATAGAACCATTTGAAATCCGTTTTTATCTTTTTACGTAGTCATTGCCATAGCGATTACTGTTGAACAAAATCCAATTTAAAATCTACGAAAAAAATAGAATTTTTGGTGCTGTACATTTTCTATTACTGGCTTTTCATCATAACATTATTTCTCAATAATTGTCACATTTGTTTTCAATGATGAATTTGCAATATGAAACCAATCAATCTGTTGCTGCAGAAAACTTTCTTTTTATCTAACTTTGCAAACACGCATCATTAGCGTTGACATTGACAAGGAAATATGTATGATTTGATCCTGAATACATTTAATTCAAAAATATTGCTGCTAACATGCTTCGCATTTTACTGAAACTGTGACTGTACGATTGTCAGCTTTTATATCAAAAAATGTTTGAACTGACATATGTTATTTGCGTACTTCTCTAGAGCTTCACAAGTTCAACCCCATCTCATTCATATCAAATACTTTCAGTTGATATACATATCCTCTTGAAGGATTCCTACATGTACAAATGTAAGTTTATCCTTATCCTTAACTTTTTTCATTCAAATGTTTCCGCACATGTCAAAAAGTCAGGTATGATATGTTCCACACAATTTACTCATGTTCGGTAGAAGCGTTTATTCGACAGTACCAAGAAGTTTTACAATAAATAGGAAGGATAGGATGTCGTATTCAAAACTGGAGGGTGGAATCGATGGTTCAGAAAAGAATACTGTTGACTGAGGCATTGAAAATTGCTTCAGATGTTTCGAAGCACAATAGAAAATATTGAGAGCTATTGTGAGGCATATACATGTCAAAGGACATTCAACATGTCAATGGCGTGTTTTTTTGAGCAAACAATTGCGTGGTGAAAACTACCACTTTCGTGGAGATACATATCGGATGATATTACAATGAGTTTTTAACTTCGCAGCTGATGGGAAGTTTCTGTAATCGCCCCGAAAATTCAAATTGAAATTTGCAACTTATCTTTATTTTTAAGGTCTGTGTTTTTGGAAAGATATCTAGTTGTACGTGCATGATGATTTTTTCAACAGCGATAACTTTTGAAAGAAACCACGTATTGATTTCAAGGAGGTGTGATCAAAGCGTCATTTTAAAGTCCTTTCATCGAACGTAGGAAGCAAACGATGGTCCAATAGCCTAAATCGCAGCACTAGTTGGATCTTATAGGGAATAAGTACCATATCTTTCCTCAAAATTTCCCATTTTCAGTTTGGCCTCCGTCTGTCCACGTAGGCCAAACTGGCATCTAATTGATAAATTTGACTCCTAAGTCACTCTACCCTCAACAGCAGCGATAGCTTCCTCGTTACGCACTGTACGAGCTCGTGCTGGATGAACATTGTCCAATAGAATATAAGTGGACATAAATTTTTCCGTATTTAATCGTTTAGTGTAAGAGCTGCACAGATTAACGATTATGAGCAGCATAAATTGGACAAATTACTTTTTAAGTTTGCCGAATTTCGGAAATAAATTTCAAATGTTTCGAAACGTTGTTCGGATGTTTGTCATTGTATGGTAATTTGCTATGTTAATCAAACATAATTTTGAAATGACATCAAAATTTGGCAGCTTCAATGACAGATATCCTTATGGGAAGGGAAACCTTTAAAAAAACACCTTTATAAACCCAATCCACTAATGGTAATCAGTTTCTATTTCTGTTATCATTCCGAGAATTGTTATTTTCATTATGATTATTATTATTATTTTGAATATGTTAAATGTTAATGCTGCGTAGCTGTCCGTTTGGACCTCAACATTTGCACCTCGTGGCTTGTTTCACTTAACTTAAAACTGTAGCGAGATCGATTACCGATTATTTAAAACCGAGCATTCAAAAATTCATTTTCCTGGAACATAATTCATGTATCTAAAGTAAATGCAAACCTGAAGTACTCATTCTTCTGCACATCTGCAGAAAACAGCGGAAAATTACTTTCAAATTCGTGGGCAATTATCTCTTTTTGCATTTATTGCTCGTAATTTATGCGAACAAAACTTATTTCAACGGCAATTAAGCTAAATAATTTCTTAAAACGGTTCATTAAAATCACAATTTGTACATCATTAAACAGCATGAAATGTATGACAATTGCCAAAGGCGATGCTATCTCCACGTTTGTCGTTCGTTGGGCTGAAAAATGAAACAAGGAAAAAAGAAAACGGTTAACAAGTCAAAAATGCGGAAAATGCGGCACCGTAAATAACCCAAAAGGACCGGCGAAAAACCATACAAATTAACATAATGACCACAAACTGCTGGCGGTAGCCGGATGAGCTCCGGTGCATCCTGCATCCTAGCTCGGAAAATTGGAAAAGGATCAACCGTCGCATGGTTCAAACACATTTTTTTCATTTTCTCATTTGCCATACACATTAGTGGGTTGCCAATTCCTTTTGGATTCTAGAGAATGAACGATTGTTGAATTGTGTTTGTTGTTAAATACTTGAAATATGTTCGAGGAAATCAAATATCAGCAGCGATCTATTTCTACTGATAAAATTCAATGGCCAGGTGTAATATGCAACGAACAAAAATAGTGATTCCTTACTTCCCGGAAATTTTAATTCTTTTAAAATTAACTGCTCTAATCTGAGAACACTTGCCTGTAAAATTGTTGAGTGTAACGAAATTCACAAAGGAGGTGTATAAGAAACAATGCTGAATAAAGACCATGGAGCAGTGCCACAATCTCGCACAAATATTCGCTGGTCGTGAATACAATTTAATCTAAACATAACCATATATGCCACTATTTGGCTGGCAAAATACAAGGATAACTGGAAAAACATTGGGACGGTAAAGTAATTATTTAAATCTGACCACAAAGGTGTGGTTTCATAAACATTTTTCCTGTTGTTGAAAATCCCTACAAGCCACCATTGTCCGTGGTAAGGTCCATCGTATGAACCGACGTCATTCGCATGTTGGTCATGCATGGTCCGGAGCTACAAAATGCCATAAGCAAATCTGTCTTTGGTTTTCCCACTAAGCACTATCTTCCATAAACTGTGGTTGCTCATGAACAATATGCAAACTTACCATACAATATATATTCCGGCATGCTCACCACAGGTAGATGCGTTTTCACCTGCTTGAGTGTGATTATTTCAGGAAACAATGGCACGATATCACAAGTGCGGTCACCTAGCGACGACAACTCAGCCATGAAAAATTATTAATCCGCTGAGTGGAGTTAGCTAAAAGGACAGGTGTCAAAACAGGATGAGCGCATGGAAATTGATGGAAATTGGAATTCATGCTACTGATGTAATTTTGATAGTTGCACTGTTGAAAATGATAACTTGAGGGTTGTGTTAAACTCTGACAAAAGGTAACTACTTTCTGGAGTACGTGCACTTATTTCAGACTTAGCAAAAATCAAACCAATTATCAGCATTACAGTTTTATTAGGCTTGGCGCAAGATACACTTTATTAAATAACATCTAGCAATTGCTAATAATTTTATTGTTATTTCTTTGACAAATATTCATTATTTGTAGGGAATATATTGGACCCTTCGTTTTTGTTCAGGAATCACCTTAATTCCCGTCAGATGATAGTTTAACGGTGCATTTTGAGCCAACAGGCAGATCTTTTTGCAATGTGTGGCCAGTTTAACAGTGAATTTAAGTTCAAGTTTCCTAGCTCGCAGCTGCAATCTTTAGGGCACCCTTGATAAGAAAAAGAGGAGATTTTCAGGGCGCCATCATTATGGGATGAAAATATGGGCCATTGATAAAAAAAGGTTGTGCCTTGCAATTTTGTGAAGAATTGAATTTGCAGCAACTTGTGCATTACTTTCACGTGGTATCAATAATAAAAAAGCTTCAAACCAAAAACGGCACTCAAGAATGGGGAATCACCTTTCGAGCGGCACAACAAGAATTTATATCACGAAACACGTTTAGAATCTATTTTGAAACAATTTCTTCACATTTTTTTTGCGATATTGTTTGTTTTAATCACAGTACATTGGCGGGAGTTATTGCATCCCCAAGGGAATAAGTCACAAAAAAACGCATTTTAAAGAATGGCTCATGGAGAAGACTACCCCTCTTTCGGGAATACTCAGAAACCATTTTGATCGTCCAAATAATTTTTATTGAATATAACGTGGAAATTATCAAGCATCGATGCTGAAAGCGATAGGAATTTTATTGTCAAGATATGAACCAAATTATTTAATTTTGATAAAAGATTATTATTCCACAAAACTTTTCTCATCAATCAGCTTTTAACTTTAGTTTTATGGACTAGTTACGTTGTACAAGTAGTTGTGCCTTTTCTATTCTTAATTGAAAAAAACTGTGCAAAATACACAGTTGACGTTATTTTCAGGACCATTTCACTGAGCTTCTAAAGTAAATATAGTCCAGTCGAATGGGAGGTTGACCATGTATTTTGGGAAGCAGGCAAATTTTTATTGCAATGCATGGACAATGGTATAGTTAGCTTAAGTTCAAGTTTCAGGGGTCGCAACTCCAATCTTCTGGGCTCCATCTTAAAAACAAAAGAAATACCTCCGAAACCATGGCTCTCACAAGAAAGTCCTGTATGGCAAATTTGCGCAAAATTATCGTCGTCTATAAATCATTTTCACCTGGTGTCAATAATAAAAAAGTTGCAAGCCAACAACCACTCCCAAAAGAGGGGGGAAAATTTTCGGGCCAATTAAATTCTGCACAAGTTTTTTTTGTTGGATCCATTGTTTTGGATATATAGGGTGCCCCACTTTTTATTTGTTTTCAAAATGGAGCCCAGATGATTGGGGCTGCGATCCCAGAAATTTGAATTTATGTTAGTTTGCTTGCCCATCTTTAATTATTGCCAAAAGGTGTAGTCTTACCGTGCACAGTTGCCAAAGGCATTAGATGCAAAACGCCACAATAAAATAGCAAGTAGTAATGCAAAGGCAGCAAAAGTTTATTTTATACCTAGTAGTAGACACAGTAATACACTGAAGAAGGACACAACTAAGGTCGGCAATGTACATTAGGAAATAATAAAAAAACGAAAGCGTATAATAATGGAACCAAGTGTCTTTTCTTATATTTTTTCAAAAAATACGATTTGTAGAAACTCGTTGATACTTCATTGATTTAAGAGTTGTGTTTAAAGCCAAACTTTACGAAAGTGAAACCAGCGCTAAGAACTGTTCTTACAAAGAAGAAAGGCGAAAGGAAAGGGATTTCAAAACGGTAAAAATACATTTTCTTCACTGTTAAAAGTTGTTTGAAAAAGATCTGCGTTTGCATCTCTTTGGACTGGAAAATATACTGGATAATGTGTGGTTTATAGCATTCACGAGCAAAATCCCCTCATTAGCTTCTGAAAACCAGATCCCGTGACATTAGATAGCTCAACATTAAGTGAGTCTAAAATTAAAGGTTGGTTTTCGAATTTTAGTATTTTTTTACAAAAAATTAATGTTTTCAAAATCTTAAAAGACCCAAAACGAGTATTTGGTGGTAACGAGATGAATTTTCTTCTGTGACAAATTCGGAAACTGTTCATGCAGTGGAAGGCGACAAAATATTCATGAATTAAGCAAAAGAACAACCAAAAATAATTAGACTGTAATGTTTCGCTTCTCAGCAGCAAGGTCTTTAACACCACTGATGAGCGGAATCGAGGGAATTCCTTAAAATATTCAAAAGATTACGCTGAAAGGCTGGAGCTTAGGTGACAGTGATAACTGGTGAATGAAAAAAAATATTTTTTATAACTACACCTCATAAATTCTCTTTCATTTTTTTTTGAGTTATATATTAAAATTTCATTGTCCATAAATCTAGTATTGCGTGAAGTATTTGTGCGCACGCATGCTTCGTGATTTCGCTGTGATAGCATCTGCGATACTATTTTTTGAACATAGAAACGATGCAAATTAGTAGATTAAACTTATAATTTGCACCTATAGTGTGTTATCAAAGTACATTCCAAGAATGAATGGATCTGGTAAATGTTATTCATGCTGCCAAATCGCTCTTCCTTTTGTATTAATTTTGAGCACTGTATTTTTAAAGAAATGGACTTCCTACTTTCATTTCGAGTTTCACTTTTGTATTGCAAAGCGTTGCCTATTTTCCAGGTATATCAATATTAACAAGTTTTTATGTACAAATTACTTTTAGAGATTTTCATGGAAAATAGTTGATTCAATCAATCTGAATAAAACTTTATTCGAATATATCAAAAGTGTTTGGAAGGAACATTTTCCCTAACGATACTCTAGTGTCTGAAAGCTCAAGATTTTGAAAATGAAGATAACATGAACTTAATAAAGTTTTATGTGGAACGTGAACATTTACCATATAAAGCATTTCTACTGGAGTACCATTAATTGATTCTTTCTCGGAAAAAATAATGATAGAAAGTTTTGTAGATAATTCCTCGAACCATCTTTGTGATTTGATACTCTAAAAGAGGATTTCATTTTCATTTTCTTATAAATTTAACATTACATTTACGATTTAAATCACGAGCATGAAACATTGAGTTTCATAAGATATAATTTATGTCAATATTCTTGCAAAGTTGAAAAATTATCAACAATGTCTAATGAATGCGGCACAATATATTTAGATAATAATCTGGCCTTCACTATCTAAGAATTTAATTTTTGCAAATGCAAAGGCAAGTGCGACATGTGTAAGAAACCAATTTTAAACTTCGGTTTGCCACCGCATTGACATTTTCAACCTGCCTTATTTTGGGACGAACCAAAAATAAGATTTCAACCCATAGTAAACAAAAAGGTCGGACTAACAATATAATCTACTTGCATGCACAAAGTTTTTCTTACACGTACTTTGTACTATGTTTTTTAAACATTCATCCCCCAAAACTTTTGTTTTTCCCATGTAAGTATGAGCTCTGTTGAAAAACAGAATTAGGTGTTAAGGTGGGAAAGTTTTTATTGTTACATGACGAGTGGAACTTTTAGCATTAATTTGTTATATGGCTTTTGAGAAAAAAAATGTGAAACGTTTGCCTTTTATCGGTAATATATTTTTATTTGTTGAATATGATTCTTGAATAAGATCAACATCCGACTTTTAGACTAAGTTGTTGTAACTTTTATGTTTGAAATGCAATGTTTGTTATTACCGAAAGGTGATTCGATAACAACTACAAAAAGTGCAATGAAGGGTGTAATCGGATGTTAGTTACATGAATACTGTCATCATTATGAGCGTAATATTAAAACGAAAGCGATAAAAACCACTTAGCTTTATCGTTTTTGAATGCACATATGGAATAACGAATGCTATCATTTAATGGTAACCTCAGTTTGGATGTTCGAAAATTCCACGATTAAAAATATTTAAATGAATTATAACCAGCGCTTGTACCAGTCCAGCATTATAAGTTTTGTGGGCAATCTTATTTGATTGGAGGGTTCATGTCACGTATTTAATAATTTTCAGTAAGAGAGTTTAATCTTTTCATTATTTCAAAGACAACAGCAGAAATAATTTGTGGTAAAATAATCCACCCGTTTGAAAATCCAATTAGTGAATTGTTAGATCCCCCTTTGATTCACAAATGATATATAAATTACGATAATCCTTTTATCTTACTGTAAGCAAGGAAATATCATTACCTCTTGCACAACACAGCAAAACATTTGTTCCTTTTAATTGGAAGCTACTTTGACCTCTACAATATACTAAGCATGAAATTCCTTGGTCAAAGGACTGTTCGTCCCAAATGAATACGTGTTTTGAATGAAGCAAATTTTAATTTCGTTTGTGAATTTTCATTCCTACATTTGTTTTGAATTTCATACTAAATTTACACATACTGACCAACAGTCACCAGTATTTCGTGAAATGGTGTCCATACAATTATATAACCTCGAACTCCCGGCGAAAATGGGAATTCCAATTTTGATTCAAATAAGACTAAAATATTTTCAAATGAAATCTGAAATTGTAAATTAAAAGTACTAAGGAGACATGACAAGCATAGCCTGAATTTAAATGTATGAGAAAATCAAAAAAAAATCTCTATTGCAAATTTGACTGATTTTGAAGACAATATATGCTTTGAATACAAATGAGCACTTCTGTCTGTCGCTATTTTTATAGCGCATTTCATAACCCATTCCATGTTTTCTTCAAAACTGTAATCATAAAACTCGAAATCAGGTCGTTTGTCGGTTTTTTTTTCGAATTTGCCGGTCTAAGTGGCCTTTTTTAACGATTTGTTTCAATTCTGATGACCTGATATCCTTTCTCCTGATTCTGATGACTTTTTTTTGCTTCTTTTATGTTCTTTGATCAGAAAATAGTTTGCCTCATATAAAATTTGTTGTATTCTAAACATAAAGTCTCGTAAATGCCACTTTTTCCGTTGAAGTCTGTAGATCTTCAGCTGTACCTAGAAACATTTGCATTTCGAGTTTGTGTTATTTTTGCGTCTATGTTGGACCTTGAAGGTTTTTTTATTTCTTCACTTTTGGTTAATCGCTAAACTGATGCCTGTATATAGAGTTTCCAACTACTCACCATACTCTCTCTGAAGCCATTTTTATGATGTACTTTCTCCAATTAGACCACATTTAACATTTAAAGGGTCCGGTCTCGAACGTGCTGCAGACTCTGAATAAACTTTTGTTTAACTGAGTACATGTAACAGATTTTGGATTTAGATTGTGCAGTTGAACTTTTTTCGTGAAATTGTCTATCAATATACTTTTCTCGTCTTTTTTTCGTCTCTAACCACATGGTTCTAGCTACGCTATGCTAGTGCAACCGAGCAAAAGGATGCCGTGGAACAGCCATTCCATCTGCAAAGAGAGAGTTCGTATTTTTCTGTATCGAATAACACTTACATGGGCAGCCAATTTAAAGATTTCTGTCTCATCATTAAGGCTTTCATATTCCTCTAAGAACTCTATTTTTTCAATTCACATATCTTATCTGTATGTTGAACTTTCATCTTGCTATACATTTCATTTTTAATCTAAAGTCCTTACATCTACTACAGCCAGTGATTTACCTAACGCCACATAATAACAAATTGACATCATTTCCCACATTAAATCACTTAAATTTCTAAGAAAATTTGGGATGAGTTTTGAACAATGTCCAACAGATTGACCCAGTGATGACATGACCTCCAAATTACCAAAAAAAAACTTGCAACAAGCATACCGTAACGCAAGCAGCTGAAATTAGATTTCCTGCTAAAAGCCTAGAGGGTGACCACTGTGTTTTCAATTTCGTTCCAAAATGAACTCATGAATCAGGCTTGCGTCGACTACATCCAGCTAAAAGCTTTTAAAACTTTAAGGTTTTTACAATGCTACCAAAGAGAAGAAATAAAATTCATGTTGCGAGGGTAAAACCACAGCCGAAAAGGGAGAATGACTTTCATCGCGAATAGAAATGTCATGTCATTTCACCAAATGAATATCCTACATCTTGGGGGTGGTGACGAGTTCTTATGGTCTGTTCATCTCGAATAATTGTCCACCGACTGACGCTGCCACGAAAAAAAATTAAATTGCTCAACTTTCTAGAAATAACGAAATGAGTCGTTTCGGGTCGCCTTGGGTCAAAAGACAAAAATTTCTGAGTTTAGTCACGTTCAAAGGATGTTTTGTAAATCCAGTTGTAATTTTTTGTTGTGATTTTCATGTCGAAATAATAATGACTTTTGATGTTTGGTGTTTTATCATTTTTTGGGGTATTGGAAAAATGTTAATAACGACAGTTTGCAAAATTTTGAAAAAAATCAGATTGGATTTGGATTTATTTGCTTGTTCGGTGATTTAATACCTTGCCACGTTCAACGGACTATGAAAATACAATGAAATTTCAATATACTTATCATTTTTTTCTACACTGAAACAATGAAGAATATGTTGTGCCTATTTGCATAAAAGAAATTCAAAATTACATTTTATGTAATTGTTCTCAAAACTAATAACAAAAAATGAAGCTTAAGCTGCATGATCAAGATTTGGATTCAATTCCGGAGTGTTATCATTGCAACTAATTCTCCAATACAATTTCTTTGATTTGATTTATTACGGCAGTTTTGATACTGGATTTTTCGAAACTAGAAAAATAACGTAAATTTTTTTGAAGATATTCTTAAAGGAAAATTGTAAATTTTCATGATTTTGAAAATGCCAATGTTGAGATTTTTTCTAAAACTTTAAACCATTGGAATTTTAAAAAACCGTTTAAATGTGTGGTCAGTTATAATTTTTCGTTTCAAATTTTCACCAAATCATGTATTAAATACTTCCATCAATTAGATGAAGAAACATCTTGCTTTTTAAAATTAAAATTGACAAAGGTAAATGATTGATGTGCAAGAAAGGAAAATATTGGCCCAAAAAGGTCAAAATGAATTTAAAAATAGTCCAACCTTTAGTAGAATATACAAGTTGTATGGTGTTATCCTTCATGTATACGCCGCTAACTTTCTAGGATGTAAATAGTAATAAAAATAAGAATGATAATTAGAAGAAAAATGATACTGACTCAAGGGAGTAAAGAAATTCAGTTAATCAGCCCTTTATTCAATGCAAGTATGTATTATTGGTTTTTTCATTTGAATAATTATATATATATTTTAAAATCAATAAATAATAATTTTCAGAGATCCATTTAAAGTTTTAACTAAATAAAAGTCTTAACGGATAGAAATTCAATAAACTTTCACACACTACCTAAATTAATTTGGTCCAAAACAGTTGAGCATTCAATTGTTAGCTGGTTCACATGTTAACCCGAGACGAAATTTATCTTCAAGAATATATCAACAAGAATTCTTATCATAGCTCTCTGAATATACAATAAAAAATAAGCATTCAAGTAGTGTTTTAACACAAATAAATAAAAAAAAAGTAGTAAACATAAACAAATGTGAATTATCTATATTTATAAAATCTATTTAGAAAAAGGACTCAACAATAATAATGTTTAAAAGCACTTGCATTTACGGAAAGAGATTTGATAAATTCCTCTTTGTTCAAACTTTATCTCAGGAAGATTTTCTGGTAAATGATCATTATGCAAACAAATATTTTTGAAAAAGGATCATGTGGCAACAATTATTATAAATTTAATTAGATTTTTGCATCCACACATATTATTATGTGGGCTTAATAACATGTCGTTGAATGTATCGTCAGCTCATTACTGTCTACATCATCCCTTGGGTTCAATCCGAGTTGATTGTATAGTGAACTGTTGTACAGGCCTAAAGGCTGGCCATAATGGGGCAAGTGACATAAGAATATTATCCTTACAAAGTGACACTGTTCATCTTTTCTTCGGTATCCATGGATATCAGGAATGAGATGCCATAGGCACTAGAAAAGCGTCGAAATACTTTGGGCAGAAACTTTTTTTCGCTGGATTTGAATTCGGCCGGATGGAAAATTGTTGTCTTGTCCCGTTCAGTAATTCGTACAATACAAGGATAATGCGTCGAAAGGACCGACGATGATTGTTTACTTCTTGTACTCTGTTAAGTTGTTAAGTGATTGGGTGATAATGGATAAAGCAAAACGGACAGAGTTGATTGTAGGGGTGTGTACGAGCATACAAGGAGAAAGAAATTTCAGAAATGGCAGAAAATAAAGATACATAAATTTGTTTGGGGGTAAAAGGAGTTGATGCTTTCGAGAGGAAATAGCTTGTGAAGAGGTTTGAAAGTGAATTTGTCGTTGTATTCAATTGTGTTTCGGAAATTGTTCAGTCATAACTATTTGATGAGTTTGGTACCAAAAAATACTGCTAATAATGCTTCATATAGTTATTTATCAACAAAATTCTATCTTGTTAGCGTTTTTTTATTGTTTGAGTTATTTATTTCGAATTGTTAACTTTTGTGTGGACTCAAATATCTATCAGTGTCTCAACTTAAATATTAGAGAAGGGATAAGCTCGTTCCTTTAAAATTTAATTTGAGACTCTAAGTTTGCTATCGATATTCAAGGAGTTTGAATTAACTTCATAAAATGATCTGAAGATGATCTAAGGATCGAAACGCGTCGTGCTAATAATAAAATTTGTGAGTCACAAAAACCAAGTGTTTCATTTTATAAAGATTTTGTTGAATTAACTTCGCAGATATCTCAATTGAAACTATTTTTTTTAGTATCTAGATTTTAATTTATTCTACAATTGATTCTAAAACCCGGGAAAAGTCTGGTACACAATAAAATTGTACTGTGGCCACCGTCTTAGCACCTGTTTTATTAAAAGCTGGGTTTGCAAGCAATTCTATTTGCCTGCTTTTTAGGGTTTATACGTTTTATCTATGCACTTTTGCTACATAACTTAGTCCACCGGGTACCAACATGATGGTTAACAAATAGCAGTTAACTCTAGTTGACTTTTTCATCAATGAAAACTAGCTCTACCCCTACAATTGCTGATATCTTTACATATGAACTAATAAGGTTCTCAGTTCTATAACAGATTGGCAACACTGACGTGAAAGATATGATCCCTTCTGTTGTCCACCACAATCTTTGGACCGCGAAGTCATATTTCACGTTTTTCTTCTATTTCTTGCGATCCAAGTTGCTTCGATACTTCAAAGCAACTTTTCTGTAGCACAAACACAAAAATTAAATGCTTCTGAAGTTATCACAGCTAAGCGTGTCTTCTTTCTTATTCACTAAGTTTCCAGTAGCTTTTCTGCAGCCTATATTGAAGATGATTTAATTAATCAGTTATGATTCTCCTGTTTGAAAATGCTCGCAGCTGGCATTATACAATATTTCTAACAAAAAAGTCATATTTGGCTTTTAGTGCACGAGGATCAATTCCACCCCACTGATAGTTGAAAGTAACGAATATGCAGTTTCTCAAACAATATCTTCTGGGTTGGTTGTTGGCAAGGATACGACTACTAGTATTGCACGAAAAAATAAGTTACTCTAATTATCGAATTGCCATGCCTCTTGTATAACTTTTCTGCATAAATTCTTTGCATCTAATCGATTTTTAACATTTAATTGAAAATGGCACTTTCTCAAGTCTGCATGTTATTACCATTTAAAATGAATGGATCTGAAAACTACTAAAAGGTTCATTGACTTTGAAGTAACAGTTGCAGTCTGCGAGACCAATTTTTTTTGGGGGTTTTTGAAATGACCAAAGGAAGAATATGTGACAATTTAAAAATAAAACAAAAGGTTGTCTAAGTGCGACCCTTGAGGCCCACACGACTAACTTCCCAGTGGGGTGAATAAAATGCTATAATTTTCTTTTATTATTAATTACTATTATTAATAATTACTTTTATTGAACATTATTATTCTAAATTAATATAATTACTTTTATTATTTTTATCAATTTTTTATCCAACCATAAAAGATTTGGTAGAGGAAGACGTCTCCACCACCTGGTCATCTTCTACCAAAGCCTCGGCAACCTCGTCCTCTTCGTCTTCGTCATCCTTCTTGTCCTTCACTTCGTCCTCAACCTCGTTCTTCATTTCGGCTTCGGAATCCACAACTATTATTGAGGGTTTTTAATTATTATTTACAATAATCATTCGTTTCTAAGAATGTTTGATCGTTACTGAATAATTATAATTGACTTTATATATACAATATCAAATTATAACTAATATTATTTGATTGTTATTAACAATATTAAATTATTTATAACAATATCCAATTATTAACTGCATTAGCGTCTCTACTCCCATTCACCCAAACCTGATAATATAAGTTTGGAATTTCATAAATAAATTTTTATTTTATATTTTGAAATAACATTTTTTACAAATTTGATCACAATTTTGCTAAAACGCACAATAATAACAACATTACTATGAAGGTATTTGGTATCTTCATGAATTAATAGTGCGTATCAACAGTTTAAAAATAAGCAATTTTTAGTCGTTTTTTCAGTTTTTGTTATCCTAAATAAAAAACGGCTTAACCGATTTTGCTGAAAAGTCATTCAGTTCTAAGTTACGTAATTACGCGTCGTTTAAAACCAGTTCCACGTCAATCCGATCTTTGGTTCTCGAGATAATCGAGACGAAAAATAATTCCGAACGCACATACGTACATCCGTACATACGTACATCCGTACATACGTACATCCGTACATACGTACATCCGTACATATGTACATCCGTACATACGTACATCCGTACATACGTACATCCGTACATACGTACATCCGTACATACGTACATCCGTACATACGTGCATACGTACATACGTACATACGCACATACACACATACGTACATACACACTCACAGACATCTCTCTAAAAACGATGGATTTGGATTCTAGAGACCTTAAAACGTGGAGATATGTCAAAATTTGGGATTCGCAAAATCGACCCCATTACAATAACTTCCCATAGGGAACTGGGAAGTTAAAAATTGGTGAATATAGAATTATACAGATTTCAAATTATGCTGACGGGCAAACAATCCCATTGTTGCATCGTATAACTTTTTAATTCGTAGAAAATACATATATATTTTTTATCAAAATCGCTTGCCTACAGTATGACGTTACGAAGACTAGCTATTGATCATAACTGAATTCAATTCAATTCACATGGTAAAAATTAAATACATTTAAAACCATTTCGCAATCAAACGTTTCAATTTTGATTCATTAAAGAAGCATAAAGCCATGAAATATCTTTATTCGTGATTCATAGCTCATCAATCTACAGTGTCTAGCATCATCGTAGCCTTGCTGTTATATATATCATACATACACATCTAAGCATATTTTTAATGATAGTTTCACTGAATAATTCTTGACTATATTCATATTTTCTCGTTTGATCACCCCGTATTCCCACTTTTCCACACAGGTTACTCGCATGTTAATAGTATTTTAACGGCAGAACAATTACCTTTTCCTGTTATCCTACCCAAAATCGTACTCAAGTTGAAGATGCAGCTATCAAGATTTTTGCTACCATCATCATTTTGGATCAAATTGAATTCCATGCATAATTCACTGACGACAGAGAGCATAAAGCCGACTCCGGTATTCACAGTCACGCTTGGTAACTATCCTTTCCGAAATCTACAGCAGAGCGAACTAGCTCCAGCTTGAAATGGAATAATCCAATAATAAGAAGGATGGAAACAAAGCTAACTACATTCATGAACAACTAGTGGAGGACATGCATAGTTCATCTCTGCTTAGCTGCTCTATTGCCTAACCAAGACTAAGCATAACCAACTTGTTTGCAAGCTGGCATCATCATATTTTGCTTTGGTTTGCCTGCCATAATTTTTCCGGAATAAGATATTTTTATGGCTGGTGTTTGGTGCGACACTACAAAATGTTATATTTTTTTATGTCGCCAGGACTACTCAACGTAATATATGGATGATCTTTACGACACTAAAGTGCCTCGTTGGAATTTACAAATGTTGGATTTTAAAATTATCATCAGCACTTTTTCGTTCATCAAATTTGCATTTTTCATGAAAATCTCAGCGCTGTGTGCCAACTTGACAAAATGTTAAGCATAATTTGATGAGCATTTGCATATCTTGATAATGATATTAATTTCAGTTTGTTGAAATCTCATTAACTTTGCCTTAAATAATTTTCATTTGTTATAAATGAGAGTCATTGCTATGCATTGAAAGGACACTTTGTGGATGGGGCGCAGAGAATTTTTTTCGGGCTGTGATCAACTTCTTTCAAAAGATAATTTTGCTAAGGTTTGCTGTTGGAGGCTTGTTTTTTAACGTGGGATTTTGTGTCGTGGATGGCTGTGTTAGAAGTTCATTTTTACAAAGTTTCAACCACTCATAGTCTCGCTCCACGAACTAATCAAAGATTTATGTTGAAAACCACGCAATTATATCTTGTTTTCACTAATTTCTTCATAGTCTTATGATCAATGAATATTATTGCACAATTGGTTTAAATATTCTGCTTGTTTCTAAAACTAGCATATATGATTCATAATTTATGTTAGTTGGCTTGCGGGTTTCATTGAAATGAAAATTTTTGAATTTTATAAAATGCAAATATTCACATGCATGCTGAACATTTTGGATATTTTTAAAGTAATGAACGACAAATCTTCAAAACTTTTCTTTGAAAGAAGTATTAACCAGCAATCCAATTTTATGTTCACAGAATAGAAGAATACATGCTCCTACCAAATAAGCAGGCATCTTAGCTTCTATGCAATAAAGGATCGTAAATTTTTGAAGCTCCCTCCACCTAGCTTATCATAGAATATCCAAACAAAGGCTGAATGCATCAAAGAAATTTGAATTATATCATGCAACGGTATCAAACCTGTCTTGAAACTGCCAGCTTTTTATCAGCATTCCATATCGAAACGCAACTCTAAAATTAAAATTCATGTTGTAAAATGGCAAACTTTAAGACGTTCATTGTAACATTAAAGATTTTAACGACAAGCAATCTCGTTTGAGGAAGCATCATACAGAGATGAATATAATTTGACAGAGCTATATGAATCATCAAAAGTACTTTTATACTTTGAGATCATGAAATGCTTACTAAATTTTATCCTTTTGTCCCATTCTTGACTAAATTCCTTGCGGAGCAAGCTGAAGAAGTCGTTAAACACGACACATTTTATGAAGTTCTTAAAGACCATACTTAAAATTCAAGTAACATGTAAAGCTTTATGAAAAGATACGGCATCTAATCTGATAATACGGAATCCTATGATGATTATATATAATAGAAGAAGCAATGAGACGACGGACTCAAAAATGTTTTCAAATAAAACTGGGATTGAACGAAACTCGCAAACAATTTTATTGTTGGAAAAGCGTACCGTAAAGAATTTTACTATGGTTGGAACAATTTTAGATTAAAGTTTGAGTTAAAATATTTATACATCCTTTGAAGAACAACAGGAAGTAAGAGCGTCTTTACAAGAAACGTTGTCATTTTATTTATTGTCAACAATTGAAGTGTCTTACACAATTATACACTAAACAAATTTTAAGTTTGCCACAATTGAAATTAGTTTTCTCTGTTTTGAACCTTTTGAAGTTAAATTGAGAACTAAAATTTACTATTAACTAAACGAATGACTTCTTAACTTCCCACTATATGGGAAGTTCTTGTAATCGCCTCGAAAATCGAAATTGAAATTTTCAACATTTCTTCACGTTTTAAGGTCTATAGAGTATATACAAAGTGTTTTTAGAAAGAAGTATGTATGTGTGTGTGTGTGTATGTACGTACGTACGTACGTACACTTCGGTCGGGGGGGGGGTGCTGTTTTGCCCGTTTGAAGGTCATTTCTGTCATGCGTTATATCTCCGGAACGAAACATACGATTTGCATAGTTAATGTGTCAATCGGCGCGTATTGATATTTTAAACATTCTATCAAACTTTTAAAAAATCATTGGAACCGTTTTTTAATTTATTAAAAAAAAGTGCTAAAACTTTTTTTTCCATAAACAATAAGTTTTTAACCTGACTTGCAGCACGCAATAATAAATGTGTACAAAATTTATATACTTCAAACAGTTTTTGTAAGAAAATCAGCAAAACTTTTTTTCTTCCTTACGTAAAAAATGAAATAAAAAATAAAAAATTATTAAAAGTCATCACGATTTTCAAGGTCATTTTTATCATTCACTATATCTCACGAACAATATGATATTTGCATCATTGAGGTGTCATTCGACGTGTATTAACTTTTTTGTTATGTTTTTAACTTTATATAAAAAATCGTTTCCGCCGTTTTTTTCCATTTAATAAAAGAAAATAGGAAAAATTTGATTTTTTTTCATAAAAAATAAATTTTTAACCTGATTTGCACAGCTCAGTAATAAATGTTTATATAATTTATACATTCCTTATAGTTTTCGAAGAGAAACTGGCCAAATTTTTTTGCATGATCCAAAAAAAACCTAAAAAACGGCTCGTGACAAAACACAAATTCAATGATTATGCCGAAGTCATGGCAATTTTGAACAAAATTATTTAAAATGGACACCTCGCGAGAAAACCTTTTCAGTGGGCGTAGTAAAAAAATTGCATTCATTTTTGCTAGCGCTCTTTTGTCCTTCAAGCATCGATGTGAAAAAAACAAATAACGTAAAAAGGCTTTATAGCCCGCCCCCTCCGATTGATCCGCGTGAATAGTCAATCAAGTCAATCCACCCCCATCCAACAAAAGCATTACGTAATCAATGAGCGCTACAGTAGATGATATGATTGATATAAGCTCATTTCAATTACGGTTATGAGTACCTCTCATTATTATTATTTAAAGTAGTAGTATTTTCATAAATATTTTTGTGTTTAATATTTTTAATATTCATGTAGATATTACTGGGAAGTTGACCGTGTGGACCTCAAGGATCGCACCTCGTGCCTTGTTTGTTATTTAAATTTGGAACGAAACCTTATCTACAACTTGTTTTTGAGTTTACTGAATTGCAAAAGTATTGAAGAAACGTGAAATTGTGGAAAAATCTGAAATACAGAAAACTTATTCTAGTTGAGCCATATAGTGTGCGTGAAAAATAAAAACACCTCGTGTTTGAAGTGACAATATTTTGAAATTAGAATTTCGATGCGAAGAATAGCAAATGTCTTCCGGATATCAAAAATTTCAAGTCAAACATATTGTCTAAATGATAATTCATGGATTAGTTTATCGTTTTCTTACTTCTTTCCCCGCCACGTCGTTCAAAACAACTTAAACAATAACAGAGATATTCTATGCACACTAAAACAATGCAGATGTGCTAGTTTGGTTCTTCAGTTTTTTAGTTCTGGCTGAAGCCCTGGGCTGCCAGAAGTGTTGATAATAACACAACTATCATTTCTTAGTATGACAATTTATTTCAGTTAGCCGGAATAAATACAATTAGCAAGGAGCTGAGAAACCAGTCTTTGAACTCATGGTAGCAATTTTTTCTTTCAAACAGTTTGCGCGTCTTCATACTCGTAATTATCTTCGAAAGGATTTCTATTCTTTGAATATTTCACCAAAGCGTATCAGTCGCGTCCGCCATAGTTGCCCAGCTGGCAGCACCATCTTCAACGTGGTCCTTCCTAGGATTCACAGGGTTGATTCGTTTGTCTTTTGCCATCTACCTAACGACAGCGTGAAAATTGAAACCGGAAACATCGAACAAGTTTACAAAACGTGTGAAATTGAATAAGTGCCTTTGACAGTATTTCCAATAGTTTCGCTTTCGGCGTGGGAAGGAATCTTGTCTGGAGCCACGGATGTGTGAGTCCGCGTATCTTTCCTAAGGTCGTATTCTCTTGCTACCGCTTTCAAATACGCTACGCAGATGCATCCAGTTCCTAATAGGATTTCGAACAGTTCAACTGAACGAGGATGAACGTGAACATATTATGGAAATGTCGTTTAGAAACGTTACGCCAAGGGTACGTTAACGGTAACGGGGCGGTATATCACAATGCATAGAAAAGCCTTGTTTTGCGGCACTGTTTCGGTGAAGTTTAAACTTTGAAATAGTTCCGACATGTTTGCAAATGGAGAACTCGATAACAAATGGAAACTACAAAGCACAGTCGACAGTATCTGAAGCCAATATTGAATGGAAAATGGTAACGGGAATAGAACGTGGCTACGACGAAAGTTCACGTTGAGAAATGGACATTGCTGATGTTTTTATGGAAGATAAAGATAATTGTTTGCACAATTCAGGAATAGTATTTGCTTTCTGCAAGAAAACTCTTAACGAATATGATGTCAATACAATTACAATTAAAGACAGGAAATATGAATATAAAATATAATTGAACTGATTTTCGAAAGGGTCCAGGCAGGGCAGTGGTTACTTTCGTATATTGAATGTTATTTTATGATTCAGGTTACTGAACAATTTGTTCATCAACTTAGAAACCCGTTTTTAGAATAGACACATTTGATAGCATACATAGACTTAAGATATCTGCAAATGTGAGCTTAAGCTTTCCATGATTATGAGGAATAACCTATGTCGTCGTATTCTGTATCTTTGCACCTGAAGCTTGAACTATCTAATAAATTTATACAAACTGCACCAGGTTTCATATAAAACACAGAATTTACCTCATCAGTCCTTATCTAAAAATCGCACGCAATAAAGTTTTGCTGGTACGAAAAATTTGGTTTTGGTTTAATCGGTAAATCATATCGCAAATTCCTTCCAATTTTCTTGTGAAATTGTTAACATTTTCTTAAAAAGTATCATTGTTTTTACATCTCATGCCGCTTAAGGGAGAGTATGGTCAAATTTTCATTTTTTTCCATTGAATAGTCCTTCAAAAGTTTCTCATCAAAGTTTGAAGTTGATCCGCGTAGAATTCATGAAGTTATGGACTGTATATATATAGGTATCTCTCATGAATGGGCACGTGAAGAGGATAACATTCGTTTCAGTAGAGCTGATCAAAAATCTGCAAAAGAGTGCAAAGAAGTGCTCTTCAGATCCTTACACTTTATGACGTGGTATTGACGAATCTGTGTGAGTAAAGAAAAAAATTAATTTTATTTCCAAAAAAAATCAAACGCGTTTTCTGAGACTTTTTATGTTTAAAATCGGTGAAGCCCGGATCTCAAAAGATAACGGGCCGATCCTTTTGAAATTTTGAGCAATTATTTTATAAACATTTTACAAGGTAACGCTATCGAGATATTATATTTTTAAATTATAATTTTTTTAAATAGGAATTTTTCCGGTTGTAAACCACAATTCCAAAAATATTTTTTTTTCGTTTTTTCGGCTTCTAAGTTCCACCAAAAATGAAATAAGCAAAACAAATGGAAAAGCTTGACAGCGTTACCTCGAGAAACTCGTAAATCAACAGAATCTTTTAAGTTTTTTTGGTTTAAGATGATCCAGTTGTAAGTTATGTTTTACACGGCAATTTACCTTTTTTGGGACGTTTATTTGAATGTAGATTCACTGTCTCATTTTTCAATAAAAAAGTACTGGACACTGTTTAATATATGTTTTTTGTATCTTATTTCAGTAAATGAACTAATCTTTCCCATGTTGTCGAATTTTGAAAATATTCAAGGTAAATTTTTTTCGAATTTTTCTCTAAGCTTTGACATTGAATTTGATAATTGAATAATGTAAAATGCAGCACCTCTAGTACTTTTGTCGTTTGTCGTTTCTAAAAATCACTTTGATGGTGAAGTTTAGAAGAAATTGAAATTTTGCAGTGTGGTGAAAGTGGCCCTTTAAAAATACAAATGCTTCAAAAAATCAAAAAACAGTTATTTTCGTCGTTTTTTGTAGTGTTAACCAGGATTATTTTAAAAATCAATGAAAATTTCAATTTCTAAGGTTTTCATACAACTTATGCTAGATAAGTCAATACTTCCGCATAGAACTAGCGTTTTTCTAGAAAGGAGTTTCCTTAATAATTTTTTTTATGTTAAAAATCTCGCAGTGTAAACGACAATAGGTAACAAAATTACAGTCCAAAATTTCAAAGTTGAATTTGCGAGTAAGCTGGGATAAGTTTAATCAATTTAAACCAAAATATGATTTGTTAGACGACTAGCACTTTATTGCGAGCGATTGCTCCGGACATTTCACATAAGCGCTGGACTATTTTATAAATATTTAAATGTGAGAACTGAGCAATCTATCTGTGTTCATCGACACGTCGCAACAAAACGATCAAAGGGGCAAAAAAAACCGTGGCCAACAAATTTTCAACATTTCTTTACGTTTTAAGGTCTAAAGAATATATAAAGCGTTTTTAGAAAAAAGTATGTATGTGTGTGTACGTACGTACGTGCGTGCGTTCGTGGACAGTTTTTTCTACGAGGATAACTCACGTAAACAAAGTCGTATCGACTACGTTAAAGTCTCAATCGAAGCGTCATTGCAATCATAAGAGCTGTTTAGATTTGGAGATACTTCGGTCGGGGTTTTTTGCTGTTTTGACCCTTAGAAGATCATTTCTGTCATGCGATATATCTTGCAAACCAAACATAAAATTTGCATGATTGAACTGTCAATCGATGCGTATAAATAATTTTGTGATTCTGTCAAATTTTTAAAAAAATCGTAGCAGCCGTTTTTTTAATTTATTAAAAAATAGTGCAAAAACGGTTTTTTCATGAACAAGAAATTCTGCAAAATAAAGTAATCAATGTTTATAAAGTTTATATACTCCAAATAGTTTTTGTTAAAAAACCAGCAAAAGTTTATTTTTTTTAAAAAAATAAATTAAAAATAAAAAGTCATGAAAAGTCATCATGATTTTCAAGGTCATTTTTATCATTCACTAGATCTCACGACCCAATTATCATTTCTGCATCCTTAAGGTGTCAATCGACGTGTATTGACAATTTTTTCATGTTTTCAACTTTATAAAATAAATGTTTCAGCGGTTTTTTAAATTTAATAATAGAAAATGTGAAAAATTAGGGTTCTCTTCCATAAAAAATAAATTTTTAAACTAAGTTGCACAGCTCAGTAATAAATGTTTGCAAAATTTATACATTCCTATCTGTTTTTAAAGAGAATGCAAAACTTTTTTCATGATTCTGAAGAAAGACGATATTAAAAATATTTATTTTTTCAAAGCTACCATCTAAAAATGGTTTATACGAATGAGATTACCTTTTATCTTTTATTCTAAAGACTTTCTTGTAAAGTCAATCAAAGTTTTATAATATTTGCATAGTTTGAGCAAATTTTGAATAGTTTTCACAGTGTTTTAATCTTAAGAAAAAAATTGCTAAAATTTTGAAAACCAACAAAATTTCAATCAAATTCGCATTTGTAGTAATCAACGTTTTGAGTGATAAAATGTTTTGTAGTCAATACTTTGCAAGATCATATGCTTTAAAAATCTTAAATCTTAATTACTGGGAAGTTGACCGTGTGGACCTCAAGGGTCGCACTTCGTGGCTTGTTCTATTTGGAATTTGCAATTATTTGCATCCTCACATAATTTTTCATTAATTGTTTACAATACAGTTTCCCGCCTGACCTTTATCTTTATAACGTATTTAAATGCATAACTTTTCTTTACAGATATCTGGACATCATATAAAGTAAGTTCTAACTTTATTTTCTCACATACATTGACATAGTTGTGTTGAAGAAATGTAGTATGCTCAAAACATTGTAGATCAAAATCTCAGAATCTATGTGTCAATAAAACTATTTATATAAAATGCTGAAATTCGCAAATAGATGATGAATCATGATTTTTGATGAAGATTCAAATGAAACTAGCTATTTTACTAATTTCCATATCATCCTTCATAAATTTCAATTTTGTTGGATAAATGTGTATTGATATTTAATTTGTGTATGTCATCTTGAAGAAAGACTGGGAGCCATAAAGTATGCGAAATTAATGTTAACTAAATAGCCCAGGAGCCAACCTCATTAGCAATGAATACGATATTGTTTGTCAGGTAATGGTGTAATCTAGGTCAGGTCTCTTGCTTTCCCTCAATAACCTTGAAGATTATTTACCCAACAAATTGTCGTACATTACCACCACTAACTCTCACATCTGAATCTCGAATATTTATTTAATTCAAACGATGTGGCGTGCGGAAACCACGGAAGCAGTCGTGCAATACAATTCAATCCGTCACGGATATTACGCTAAGTATATCATCATTGAGGGGAAGCTTCATTCAAGAAAAACTTTTTCTAAGCGACCTAACACCACAAAAGATAAGGACCCTTATATATGTCCTTGCGTATGCTGCCAGACACATTATCCTCGGTTCCATTATAATGTTTATATCACAATTAAGTCCTCAACAACCGGAAAGTGGATTAATTATCAGGAAAGGCAACTTGGAGTATGAAGTGATAATATTATGTTACCGCGGAGAATGTGGAGCTTTGGCATTGAAATAGGCTCGGAATTTTGGTGGATTTAGCAATTTTCCTTTTGGTTATATTGACGTAATGAAGACTCAGTAGTTCATATTGGTAATTGGATGCAGGAAGCAACTTATTCGGTTGATTAAATCATAATTATTATAGAATGAACAGCTTAAGTATGTACGAGCACAAGCAACAGTGAAAGTTTCTTCTAGACTTTTTTGGTATAAGATCCATAAAAAGTGAGGAATATATCATTCCATAATCCATTTTAGTGAGCAAGTTGAAACTCTTCCCTCATTTCTGATGAAAATAGCGCGAAAGAAAGTAAGCCATGCTGAAAGTGATGCACAAACTGCTGAACAGCATACTGAAAGTATCGTCCTATCGTGCCCTGTTAAAAGATCCACATCAACAGAATCTTAAGATCCAAAGAAGAGGTTGTTTTGTGCTTGCTTCTGGTTTCCGAGTTAAATAGGATTTCAAAGCGGAAGACATAATAGTTAAGCTGTTAAAGTTAAACATGCTCATGAATATTTTAGGCTGTGATTAGTTAATGGTAGATTTAAACTTGTCGGTTGCCTAAACGAGACAGTGTATAGTTTCGTCTCTCGGTTAACAGCATTTGGATAGTGCTGGATGGATCAAGTTTAACATTTTTCTCGTACTAAGTTGAGTAGATTTAGTTTGATGTAGATGTATTTAAGAGAATATTTTGCATCAGCAACAAAGAATTATTTACAACTTTTTCAATAGAATTATGCGAATAAATCCTTTAAAAGGTTCGCATAATTTCAAACTCTATGTTCAGCAAAAGTGCAAAATGGTTTTTAACAAGCGGTGAACGGCAAACTTTGAAGTCCTCACGAAAACCTTATCAGTGATATAAATATTTCAAAATAAGTAACATCAATAATGATAATAAGGAATTTTAAAACGTTTTGAATATCACCACAACAATGTGTTTAGAAATAATGAGATCAAGTAATATTATTCGTATCAATCCATTATTCAAAACTATTTTTGTCGGCGATGTTTTTTCAGCCTATTCAATAGATAAAAAACAAAACTGTTGTGTTCCTTTAGACGGAATTTATTATTTTATATTTGTATATACGTATTTCGAACATCAGTTGCGCCCTTCTTCAGTACTTTAGACCACTCGATATAAAAAAACAGGAGTAAATCAAAATTTGGTGAGGCTGTTTTAACGGTAATTAGATTTGACTGACACCTTCACGAAGGCAACACGAGGGATATTGTTGGACAAAAAATGATTAGGCAATGTACTTATGTCAGTATTTTCGTCGTTAACATTTTGTTAGATATTTGCACCATTTCTACTATTTTGTCAAGAATTATTTTCGTTTTAGGAGCACTTATTTCCAATCTGTTACATAGCCTTCGTTGTTTTCTTTGCAATCTTAAGAGCTGATCAGTTTTAGGAAAACTTCGGTCGGGGGGGTTTGCTGTTTTCACCCCTTGAAGGTCAACCATGTTATGCGCTATAACTCACGAACAAAACATACGACTTTCATTGTTAAGGTGTCAATCGACGCGTATTAACAACTTTATAAATCTATCAAATTTTTAAAAAAATCGTTGGAGCCGTTTTTTAATTTTTTAAAAAAAAGTGCAAAAATTAGGTTTTTTTCAAAAACACAAAATTTTTTACCTGATTTTCAAATCTAAGTGATCAATGTTTATATACTCCAAATAGTTCTTGTGAAAAAACCAGCAAAATTTTTTTTCATGATTACAAAAAAAAATTAAATAAAAAATAAAAAATCATTTAACGTTCAAGGTCATTTACGTCATTCATTATATCTCGAGAACCAAATATAATCTTTCGATCATTAAGGTGTCAATCGACGCGTATTAACATCTTTATGATGTTTTTATATTTTAAAAAAATCGTTAAAGCGGTTTTTCCAATTTATTAAAAAAAATTGGAAAAGATGTGTTTTTTTCATAAAAAAATTCATTTTTAACTTGATTTGCACATCGTAATAATAAATGTTCATAGAATTTATAAAGTTTTATGAATTTTTGTAGAGAAACCAGCAAAAACTTTTCTCATGATTAAAAAAAAATTAAATTAAAAATAAAAACTCATTCAAAGTCACCATGTAAAAACGGTTCATTCGAATCATTATACCTTAAATCTCGTATTCTAAAGACATTGCTGTATAGTCAATCAAAGTTTATTAAAATTTGAGCAGATTTTCCATAGTCTTCACAGCACCATGTTTTAACTTTAATGAAAAAACTGCTTTGAAACCTGCCCCCCCTCCGATTGATCCGCGTGAATAGTCAATCAAACCAACGCACCAAAATCCTTACGTAATCAATTGATGTTCGCGTAGATGCTACGATTAATATTAAGTCATGCCAATAACTTTTATGAGAGGTACATTTTTATTATTCAAAGTAGTAGTACATATTTCCATAATTATAATTGTGTTTAATATTTTTAATATTTATGTAAATATTACTGGGAAGTTATACGTGTGGACCTCATGGGTCGCACCGCACGGCTTGTTTGTTTATGTTTTCATGGTCTGCTTCTCATGGAGAAATTATGGTAGCATCTATCAGTTATTATTTTTAATCAATTTATTTAGTATAAAATAAGATTTAAATATATTTCCGTTAAAAGTGTATCACAATCAACTAACATGCATGTAACATTTTGATATATTTGTTGAGCAAAAATGTGGCGGTATTCTGTAGTTTTCTACTCATCCTGGCTCAACAAATATTAGGTACGATAACCCATATTTACTTTGATAAGTCAGTCATGTAGATCCAAATAATTGATCACTAAAGTTTTGAGTATCCTTATTTATGCTTCAAGCAAATGTAAGTATCACATTATCGCATATTTGATACAACCAAGCACATCTGTCGATTAACATCCCTGAAACTTTATACACCCCGAAAACATTCCTATTCGAATACCACAGGACACATTCTAATATCACTAATTGGAATGCATTTATCCTGCAGACATTGCGTTGTATATAGAATTTGATGCTCCTCAGACATCTGCTTCAATCATTGACCACAAAATTTAAGTACAGCTGCCAAATCCAGGCACTATTTCACGACTTACATCTATACATCCTGGAACTCCGTTCTGTTGTCTGTACTAAATTTGAAACCAGCTTCAATGTTTGTGGCATGACAAAATGTTTCTGGTATCTTCAACTTAACATATTAACGAGTATTTGGATACATGAATTTACGTCGTGTTTCCTTTGTATCAGGTAGAATATTAAATTGAAATTGATTATTTGATACTCTGTTTTGAAAATTGGTAGCGTAACATGTTCTTAGATATAGAGCATTCAAAATTGATGGCATGTGGTCCAACGTGTTGTTTGAGTTGATTGACAAATGCATGTATGAATATGAAATTCAAAATGTTTGGTAATATTGAGTTAGGTGGATAAGCTTTCTGGTATGGGGAATTGTACTTATTTAGAGCTATGTTTTGTTGCTATGAGTAGTGCAAAAGTGGGATAGCTGCAATAGGATGATTATTCTCAATCTGTTCGTTAAAATAATAATGAACAAATGGTGAAAGATTAAATGCAATTACCTCAAAAGAGCTACCCGTATCTTTTTTCAATTTTTTTCTACAGTTGACAAAACATATTTGTGGTTGTTGCGAAGATTACAATATTTGATTTAAAATAGCTAGTTACTTATAACAGTTGGTATATGTAAATGCAGCTTACTTTTATTTTATTGGAATATCAGGGAATTGCCAAATGTATGATGATAGATTTTCAATCTATGAATGTTTGTTTTTATATAAAAACTTGGAGAAATATTTCCCTAAGAAAAACACAATTACTCCAATCACTTTTCATAGTGAAATGCCACTAAGGACATCTCTCAAAAATGAGTATCTCATAAATCAGCTTAGTTTTCATGTTTGCTATGTAAATTTATAAAATAGTGTACATTTTTCTAAAATTACTATCGAGAGATGCAATAATGGAAAATATTGTTGAAGAATTCACTAACAAAAGAAAATAATCGTGGTGTAATATTCAGCTCAGATACCGACTGCACTACTGACGATGATAAAAGTGATTTAAATGAAGATAAAGAAATTCATAATGCAAAGAATGCCTGGAAGACAAAAGCATAGTTTATCTGATTGGATTCAGAGCAAATTCTGCAAGTTATAGCTACATGAAGATAACATACTTTTTAAAAACTTCTGTAAAAATTTCAGTAGAAAACATAAACCGTTTAATAATATTCAATCATGGCTTTGATTTATCAAGAGTATTATCCTCACAGACATATTTGCATTAGGGCAACTTACCCGCACATCAAACATCGTTTCTCATTCATATTTATGTAATTCAATAGATTTTAAGTAATATTCAAGTTCGTTTTTAGTGATCAGCTCAGACGTATAAAAACTATGGTCCTAGTATAAAAATATGTCATTCGTATATAGTTTCTTTGTTTACCTCAAAAATTATTATATAGAAACTGAGACGAGAGATCGGATTTGCTAACTTATTTTATATTAAAAATTCTGGCTAGACGGATTTTTAACTTCAGTATGTATCGATGAAATGCATTCGAAAGAAATTAGGTGTTCTGTACTCAACAATTGTAAAAATTAATTTTCACTGTGTGTGTGTGTGCAAAGCAGCTCCATACTGCCCAAATCCCACTTGTAAGCAACAATTATTAAAGAAGGTGTTCAATCGAGAAGCAATATCGAAAATATTTTTTTTGGTTACGATAAAAATATGAGAAGAATAATCTATGCAGATTTGAAATTCCTCTTTCTTTTCCAAATAATTTAATAATATAAAATTTCTAAAATTACTTTATTCGTACTTTGGCCAAGTGCAACGATTTGTTCAGTCTGCAATAGATTCCATTTTCGTTAGTCACTAGATTAGTTGAAAGTGTTTTCCTAGAAAATACACTAATAAGAAACTGCACAACTTAATCCTTAACGGGAACTAAAATAAATAAGTACCCGAATGCTTCGATAAGGCATTCACGAATAGTATAACAAAATATTTTAAAGGAAGGATTCCGAAACAGACGAACATTTGCGCTGATAAACAGACAATTTAAAAGCAATCTTAACTGAATTATTAAGTATTTTCCAATCGTTAAGTTTAAAATCAATTAACTACCATTTTGTAATATTAATATGTAAAAAAATCCTTAATAGAAATATGCGTATTTTCAACTGTTGTGTGATATGGCAACTTCCTAAATTGATTGAACTTATTTTTTAATCGAAAGTATTTTTTCTGTGTATTTAAAGCATTCTGTTGCAAGCAAGTTGTCAATTAATAAATGAGTAGAGTATCTGTACACTCCCTGCAAAAAAGCTATGTTTGACCATTGAAATCAGAAGAAAACGTCTATTTTGGGTCAAACAGCATGAAAGATGGACTGGAAATTTTAAGAAGAATATTGTCTTCTCAGATAAGTCGAAGAGCAACATATCCAGTTCTGATGGAATGTGGTATGTGTGTCGAAAAACAGGAGAGCTTTATAGCGATGAGTGCACCAAAATATCCATAACGCGTTAGGCTAGCAGAATGAAGTGGGGATGATTTTCGTGTCACCAAATTGAATGATTGGCTTTGCTTGACGTAACTGTAGGCAGTTGGCTACAAACAAGACCGTAGCCAGAAAAATATTTCGGGGGGGGGGGGGGGGGGGAGGATGTGTGAGTTCATTTTTTATTTTCAACGTTGGGAGGTGGAAATCTTCAAAAGATACCGATTAGCTCCTGCACCTCGGCATGCCGGGTTTTTGCCGACTAAAACCACATCCGTTTCCTATAAACCTCTGTCATTATCAGTCTGTGTTAATTACACATAATAAAAATGTACATTCCAATGATATAAAATCATAACGTTTTACTTTTCTCACATGCATATTTGCACTGGGGCAACTAACTCACACATTTGGCGTCCATTCACATATTAAATAACAGTTAGGCTCTTATTCTCTTTAAAGTTTAGAAGCATAGTGTAATTTTGTTTGGATATTGTTATCACTTCAAAAAAAATATAATAAGATTTCAAATTCTACTTTAGCTTACATACTGGAAATGAACGAGTAGTTGAAGTGCGAATTGAACAATTTAAGAAATAAAATGTTTTCGACAATTTGTTTCATGAAATTAAGAGTTGAAAATTGTTGCGTTTCTAAAATTTTCCTCGAAACCAAAAAAAAAAAATTTGAATGCCGCCTAGATCAACTCACCAACATAGCCAGCTCTTAAGAAATGCATAAATAAAAATATGAGTAATAACAATAATAGTAATAACAAACAATAATCATATAACAGAAAAGTAGACATTTTATTCTTTATTGTTGTCTTTCACGTCAAGAAAATACCATAAGAAATAATCGCATTCGCAACCAATCTGGAAGTTTTAAAAATATCTGGACCTTGCAGAAAACGGCTGCATGTACAATAAAGATGGCATGATTGTTCTCAAGCAATTTTAAAACAAGACTTGTGTTTTCTTCTCTGTTAAATCAAAATGGTAATAATAATAATAACAATAAAATAATATTAGGTTTTGACTATGAGGTTTTGTCGAGAAACTGAACGACCCCGCATGTAAATACAATCATAGACACTTTCTTCTTTCCAAAATATATTGGAAAGATTGCAACCAAAAACTGGTACGTACTTGTATTTTGTAACATTTTCAGTAGCAGCTTTTTTAATTTTTTGCATTGGCTGCTACTGAAAAATCTTCCTGAATTATTTTTCAATCTCTTCGTATGTATGCTGATATCTAGATGAGACGTTTTTTATTTCTGTTTAGTTAGTGCTAAGACGGTCCGAGAAAGGTCAGTACTGCAAATTGTCATATAAGAAGCTGGGTTATTTTAATTTCATTTTCAACCAAATTAATATAAAATTAATGCAACTGTAGTCTTATAATATTTTAGTCCAAAATTAAGTTAATTTTGTAAATTAAAAAGTATTACAAAAGAAAATTTAATCTTGGATCCTTTTTTCTGCAAATAAATCTATAACTTCCTCCATATTGATGTCGATTTGACGATGAATTGATATTAATGCCAACCTAGTTAATCTTTCCTCACCAGTCGAGTTTTGGAGATACGTTTTCAGACGTTTCATTGTCGAAAATGTTCTCTCAGGTGTGCAAATCGTAACTGGTAAAGTCGTCAAAATTTTTAAAAGTTTGTGAATATTTGGAAACAGTTCGTTATTGCACTCTCCAAGGGCTTCAATTGCACAAGTCGCACGATCTACTTCAGGCTGCTGTTGGCATTTTGTTTGCAAGAACTCAAATTCAGATTTGATAGCATCGCATTCCAAAAATTTACTATAAATTTCGAAACTGTAATCCTTCTTACCGCATTCTGAGGGTATCAAAATAAGTAGCGGTTTTAGTGTAGAATTATGATCTTCGAATCTTGATTTCAACTGAGCAATAAAATCATCTATTAGTGGAATCGTAATAGTAATTTTAAAATAAGTTTCTGGATCTAGTGAATTTACATTTGGTCTTTGTTGCTGTCGTAGCACGATTCGTAGAACTTTAATTTCTTCGTCTACAGTTTTAAGCAGATTTTGAGCAGTTTGGAATCACTGAATTCAAATTTTTGGGTGGAAAATTGGATGATGACTAAACATTCTCGGGCTCAGTTTTGAGACATATTTTTACCACTTATACCTTAATTACATCGCACCAAATTTTGGAAAATCATTAGATTTCGCGAAATTTCTCCTAAAATCCACGATTTTCCATACAAAAATCGGATCATAGTCGATCACAAATCCATTAGATTTCAAAAAAATCTACTTAAAATCTCTTGTTTGTGTGTAGTGTATTTAGATGTGTCGCTGGCATGTGGGAAATGTCGTCGTCGTCGTTTATATACAGGAGCACCTGGTTCAATTCCCGGAAACTCTATTTGTTTGAATTGCCAAATAAAATGTAGACAAGGCGATGTTAACATTTGACAAAATTTCGAAATCTCAGTACCCCAAATCTTGTGATGTGATTGAACAATATGACTACTTTTAATCATGGGAAAATTTCGGGGGGGGATCAAACCCTGGCTATCCCCCCCTGGCTACGGCCTTGGCTACAAAGCCATCCTCATTTTTTTAAAGACCGTTCCTTGAAGAGACCTGGCAACAGTCACAATATGAAACCTATTGAGGTACAGTCTGTTACATAAGAGCGTGGTCACTGTTAAATTATAACACCAATATATTTTTTTTAAAAATTCGCACATGTATTATTAAATTGGTCGCCAGTACTCAATGCAAATATCTTAGTAACACGTCTGGACAACCTCCACTAATAGATGTACAGCAGTTTTTATTCCAACGGACTGTTAAACACCCGTCCATGCATTATGGCCTGACACCGAGGTTTTCAGCATATTATTTTGGGAAAGACCTCCAAATATTCCGAATTTGTCAAGAAATTTCATCAAAATTACATGGCTTGCGTTTGCGATGTTGCATTTTTATTAGGGATCTACACATTTTCTTTTGGATTTGCATCCTGGGACTGAGATGGCCAATCTAAAGTGACAACCTCATTTTGCCTTTTCCATTCGCTGCACGCTCGACTTCAATATTTTGGGTCGTTGTCCTCTTGAAAGATCCAGCTCTCATTTCTTCTGATGAACCATTGCTTGGCAGATGGTAGCAAAGCCTTTTGATAGATTTTGTTCATTTTTGGCATTCAAATTGTCTGTAAATAAGAACAAAATCCCGAAACCCTTTTTTGAGAAGCACCCCCAAACATGGACCTTGACAGGGTGTTTAACAGTCCGTTGGAATAAAAACTGCTGTGCATCTATTAGTGGAGGTTGTCCAGACGTGTTTGATGCTTGATAGTGCCCAAAAGTAAGATTCATCAGAAAAGATCACGTTGCTCCAAACGTGGTCCAAGTTTTCCTTCGTCCATGCCTCACGTTTTTCAAAGTGTTTTTCACTTAACATTGGCTTTTCCAAAGTATTTCGATATTTAAGTTTATTTGCAAGCAAGTGCCTACACATCGTTCCATATGATATGTTGAAATCTTTTGCTTTCAATTTAACAGCGCCTTCACGTAGAATTAAAGTTGGATTTTTCGAAAACACTGCGAAAATCTTTTTTTTTCGTCTTTTTTGTCACTTTGCTTGCATACCCGCGATTATGAAAACCATCGACATTACCGACCTTTTTATAGCGATTCACTTCATTGTTTATTAACTGCTTCGACTTCTCCATGTATTTTGCAGCAGCTGCATGCGTTATTTTGATCCTTTTTCATGCGAGCTAAAAAAATGTCTCGGAGCACAAGGCGTAAGCAGTACTCATTTCGAAAAACCATTCGAAGAACGACTGAATTCGACTAACAGTTGATTCCTTCCACAAAGCATGGAGGACTGGGATGGCCTCTATGTCATAGAAAAAGAAATAGATCGCTTCGATTTTTTTTCTTCATGTAACAATGACCACGCTCTTACGTAACAGACTGTAGCAGGGAGAAACCTAAAAATTTACAAGAATTAGATAGAATAATAGAAAGTGTATGGTAGGAAGGAATTTCGCTGTAAGTTCTGAATAATTTGGTTGCATCCATGCCACGCTAAATTATGGCGGTCATAAAAGCCTAAAAGTTTTTTGAGGAAGTTTTCATCAAGGTTTAAAATATAACTGCATTTGACTCAAATGAAAAAGCTGCATGGACTTATTTGTCTCATTTTATTCCATATAGTAATTTCTGTTGATAAGATGCATGGTTCTTTTCTGATTATGTCGGACTATTGAAAACAAGAATTGTGCTCATAACTCAACCAAGTATATCATTTATATTCATAAGCTCTTTCATCAGAAAGAAACCAATATATTAATGGACTCATACGATTAGTTATGTGTAGCTAAATTTTATCAATTGTTTATCAACTATCATTTCATTTTCATTATTCAGAGCTTGAAGCCGACTTTCATCACTCGTTTGCCACGGGCTTATCAGAAAATGTTTCATTCTGTTTTTCGTTCGAATCACAGAAAAACATTGTTCATTTCTAAATTCTAGAAAATTCCTGAATACATTTATATCATGAATACATGTTACTGGAAAAATGTCTAGCAAGAATATAGAAAAACCACTCTTTGTTCGTTAATCTCCTGTGAATTTGATGTTTACATAGAATGCAAAAATAAGCTGTAGCTGTTGAATTGTGGTCAAGTATGTTACACTATAAGTCAACCACTGCTGCTAATAGTAAAAGCTTCACATTGAGTACTTAACTATTTCCATATTTACGAAAAGATTATAAAGGGAAATTGATCGGAGACGACTTGTTTTTTGTACTTTGTAAAGAAGTGAAATATTCTTTTAATTTTTATCATGAGGAAGATTGCAGTTTGAATAAATTACAAACACCATCATTAATAAATAAATGGCTTAGGGTTTATTTTGCTGCTCATGCTTATTTCGAGTTAATAATTTCACACCGTGAAATCATCTTTGCACAATAATTGAAGAACGAAAATTTTCCAAAGCACAAACTAAACAAGCCGCAAGGTGCGACCCTTGAGGTCCACACGGTCAACTTCCCAGTAATATCTACATAAACATCAATAACATTACAACAATGAGAAGTAATAGTAACAGGAATGAGTTAATATGAATCATATCGTCTACGGAAGCGTCCATTGATTACGTAAGGTTTTTGGTCGATGAGGACAGATCAAATATTCACGCGGATCAGTCGTTGGGGGCCTTTTTGGTCTTGAAAAATTTTGTACATGCAGTCAAAAATAGGTTCAATTGCATGTAAAAAGTAAAATGTATTACAGATGATGATGGTTATTGAAATCTTACGATTACTAAAGAATGAATCTACTAAAAACTTCAATTTTTTATTCGATGAAAGCTTTTCAAAGCATATGACCTTGCAAAGTATTGACTACAAAACATTTTACTATTCAAAACGTTGATACCGCAAATGCAAATTTGATTGAAATGATGTTGGTTTTCAAAATTGAAGCAGTTTTTTTTATTAAAAGACTATAAAAACTATTAAAAATCTGCTCAAATTATGCAAATATTTTAAAACTTTGCTTGAATTTACAACATTTTTTTAGAATAAAAGATATAAAGTAATGTCATTCGTATGAACCCTCTTTACATGGTAACTTTGAATGATTTTATATTTTTAATTTAGTTTTTTTCATAATCATGGAAGAAAATTTTGCTGGTTTCTTTTCAAAAACTGATAAGAACGTATAAATTTTATAAACTGGTATCACTGTGCTGTGCGAATCAAGTTAAAAAAATATTTTTTTATGAAAAAACCATAATTTTTCGCATTTTCTTCTATTAAATTCAAAAAAACGGCTGAAACGAATTTTTATCATGTTAAAAACTTCACAAAAATATTAATACACGTCAACTGACACCATAACGATGCAAATATTATATCTGGTTCGTGAGATATAGTGAATGATAAAAATGACCTTGAAAATCAAGATGACTTATAATGATTTTTTATTTCTTATTTTTTTTTACATATTCACGAGAAAAAGTTTTAATTGCTTGACGTATATAAATTTTGCAAACATTGATTATTATATTTCGCAAATCAGGTTAAAAATTTATTTTTTATGAAAAAACCTAATTTTTTGAAATTTTTCTTCTTGAATTAAAAAACAGCTCCAACGATTTTTTTCAAAATTTGAAAGATTCACACAAATATCAATACGCGTCCATTGACACCCAAATTATGCAAATCGTATGTTTGGTTCGCGAGATATAATGCAATACACAAATGACCTCGAAGATCACACATTTTTTATTTGTATTTTTTTTGAAATCACGAGGCAAAAATTTTGATATTGTTTTTACAAACATTGTTTGGAGTATGTAAATTATATAAACATTGGTTACTTTGACTTGAAAATAAGGTTAAAAATTTATTGTTTTTGAAAAAAAAAACAATTTTTTGCACTTTTCTTAAAAAAATTAAAAAACGGCTTCAATAAATTTATTAAAAACTTTATAGAATCACATAAATGTCAATACGCGTCGAATAACACCTTGTTTAACGAATTCATATGTTTGTTTCGCGAGATATAACGCATGACAGAAATGACCGAAGCTTCCTTAAAACTAATCAGCTCTTAAGATTGCAAAGACGCTTCGATTGACACCTTAACAAAGTCGATCGGACTTTGTTTACGTGAGTTATGTCTCGTAGAAAAAAGTGTCGTACGTAAGTACGTACGTACGTACGTACACACACACACACACATACATACATACATACATTTCCATTTCTAAAAACACTTTATATATACTCTTTAGATCTCAAAACGTAAAGAAATGTTGAAAATTTCAATTTCGATTTTCGAGGCGATTACAAGAACTTCCCATATCCTGGGAAGTTAAAAAACAATCTAAAGAACAATCTTTAGGGTTGAAGTCTTGATAAAAGTATTTAACAGTTCTTTATTCAGAAGGTTCGTTCGAAGTGAACAAATTTACATTGAATTGTAGTATTAGCTTATTTTATTGTTACTTACATAGCTTATCCACCAAATGTGGAAGTTTACCACCTAAACTCGAGTATTTTCTTTCCATTTGAACAGAATTCACTCATCTTTTCGAGTTGATTTTTTTCACGGCACTTACTATTTCAACTGGTTATAACATTTATTTTATTTGACACGTACCATAAATTCTGTCACACAATTTCAAATTCGCGCTTTCTCAGAAATCACATTGGAACTGTACCGTTACTTTCAGTTTGGTAACAGTTTTTGACTAGTAATCATGAAATGGGGCGTGAAAGAAAATCGTTACGCTATAATAGCACTCCATAAGTGTGGCAAAAATGCTTCTGAAATTTTGAATTTGTTGAAACCGCTCAAAATAACAAAAAGATTTATTTATCGTGCAATAGAACGATTTAATGAGACCTCAGGCATAGATGATAGAGCAAGGACCGGTCGGCCACGTACCGTTAGAACAGCCAGTGCCATCAAAGCTGTCCGAGAGCGCATCCGTAGGAATCCACTGCGCAAACAAAACAAAAAATGTCGAGGGAATTGGAAATCTCCACAAGACCGATGAGTAGACTCATTCAAGATGATCTTCATATGAAGGCTTATCGTCGGTCAACAGCCCACATGTTAACTCCATGGTTAAAGGAAATAAGATTGGAAAGATGCAAGCGTCTCTTGCTTTGGCACGCAACTGATGGGCATGAGAACATCCTCTTTACCTGTGGAGGAATTTTTTAATAAACAAAATGATAAGGTTTATTCAACATCATCAGAAAAAGCTAAAAAAAACGGTTCCCAGAGTGCAACGAGGCCATCATCCAGCTTCTGTAATGGTTTGGAGGGGTGTATCCCATAGAGGTGTCACAACACTCCATTTTTGCGAAAAGGAAGTCAAAACTGGTGCGGCGGTGTATCAAACCAATGCGCTAGAAGGTGTTGTGAAACCTTTATCGTTCACTCTCTTCGGTGGACAACATTGGGTCTTCCAGCAAGACCATGCTCCTGCTCACAAAGCAAAAAGCACACAGGAGTGGCTACGCAACAACATTCCTGCTTTTATTGCACAAGAAGATTGGCCATCCGGGAGCCCAGATTTAAATCCGCTGGATTATGCTTTGTGAACAGAGTTAGAGAACAAGTCCTGTAGAACTCCCCACCGTAATTTGGACAATCTGAAAAAAATTTTGATGAAAGCTGCAAAAGAAATGTCGTTGGATACCGTGCGTGCCGCTATAGATCAGTGGCCAAAACGTTTAAAAGCTTGCATAAAAGCAAAAGAAGGTCATTTCGAAAAAAAGTTAATATTATTTAATAAACAATACCATATTAAAGTAAATTTCTTTGAAATACACATATTATCTTTTATTTCTTAGATTTCATGCTACTTTAAAATTGTGACAGAATTTATGGCACAAGTAAGTAGAAAAATTTTCTGGATTTGTTTTGAAATTCTGTTTGTTACTTGTGGGTACCCTGTCCCTCCGATTTGTTTTCGTCAGTGTTTCACTTTATCCCATACAGTGAACGTGTCTACGATTTAAAAATCATACTATTGATCGCGAAACTTTTGAATCTTTAATCACGTATCAACATCAAATTTTAGAACATCATCTCCAAACAATCGATTTCATGGATTCTTCCAATTTTGAAGAGTGTTTTCTGTGCAGCATTTGTGAATATAAACTACTACACACTTTTTCATCACGAACGTAACACTCAAATATCGATTGAAATGTACACGGAATAGAGAGAATAGTATTCCACTGAATACCAATAACAAAAGGTAGTTTTGATATTATATAATTGAAGATTTTCCGAAATATTTTCGTGGCAGATTGGCTAGCACGTGCAAATATGATTTTGCAGTTTTGATTATTAATATTGATTTTCTTTGGTTCAATGAAACCAAACAAGTTATTTGTATTGAAAAATAGCGCTGAAATATTTTTTCCAAGACGATGCATTTTTCATTGAGTTTTCTATCTAAAGTAGTTTTTGATATTGAAGCACTGCTTAATTTTCCAAATGAGTAATTGATCAAGTATTTGATCCGTATAAAATGTTTGGATGAATATCAAGTAAGTATGTACATGTGTTAATAGATACATACAAAGTTATCAACAGATGCATCCCTTATGCATATTTGTACTTCAGCAATAAAAAAAAATACACTTCACACACTGTACTTGAGACCATCAAAGGGTTGTAAGGCAAAGTTTATAAAAATAGGATAAATCAAGACGATTTGAATAAATTTGATTTATAATTTTTTTTTGGACATATTTACAACAGTTCTAATGCAAAGTTTATCCTGCAGCATAGCTTATATAAAAAATCCAATCATCATCAATGGATTTAATTCAACCGAAACAGCACCAAAATCGCTATCAACTTGGATAATTAATTTTTTTCTGAATTTTAAACTATTAAAAAGCAACTCGAAGCTCTTCAAATCTTTTGTACCCAAAAACTGTTAAATTGTTTTCCGAAGAGAAGCTTTATTTAACTTTAAGACCGGCAACTTAAACATTTTTCTTCTTCTTATTTTTGATATAGCTGTCCTTCATTCATTGGTAAAGCCAACCAACATTGCCAGCCTTCTTCCAAGGTGATTATCTGTGACAAAGACTCTAACAATGAGATCACATTTGCAGCAGATATATTTCTATCTATTTAAAGTAAAGATTTTTTTCTGAACCATCGTTGGGCCTAACCTGGTTCCATTTTTACTGAATTTCCCATCAATTTTCAAAACATATTCAACTAGACAGATACAATTTCGGTCAAATGAAATATGTCTCCACTTTCTGAAGAAGAAAGAACCACAACGATAAATTTTCTCTTAATAAATTTAGAAGAACCAGACGACAATAGATTAGACTGTTTAAAATATTTGTGGAAACCTTTTCCGAATCCTAATGAATAACATAATTTATCATACCACACATTCGACTGGACATATCATAGTTACAAATGATCAAACAAAATAGGATGTTGTATGCAAATTTCAAATTCATCTCCACCCGCAAAACTGCTCTTTTGGTTTCGTTTAACATTGCTATTCAGAACGAAAAAATATATCATGTATTCTGTTGAGCATACATAAGGTATTTAGAGTTTCTCCAATGCCTCCATCTCGTTGCTATTCATTATTCAAATTTATTCTGATTTTTATTAACGAAGAACAAGAATGATGTTACGCAAAAACATGAATTTCGGCGTAATTTTATAACGTTCGGATGCTTCCGGGAAGCAATGAAATCATTGTACTTAATTTGCAAATTGGATTCTTTTCAACGGTAACATTTTTGTAATGAAATCCTCTTGAAATCTGATGAAGATACTGAAATGTGAAGTGGGTTTTCCTGGTAATGGTGAATTCGTGCGTCGAAATTGGAAAAATCGCTGCTTAAACAAACACGAATGTGCTATATCTTTTCAGAAATTAATTTCCTGCAGAAACTACTAAATGTTTTCTGTAGGATGTGAGTTCCAAGATTTTTCAATACGCAAATGCGCTTTAGACAAGATCAAGTTCAATTTTATTTAATTGAGAAGTGGATGTGGAGCTTTGTTGAGCAATGGAATTTGTGTCTACACCTCCCAATAAAGAAAAAAATACGAATAGTGTACTACAAGTAAAAATCAAACTGAAACATTTTTTAAAAAAAATAAACGCCTTTGAGGCAGCATTGCAATGAATATTCCGGGGATATATATGAGAAATTAAAATTTTGATAAGTTTAAGAAAGCGTTCAGTATGATATTTTCCTCATTGAGTCCTCAAAAGAGAGAATAAAAAAATTTAATTTAAAAATACTAAATATTTTTTTGGCATTTGGACACTCTTCCATTTTTGGTAACAGACTACAGCAGACCATTCACCAATGTTTAAAGGAAACAAATAAAATTTGGAACAACCAGAAGAAAGTTTTATAATTATGTCATATTCGATATTATACATTCAAAAAATTTCGTTGACATCAAAAAATTTGTTGAAGTCGCAGGAGTAAGAATAAAAAACTAATTTTTTTACTTGGGATTCCAGAGCAAAGAAGTAGCTAGCTGAAAAACTGAAAATGGGTTTCATCCAATTTTCTGAAAAGAATTCTTACAAATCATAAATGTCACCAATTGAATCTTGGCACATATCATTTACTCAATTCAAACTAAGGATTTTTTACATTTTTCGCAAAGCTTCAAAAGGTGTCAAGCTCCACTTTGTAATGTGTGTATGTGCAAAAGATTCCCATTTTGAAATGCCTGCAGGCTTCAAGCTAAAGTGTACAATTGTATTTTATTTATGTGATAAAGATATGACTTGAAAACAGTTTATGTCCAATACAATTTGCCCTTTTGCTTTGTACCATTTTCTGTAAAAAATTTGATAAAAAATGTGTTGTGGAGTTTTGAACATACCTTATACCATCCAAGGACGTATTTTAAAGTTCGTTCACAAGCACAGATATCTTGCGTGCAAATGTGGAAAAGATACGAGACCACCCAAGCAGGCCATCTGAAGGAATTCAAGCAAAACTACTTTAAATATTAGCTTATTTCTACTTCGGTTGCAAAAAGGATGTCCCCGACGTCGACGGCAGTTTTGTTGCTATCATATCAGGTCAATGTATGTGGCACATACCTTTAATATTTGATGAGGAATTTTTTCACTAAAAGAATCCTAGAATGAAAATATTTCAATATTTCAGAAATATGGGCATATGCAAAATGAAAAAGTTAAGCATGTTCAAAAGATATGACTTTAAGGATGGGTTAAATTGTGACGGAGACATGTAAAAAAAACAAGTCTATTATTTCAATTATTGCAAGTCATTTTTCCACCAATGTTAAATTTTATTTTTGCTTGTTGAAAAGCCCGCAAAAAGATTGAAGATAAAATCACTTTTATCTTTTCTTCATAAATGAGACGAATGATATATTTTGATTTTCAGCACATTTTAGATCTCAGTGTTCACTTCTGTTTTTCAAAGCTGTAATAGCGAAACACAATATTTATTAATGTAGAAGTTTTTAAATAGTAAATCAAAAAAAATTGAAGAAGTCAAAGAGTTCACTGAATTTGTTAAAAAACACTAATTTAAGTATAAATCTAATGAAGCTACTACAATTTAGAACTTCCTTTTTATAATGAGTTATGAATTTGCGTTACGGCTAAAAGTCAACACACTTCTTTAATTCAAAATTTCATCACATATTTCAAAGTATGCAACTTATTCCTTTTTAAACATAATATTTCTTTAATAATATTATCATTCATTTAATCGTTAATTTGGCTTAATTTGGATAATTTTTGCCAAATAACATTCAGATTTTCAAATATTTTACAATAACTGAAACATTCATGACATCGACATGAGCAAATGTAATTTTCCATCCTTCAAATAAGCAATTAAAAGGAATTATTTCAACACGAATTAAAATCACAATTTGCATTATACATTCACCTTCATTTATCATTCTAAAAATGCTTTCTTACCTCATTTCCTTTCAAAATTCTTGCATTTACCTCCTACCACTTAGGATTAAAAATCCATTATAAGATATTCTGCTGTTTACGCTCTTTTCTTGAAATTTTCATTTGAATTTAACCCTTCGCTAAAAGGATGTACGCAAAATAATTTATGCTGAGCAGCATGCAATAAAGATCTTTTGGTGAATTCGCAAGGAATTGAAATCTTTTGCAGTAAGCAATTTGATGGTATTGTAATAATTGAGGGTAGCTGGATGAACCTTTTGCAAGGTAAGCGTGCATTATTAGAATTTATAATGACGGATAATCCTTCAATTAGTAATACACCATCATCATTTTATGGTAGATGATTGGCTTCAGTGTTTCGGATTAAACAGCAGTATTTTCAATCTTGCATAATTTTTGAACTGGCTTACAAATTGAAAATGGATTTTTCACATTGAAAAAATGACTTTAGAGTAATTGTGGCTTTTGTTTTAAACAATTTCGAAGGATGAAATCACTTTTTACAGATAATAAATTATTTGAAAAGAGGAAGAAAAATTAATAGATAGACCAAAAAAATGAATGGATAAATCTGAGTAGTTTTCATGGTAACTAGGTCTATATTTTGGTTACCCTCATTAAGATACTGATAATCAAGAATAATTGGATTTTTCATGTTTCCTTCAACAAATTCTTTCACAAACAGCTTCTTCTAAATTTAAGGAATTATTTACCTTCACGCAAAGCTATCACTTCAATTGATACAATACATTTATTTTGTAAGGACTTCATGATAGACAACGAAAATTAAAAGAATGGTAACTCAAACTGCTAACCAAATTTTCAACTCTGTATTGCATACGAAGCTAAATAGCATTCCACCTGGATGGTCGTTTTTTAAATCTAAAACGGCACGTTGAAAAATGAAAAGCATATTTATCAAACGTGATGAATCCTTTTTTACAACTGAGCGTTTTTTTTAATTTTTCATCCATGTCATTACACAACAACATTTTTTTGAATGAGTGCGTGAAACAATGCCAGTGACCGAAAGTTTGATATAATGGAAGCAAAGTCTACGACGAAATAAAATATGAAATAAACTTGGTTTTAATCGGAATGGAATGTTTAATTCACTTTTAAGTATATGAATTAATTTTGTTTCTACCGATGCACTGCAATGTTTAAATTGCCAAAAATTAACTCTTAATTAATACATTTTCGAAAATTCTATTATTGTGTCTATGAAATCTTAGGACCCAAAAGTCATTTTTGATTTAAATGTCGTCGTTAGGCGAAAAAAAGATATCTAAAAACTTTGTCAAATCGGCTCAAGCTTCATGAAATAGAGGATTAATAAGAGAATGAACTTAAGTTTGTCTAGTCGTTTTACAAGTCATTGTTATTAATATTCGCTCGTAAGCTTTTAAATTGTTTATCAATGTTTATCAATTATCAATGCAATTTTCCAAGGAACTTTCAATTAATCTCAAAGTATTTATTTTGAAAATTCCTATTCCTACTTCTTAACTTTCTTCCATCGGTCAATTCAACATTTCCTGCAGAAAAAATTGACATAAAAGACGAGAACAATCCTTTAGATTGAATATATACGCCAGAGGGAATTTGGCAAGATTTGACTTGAGAATCAAATTCACAATTCTCGATTGAGTTGGATCCCACTCCCAAATGAAAAATAATCTCTATTCCAAAAAAATGCACTTTCCAAATGAAAAGACTTTCAGAACGGAATTTAACTTTTTTAACTGGACAGGGAATCTTTACAGAAACGATTGAAACCTTAAACCACTGCAAGAACTCTTTCACAAATCGCAAAGGTAGAAAGTACACAAGTTGAAATTTTTGTGGGACAGTTTTTTACTTAGAATAAACTCAGTTTATAAATATTTTCCGCTGGTAGAAGTCGAATACAGTTAATCTGATTATTTTCTGGATTGGGAAAAATGATTTTTTCATATTGTGAAAAGTTCAACTACTTTGGCAGAAGGTTTCTTTCTTTTAGAAAAGGTCTCTTTTCTTTGGGACATTGTTTAGTTATTTTGGAATTGGGAGAAAAATATTTTTACAAGTTCAGTTCAATAAAGGAATGTTATAGCGAAACAACTTGAAAATTGATTACGACTTCAAACGACGGTCATCTAAAGGGTAAATAATCGTGTAAGTTTCAACAGTGATGGCTAGCTTATTATAGTTTGATATATTTTTCACCAATTTTCCATTCTTTCTTGAAAATCTCTTGATTTTAATTTGAACGCTTACAGATTTTACCAAGTGAAAAATTGCCTGTGGGATGAAATGGCCATACGATGTTGCTTACAGAGATTTGTTATAGCTCACCTTATTTCCTTTATCATTCAAGAATCGTGGTTTTCTGATGGTAAGTGCATATGCATAGTAAGCAAAATGAGTTTTTCACACATTTAAAGATACTTTATATTTTTAAACATGCTTCAATTGCTGTCCATCATTAATGTAAAACATAAATCAACCAATGCATGAATACCATTTTAAGAATAAAGGATAAATATTGTAACTAAGTAAATTTTTAACTTCCCAGTATATGGGAAGTTCTTGTAATCGCCTCGAAAATCGAAATTGAAATTTTCAACATATCTTTACGTTTTGAGGTCTTACGAGTATATTTTAAGTGTTTTTAGAAAGAAGTATGTATGTGTGTGTGTGTATGTACGTACGTACGTACGTGCGTGCGTTCGCGGACAGTTTTTCTACGAGCATAACTCACGTAACCAAAGTCGTATCGACTTCGTTACGGTGCCAATCAAAGCGTCTTTGCAATCTTAAGAGCTGATTAGTTTTTGGAATACTTCGGTCGGGGGCGTTTGCTGTTTTCACCCATTGAAGGTCAACCCTGTCATGCGCTATATCTCGCGAACCAAACGTACGATTTGCTTCATCAAGATGTCAATTGACGCGTACTAACACTAGCGTGATTCTATCAAATTTTTAAAAACATCGCATGAGCGGTTTTTTAATTTTTTGAAAAAAGGGCAAAAACATAGAGTTTTTTTCAAAAACATTAAATTTTTAACCTGATGTTCAACGCGTAGTAATGAATGTTTATATAATTTATATACTCCGAACAGTTTTTGTAAAAAAAACACCAATTTTTTTTCATGATTACAAAAAGAATTAAATTAAAAATAAAAAATCATTAAAAGTCATCATGACCTTCATGGTCATCATGTCATTCATTATATCTCGAGAACCAAATATGATCTTTGCATCGTTAAGAAGTCAATCGACGCGTATTAACATTTTAATGATGTTTTAAAATTAAAAAAAAAATGTTTCAAGCCATTTTTTTAATTTAATAATTTTTTTTGGAAAATTAGTGTTTTTTTCATAAAAAAATTAATGATATATAATAAAATTCAGTGATTATGCCGAAGTGCTAGCAGTTTTCACCGCAAATATTCAAAATGGCCATCACGCGACAAAATCTCTTCAGTTGTCGTAATAACAAAAACTGCTTTCATTTTTGCTAGCGCTGTTTTGTCCTTCAAGCATCGATATGAAAATAACAAATAACGTGGAAAAGGCTTTGTAACCTGTCCCCCCTCCGATTGATCCACGTGAATATTAAATCAAACCAATCCACAAAAATCTTCACGTAATCAATTGACACTCACGTAGATGTTACGATTAATATTAAGTCATTCCAATAACTTTTATGAGAGGTACATTTTTTTTTATTAAAAGTAGTATTATTTCCATAATTATTATTGTGTTTAATATTTTTAATATTTATGTAAATATTACTGGGAATTTGTCCGTGTGGACCTCAAGGGTCGCACCTCGCGGCTTGTTGATATTGCGTTTAGAAAATATTAAATAAATAAAAATTTACAGGGAAATTCATTTCGCTAGTCATCGATGGTTTCATTAAGGGGTCACATAGGTCTTGAAGGAAAAAAACAACCTTTTCAAAAAATTGGATTTAAAAACCAAAAATCTGTTTTATTTAAAATCCACACACATAAGAGTTTAGCATTTCAAGAAGTTGTAAAAAACTTCAGCTAAAAATATTGAAAATTGTCAATTTTCCTGCAGTTTTCCTTGTCTAACCTTATTTTGCGGTAGGCCGAATATTTCATCTCAAATCAAAAATTCAAAACAAATCTTATGTTTTATGCCCTTGGCTCGTGCTTGAAAGAAGGAATTGAAAAAGAATGAAATTTAAAGTTTTGACATGAATTTGAATGAATTGTCGTCTCATATTTTTTTAGCATTTTCCCGATTCTCATCGTTTTTAAATTATTATTTTCGTATAAAACAAAAACAAGTCAACCGAATGAAAATCCCTTCGTTTAAGCACGAGTCAATACTATAAAGAGAAACTGTGCAAAGTTTCAGCAAAATCGGTCGATTCGTTCTCCAGAAATCGTGTCTATCGCACGGAAAAACAAAGTTTCGAGAAAAACGCCTTTGAAGTTTTTTTTTTACCGGGATTTAATGAATTAAAGTTACTTTTTAGCGACTTACATCGAGTCGTCGATTCCAGGTCCATACAGTAATTCTTTTGCCTCATTCGTGATGTTCAGAGCATCCTTTTGATGTTGTGATGTTTGATGAAAAAGAAAGGAGCTGATTTTACGCGGTAGGACCGCACTGCATGCGTATAATACGCTAGGTAAGGCAGAGCACACATACTGACCGCGCGATATTCAAATCTCTATAGCTCCGGTAATAATGCTCGAATGTACTTCAAATTTGGTGTGAATACTCTTGAAGGACTATACTTTTATATGAAATAAAAAAAAGATCGATTTTTTGAAAATACAAGACCTATGTAACCCCTTAAAGTAATATAGGTTTTGCATTAACCCAATTAAGTAACGAAATCATTTGCCCTTCCTGTACTTGTGAGTGAATGTAATATGTCTTTGTTTCAACGAAAGCTGCAACATCATTTACCACCCCTTAGAAAATTGTCAAGGTCATTCACACCACAATTCATTAGGAGACAGTCCTTAATTGGATTTCATCAGACTTTGTATGCCAAAATCAAAGAAAACATCTTGAAGACAGTATTTATTAGATGCAAATACATTTGTCAACGTTGGAATATTTTCCGGCAATCTGAAGCTCTTCTTCAGTTTCTATGTTTTATAAATTAAATATTTGATGGCTTATAAAATCATTCTTCAACTGCCCGGTATTGACATAAATAATATCAATTTTAAATTTTTTTAAATTAGCCAATATATTTTACGATGAGTGATGTTAATGGTGTATGTAGATCATTGTTTAAAACTTGGATTAGATTCCTTCATTTCTGTTCAGCACATTTGTTGAATCCTGCTCTCAAAAAAGCTTACTTCCTGTATAATCACATGCTGTGCATCAAAAACAACCATTTAAGGGGTATGGCCACTGTAGCAGGTGCAAAATCATGTGTTTCTTAAATAATTTTTTTTATATGGAAATTTTATTTATTTATAAAAATCATCATAAGTACATAAAACTACAATAACGGAGAATCGGGAAAAATGTATAAACGCATTTTTCAAACAAAATGGCCGACTTTTCGTAGCTCCAATCCGAGGTGTTTTTTTAGCGCTCCGCGGCCGGACAGCTACCAGCCTCAATTCTGAACCTAGATTAAAACAAAAAAGTTAAAAAAATCCGTTAAACTACATTACACTACCTAGAGAAGCACCTGGAGAAATTCAGATATATTGATTTTCCGGAAAATGGGAAGCATTTGAAGTGAAAACTCTTTTTTTTTCGAAAAAAAATCGTTAAAAAATAGTCATAAAATGGAAAGTTTTTGATCTATAAAAAATCTCAATTACTTCTTCGCGAAATGCAATTATAAATATGTGATTAAAATTTTAAGTCGATCGGATGAAAATTGTTCAAGTTATTTGTCCGGGCGATTTGATAAACACGTCGGAATGGAGCTACGAAAAGTCAGCCATTTTGTTTGAAAAATGCATTTATAAAATTTTTTCCGATCCTCCAAAATTGTAGTTCTATGTACTTATAATTATTTTTTTTAAATAAATGAAATTTCCATAGAAAAAAACTATTTAAAAAACACATGAATTTGCACCTGCAACAGTGGCCATACCCCTTTAAGGAAACATTTTCAATATATTTGTGATAATTATCAATTCAAATTCCTCTTCCTAGAGTACCTAAATACCTTTTGATGTCAACCTGAATTCCGGCAATTGAATTTCCTAGATTTGGATTCACTTTAACGTGGCATATCAAACTATTCCACGAAACCGGCAGTGTGACATGCTGGATACGATAATGTGACCACATTCGAATTTTCATTCCGAAATAAACTTTTGCTGGCAAACAATTTGCGGTGTCAATACATATGCTACATGCATTAGTCATTAGACAGATGAGGATTACCAGCCATTGAAAATGACACCTCCATTCAAACCCTTGTTCAGGCTACATTCTATTGGACGGAAGCCTAAATCGCTTCGTACTAAGTTTGTAGATCGATGAAAACGAGATACAACAAATTGGCTTTATTCGCAGACAAATGATATTATAAATTACCTGAAGTTCTCCACTGCACAAATGGATGTGGGTAACCAAGTATTTCCAATTTAATTATAGTTGATGGACACATTTGATTGTGTGGCATTTGTGGATTTTGTTTAAAAAATATAGGAATTTTATAGAGTTATACTAGCTATACAGTATTGTAAGAATATTCGCTTCTAAACATTTATGCAGATTTGATTCACACGTTTATAAAAACAAATCTTTAACCTGAAGATAAAACATGTGGTTTTTGTTCAGTGAATTTCCACTTATCAGAAAAGATTGCCTATATCCTCAGGCTTGTTTAATATTTATACTTTGCTGAGAAGACTTTTTTGTAACATATTGTTAGGTTCTTTGAGCTATCTGTTAAAGAACACTAAACTGAAATTTTTATTAACATGAAAGTTAAAATGGAGTAAGCATTCAGTTCGAATCAATAATTCAAAACACTTATAAAATAATGTGAATGCCGAAAAATGGCAATCGTGTACCGAATTTGAAGAAGCCTACAATTGTGGGAGACATACATACAAGTAAAAAATATGTTCAAAAAAACTTATCAAAAATACAAAGTAGATAAAACAGAGTTTATACAATCCAAACACGTTATGCTACAGTTCCTATTAAATAGTTATGTCCAAAGGGAAGAGAATTATCCAAGAAAAGATGCCTATTTTCCATATTTCTTTCTTTTCTTCACAAATCTGAATTTTAAAAATGGCTCCCTCATGCAATGTGTCAATACTTATTTCACAAACTAAAGAGCCGAAAATAACAAACATGGAATATGGTGTTGTGAAGAGAACTGACAAAGTTATGAACTGGCTGTTAATTTCACGTTGTAAAAACTTTAGGCTGTAACAAAAAGTGAAATCGAAACAAACCATATTATTATAATTCATCGTGTTCATTTTCTGTGTTGTATTTAATTGGGTGTCTTACCCGTCTGATAGAAAAGACCAAGCAGAGCGCATGGAAAGAAACAATAATAAACCAGGCAAGTAATTCTAGCAAAAAACATTTTAAAGATTGAACTCAGACCTGTATAGGTACCCGAGCAGGCTGCCATCAAACGGCAGTGGAAACAACGCCAAGCGTCGGCCAAGCATTGGCGTACAACGAACGGCCAACGGTCAGCTGCCAGTGCTGGCCCAGTATTGGCTGAGTGCTGGCTGACTAGTGGCCCAGTAGTACATTCTAGTGCTGGGGGTTGGCACTGCGGCAGCACTGGCGATCGGCACTGGCCCAATGCTTGAAGCCATTACTGAAATTTAACAATTTATGATACAAGCAGGATATTAAATGATTTGGAGGAAGTTCACTAATGAGCTTCAGTGCAAGTTCGTTATATTAATAAGTATTGCTTAGTTATAATGCGCGAATGTATAGTATTGCATTAATATTGAAGTGCAAAGTTCAAAGAAAACATGTCAGAAATCATTGCATTATTTGCAATTCTTGCTGAACTCATAGTTAATATTGATTGAACGCATAAACGATCATTCTGCGGGTGTAGGCTGTACAGTATTCCTTTTCGTAGTCGTTGATGTTTCCAAGAAATGTGTTGCAGGCGAAAGTTAAATGGCATAAAGGTCACACTATTCTTTGTTCTTAGAACGAACACACTAATATACAATTTTTCATTATTCATTTGTACACCCGAATTGCTTTTTATAAGAACTAGAATAGTCCCTTGAAAACAAACGAGTATGTCAAGGGTATTTTAATATTTTTTTAGACGTAGTAATAAATTTTGGATGTCGTAGCAAGTTTTTCTTCCAGTTTTTAACAAAGCCAGAAAACGTTCAAGATGATTTTGAATCCTTTTTGAAGCGTAAATACATCGTCATCTTGCATGAAAAGATTTGTTCGATTAAATCAAATTTTGCCAATTGAAGAATATTTGTTTTTGATAGAAGTATTTGCTAAATACTAATTGACCATTTTTCGACCAAATTAATTTTCCTGATAATATTTGAAGATTTTTTGAACTACTAGATCTGTGAACAATCATAACTGATAGACTAATAGACGCCCCATTGCAACGGTGCGGCGGCAGTTCTATTGGTTTTGTCCTTGGCGCCATCATTAAACATAATTAAAATAAATTTAGATGAATGATCCAGAATTTTATAAAACTGCATTTTGGTCATGTTTGCTGGACATAACATCTTCGTGCGAGTCGTGCTTTTCGAGAAATTGATAAAAATGTCTGTTTTTCCAAATTGCATTCATATCCGCCACTATATGGATGACTGGCACATTCCGTGTCTCGAATGAGCAACATAAACGACTATTTGCAATGCAAATACCACGATACAACGCTCAGCGAACACTCAACGAGTAGTGCCTTTTTCCAGCGCTCCCTCAATGCTGGCAAGTTGCCACGTTACAACGCTCAACGAGTAGTGCTAATTCGTAGCGCTCCTCCAATGCTGGCAAGTTGCCACGTTACAATATTCAGCCGATGCTCACCCGACGATCAGTCTACACTGCCGTTATGTGTACGACGGAGAGTCACCGATGGCGGCTCGCTCACTCTCTCATCGATGCTCGGCTGACGGCTTGCTGTCCAATGTGTTCGAATGTGTGGATGAAAATTTTTAACTATCTTTATGGCTTCGATGCTACAGCGCTTGCTTCGTGCGATGAACGTCGCGGGTTTAATCCTCAGTGGCAAAGGCGATACATCACTCACATATTAATCGAATGCCAGCGTCTTCTTCACATGCCGGGCGACGAATATCATGTGGGAATTGTATTTTCATACAAATTTCCGTGGCTCTTGTCGCCGCCAATTTGGTTTTGCCATTTGAGTGCTGGCGGAGTAACAAATTCATTGTATGCCAGTACTGCGCCAGTAATTGTGAATCTTAGCCCAGTACTGGAATACAACGTCCGCCCGTAGTTATCATCCAGCACTTATATGTTACTGGGCCAGCACTGGCGAACAAGACTCGACCAGTGCTATGTGGCACTCAGCCAGCAATGGCTTAGCACTGGGCCAGTTGTGCAACCGTGTTCGGGATGTTGCCTAGATATCAATATACAATAGAATTTCTAGTAAAACTATCAAGTTTTTAAAACTTTCAAGTATATGGAAAAAATTCAAGCCTAGGAAAAATTTGTCCAAATCTTAAAACCAGCACAGTCTATCATCGTTATTAATGAAGTGTGAAAAGTTTTCATCGATTTAATATAGCCTAAATTATGTATTCTTGGACAAAAGTGTAAAAAACATCTTGAACGGTAAGACTTATTGCAAAACATGCACTACGAATTTGTTATGCATTACGTGTGACGACATGAGATTATGGCAGCGATTCATTCGTTGAAACTAAAGTCTATATAAAGGGAAGTATTCAAACTAAAACTAAGCTGTGGGGAAAGAAAAACCAAGATTTTTTTTAGTTTTAAGCATCTAAAACTTGGGCTAAGTGCATTCGCAGATAAATTCTCATTAATCCGAACTTTCGTTGATCCGGTCAAGTTGTGATTCCCCGTTATTCAAATTATTGAGACCTTACTATAAAAATTAAGTGAAAAATGGAAAATACAATAATGAACTCCGAAATTAAAACCTTTGACTGAAGCTGTTATGATTCATATCTTCTATTTCGTGGAAATATTCAAAAGAAACTGAAATTAAAAATTTCAGAAAAAGACAAGTTAATTAGGTAACTTCAAAATAATGTTTTTGCAAAAGGAAGAATCGCTTAAAAAGTAACGTTCAATAATTCAATCATTTATTATAATAAAAAAAAACAAAGTTATTTGAACAAGATACCTTCATTATAATTTTTTCACAAGTTTTACTCATCAAAATATTTGAAAATGAAGTTATAAAACTACCCATAAAAATAATTTCAACATTTTCAAGATAGAATCTTATCAAATGTAATATATTTTGGGTTTTTTAAAAACAGGATCAACAGAAAATGTGCATTTTTAAGTCAAAAGCATTGCATTCCAAAATATTTTTTTAAAGGAAGTTGTGGATTCTTATGGATCAGTCCTCCAAAAATTTTGAACAAGCAACTAATATGAAACATCTGTTAAATCAAACTAACTAGACGATGTATGAATAATGGAAACTAATCAAAACAAAAACAATGCAAACGTACAATTCAAATTCGAAAAGATTCACTGGGCAAACTGGCAGAACAGTATAACTAATGATTATATTTTCTTAAAAAGTTACTGAAGACGATTTACAAAAAAATTATTCAACAATTAAAAATCGATACTTCTCGTAAACTTATTTAAAACTGAATGATTTATTAATTTCCCAGTATATGGGAAGTTCTTGTAATCGCCTCGAAAATCGAAATTGAAATTTTCAACATTTCTTTACGTTTTGAGGTCTATAGAGTATATATAAAGTGTTTTTAGAAAGGGAGATGTATGTATGTGTGTGTGTGTCCTCGAACGTACATACGTACGTACGTACGTACGTATGTACGTTCGAGGACACTTTTTTCTACGAGCATAACTCACGTAAACGAAGTCCTATCGACTTCGTTGAGGTGTTAATCGAAGCATCTTTGCAATCTTAAGAGCTGATTAGTTTTTGGAAAACTTCGGTCGGGGGAGTTTGCTGTTTTGCCCGTTTGAAGGTCATTTATGTCATGCATTATATCTCGCGAACCAAACGTACGATTTTTTTGAACAAGGTGTCAATCGACGCGTATCAACATTGACGTGATTCGATTAAATTTTTGAAAAAATTCTTCGAGCCGTTTAATTTTTTAAAAAAAGGTGCAAAAAATTAGGTTTTTTTTCAAAAACACAAAATTTTTAACCTGATTTTCAAACCTAAGTAGGCAATGTTTATATAATTTACATACTCCTAATAGTTCTCGTAAGATTAACAAAATTTTTTTTCATGACTACAAAAAAAAATTAAATAAAAAATAAAAAATCATTAAACGTTCAAGGTCATTTACGTCATTCATTATATCTCGAGAACTAAATATAATATTTCCATCATTAAGGTGTCAATCGACGCGTATTATCATTTTTATGATGTTTTCGTATGTTAAAAAAATCGTTAAAGCGATTTTTTAATTTATTAAAAAATTGGAAAAGTAGTGTTTTTTTCATAAAAAAATTCATTTTTAACCTGATTTGCACATCGTAATAATAAATGTTTGTAGAATTTATAAAATTGTATCAATTTTTGTAGAGAAACCAGCAAAAACTTTTCTCATGATTACAAAAAAACAATTAAAAATAAAAAATCATTCAAAGTCACCATGTAAAAAGGGTTCATTCGAATCATAATACCTTAAATCTCTTATTCTTAAGACATTGTTGTAAATTCAATCAAGGTTTATTAATATTTGCAAAATTTGAGAAGATTTTCAATATTCGTCACAGCACCATGTATTAACTTTAATGAAAAAACTGCTTTGTAACCTGTCCCCCCTCCGATTGATCCGCGTGAATAATCAATCAAACCAATGCACCAAAATCCTTACGTAATCAATTGACGCTCGCGTAGATGTTATGATTAATATTAAGTCATTCCAATAACTTTTACGAGAAGTACATTTTTATTATTTGGAGTAGTATTATTTCCATAATTATTATTGTGTTTAATATTTTTAATATCTTTTTAGATATTACTGGAAAGTTGACCGTGTGGACCTCATGGGTCGCACCTCGCGGCTTGTCATTATTATTGATAATGTTGAAAGCTCACCGAGATTAATGTCTAAGACGGCTGTCTAAGGCATGGAATTCTCATCACTAAGTATTGAGAATAAATAAAAGTTAAAAAGGGTAAGCTGGTGAAACTATTTCGGTATCGTGTTTTTGTCATCATTCAACAAAAAAAAAACAGTTTTACATCCGAAAAAACTTAGCAAAACGCTCTTGTGATCAATTAACGGCTTTCAATGAAAATGGTGAAAAAACTAAATTACTTTTCCACAAAAAACACTCCACTCCGGCACTTTGTAACAATTAAATTGACCAACACTTGTATATTGTGCGGATTGGACTGTATCGAAACTAATTTTAAGCGATTTTCAACCGTTGGGAAATGAATACGTGCAATATTCTGAACAATGTAAATACTTTTTGCGAAAAATCGCCCTGTCTGTCCACTTACTCCACCCTTTATTTATTCTAAACAAAAAAAAGTTGACGTGTCTGCAAGCGTCCGATAAACAAGGGTATTGGCAAACGTTTTCCCGACATTGGTGCTGGAATACAAGTAACGAGGGTGGAATACAGGAAGAAAGCTTCTAGGGATGATGTTTTTTTTTCAGACAAATCAACATCAATGGCACAACAAACATTTCTCTGTGTTACTTTGATAATGGAATGTACATATGTATATCATTGGGTGGAACATGTCATTGTGTGAAGTAAGTGGAAAAAACCTAGACACAATTGAAAGCTATCAGGAAAACCGACAATGTATTTTAAAATTACCCAATCTAATTTATAATTTATATTTAATGGCTTCAAAACAAAACATATAGTATATCTAAAATTGTCATGACATATCAATTAATAATTTATTTTGTCTTTTTGATTGCAGGATTCAGACAAAAACTTGATCATCCGTATTGCCGTTAAAATAGTGAGTAGTGCAAATTTATTATTCCTTTACAATTTTTCGAGAAAAAATAAATAAAAAACTAGATGGAAGCATTATTTCATTTTATTTATTTTCAAAACAAACTGATAACAATCGCATAACTATTTATCACATTGCAGTAAGATTCTCATTTAGAACAAATTCAAATAAAGGAGTCACAAATTGAGTTGCTGATGAATCACATAACCATTCAGCATAAAGGTATCTGAACGAAATCTTACCAGTAAAAAAACTTTGTGACTTTAAAGGAACCAATTCGTGGCACATATTTTTTTCTAAAAAACGGCACTTTGGCGTGATTCCAGAAACTGAAATTTTAGCAATAAAGATATCATGTCGCCCCAATTAAGAGCATGCATGTCTTCGAAGCTATCAATTTGCTCTTCTTTCGAAAAACCTTGATGCAAAAGTGTCTGTAAATTATTTAGAACACATATTTTATCAAATAAAAACGAGGTACATGAGGTATTTTTTGAAGATCTCAAAGCAGAAAATATTTCCTCTCTTCTAAATATTATTAGCTGTGAGTATGCATGCGAAGTCGGGCATCATTATTCGAAAATTAAAACATGTCACCATTACATATTCATACGTGAGTATATTTTGACCAACCGATTGCTTGGGATAATTACCGATGAAAACAACCTACTCCTGCTGTAAAATATAATCAGTCATGTGAAAGTCTGTTTTATGTCGAAAGTAGTAAATAGTAAAAGTACATAAACAAAATCTAAAATATCATATTTTCCCTATTAAATTCCATAATTTACTCATTTGTACAGGACAGCCCAGAAATGTTATCACATTATTTAAATTCGAAGATGAATCCCTCATAAAAATTAAAGAAAACCAAAAATATAAGACATTTTATCAGTGGCAAACAACAACAACGCATCTGGAAGAAAGTTTGGTTCATTAGTATCCATCTATGCTTGCGATTCATATAAGTATAAACTACGTGTGGCCCCACGTCCTACTATCTGCACATCTGCTTTTCAAGAAAAGAAGACGTATTAAAGCGTACGTATTTCCAACGGTAGACTTCCAGAGGTAAAATACTGCCTCACACATTTCAAAAACTTTTCCGTTAACATTTTTTACATGGAAAACTTTTGAACACTTATTACTATATATAGAGAAGATAACGACAAGACTTTTTGAGTTACAATTGCTTTACCTGCGCAAAGTGTAGACACGAAGAGTAGTTTCATGGTTCGTTTGTTCTGTAGAGGCAATTAGGTTAAGGGCAATTAACATGTAGAATGAAGGACAAGAAAATGTGCTTCACAATTAAGTAACGATGGAATTACGAAAATGTATATGATACTATGTAAAACTATTTGAAAAAAATTGGAACGTGAAACTCAAGGATATAAATGTCGGGCACTCTCAACTTTTGTACTGTAAAGGGTTTTCCTTACGCACTAAAAAAATTCAAAACGCAGAAAGCAACATCTTGAAGAATATGAGCCACCTAATTTTTTCATCGCTTGCCTACAAATTTGTATAGGCAATCAAATACGAAATAGAACGAAGCATAAAAACTAAAATCTTACCATTTCCCTCTTGGTGTCCTGCCATGCGAGGTAATATTTTGAAACGTTGGATTTGGATAGGTGTAACATATTACTGAAGAATTAAATCTGAATATTTTCGGAGTAAATTCATTTGCCGTGGCTCTAAAAATGCATTACTGAGCTGTATTTTTACCATGTGTTGGACAACAATATTCAGAATGTTATCCTTGATGAATTGTTGTGATCAGTACTTATCAACATATGTAGTTTGTTTAGTATATAACAGCAAAATGTTGGATTGAAAATTTTACTTCTCGTGTTTCTGCAGGTATGCGACGAAAGTTTTTCACACCAATTTATTAACAATAGAATATTTTTGAAGTACATTAGTGCAAGACGTTAATGTATTGTATAGTGTGTTTCAGATGATGATTTAGTTGTAATAAAAATTGTGGATGTGTGCAATCCTATTACAGATTAAATGTACAATACGACAATAATATCCTTGAATGATAAGTACGCTAAGTATTTGATAACAGTTCGTCCAGTTTATGTGATGAAAGGATGGCCATGTTATGCATTAGACGATAAAAATAATGTCGTCGAAACATACGAAAGATCAATCGTTGCGTTGAGGATAGAAGATTCAAAACGGACATAATATCAAAAAAAAATTTAATTTAAGTATAAACAATTTTGCATACATATCCAGCGGGAACGATTTCTGGTGCTTGACACAAACTTTGTAGATTTAAGTCTGATAAAAAAATTCATCTATGAAAGCTTCATTGCAAGCAATTGTGAGATAAGTACCTACTGGGCTGTTCATTTTGATATTTGCTAAATAGTTTTGCCGCCTTTAACTTTTATATTGGAAATTGAGGGCTTGAAGTGTGATAAATGCCGGCAGGCTAATTGAGTTCAGTAGAGAGTGATTGCAGCTCATATACTAGTTTTTGTCCTTTTTAGTCACTCAGTCATAGTTTATTCCCATCGTCACAATGCACAGCCATTATAAGAGCGAATTTGCATCACTCTGTTGGACCTGAACTCGAAAAAACACCAGACAAACACAAAAGTTAGAAGTAATAAACATGATTCTACCCAATAGGAAATGATCATTTATGGTAAGCGAAGAAGTGAAAAAGAATGTATCTCATAGGTGTTACAGTATTGATGATTTTTAACAAGGTGGTGTCTCAAAAATCAGAAAAACAATTTTGTTGATCAGCATTAAACCTTCGATAATCATGTTAAAAGACGCGTTCTCTAATTTATATACTCTCTTGTTCTATAAAATAATAAGAGTCTGCTTAGATCGCATGGATTTTCAACGACTCCTTTTTGCTCAAATCTTTCTGAGATACAAATCATGCATTCTTTACTTTCATATTGGGGAGTATCACATTCTTGACGAGAGTGTGGACATTTTCTCGGCTTCTTGGGGTGTACTTGTCATGTTTTTCAATTGGTGTCAACATTTTGCCAAGAATCGAAAAGGTTTTCGGTCATGAGCCGTGAGAGGACCCACATTCTTGCAAGTTCCTATTTACGCCAAAATTTTTGAAATCATCAGACTTGAGCTGCATTTGAAAAAGCGATGCAAAGCTGTAGATTTCAGAGTAGTTGAACCTCCATTTCGGACAAGCCTGTACTCATAATTGAGACTCTTGACTGTGAGCAGTATTAATTTTCTCAAAGTTCTAGGCTTTGGTCTGTGGATGGATGTTGATGACAAATAACTTGAAAAAGAGTAATACTCCGAGAGCTTTATGTATTTTAAATGTAGCCGCACAATTTCCCTGTAGCGCCGGCCCCAGTTCAGCTTGTCATGCATTCATATTGCTGTTTGGACCCACGACGTGCGAGTTGGCATATAATGCGCGGTTAGACCCCCATGTAGGTATTTACTTTTTCACGGATTCTTCTACCTTTTGGTGTATTTCCATGCGATTGATAAGAATTTTAACTTGACAAAAATGTCATTCCAAATACATGTAATTGAAAGGTTTTGGACCGGTATGCATTTTGAGATAATTCAAAATATTACTTGATTTACGAAGTTTGCTTCGCACAGATAAATAATTTTAATTGCTTTTTTTAAACGTATAAGTCATAATATGATTAGTTAATGTGTTAAATTGCTTGAATAATTTCTCAAAAATTATTATTAAAAAGAACACTATTTTCTGCAGTGTTAGTGCTAGTCAAGACTCTGAACACAACAGTTTCTTACTGGGAGTTATTTATTTTATTCATCACTAACTCTCAATATTTTGCCATCATATGGTAACTTTCCGGATCATGTTTAAATATCCTTAACGATTACTGCCACTTAGATTCCTGAAAAATTACACACCTCAGTCAAATATTGGGAAGTTGACAATTGGGATTGTTATTTTTATGTGACCTTGTATGTATACTCGGTGTGGAACATTTTGAAACATTTTACTTCTAAAATAAAGTGTTTTTTATCTTCGAAATAACCTACGTTAAGCCGCCTTGTTGATTTTTGAATTCAATTCCATATAATGGTACGTTGCCAACCGTTTTGAAACTCTTCATTCATCACTTTCGGAGCTCATGATTATTATTTTATGATGTCGTTTTCGATAATTTTATGAAGATATTTCAATTTGCCAGCTCGGAAATTTATATGGGTGATTTTTTCCCGTATAGTTCATCTATGCACGCCAGTATTACTTTAGATATTCCTTTAGTTTAGTGAATGAATTTATCTCAGAGCGGTGGACGCTTGCAATTTTGAAGCTCTTAGTGAAGCTGTCTTATGTTATAGACAGTTGTGTATGCATTGTGCAGTGAAGGTTTCTAGGAATTTAATTGAAAATCGGATCAAATCGATTTACATATCCCATTAAAAGTCATTTGATCTTTCAACAGTTTTAGTTACTGCGACCAAGCTCTATTTTGTCGCAACGCTAGCCATTTTTCAAACTACCTGCATTAATAACGATGTTTCTTGGATTGACATCTAAATGTTGCGTATTATTATACAGCTTAAATAGTTTGTTGAGCCCAAGGTAGGATGGGACTCTAGACCATACGTATGGATGTCATTAATTTCCTTTCTGAGAACACATATCGACAAAAGCTTAGTAGAATTGAATACAGCGCGATATATTTTCCCAAGAACAATTAAATTTATATATGTTTGTTTGATGTCACAGTTTTGATCTGTTTTCAATGAAAATTATAATCTTTGGATTGCACCATAGGACTTACTTCCTGAAATTCATTACGTAAATTGAGGTTGACCGCAAGGCTTTATTAGAGAAATTCTGTTCGCGTTATTTATTCTGTAGTATATTGTTAATCTTTTTTGTTTGTACTGTTGCTTAATGTAACGAAGACTTCAAAAGAGAGGGGGCTTAACGACTAATTCTACGTTGCGACGTGAACGTCAAAGAAATTATCTTACTAATCTCGCTTGCAGCAATATTCAATAGCTGAAGGACCAGGCTGCTCCACTTCCGTTACAGAAATTCGTTAAAATCTTCCGCCCAGGCGGTGTTTATTCACATGGAGGTGGGGCGAAGCGTCGTTTTCGTCACTGAAAGAGCCCTGGGCTATGTTAGCATTAACTAGCATTAACTGGCATCTGATTTCGTTTCAAGTTGCTGGCAACTAGCGCGAGGACTCCGTTTCATTACGGATAAAGTGGTTTCATTAGAGGAGCATGTCTTCGCCATAACTAACAAAAAGACGAAGAGATATCTCGACCACGATAACTTCATTAAGTTGACTTTAATGCCAACTAAATGTTGAGCCCTTCGTCCTGCATGTTTGCCTTCCATTATGCTATCTGATGAAAACCAATGGCTCTGTATCGATTCTGAATTTTACATCTCAAGTAGTAGGAGCAATATCTTCATACAAGGAGAAAGTGTCCTAAGAGTGGGGGTCACATACTACTGGAGTGCTTGAAGGAAAGATGGATATTCGCCACGCAATCCTTAGCGTTATATGTGCGATGTGGTCGATGTGGATGGAGTGTAAGTGAAATGACGCAGATAGCCATCGAATGAGGTAAATATTTGGAAGGAAGCTGCCTTGAGGTCGTATTATAATCGGATAAGGATACCTAAGCTTTCCAGGTGATGACGTGTGTTGTCGATAGCAATCAACGAGTTGTAAGTTTGTTTTGAAAAGGTTATGCATACCGAAAATCGATGATGTGTTACCTTCAATACAACCGAAAAAAACGAAAAGTGTAAAGTTTTGTTATATAAATCACAATAAGAAGTCGTAGCTTTAAAAGTAGTCAGAGTGTTAAACTTTTTTTCAGTCTGGAATAAATTTACATATACTTCATTTGATAAATTAAGATCTATTCATATGCCAAACATTGCTGACAACGGTGATTCTAACTTTAGATTTATAGATTAGCAGAAGTTTTAAATTTGATCATGAATTTTCGATTTAGACTTAAAATTTTCTTAGCCCACGTCCCTTTTTATAATTAAGTGAAAAATATCAACTATTGCCTCAAGTGTGAGCTTCACAAGTGAGCATGCTTAAAAAGTTTCGATTGTTGTTCAAAATATCATTCGAATTAAAATAATATGAATCATTGGTCCCGAAAATATTGACTATTTTAGAGACAAGGTGCAAAAAAAACTTTTCATATTTTCCTACCTCTAGTGAAATGGATTGAATAATAAAATAGTTGCAAGTTTGAGTTTCTTAGTTTCTTTTAACTATTTTAGGAAAATGATTGTTGTCTTCCACAGAAAATTTACTTTGTTTTCTTCATTTTATCTCGGAAATATTTGAAGAATTTATTGTTAATTAAATTATGAGATCTTGAATAAATTGTTGCTCAACTATTTGCCTTTTGACTTTCAGAAGAAGATCTGCATGATCGGTCTCTTCATCTCACATATAAAAAAATATTGCCAATTAATCGAGTTTACGACGAATTTTTTCACATTTTCCCCAGCATAATTATTCATGAGGATTTGATCCAATGAACAAAAAAAATAGCCTCTTTCAAGGCAGTAAATGCTCAAATATTTATGAAATCACTGATAAAACTGGTAGCAGTTGAATGTTAATGAACATTTTGAAATAATATTTACTTTGACTGATACTTATTTGGACTATATATGCAAAAAAGGAGAACCTTGCAAATATGTGTAGCAATATCGTTGGTTACGGAGTTGTGAGTATTATTTTACCTTATTTTATTCAACTTTTAAGCAATATCACGATACAGTTCATATGCTTGGTTGTGTCTAGAGTGAAAAACGAGCCAAATTCTTGAGGTGCAAGGCAAGCATGGCCAGGATACTTTTGATTGTTTGTGATGAAAATTATGAATGTTATTAAATTCTTCGCAGCCATTTTAAATACCTTGATAGTTTTAGCCTGATGCTGGTCATATATTCGCATATCGATGAAAGCTATGTCCGTCACTTCAGATAAGATCCTGCCATTAAGAAAAAGGATTAATCTAGAAGAGAATAAAATTTAAAAACTCACGACAGCAAAAGTTACTAATAAGTAAAGTTGATTTCTTGATATCATTTTGAAAAAAAAAAATTTTTTTTCATGAAATACTGATAAGGATCTCTTGTTTTTCTTAATGCAATCCATTACAATATCGCAAATATTGCGTGGCAAGTTGTTGTACTATCATATGTAAATGGCACTTCACTTTCAAACTCATGCCCAATTTGGATATGCCCTTCATCATTTACTCTTATCCTCATCAAATATACTTCGGATATGAAATGAACAACATTCAACAATTGACGTTTTTATGTACTTATTGAATTTTCGTTCGTTTCACTATAACAAACATAGCGTGAATCATAGGGACCACATCTGCCGGCATCAAAGCGCCATCCAGCCGGCTCAAATGGAATGAAACAAATAAACTACTGCTTTCGTTTAACTACAGTCGACTGGCAGGACATTTTCTCCTGCTGTCCAAGTCCAGTTGTATGCCGCAGGATGTCAGAATTGAATAAAATACCTAAACTGGATAGTGTGAGGTGCCAACATTTCATAGTCCGGTTATGAATTCTGTCAAGCTGTCGGATGCCAGAGTTTCCCAGTAAATATCAGGCAAACATTCACAGGAAAACCCAGCAGAGATGCAAGACATATTTTCCGAATAGGAAATCCAAGAATCTATGGAGCCTTTACAGTCGCAGTACAGTACAGGTCGCCGACTTCCGTTGTTGCTTTTCGTGGCGATTGCGTTGAATCTGATGAAATATGTACAAAAGTTGAATATTCGGTGGATGGAAACAAGGCGATAAAATAGAATATTGGATACGGGTTCAGATGCAAATCATAAAAAGACGAAGTAAAACCGAGTGACATAAGAATATATAATGGAAGTTCGTAATATTTGGCCTGCTTCTTGTTGCAGGACATACCGATTAACAAAGTGATTTTTAATACATGCACCAGGTCTTTGAAATTGCTGTTTGCTTTTAGCAGCCCAGTCCTTTTTATTTTCTTTAGATACGATCAATTGGAATAAAGGTTTCATTTTTTGTATCAAAAAATGTTGGCAAAGCATTTTGCAAAACAAATGAATTACAATGTTTAAGAATGATATACAATAAACAGATGAATCTCAACGCAAGAAAATATCTACAGCAATTAACAGATTAGCTGCCAGCATGCATTGAAAATTGGTTTCCCCGTGTTCCACCATAGCATCTCAACATGTATGAATGATGATGGCAGCCAACTTATCAAATATGGTTTAAAACGCTGAACGCCATCGCCAATCTTTGTCATGCATTTTATTATGTTATCGAGAAAGTATGGCAAAAAATTTCAATCTCAGTGAAGAAAACCTTGCACGATTGTCACGGGGCCTTTATTGATTACATACGACTTGAATGAAGAGTTTTTTTCTAATTGAAAATATAGTTTTTGCGCCTTGATGCGATTGATAAAATTACATTCGAGTCAGTAAACAATCCCCTCAAATCAGAATTGAAGTTTAAAAATGTTTAACTTTGCAATGTTTTCCTAGTTTGTTTTTTGATTTATTTTTTAATACTCAATATAATTTTATTTTTATGCAGTTGCATGTAAACAAGACGAGTACCCGAAAAAATGAATTCTTTGAATATTTTTTAGATTATTATTTTTTGAAATTTATTGGGGAAATCGCTACTTTTCATTTGTAGAAATTTTTATTTACGGAGAAAATTCTGCCAACAAAAGGTATGCGATAGCAGAGTCGTTCTTTGTTCAAAGGGAATGTTGTATCCTCCTCTCCACTTGAAACTTGCAACCTATTTGCCGATCATTTTCAGGAGACCTTCTGCCCGCCTATGGTTTCGTCGACAACACCGTCGATTGGAGCTAACACAACGCCCCTCATCGACAGTATAGTCTTGTCACAAGAGGCAATTATTAATGCTGTTTACGAGCTAAAAGTCAACAAAGGACCCGACCTAGACTTATTTCCTCCTGGTTTCTTGGTTCGTTGCATAGACCAACTTGTCACTCCTTTGCACCTCATTTTCAATAGGTCTCTGTCTCTAGGTGTCTTTCCGTCCTCCTGGAAATCCTCGCATCTTATACCTATTCATAAAAGTGGAAATAAACGATCTGTTGATAACTACCGAGGGATCGCTATTTTGTCAGTAATCCCCAAACTCTTTGAAAAGCTAGTCTGCGATATTCTCACTCCCATTGTAAACCCTCTCCTTAACGAACAGCAACATGGATTTCGTGAAGGCAGGTCGACTTCCACTAATCTCATGATCCTAGTTTCTGACGTCCTCTGTGAAATGTAAAAGGGAAACCAAGTAGACGCGAGCTATACAGACTTTTGTAAGGCTTTTGACCGGGTTGATCATCAAACCCTAATACGTAAATTACGTAATTTTGGTGTATCTGGTTCCCTACTCAATTGGCTACAATCTTATCTCTGTGACCGAACTCAGATGGTCAAATTCCAAGGTCACTTATCTAAAAGAATTTTTGCATCCTCCGGAGTACCACAAGGCAGTCATTTAGGCCCTCTGTTGTTTAATATATTCATTTCTGATCTATCTGCGACACTGTCTAAGATACCTCACCTATTGTATGCTGACGACTTAAAAATTTACTGCAGCATCAAAACACAATCGGATGCAGCCTTCCTCCAGACCAAGTTTCATGCACTTGCACACTGGTGTAGTCAGGATAAGCTCTATCTCAATGTCAGCAAATGCCACGTGTTGAGCTTTTCCCGTAAGAATGCAGTTACTACCTATTCTCATTACCTTAACGACATCGTATTAAACAGGGCTGATCATGTCGTTGACCTCGGCGTAGTCTTAGACAACCAATTGCGGTTCAATCTGCAATATGACAAAGTCCTATCAAAGGCTAATAAACAGCTTGGCTTCATTAAGAGACGAGCCAAAGAATTCAAAAACATTTGGGTTACCAAGTCCTTATACACCACCTTCGTGCGGCCCCTGATCGAATATGCTTGCATAATTTGGAATCCCGTTTTTGTGCTCCACAGCGACAGACTTGAATCTATCCAGAAACAATTCTTGCTTTTTGCCTTGAGGGACCTCTACAACCCGAGTGTCTTTCATAGTCTTCCTTCCTACAAATATAGACTAGACCTTCTAAACTTAATGCCTCTTTCATCTAGAAGAACACTAATTAGTGCCAGTTTCACCTTCGACGTTATCAGCGGCGCAGTAAATATAGTAGCCCTCGCTGATAGAATAAAATTTAATGACCAACAACGACGTACTCGACACACAACCCTGTTCAAAGAATATCGGCATCACACGACCTATGGTCATAATGAACCGATAAATAGATGTTGCAGAATATTCAACACAATTGATAACCACTATTCGCCGGGTATCCCTAAATCGTCCTTTAAACGTAACCTGACAAAGGCCCTATTGTCATCATAACCACGCACTCCCCAACTAAGCCTGATTAAGTTTAAATTAGTCTAATTTACTTTACTTTAACTTATTAATTATTTATGTATTTTGTATTGTTTACTTGATGCCTTGTTTGTTGTGAATAAATAAAAATAAATATAAAACAAGCCGCGAGGTGCGACCCTTGAGGTCCACACGGTCAACTTCCCACAATGAGAGGTATTCATAGCAGTAACAGGAATGAGTTAATATGAATCATATCGTCTACGGGGGGGTCCATTGATTACGTAAGGTTTTTGGTCGATGAGGACAGATTGAATATTCACGCGGATCAATCGATGGGGGCCTTTTTGGTGTTGAAAAATTTTGTTGGTTTTCAAAATTTAAGCAATTTTTTTAAATTAAAAGACTATAAAAACTATTAAAAATCTGCTCAAATTATGCAAATATCTTAAAACTTGGATTGAATTTAAAACAATTTTTTTAGAATAAAAGATATAAAGTAATAGCACTCGTATGAACCCTCTTTACATGGTAACTTTGAATGATTTTTTTATTTTTAATTAAGTTTTTTCATAATCATGGAATAAAATTTTGCCGGTTTTTCTCCAAAAACTGATAAGAATGTATAAATTTTATAAACTGGATCACTGTGCTGTGCAAATCAAGTTAAAAAATATTTTTTTATGAAAAAAACTATAATTTTTCGCATTTTCTTCTATTAAATTAAAAAGACAGCTGAAACGAATTTTTAAAATGTAAAAAACTTCACAAAAATGTTAATACACGTCAACTGACACCTTAATGATGCAAATATTATATCTGGTTCGTGATATATAGTGAATGATAAAAATGACCTTAAAAATCATGATGACTTTTAATGATTTTTTATTTTTAATTTACTTTTTTACGTAATCATGAGAAAAAGTTTTGATGAAGTTTTTGCGAACATTGTTTGGAGTAAATAAATTTTATAACCATTCGTTACTAAGACTTGACAATAAGGTTAAAAATTTATTGTTTTTGAAAAAAACCCTAATTTTTTGCACTTTTTTTAAAAAAATTGAAAACCGCTCCAAGAATTTTTTTTAAAACTTGACAGAATCACGAAAACGTCAATACGCGTCGATTGACACCTTGTTCAAAAAAATCGTATGTTTGGTTCGCGAGATATAGCGCATGACAGAAATGACCTTCAAACGGGCAAAACAGCAAACACCCCCGACCGAAGTTTTCCAAAAACTAATCAGCTCTTAAGATTGCAAAGACGCTTCGATTGACACCTCAAACAAGTCGATCGGACTTTGTTTACGTGAGTAATGCTCGTAGAAAAAAGTGTCCACGAACGTACGTACGTACGTACGTACGCACACACACACACATACGTCTCCCTTTCTAAAAACACTTTATATATACTCTATAGACCTCAAAACGTAAAGAAAAGTTGAAAATTTCAATTTCGATTTTCGAGGCGATTACAAGAACTTCCCATATACTGGGAAGTTAAAAAATCAACAATAAATTCCGGTTTAGCTTCGTTCAGAAGGTACAAAACCATTGAAGCATTTTTTCCGCAAAATGGCTAACGAGTATCTCATATTTTTTTAAACTTTTATCAAACATGATACGTGGATTTCAAATGTCCTTAAATAATTGAAGTCAATCTGTGCATATTTACCATTTATGTATAAAAAAAGGAAAATTACAATATTGTATTATTCATATTACATTATTTATTATTTATTTGTCTATCAATTTTTGATAATTATTAAAGTTAAACTTAACAAACTTCAATATTTTATTTATTTTAATTTTATAATTCAGAATCAAATGTTTGCATTGTAATTTTTGCATTATTCATTGGCTTAGTTTTCTGAATCAAGTTATGGCGAGTTATGGTGAACCGTGTTTCCATAAGAAAAGATGACATTTGCTGTGTCTCATTGTAGCGCATAACATAAAATATCATAACATATGTACAAAAACTTACTTTCATTCGTCGAAATTAGCGTATTCAACCATACAATTTTTGTTATCAAAGTCATTATTTTTAACTTCCCAGTATTTGGGAAGTTTTTGTAATATGTTCGAAAATCGGAATCAAAATTTTCGAATTATATTTATCATGCAAAGAAGTTAATAAATATTTGTAGTGAATAATAAATGAATAATTTATTCCATTTACTTCACAGACCCGTAAACTTTATGATTATTTTCATAAAAAACTTCATAATAATTAATACTAATATCAATATTGATTTTTTTTGTGTGAAGTTCAAAGGTTATACCTCGCGGCTTGTTTTCTATTTCGTTGTCAGCTTTAAATAATATCAAACATAAAATGCTTTATGTGTTAAATTCATGTAGTGTAATTGTAAATTTTTCCCGCTCCATACAATAGTTTATCAAAATGGAAAGCCAGTTTGAGTTAATAATTCAAAAGTCAACCTTTGTTAGCTTTGCCATGGAAGTAAAGGATGTATTACTTTCCTTGACAATGTTGATGTTTGTTTTGTTAAGTTTTTTTCATTTGCATAGCAAATTCATGATAGAGAAGCGTAATCATTTTCGTTCTAGTGTTTGCTGGCTGCAAAAGTAAAGGATAAATTAGAAGCACTTTTAAACCATTTTAATTAGCAAATTCATGTTTTCTGCGTTTCGCTTACGCTTGCGACGTCATTTATAGAAAAACATAACCTTCGTGCCATGTAACGAAAACATTGCTTTGAATTTCTTCTGTGGGAGCGTCCATTATTTACGGAAGAACAATTTTAAAAATTTTATACAGCGCAACCAACCTAGAACCATCGTACGATTTTAGCAACATAAACGAAAACAACATTCAATTACCTTTGAATCTCAGCTACATCAGAAGCGTCGTTTACGCTCTTTTAACTTTCAAAAATTGATATGAGAAAAAGAACTTACATAATAGCTGTGAAAAATTACTGCTCGCTAGAATTCAATTGGGAATTTCATCCTCCCAAAAGCCTTACCTAAATAAAAGGCGTTCCTTATATGCTTTTCGGCTACAGAGGCAGTAAGTTTATATTTGTTTCACTTGAGTTGATGGTAGTTGAAGGTAGTTTTTTTAATGTTAGAGCTGACCACCCACCGCCAAGGTTCCATCGCCCAAGCTATTTTCATGAGTATTTCAAAATGAAGGACTAGTTTGTAGGAAAAACTGGGCTAATTAGAATTAATTTTTCTAGAATTGCGTTGGTATTTCCTAGTTGAAAAAGTTAGTTATTAAATTACATCGAACTCTTACACTTTAAGTATACTCGAAATTTTGTTGGTTTTTCGATAAACATATTATAAATATGATCAACAAATTATTTTTATAAAGCTCTTATATCTGTTGCTTTTTCGTATAGTTTGCCCAATTTCAAAAACACAGTGTCCTTACCATGAGATAGAAAAAAACAGAAATGATGATATTTACATAGAAAAGTTTGTGCCAAGTTGGTAAAAAGATAAGCGTGTAAAGACTTCTTAAGCACAACTCATTGATGTGCCCACTCAAACTAACATAATTCAACATAAATTACCCGCTTAAAAATGGGATCTTAATTTGAAGAATCTTTTATATTTGTTCCTCGTAGTGTTCAGCCCACTTTTCCTTAAAACAAATTTCAAGCCATGCTTTCATATGCTTGCTGAAATTCTACGTAATCCTGGTTCGTGTCAAAATGTTGTATTTACAAAGATTTCAAAAAGTTTTTTCTTTATTTTAGGTAAAACACTTTTCAATACTTTCAAAAACTTCACAAAAAGTTAATACAAAGAAACTTTACTAAGCATCTAAGAATTCATCTTATTAAATAGATTTTTCTTATTCTTAATTTTCGACACAACTTTGAATGCTCTTCAAATGAATCTACCATTATTTTTAAATTAAAAAATGCATTAACATATTCATTGCACATGGTATATATTTTGCAAGAATTGTGATAAACTACATGAAAATGAAACAAACCTAATTATTTTCTTTTTAACATGTTTCCTTTTACTTTCAACCATTTACCGCGAATGGATGGTCCATTTTAAATTAAAATGTTATAAAGCAAATAGAAAATTGATTTGTGATGCAAATTCGATTTTATGATCATTATTATAGAAGCAATAGCTAACGAAGCCATTTACAATAATTTCTAGTACCCCTTTATTCTTAAATATGTAGCTTGTCAAACTTCTTTTTTATTTGGTGAAATTGTTGAAATTTCAATTGCTGGTGCCCGTGAATTAAATGCATTGATATCTTCAACACTTTGAAATCTACATGAAGAGAAAAACAAAATGTACCAAAGAACCACATCTAATCATAAAAGTTATCCACACATATCCCTTCCATTATTCTGATATTCAAACATTTCAATTTGCATGATGCTCTATTCACAGACTTACAGATTCTAGTCTACTCATAAAGACTTCTGTTCCCAACCGTGTTCTGTTGGTATCTTCTACCCTCGTATGTATTGAATAGTTTCTCATTAAAGTTTACTCGGCTTTGCAATGTTGAAAGCCGTTGCAAGGATTCATTCCCGAATAAATTATAGCATCAGTTCCCACGATTCAATAAAGATCTTTCGATGAGTTTTCCGTGCCTTGAATCCTCTTCACTTTATAACCTTTCAAAGTATTTCAATTTCACATTCGAATAGTTACCAGAAATACACGAGACGACATTCAAAATGCAAATTGATATCCTTCGAAAATCTATCGTGAAGGAAAATCTCTCGTAAATAAGATGTGTCTGCACTGGTTGCCATTTCAAACTGAGTGCCGCCGGGAGGAAGTGCCCCAAAATCAAATGAATACTTTGAGAGAAACGAAATTACCCAGTTTCCACTTCAACTCTGTATCCTTTAAGTGCTCTTCTCACTATCTGCAAATAGTGAGATGCATAAATTTCAGTTAAAAATTTTCGTTGTATCAATTCCAATCGAGAAATGTTTGGCACGCTAATCCGAGATCGAAGCTTTTCCAGAATTGAATTCAACAGTTCGCGTCGAAATGATGGACGAATAATTTTTACTTCGAAAAAGTCTGGGTTTTAACTTGAATTTATTTGCTGTTGAATAACACAGTAAGGCTATATGCGTTTCATACACGTTAATGTTGAACATATAAAATGTTGCCAATGCTGTCGGCTTGCTTTCTTCCAAAAGAATGAGAAAATTTGATCTACTTTGCAAAACGCTTCATTTTGACGAGAACTATATTCAGAGTGCCTGTAAATGGTTTTTCGATCAATTGAAAATTATGCGCCGGGAGACTTTTAAAATGATTGAAATGTGAGGAATGACGTTCAGGGTTGTGCCAACACATCCACGAAAATTTCTATTAAATAGAAGGGCGAGCAATTTATTATTCCATTTAATTGGACACCTTCATGTTTTTCTTGGCTTGCATAAATATAGTTCATGATGGGGTGCTATGGAAATATAGATTACATACAAAACATATCTTTTAGTCTCTCGGTTTTTTGTTTCCTAATTGGATAGGATTATGATTTTTGATATCTCTTACTCAGCTCTTATGTATATTGTTTATGTTTACAATTCTGAATGGTGAGACATTATTTGAAATTTAAGAAATAGTCATGGCCGAGGCAATTTGGAGAATGAATAAAGCTAAGTTTCTGGAAAATTTTTCTTATTTTTAAAACATCTTGGCATTTACTCGTAAGTTGTTTACAGTCCAGTGCTTATCTCAAAAATGCTTGCAATAAAGGTTTCGTTGTTGCAAAAAATCGTATTTTGATTTTAATCGATAGAACTTATCTCCAAAATCAAAACTTTCGGATTATTTTTAAAATTGTTTAAATTTTATTAAAAGACGTTTCCAAATTTTCAACTGTCATTTTTTTGATCCTCTACTATTTACAATGCGAGAGCAGTAACAGATAAAAATAGGTAAATTTTTTTCAGGCGTATGAAGAGAATCATTTGTTCTATAATTTTTTTTCGAGAGCATAGACCTTTCTAGTATTATGTAGAAACCTTAAAATGCGAGTTTTCCCGAGGTAGTTGAAATACCCACGTCGCAGCAAACTTGGTGATAGTTCAAAAAAATAGCAATTCGTTAGTAATTTTCAAGAAAAAAGTTATGAAACTCTTGTACAGTAGTGAGGAAATTTCTGCCGAATCGCAAACATTTTCAAGAAATTTTCACGTGTTTAAAACATCGAATGTAAACTGATATGTGGAAAAGTGTAATTTGCCACTTTCGGTACTCATAGAATTAAAAGCGTACTGTAATATACCGCGAAGAGTGGCCAGTGGATTTTTTTACGTTACCTTAAAACTCAAGAAATACTTCCACTATTTTTACCTTTTCAGTCACTAATATACTACTTCTATTTCATAGTTCCTTGCAAAAATAACATCGCTGTAATGCACACATACTTAGTATTTTCTAATTATTACAACTAAAAGCAACTATATAGCTCAAAATAAATAATATGAATTATTGTGTGGGTGGTTTTTTACCTGCAATAATATAAACACTCAATACTCGTTTTATAAGGAAATTTTAAACAACTACGCAAAAGAAAACCTGGAAGTAGATTATGGTTTTTGAGAAAAAATCTATCAATTAAAATGAAAATCAGATTTTACTGACCTCTGCTGGGTGTCTCACATTAGCACTGTACTATTTAACTTTATTCAAATTATTTTTATGATGAATCAACATGAGATCATTTAATGTAATACCTCTTTGAACTCTTTTCTTAATACAAAAATTTTAAATAATAGAAACGGATTGATTTAATGACCAAAAGTTTTGCGCGTGAAAGTCCTAACTTTCATTCCGTCTGGACTTGTGAAAATTTTAATTCTACAATTTCATGTCGGTTTTCCTTTTCGTAACACATTTGGGCTGTACTCATTGAAATCTTTAGGTTAATTCGATAGTTTTTAAAAACGCTCGATGCAATTTCGAATAGCATCAAATCAGCAATTCCATAGTTTTCATTATTTGTGTGCCCAATTTGAAGACAAATATTGATTTGATTTTCGACTGCTGTTATTTTCATCCTTTTTCACCCTAGCATTAAAATCGCAATTTATCAAATTTTTTTTTTTAAATAACACTATCAAAATACAAGAAAGTCTTTCTAACACGTTTGGACCATGCTATTTTGCCTAGCTTGGCTTATTATAATAATTGAAGGCATTGATCCTGTTTCTCCTTCTTTTGAAATGGTCAGTGTGCTTTTCATTTCAAACAGCTTCTCTCTCTTGTGGGTTCAAATAAAGGGGTAGCACGGTTTATAATTTTGAAGAATCAATTTTTCATTTTTCAATTAATATACCTTCAGAAATCACGTCTCAAAATTTTACTATGATATTTTCAAAAATAAAGAAGTTACGGCAGTTTGAGCACGTACGCCTTCTTCGCTTGGTAAGCGATGTTTTCGGTAATCAAAACTTTAAACGCTTTTTTTCTTCGAAATAACGTTTTTCCAACTGTCAAATTTGGTATGCTACTTTTATCAAGTATCTTGTGTGGTAAACTAACACAATATAAGCCAAAAATCAATCAAAAAAATTTGGCAAGTGAAACAAAGTGAAAGAAAGCGATTTTTTGAAAAAAAACCGCCCTTTTTTATCATTTTTTCAAAATATTGAGGTAGATTACCACGTCAGAAAAATTCCTCTTTGAAATGCGGTTTTGTTTCTTGGTTTCAATTTCTTAATTATTGTGATTATCTGTCTGCAGTGAGACGAGGCATTTTTCGCGACATCAACTTTGGCGCCCTCTATAAACAAGTAGAAAAATGACAAAAATGATTTTTTTGTAATTTCCAAAATGTGTATTTTACCCATGCAAATTTTAAAATTTACATACAATTTTGAAAATTAGGCTGTTTTTTGGCATTCTACCACCCCCTTGAAGACGTATTTTCCCTATTTCAATTCCAAGATAGTTTTGGTTATGTTTTACAAAATGCAAAATGGCGAAGGTTTTCCCACTAACATTATTGCAAAGGTTGCTTCCATCAACAGAAACCTAATTTTGATTTTTTTTTTTTGAACTGATGGGATGCAAGATGTTGTGGAAAACATTGGTTTTGCATTCTATATAATATAAGTCTGATTTCGATAAAATAAAACACGCCGAATATTTTTTACTTTTCATGCTTGATTTACAGAGGAGCACTCTCCTTGAACTTCCGAATTTTTTTGTTCTATTTTAAATTATTTTACATTCATAGAATATATCTTCATTTTTTTAAATTCGTGAACTAAAGATGAATGACCATCTGTAAATCAAGCAGATCAAAAATATTCAAGGTGTTTTGTTTTATCGAAAATCATTGTGAATTTTCTTTCATGGCAACGAATCTAGCGAATCTCATGAATTTTTGATTTATTTTTACCAATCTTCATTTTTATTTCAAGCTATATTTATACCAAAATGGTTGGGTCTTTGTTTTGATCCTACTTTACTTAATTTGGTGATTATTTTTTTCGATCTGAGAAAAGCTATGTTACTGGCATGCTTTCAGATATATGGGAAAGAGTCGGTGCGAAGGATCGCTTTAAAAATGTGCAGAATAGTTACAGTGAACGTAGGAAATTCAATTTTTGTGAGTTGAATTGCCGTACAGTCTAAAAATGCACCCGTTTGGTCCGATGTAAGAGCGTAACATTTCGGTACTTCAATATTGGAGACCTTTGGAGAGTAGACGTCAAACACTTCAGCTTTTTATAACCTCTCTCTGAGTCAGCTTTTATTATGATGGTGGTAGCCACAAGGATACACAATTCATATTTGTTAAAAATTTCCTATGAAATCTGACTTTTGCATAATGTTTTGATAGTCACAAACCAAAACTAACTTCCAGAATAACACAATTCTTATGTGAAATATCAATAAATCTGTGTTTAAAAATTTTCCAGATATCTTCTTAAACTTTAATATGATATGCTCAAAAACTTTGCAAGAATATGCCCGTTTTCATTGAAACGCAAACTTTACCTAAACATTTTAAAATAGCTTATTTCTAATAGCGTCATTTGAATAATGATATATTAGCCTATCAATTCGATTAGTCTATATATTCGAAACGTTACCCATCCCCAAAATAACACGCAATAAACCGATTCAAAAGCACTTCTTCAAATGCCAGCTATCCAGCATAAATCAAATTAGAAAAGAAGAGAACGCATCCCTTCTAATGGGTACTTTACAAAAAAGAAATGATGAATGACATAAAGGAGTCTTCAACCTAACAAACATCGGTTGTGTATTGTTGCCTTCACTTTATCTTTGCAAACATTCCGGAAATCCTTAAACATACCATGCCATTGAAAATAAAAAATTGAGGCTAACCGAAATTTTCAGGAGACAAAACTTTTTCACCTCGAAAAGGATCTTTTCCGACCCAACTTAGAAAGTCCTTTGAGAGTAGTTAAGCATTCAGTGCTGCCAAGCTTCTAGCAATTTTCATGTGAAATATCGCAAGAACGTATATTCAAGTCTTACTGCCAATGATGCTAGAAAATATTTTCGCTCAGCCCATAATGACCAAGTAAAACTGTAACCCTTGCGAATATCACACCCTCAATAAAGTTGTATTTGCTTTGAACGGATTTCGAACACAATACCCGAAACATATTGAGAGCTTGAATGCAAACCAATGTGCTAGTAAATCCTGATTAGATTTTTCTCGAAAAAGGAGGAAAAAACCGTTTCCAAATAATGTTGTATATAGTTTCTTTTTGTGGGAGCAGGTTAAGCGTTGCTGGCTCGACACCCGAACTAAGGCCAAACCCGTGCGGCCTGAACGCAATAGGCCGCGTTAAGCAATAGAAGGATATCCATTAGAAACGTATTCAGGCGAGCTTAGGGAAGGAAACGAAAGAATACATATGTATATTTCTCAAAGATTGGATGATTTATGAAGTTTTCCTACTTTCAGGGTTCTAGTTCATCGCTTCCCTTTTAATGTTCACCCTAAGAATATTCTTTTGGCAGTTTGTGGCATTCTTTACGCTACAAAGATATGAAAGATGAGGCTGGTTAAAGGTATCAGTTAGGATGTCGAAGGGATAACAACACGATTTATATAGTGGAAACAAATTGTCGAGATTATTAGTACAGCGATGCGTGGTGGATTTATACATTTAGGCTGCTCGGAATCACAATCTGGATTTCAGATTGATAGATGATCTCGGACTGATTATTGAAATATTGTATTGTTGAAATGAAGTTTGAATCATTTTATTTGATTTTTTTCTGATCCCAGCATGATTAAATGAATGGATTTTAATATAGAAATAAATCTCTTAACATTTTCTTTAAACTACAACTTAAGTTTTTTTTTCATTGCTAAATGGCGAATACAAATATTAGCGACGAAATTTTCATTGCAGTCACAAAAATACCAAAATGTTTTTTCGTAAAAATATTTGACAGCAATACCCAATATATCTGTTATAAATTGGATCAAAGCATTATTGAATTCATCTTTAATTTAATTTTTCAAATTTTTCTCGTTTTCGTAGTATGTACTTACTTCTACTACAATGTATAAAAGGTTTCATGTATAGTTGAGCTATCCTATCAAACATTTAGTTTTAAAATCAATCATTACTTTGATTTTTGTTATATTACTCTTTTTTTTAAAAAAAGGCGACTTCTTGAACTTCAAGGAACAATCAATTTAAAATAATTTATGTTTTTCACAAAGTCTTACAAACTTAAACTCTCACTGCATAGGCTTTATCACATTATTATTAAGTAGGTAAAATATATATGTATGCACATACGTATTTTATGTATAAAATGTCTAGCATACAGAAACATTAGTGCTTGTATGTGAAAATTCGAATATCACAACATTTGAAGTGTTTTTTGCCTAGAAAAACTCGAAACACGTGAAAACCAACAACTCAAACATGTTCCACCCTTGCCAAACCCATGACAAGCTGATGTACTGTAAATTAAATCACATCCATGTAACTCCCAGGTGCTAACATTTTCGTGGCATACAAGAAAAGCATGTCTGTCGACGTGACAATTTACACTCGACGTGAGGGGGTTGGAAGTGATGTAATTTGCAAATTGATGTCAGTGCGAATAAGCGAAATGTACATGCAAACAGGCCAGCTCCTCTAGAATATAGCACACTAGATGCTCCTTAGGGACAAATTTACGAAGGAATTTCCTATGAAATAAACCAATGGAAAATTTAAGCAAGCAAGTGTGTTAAACAAAAAATATGAGCTTCATATTATGCGACAGACTAACTGGGAAAATAAGTAAAACTCATATTATCGATTTCCTGCATTAAAGGAATTTCCGCCTGAAAATTTATTTCTGTGATTAATATCAGAAAAGCTGAATATATAATAAAACAACAAGATTTCTTGACATGAAATCCAGGGAAAACAGTTAAATTTACTTGAAAAATTATTCCTATACATGTTTTAAAATGTTGTAGTTTAGAGAAAAAAATTGAAGTTTCTGTTAGCAAATTACCTTACAAGCTATTAGTTTTAGATTCAATGTTTTTCGAAATCAGTGAAAAAGAAATAGTTTGGAGAAATTTTTGTGAATGTAGCAATTGAGGCGCAGTTTTGCAAAAGGGTATAAGCGCCAAAATCGAAAAAATCGAGTTTGATATCGAGTTCTATGTAAAATTTCACGAGGAATCGAATGGTAACGTTCCGGTTTGTCGAAACGGGACGAACCCCGCCTTAAAAGCATGAAGTTTTTTCAAAATATTACATATTTTATATCCTTTTCCTATAAATAAAATTGATACGAATGTGCCAACAACATCACATAACAGTGAGATTAAAATTAAAATAAATCACATAGCATCAATAGAAAACCCATCTCTTGGGCTATAGTGGAAACGGTTTTGCAAAACGGTATAGGAATCAGATGTATACCGTTTTGCGAAACCTCCCCAATTTCATAGTTAACTTCCCATCTGATGGAACAAGTAATTGAATAATGTTGATAGATAAATACAATCTCGCTACATTCTAGATAATTTAGCAACAATTCAATTTTTCAAAAATGAAAATGCCAAGAGTATAATCGTTTTTTTTATTTCCGAAAATTCAGCTTTTTGGAACAGTACCCTTTTGTAAAACTGTGCCCCAATTGTGATCGGTATGAATAATCCGAGCTAAGTAGATCTATTAAACAGCATTTCCCAGCCAGAGTTGAAATTTTCATTGCTTTTGCAACTAGGTAGTCGCTGCCCAGTTGTTTCAGTCGTTTTTAAAATACCAAATAGTAGTCCAATATCTCTATTTTGATTTGGCAGTGTCTATAGTCGGTATCTTGTATTATTTTAAAAAGATAATCCTAAATTCGACGCTGGCTCGTTAGTGAGTCTGTCATCAGTCGTTCCTCCCTTTTTTAAGGCTTAGAATTTCATTTGATTAATCCAATTCTCAAGATCAGCAACACAATGTTCTTTGTTTTCACCACAGAACAATTATAAATCTATAAAGATACGTTCCACTCGAATTTTCGCAAGGCAGTCATCATCCTTATTTCCATAGGTCCTCATATGCCTTAGTACCTACATCAGATTGACATCATTCGACTTTGCTGCATAGTGTGCTGATATGGCATATGAAGTCAGTCTGGACTTACCTATGTGTCTTAGAAGTTTAAAGCTTATATCGCTGCCTGACTGTTGGTCAGTGTATATGTTTTGTTTTTCCGGTCCTTATTGTTAGTGCACTTTTCAATAGAAACGTATATAGCGTATATTTCGGTTTGATAGATTTTTACAGACTGACCCCTCGATTTGGAGGTGTTAAGGTTTGGACCAGTAGCTGCTGCCATCTTGGATCTATCAATAAATCAACCTTCGGATCCTTTTCCAGTTCAGGGAGCACTGTTTGTCAGTCATTGCACCTCATGATTTCAACATAACGTGAGGAAAAATTAATGGCCTGCTTATATACCTGCACGTAATTATTTAACAAATGATGCTTTGTCAAATCTCCTAATCTATTAAAATTAGCCAATCTTGAAAGGAAAATAACGCTTGTGAATTTCAGTAGAAGTCATGTGTAATGAACTTCAGGAGACTGATATTATAGCCGAATGTCCCATTCATCGACTTTTTTTCTACATCTGACGCATTATAGTCAACATTGGTGCTGATAAAATACTCTTACATTTCAAATTCAAGATGAAAGTCAATCGAAAATGGATACTTCTAGATATCTTTCCCAAACAAAACTATTTTGTTGTTTTTTGTTTGTTTAAAAACATCAATACACTGAAAGAACGTTCAATATATCTTACCTTCCTGTTATTCCACCTCAATGTAGCATTCAATCACTCTCTATCATGATTTATACTTGCTTCAACAAATCCTTAACGAATCTTTTTATAAATTTTTATCCGATTTCTATCTGCCTTTGAAATCCTAGCAGCAAAAATGAATACCTTTTTTTCAATGAATTCAAAACCATCTACTGAAGTAAAGGTCAAGGCATGATAACAACAATTATTTAGACTCGATTCCACTAATTTTAAGAGAAAAGAAGTTAGAACGCTCAAAGAAATTAACCGTTGAAAAAGTTATTCACCCACACTGAACAAAGTAGCCACAATTTCACACACCACGTATTGAAGGCGCTGAGCCCACCTTTTCATGGCACACAGCAAAAGTAAATTAAACTATATCTTTGCAGGCACTCGTCTGGATTTGTCGAAAGAAATTGGAATTCGCCAATGTCTGAATAGCTTGTGTACTTCTCAATCTCTTCTTTAACATCCATAAGAAAATAGTACCCAACCGAAATTTTCTTTTCCAGAACATTTTCTCGAGTCAAGCTTCTTGTATTTTTCTCACCACGAAACAAAAAACATTCGTTTTCATCCCACTTGAACTGAAATATTCCTCTGGTTCATCATCCAAGTTGAAGATGACACATTTTACCAAGTTTTATAACTTGTAAAGTGTGTAAAATCATTTTTAAATGTGCTGAACTGATATCAAAATCGGAAATGGAATTGACAAAATTAAACAATTGCATTGCACATTGGATGGAAGTTATTCGAATTTCACAGGCTAACAAAAATATATGGGCGGTATTGTGAAATCTTCATAACTATCTTCTACAATAAAGTGCAGTCAAACACTATCCAGGGTATACCACGCTATCATGCAAGGGTAATGACTTCATTCACATTTTGCATCGTATCAAATTCTATGACAAATTCACAGTCTTCCTAAGCTTGAAGGCCTTTCTTCACATTAATTCAAGATAAATCAAAATCTAATCGTAATGAGAAACAAAAAGTGAAACAATGTAAACTTCATTCATCTATCAAACAAATAATAGCTTCGTAAAATTGTTAAAATAAAATGAAATAAATTGCTACATTCATCATTCTATTATTTTCAAATTTTCCATCCGAAATAAGTTTCAATCTGAAAATTCAATCTTAAGCAGAAAAACCGAGTACGGGACGCATGACACACGCTATTAAACGAACGAATTTCTGCGATGTCTTGCAAATAACATCATACAAGCATCCACAAACACATTTTCTTCCTTGTTGCTATCAAATCACGCCTATCTGCTACATTAATGCTATTCGCCGGCTCGCTTTTCGTCCTTTGTATGAAAAGTTTTTTGTATAAAGAAATCTCGTCAACGATCTCGAGCTTTAAATCCAAAAGGAAAAGATGTTCGCCAACTTTCCCTCAGTAGAAGAGCCATGAATTACCTTTACAAGCTCTCAAGTGATATGGCGACGCAACGTATCAGAGTACACAGGGAAAACGATATCCGCAGTTAAGGTGAGAAAAATCAAGCGGACGGAAAAGTTTTCCATCGTCTATCATCGTATTAGCGTCGAAGAAATGAGGGAGTTTTACAAAAAAAAGTGTGCAGGTATATATCAAAAGTTACAATCACTTCTAATCTTCATTCTGTTTTTTGGGATCCCTACGACTTTTATGGGGGAAATATGGTTTCACTTCCAGAGGAGGTACTAAGAATGCGGCGTCCTACATTGTCGGCAGTACCAACAACTTTCGAATTCTGAATATTTGTGTTACGGTGCAATTAATTGATTAAAAGGCATTTATCCATCTGACTGCCAAGATTTTGTTAATGGTGCTCAGCAAAGTTTGTTGGATGTAGCATACTTTAGGCACTTAAATGATTTATTTCTTGAAGGAATTTTCCAGTTATCTCTTTGCGATAGGTATGTGTATTGGAAACGAAAAATGATGATGGAATAATTTAAGCTTTTCTTTTTGTTTTACATAAAAGATGTCGGTTTTACGTAACAAATGGGATTCTTTCTTTGAAATTACTATGTTTTGGTCGCACAGAAAATTATATTGCGCCGAATACCACTACAGTTTCAGGTGAGCAAAACACTCCACAAAATACACAGTTCACAACGATAAGCCAATTTTGCTCGCATCGAATTTTCAACCTTCAGTCAAAATAAACATGTTTGAATTTTTATTGTTTCAAGAATTTATTGTTCCGTATTTCATTACAAATATCAAACTTCCCACGAAATGATGAAAGTTCTACATCAAGGCACGACACATAAAATAAGGTGAGTTTCAAATATGTGTAACGCATGCAACATTTTTATATTACATGCTATAAAAAATATGGAACGGTTTAATCTTAACAGAAATATTTTTCAATCGCTCAAAAACTATGTCTTCCTCAAGATCTCGCTCACACGATGTGAATATCTTGGCAAAAAACTTGGCTCGTAATAGTCTTCGTGTCATAAAACACGCAAGACTCGTTGCTGAGAGGACGATATCCGAACGACTGTTACAAGGAAGACAGGAATCTTACATTTTTATTTATGACTTAGGTTATAGCGGTTCTCATTTTTCGCTTTCTACTGCTTACAAGAGGTTTGTACTTTTTCCATTCCATTTTTCAATACGGAATAAATGCTACGTTCCGTTTTTTTTTCGTCAAAAATAAGATTGAAGCGATAAGTGCTTTCCAAAAGGGAATACGATAAGCGTATGAAAGTCAAGATTTATATGATCAATTTCGTTTCATTGGAGCCAAAATAAATTACTCGGAAAGATGGCTTGGCCTAAACTGCCTAAACTGCTGGCGATAAAGAACAATTTGTAGTGCTGGTACATTTCAAGTGATTTTCACCGAAGCTATTTCGTGAATGTTTGGAATAGCACTTGACAGAATTGTGAAAAAATCTTGGATATAAGCGCAAAGCCATTGTCTTTTATCTGCTGTGAGTTGATGTAAATTATAACAAAGTGGAAAGCATCAGCACATTCTTCCGCACATTAATAAGAATTGATTATAAAACTATTTCTTCGCATGTGTGTTCCATGAAATAAGCACCCATGTTCCATGAAAACTTAAAAAAATTAAATATAATATCAAATAAAAACCACCTGCATAAACGTCCTAAAAGTTTCAATTTTGTTGGTATAAAAGTGAAAATCACTCAACTTCTCCAAACAGGGTGATATTGTTTCAATAGTGTATCCATTAAAAATTTGGTTGGAATTGTGAAGTGTTAAGTGAAAATATAACCCCAGAAAAATGACATGCTCCCTCTTTTAAACAGAATGTTTGGCTTATAACTTTTTCAATTTCGCAGTTTCTGGAAAGGTCTTGGTGTAACAGCCTTTATGCAAACATTTTGTATGTATAAATTGCTGCAAATTAAATTTGACACAAGTTTATTGTCTTAAACGATATTAAGGAAACTACATTTCCATAGATATTGCCCCATTTGCATTTTCTTTTCGAAATGGCGGCCAAATTTGAGGAATCTGTAACCTAAAAAACTTGAACGTAGAATTTCCGTAAAAATGGCTACCATGCCAAAATGTTTTAACCCTAGGGTATATATCCTACCAGGCCGTTTATTTGGCTTAAAAATAATTTTTCACGTCACATCGCAACTTAGTTATGAGCAAATAATAATACGTATGGCTTGTAACAAAATTGCCTTAAAGTAATCTCCTAATGTTGAAATTGAGCATGATTGTGTCCGAAATGAAAATGACGTCAGAGAAAATAAAATTCTTATGATTGAAAACATCTCCTATTTGACCAGTCGCGTACCTATACTATCGAAATTCATCATGGTGAAAAAGTGTGCAAAAACAGCACATTTTACCTTACAGCCAGATATTTGCTGAATCAAATCGATCGTTTATAAAAAAAACAGTCCCGTTCAAGTTGTTCAAAATACTATTAAAATGTCTATAATATGACCCGTGAGCTTCTTCATCCCACCCCATTCTGCCCAAAACGTTCATTCCCATGCAAAGCTTGCCTACACCCATCCCCATTATCTTTCGACCTTCGATCCTGGTCATAAATTTATATGATTTCATCCTAGAAACCACACAATCGCGACGAGTGAAAATTCACTGTAGGATGCGCTAAAACTCCATTACGGATTTCTTGTGAAGCTCGAATGTTTCTTTGCAAGAATGTAGTCTAGAATATGAAGACGACACAATTTCATATTTCTTTTTCGTGCTGTGTTTCCTTTCCAGAATGCATTCAAAGCACGAGTCTCAGTCATTTCCTTTTTCCACAATTTCATTGCTTTCGGCTACAATTTCTCTCAGATGGAGTTTTTTTTTCGACTTGCGAAAAACTTTTTCACTTTGGGACTTTCACCAATATCCCTCGCCAGTGGTCATGGTAAATGATTTCAAAGCACTGGAGACGTTTCTTTTTGTTGAACTTTTCAGATACTTTTTCTTTGGATTATACGGTTTAATCGTATTTAATGCTTTAAAGTATTTATGGCGGAAAGTAATGATAGTTTTTAGTACTCACATCAAGAAAATAACTGTTTTTATACTATCAAGAATACTTTGTGGATTGTATAATCCTTTTTGGACTTAGAGAAAAAAATTGAAAGCAATTTGCTGCAGTAAAGTATAGGTTTCTGATCAAATCATTTGATTGGAAAGGATCATCGATTTCGCTGAGCTTAAGAATTCCAATTCAGTTGCGAAACTTTCTGAAGATTGCCTTAATTTTGAAGTGCAAACCTCTATCAACATTAATTATTATTATCTAGCAAAAATTGTCATCTTCATTTTTGACGTCAACTTGGCGAAACGAAAGGTTCCGTTCATGTTTTTCTAGTGTGTTTAGTCTCTGCCGGTTTTTAATGTTTGAAGTTGATGGTCAACACGATTATTCCAACCGTCTTCAAAATGCTGTAAAGAAGCTTCAAATAATCTATTCGATAGCATTGAGAAGACAACTTTTCTCTTTTAGAATGTGTTATGCTCAAATAAAAATTTTTACCAATGTTTTCATCGAGGGAGAGTGTAGTTAATTGTGACAAAATATGCTTTCGTAATTTATGAATAGTTCAAAACTAGAATAGATTTTCACTTTAAATTGCAAAGTTTTTAGAGACTGATAAAAATGTCCGTAAAGATGCAATGAACTGAACTTAAGCTCCTCATACTATTCTCACATTGAACTCCAACTTTTTCCTTCTACATCACTTTTATCAATCATCCGAATAATTGTACTTCGAAACGCCAAACGCCTAAAAATGCTTGTATCTTCTTTGAACACATTTAATCATTTTTAACATCAACACGGTCTCGATGTACATCCTTTTTTTCGAAAAGCTCTATGTACTCGCTTACTCGTACAAGTTTGTTTTTAGATGGTGAGACATGGCTGTTACCTCGAGACATTGATTAAACTGTTTTGAAAGTATACAATTCTTTTGGAAGCAGAAAACAGCAGGAAAAACAACACAAGAGAAGCAGTACCATTTTCATTTGATAGACATATCGAACCATGGAGTAGCTGTTTGTACAGCAAATAGTCCTTGCTAGAGCACTACTTCAGTTACAATACTTTTAGCTGCCGTTTTTTTATTGTTAGCAATAAAAAAAGTCAGAAGTTTTCTCGAATGTTTGAACTGTTTTCAAAAGACTTGATGAACTAAAGGAAATGTCAACAACGTAGGGAAACTTTACTGAACTCTATTATATTGTTTGTCCGAATGAGAAATACCATATGATATGCAGGAGTTTTTCACAATGAAGGTGTTCATAATGAGCACTGTCTCACCAAAACATTTCATTGACTATTTTCCATAAATAGAATTTCACGTTCTGTTTCATTTCGATCCAGATTCAGAGGATGAAACGCGTTGAATCTCAATGAAAAAAACTCATAATTGTACTTATTTGAAGTAAAATTAAACGGTCCAACCACATCTTGAAACTGATCGCAATGATAAATAAACATTGAAAAACATGAACAATATTTTGACAAACGTTAAGATGTTGAATAGTTTCCTGAATCAGAAGTACATCTATAATTTATTTGGAAACTTATCTGGAAGCTTAAATCTTCCTTTTATTTCTTTCGAACCCATATTATATTATATTTCAAACATTTTGCATAGCACAGTGTATGGAATAGTCATTGAAATCAAGCCAACAAATGAGAGCTTTTAATAGGGAACTTTAAAATCTGCAAGCTGGTTCGATAAATAAACGTGATAACAATTTAATGTTCTGAATTAATCACCGCAACAGCCTTACACAAAAAGATACACAACCTACGAATATCAACATTAAATATGAATACATACACCATCCACCTTCATATTGAAATAATTTCCTAGAATATTGGATTTTCACATGATGAAATTTTTATTATAAATCTTCTCAAAACTTCGTAGAATAAATATGTTTTTTTTTCATATTTTGTAATGAATTTTATTTACTTGAGCAAAGTTAACGTCATCCAGACGTTCATAGCTTTGAGGCTTCACGCACCATTTACGCTGTATTTTTAATTTTGCTCAAAAAATAAGTCTCGCAAACTTAAGTGATGTTCACTTCAGAGACTTGGCGACGAATGTTAGAACTCATACCGACGAATTCGTTTGGCGTTTGGAACAGGGTACGATGGTAATTGCTGGAAGACTATCTCAGTTTGATGGGAAAGCGGCAGAGGTTCATTTTTCTTGGTTTCCTTTTCTGTTTATTAGTTGCATTTCAGCTGGCATTGAATGCTTAAATATGCGAGCCCACCTACAAATCTAATTTAAAACATTACCAAAATTAATAATTATTTCAGTCGTTTAACACTATGCAATCTACTTTATTCGAAATATTTCCGTTGCGTGTAAACTTACCAGGCAATCGTGATATATGGCCATCTTAGATGCATAAATTACCATTGTTCGATCCACTATCGAAACAATCGAATTTTAATGTGTTCATCATTCTCATTTTGTTTGTGAAAATCACACGAAGAAAAATGAAAATTAGATTTTCTATAGAACAGTGACTTTTATATGGTCAACAAATCCAATTATTACTATCAATGTCTATCCGCTTTTGCTTTTCCTCGAATTCTTCCTCAGTCAAAATTTCCTACTTACAATAAAAGCAATGATAATATATTTATATGATGTAGTTGTATCAATGAAAAAGGCTAAATTCTAAATTGAAATAATATCATCATGGCATACCAAAGAACACAAAGTAAGAACAAATGAAAAAAATTGCTAAACTCTGGAATCTTATGACGAGTTTGTGCTCACTATGCACTATGTCAATTGACGACGAGCGCTCTTTATTTTTAAGACGAATCGATTCAAAAATATATTACACAAGAAAATGTCTTCACCTTTAATTCTCTATATAGCATTTTGGTTGAACCAAAACTCCTTCTATTTTTTATTTTTTTACGGCAAAATCACAAATGACCCTTGATTGTATCGAAATTATAAATTTGTTATTCATTTCTTCTAGTAAAGTAAAGTCACATTTTGACATCACTTGCTGTTGTTAAAATGTCAATCCTGGGCTTTCATCCTTTCTTTGTTTCGTTGGAGCCGGTTTAAAAGTTATTAATTGACTTCAATTTGAAATGGACTTTGACTTTTTCACTTATCAATTAGCTTGAACATCGAAACACAATTTTTTGTGGGACTGAATCACTAAATCCCATTCCACTTCCATTTTGCAAGCATTTTTCGTCATTCATTGGACTATTCCAGCATCTCCATTTGATTACCAACTATTTCGAAATGCGTTTTAAGGTATCCTCAAATATTAAATCATATTTTTGACTTCAGTTATCCATAATGCTCGTTATTGGAAATCAATCAGACCTATTTTAAGAGTTACCGAATTTACTTACCGTAAGAAGTAAAGTGGTCAGCAACACACCCGCTCGTGATTCTTCCTAGGATCTGTGCGGTAAACATTTATAGCTGAGTGAAACATATTCCAGCCAAAAACTGCATTATCGAAAACAATTTGTCGCTAAACAGCCTCGAATCTGGTACTAGGTGCATGGGAAGCAAGCAAAATATTGTGTAAAAAATACCTTTTCTAATTATCTAAATCTATTTCATTTAAAATTTACACACATAAAAGTTTAGCATTTAAAGAAGTTGTAAACAAATTTTCAGATAAAAACATTAAAAATTGTCAATTTTCCTGCAGTTTTCCTCGTCCAACCTTTTTTTGCGGTAGGCAGAATATTTCGGTGCTGGTTCACCTCAAATTATAAATTCAAAAAATTTCTTATAGTTTATGCTCTTGGCTCGTGCTTGAACGAAGAAATTGAAAACAAGCCGCGAGGTGCGACCCTTGAGGTCCACACGGTCAACTTCCCAGTAATATTTACACAAATATTAATAATACTAAACAAAATAATAATTATGAAAATAATAATACTTTAAATAATAATAATGTACCTCTCATAACAGTAACTGGAATGACTTAATATTAATCGTATCATCTACGGGAGCGTCAATTGATTACGAAAGGTTTTTGGTCGATGGGGACAGATTGATTTGATTGAATATTCACGCGGATCAATGGGGGGTGGGGGGGAGGGGTTCTACGTTATTTGTTATTTTCATATTGATGAAAGCTTTTTTTATAGCATATGATCTAACAAAGTATTGACTACGAAACATTTTACCATTCAAAGCGTTCATTGCGACAAATGCAAAATTGGTTAAATTTTTTTGGATTTTCAAAATTTAAGCAGTTTTGATATAAAAATTAAAACACGGTGCTATGAAGACTATTAAAAATCTGCTTAAATTATGCAAATATTAATAAACTGTGATTGGCTTAACAACAATGTCTTCAGAATAAGAGTAGTCGGGTAAAATCATTCATATGAACACTTTTTACATGGCGACTTTGAACGATTTTTTATTTTTAATTTAATTTTTTTAAACATCATGGAAAAGGATTTTACTGGTTTGACCCCAAAAATTGATAAGGATTTATAAATTTTAAAAACATTTATTTCCGTGTTGTGCATATCTGGTTAACAAATTTATTTTTTATGAAAAAATCCTAAATTTTTTTGTTAAATTAAAAATCGCCTCCAACGATTTTTTTAAATATAAAAACATTACAAAAATGTTAATACACGTCGATTGACACCTAAGTGATGCAGATATTATATTTGGTTCGTGAGATATAGTAAATGGCAGAAATGACCTTGAAATCATGATGACTTTTAATGATTTTTGATTTTTAATTTAATTTTTTTTGTAATCATGAGAGAAAGTTTTGTTGATATTTGCACAAAAACCGGTTGGAGTATATAAATTTTATAAATATTGATTACTGTGTTTCGAAAATCAGGTTAAAAAATTACTGTTTATGAAAAAAAACCTAATTTTTTGCACTTTTTTCAAAAAAATTAAAAAACGCCTCTATGAATTTTTTTAAAAACTGGATAGAATCAGATAAATGTTAAAACTCGTCGATTGACACCTTAATGATGAAAATCGCATATTTTTTTCGGGAGATATAATGCATGACAGAAATGACCTTCAAACGGGCAAAACAACAAACCCCCCCAACCGAAGTGTCCCAAAAACTAATCAGCTCTTAAAATTGCAAAGACGCTTCGATTGACACCTCAACAAAGTCGATAGGACTTTGTTTACGTGAGTTATGCTCGTAGAAAAAACTGTCCACGAACGCACATACGTACGTACATACACACACACACACATACATACTTCTTTCTAAAAACACTTAAAATATACTCGTAAGACCTCAAAACCTAAAAAAATGTTGAAAATTTCAATTTCGATTTTCGAGGCGATTACATGAACTTCCCATATACTGGGAAGTTAAAAAATGAAATTTAAAGTTTTGAAATGAGTTTGAATGAATTTTCGTCTCATATTTTTCTAGCATTTTTCCGATTCTCATCGTTTTTAAAATATTTTTTTCGCATAAAACAACAACGAATAGACAGAATGAAAATCCCTTCGTTCAAACAAGATTTAATACTATAAAGACGAAGTGTGAAAAGTTTCAGCAAAATCGGTCCATTTGTTCTGGAGAAATCGTGCCTACCGCACGGAAAAACAAAGTTTCGAGAAAAACGCGTTTATGTTTTTACCGCTATTTAACGAATAAAATTATTTTCAGCGACTTACATCGAGTCGTCGATTCCAGGTGCATACAGTAATTCGTTCGCCTCATTCGCGACGTTCAGAGCATCCTTTTGATGCTGTGATGTTTGTTGAAAAAGAAAGGAGCTGATTTTACGCGGTAGAATTGCGCTGCATGCTGCGTATAATACGCTAGCGACCACGCGGTATTCAAATCTCTATACCCTGGTATTATTGCTCACTTCAAATTTGGTGTGAATACTCATACTCATACTCATACTTTCATATGGAATAAAAAAAAATTCAATCGATTTTTTGAAAACACAAGACCTATGTAACCCCTTAATATAGAAAAAGCTTCGAAATTTGTGTATACATACGCTGTGTAGGAAATTTATTTCGATAACTAATTATCATAAGACCAGATTAATTAGCAGCGTTGTGCTGTATTCACGATATACTTAAATCAAAAATATCTTCAAGTGTAACTAACAAAATGTAACCACATTAAATTTCCTCCTTTGAACTTAATATTCTGAAAAGTGCACAGCTATCATTTTTTGTACATTTTTTGTCTTCCTTTGATAATGTTAGACAAAATAAAGATGAAAACTTTGCCTATTTTTGTTCAGAAACCATTGGAAAATATGCAAAGAAATAAGATAGCAAGAAAACGTAAATACCTGCATCTTTCCGCCAATAGATATTTTTTCCTCCGATATGACTTGGATTTACCTTTCGGTACCAACTTGTGGAGAGAATGTGCCAGAGTGATAACGTTTCACATGAAAATTCTTGAAAGCATATTAAATATCATTCCACACAAAATATTTAAATCGTCTTTGATTGTATTTTCCTTGGATAATGCAAAGGTTTCTTGAATTTCAAAAGAACAATCTACAAAGCATGTAAGCCAGACACCATGGAATGCAAATTGAAATGTTAAATCTTTTAGATAATATAGGAGGTCACAACCAAAATAAAAGATACTCGTACAAAGGGATGATGGAACAAAAGGCTAATTATATTTTTCTTTTGAGAGCTTTCACTTTTAGTGGGGATGAATAAACAAATATGAAGGTACTTATTCCATAGATGAGTTTAAAATCTTTTGTGCAAGAAGTTGTTAAAAAATTATGTAGCCAACTTAGAAAATTTTATAGTAATTTTTCACTCACTAATCGGCATGTGACTGCCTTAATGATCGAAAAATCAAAATTAAGAACAGATAAAGTACTCACACACTGTGAAAAGAATAATAAAATATTGTCGATTTTTCATTTTGATGATGAGTACGTCTTCGTCTGCAAAAAATTATTATTATTTTATTCTATTGAATTTCTTTTTGTTGCAGTTAAATAAAAAATTGAATTACATTTTCAAAAAAAACCTGCAAGTGTTGACGAAACGAATTTTATTTTTTAAGTGAAAGTTTAAACGGTGATACGATTTTAGATAAAACGTACAGAAGATGGTTAGAACAGTTTAAGGCAAATGTGGCTGCGGCCTTGATGATACGCCGCGCGGGGCATTTCTGCCCTCTGATGAGATTGTGAAGACCACGATACATACATTAAAATTTTATTTTCAAAACATCAAAAGTTGCGGAAAAGTTTAATTCGATTCCATAAACCGTTTTGCAACATATTCGGAAGCAATGATTGATCTTTAAATATTGCAGATGGTTACCCAATGAGCTCAGTGGGAGAAACTGGTAAGATCCAGTCGTTAGCTGTTGATCTCTGCATTTTTGGAACAAAAAGAAACCTTCCGTGGACCTGAAGATGATTAGTGATGAAAAGTGTACAAACATACAAAAATACTATAAAGAACAAAGCATACTGTGAGCCTGAAAAATTTGATCTTTTTTCCTCTGAACAGAGCCTGCTGTACATGATAAGGCGACAAAGGACTAATACAATCTGAGCTTTTGAAACCTGGCGATGTCCCCGGTTTTGAGAAATAATGGCCTCAAACGGATGTTAACAAAACAGATACTGTATCACGATGATGCCAGACATCATGTTGCTTTCGGGTCGCGTCAGAAATTAGCAGAGTTGTATCTAGCATACTTTCCAGATTTAACACCATCCTTTTACCAGTTGTTTCTCTGCTTGCAACATTGTTCAAGGAAAAAAAAATTCTAAACTGAGATTTCATGCTCTATGACTATAATTACGCACAAGTGTAGACGAAAATGATATTGTTCAATGTATATTATTAAATATGTATATGGGAGTTTTTGTTACTTCTGTTGACTTTCTCTGTTATCAGACAAAATTTCCATTGAGCTCAAAAATTTTTTTTTGTTAGTTTGCTCTGTTTAAATGGCTTTTTAATGTCGTATGAAGGTCGTGTAAGGAAAAAAATAATACGCAATTATTTGACCACTTTTATCCCCAAAAGCAGGTCTGGAAATCAGACACAGTTTGTAACGAATGGAATAAAAATTCAAAGTTTTATTTACTGATGAATCCAAAATAATGGAAGGTTTTGGTGCAGGACAAAGAATAGAAAATCTCAGTATTGCACATTAGATCGATAAATATGCAAATAAAGAGAAAGCAACACAATTTAGCAACTAGCAATTTTTAGATAATGGAATATATAATATCCAGCCAAAGCTTAGCTGTGTATATGTGCTTATTCCCAAGAGAAATAAATAAACTAATCAGCTTACAAAAATTGTGAACATTGTCTATCCAGTTCATAGCCAGAATACAAAAAAAGCTCAATTTTATTCTGTATTTTTTTCTTTTTTTTCTTCGTGTCATACAAGGTAAGGATAGAGACTCTTAGAGATTTTTAGTAGATTTTACATATCCCCAGCCTTTTTTTACATCCTGCAATGGAATAGTCGCAAAAACTAATAAAGTCGAGCCATTTAACCATAAGAACTGCCCACAATAATCTCCCTCGAAATAAAATATACAGATGACGTTAAAAATGGTCAAGTCTTGATTAACAGTACAAATCAATAAACAACACTTCTACCAACAATATGTTAGCAGCAATGTAGAAAATTTGAAAGTTTCATTAATTCAAATACAAAATTTGTATCGATTTTCATGTTAGGCACCTTTCTTGAAAATCATTTAACCATATTTATTAATTTAAATACACTATGCTTTAAAATTGATCAGGTGACGCTTCCATAGTGAATGTTCCTATCAGGTTTATTATTCGAAATAGAACACTACAAGTTTTGGGCAGTAACTTCTTAACATTTCAAACGAAAATTAGAGTAACTGGGGCAATGAAAGAGTAAACTTCCGGACTTTCAAAATTGAAAAACGACTTAAAAACACTAAAATTTCGTAAAATCACATTTTTTAAAGTAGTAGGTTTTGTTAATTGCATAAAATAAAGAAAAGTTTTTATGTTATCACATTTTCTGTACGAGGAGTCATAAAATCGAGCAATTCGAACGTTAAAAGTATTTTCTATAAAAATTTATGTCGTTTGGCGATAAGTTAGTACTTACTTGAAATTCATTTGATTTATTGTTGGGGTCTTTTGATTTATATACAACTACTTGGTTCAGTTTTTTTTATTTTAAATATTTATCTGCTTTCTCTTTCTCACAAAAACAAATGATAGTGACTATGACAATATATCAAAGATAGGACCCTTTTTATTGGGGAACCCTAAAATCAACAGCATCTTGTTCGCCCGTAAAATACCATTTGTTCTGTTGTGCACTTTCTAATATGTTTTCTAGCCAAGAAGTCTCATGTCATAAGGCTCTTATTAAATGTTATAATTTTCAAGCATGTACCTCATGATATTCGTTGATAAAAGCCTAATAAAACTGATTTCTGATTCATATCTGAAACATTGATTAACTAAATAACATGTTTATATTGTTGCCTGTCTAAATAAGTTCTCGTTTCAGTCTGATACCTCGGGCTTCGAAAACTTTTCAAATTGTCTTGAGTATCCAACCAACCTTCTTGAAATAGGCTGTTTTTACCTTACATATGTATGTGAACGCCAGCTCAGCTCCCTTTTGTGATCCGTTTAGACGCAAACTGAGCATGGAACCAAATTATGAACTTTTCCAAAAGTTTGTAAATCTTGTCAAAGTTCAACATCAACCGACTGTAAAATCACGTATAATTTACCACCCCCCCCCCCAACTTTTCAATCAAATGTTCAGTCTTTTATGTGGCTTGAAGACTAGGACATGTGAGAATCCTTAAGATTATATTTAACGTGAACCTATTGTTTTGATATCACTTACAGGTTTATGAAAATTGTATGAACTTGAAATATCGAATTCTACAATAGTCTTCATATTTAACGGTAAAATAGCTATATAGAGATACATCCAGCTTTATTTAACTTTTAATTCAGAAATTTAAAGATAACAATCAACGCTTTATCTCACGGAATACCAAATTATCTACTCTTCACATCAATTTAGATGCAGGACACAATCATTGGAAGTTGGCTTGAATTCTCTATCCTGTCAATTAAAATTCATGGTATGGATTGTCACCCAATCCAGTCTATTAGTTGTTGTTCGATCAAACTGTTGAGCCTTGATAGGATTTACTCATCTCAAATGGCCATGGTTGGCTTCAAACTGGGCAATTTGTTTAAGCCAAAGACTGGGATGTCTAGGGTGGATCCCCGGGCTAACATGCAGCATATTATCAACTCCAATCGTGTTCATATACTTCGTTTGGTTGAATAGCCACTAGAAAAGACAAAGTTAGTAATTTAACTGTTGTCATTTATTTACGGATACTCCATTTGCCCAGAGTATTTTAAATAATTGATGCATGAAATCTGTAGGAAATTTTATTATAAGAATTTGAAAATTGTAAATTGACTAATGAGCCTTAAATGTCATGATATTTTTTTTTAACCTTTGTGGAAATAAACAATTAAGCTGATTATTCCATCCAAGAACTTCTATGCGTGTTTTACAACACAACTTACCTTCCACTTTAAAATTAATCTGTTTAACATTTTTGACTTAATGTTTTTGTACACCAAAGCTGGAATATAATCCTACCATTTTTTTTATTTTAACATTATGCATAATAGTAGCCTGATCAGTGTGTTTCATTTTACTATACAACAAAATCTTTGTTGTTTGAAAAACGCCCAATTTGATATTTAGCTTTTTGTGAAAGAAGTTATAGTGAAATAAAACTTTGTTTGTTCGAAGGAAGACACCACAGAAGAAGATGCTTCGGTTATTCGAATCAATTTCGTGCTGGCGTTGATTGGAATCATCGAAAAATTTCTGCTAATATGCAAAATAAAGGAAATTATTTCTCATGCAAGCAGTCTTATAAGAAGTAGAAATGTTGCTTTGATTTCCTTATTGTTTAGGGGTTTTGATGCCTATTCGTTCTTTGACGCCAAGTCCAATCAAGATTTGAAATTCTACAAGCCGTTAGCCGTAGTAATAGTGTCACTGATACTTAAATAAAAACTTAGCCATAAATTCTGACGTTGTTACACTCCTCTTATTTATCGCTTTCTCGATATTGAGAGATTTATAAAAACTAGTGTAGCCGTCATATAAAATTTTATATTTTTTTCACTCCACATCAACTCGGCAAAATCAAGCAAGCATCGTAGTGAAAGGCTAATTTTTCTTTAAATTATTGATAATTTTTCGTTCATAAACCAAATAATCCACATAATTTTTTTCGTCCTTTCCAATGATCAAATCTTGAAAAGTTTAATTTTTACCGTACAAAGGGGACGGTTTCATCGTATTATTACGTTTTAGCTTCACAAACCAAACTTCTGTGTGAAAAAAATTGAAGAGATTTTTTTTACATCCTGCAACCCATTGAAGCAAAATGATAATATTAGAATATTTCGGGAGGCAGTGGTCTTAAGACATATCTTGAAGATTCGGTATTTCTATATTACTCCGTATTACGAATCCTTATTTTGAACTTAAACTATAAGACAAAAATTCATTAAGTTTCATATCTTCCTTGGAGAGATAAGGTAAGTTTACAACAAAATTGTAATCCAGTGTATGGAAAAAATTATTTCAAGTAACTTGACTTCGCACAAAAAAGAATTACGTTTGGATTTACTTCAAAAACAGGAAAGTTGGTTTCATTGCCCCAAAAACTAGAAAATTACTGTATGTTTTGTTCTTACCAAAAACAATATTGCCAAAAGAAATTTCGTGATTTTTTCCAAGTGTTTCTCAGTTTGTACATCATCAACAACCAACAACTTCAACTTCTCGGTATGGAGAGGACGAAAACATATTTAATTCCATGATCCGCTCGAAAACTTTAAGTTTCTAATGGCTTGGAGCTGTTCGCAAGTCTTTCCATCTTGTTTCGGGCCATCATCCTTCAGAATGAAGAACAGTTCAGTTCAAAATGGCAAACTTTCATGTACTCGTCGCATGCAGGGGCGAAGGCGAACGCCAAGAAAATGGGAAAAAGGGCGGACGTATTACGGGCACATCAGCTAACTTTTTGTCTTCATCAGAAGAAACTTTTAGCCAGAAACAAACAAAACTTGGGCACATTGAAATGTACACCAAGTGCCCACTGCAGTGCTGAATGTTTGAGTATCTTCTTGTCTTTGCTCCCTGGAAGTACTGTTTCAATTACACTTAGTACGGAAGTTGGTTTTTCAGAACATGCTTAATGCTCACGTAAACAAGGGTAGGAAATGGAGAAACTCATTTTGTGACTTATGCCCGCCAGCAAGATGTAATGATTATCTAATTAAACTTGTGTTAATGGCCTGGAAGAACTTGGTTCAAGACGTAGATTTCTTTGATTCATAGACACTTGTTTGTGTACGCTGTAGTCCAAATGAAATATTAGTAATGCAAGCTTGTTACAACATAAAACTTTCCCAAAGTTGCTCAGTAGTGTGGAATGTGAATTAGAATACACTTTATAGCAAAAAGAAATTTAAGTCATTACATAAATCCAGCTCCGGGAAACTACGAAAAGTATTTTTACGTTATTCTTAGATTGTTGCGTATTTGAAACGTGGTTAGTTTGGTCTACTATAAAATTGCTAGTATTAATGTGGAATTATTCAAATGTCAAATTTTGGTATATTCATGTGTCTTAAATTGCAAGTCACACGCTACCTTTCCTTTAATGATTTATAACCAACGATACTATTTGGGATGCATTCATAACCGAAGATACTAATTTTAATTCTTTTTGTTTTGCCACTTATGAGGATCTTGTTGGTCGTATGTCGTTATTTTCACAGCTGAGCCATTTCATTTCTATAGATCTGATGTTGATGTTACATTTTTAACATTGAACTAGACTTCTGCACAGCGCTCCGGCTAAAGCCTAGAATAGAATATCCGAACAAATTGCCAAATTTAAATTGGATCTATATTTATTAAAGATCAATTGTCGTTTTAAAAGTTTTCGCAAAGTATGCATATTTTAAAAAACCGGCATACGGCTCCAGAATCGATGACATTTAATTATTTAATATAATTTTATTATACATTTATAGAGTTTTTAAATGTTCAATCGCAATTCTATTGAAGTGCCTTTTTTAAATTGGTGCATGCGATTATTATTGAGGCAGACTAAATCAATTCTTGGCTTTCAGAATTGTCCACCTTGATTTTGTGGCCTCTTTTAAAGGAAACCAAGAAGGTATCTACTATTTGCTCCCACCGAATTTTCTCATCGTTTCTTCGTTTTTCCTACTGTATTTCTTTAACCCTACTCTTTAGTGTACGTAAGATTTGTCGGTTTCTTTCCATCCTTTTGATGTAGCCTGCCCATTACAATTTTTATTACTTTACATAAATGTATGGGTCGTCATAAATTTCATACAATTTTTTGTTGTAACAAAGTCGCCACGCTGCTTCATACTTCACAGGGCCGAACATTCTTCGTAGCGTTTTGCACTTAAAAACGTCCAGGACCTTTTTGGATTCGGTTGATAGTATTGAAGCAGCACAGGCTTAATCAGTGTTTAAAATATGCAAAGATTATTTTTCCTGTGTACATATCGGGACCAGAAAATGGGAATAATAAAGAAATAGATCTTGTTTGCTGCATTGTTTGCAAAATTTTGTCCTTTTCGATGCTCGTTCTATCAAGATGAACTCTCGAATGGATATAATTATTTAATTCCAAAAAAATTTAGTCTCCTTTGGATAAATTTTATCATATTGGCACATTCTTCCAGAACATGGTCTTCGAAATTGGTTTCAACTTCAGTGTCCATTAAACCATTTTTAATGGTTATTATGATTTGAATCATAATGTTGATCCAGTCGGTGTACGCTACGATCTTTGTGGACTTGTATAGTAGCGTACCAATCCTTGTTTTACCAGTTCTACCAGTATGGTTGCACGCACCTCAATTACTATTAGTGATGAATTTTTGAGATCTTATTAGGCTTCTGGAATGCTAGCAGCTATAGTTTTGTTGTAGTGGCTGTGAGAAGTTTTTGGAGATGTTGCATCCACGCTCTATTAATTTCAGTTGGGTGACCAATGATGACTACTTCACCGTTTTTACAGAGGTACGTTCGTAGTTTGCATCACTCTTGTAGTTATTCATGGTCACGTCCGTTGATTACTTGTTTCTGCATCTTGCAAATGATGACTCATCGTTTCTTCTTCAGGTGTTATTTTTTGCCAAATAAAGCTTTTTTGCTGCAATACTTCATTTTTGCCTGAATCATTGTTGGGTTTATTTTTGTAGACTATTCCTTCTATTAACCACGTCTTAACATTCGTCTCGAAACAACCCTTCTGTTTTTTCTGTAGTCGTTATCCAAAGATCTTTTCGGTAGTGTCCATGATTACCGCTTTGATCATGGTCCTCATAGTTTGGACGTCTTCGCGGAATACAGCGTGCCTTCGTATGTCGTTGATTTTGTAACCAAACTGTCTACTTTCTTGCACTGAAAGGATGTTGATTCGGCGAAATTTGGTATCTTCTATCAGTGTTTGCAGTGTGACTGACCTGTAAAATGATTTCACCTTCACTATTCCAAATGGTCTTCATCGTTTTTGCAATTCAATTCAAGGCTGTAGTTCCAATTACGTGATAATTTATTTAACAATTTAGTGGCCAAATCACGATTTTATTTTCTCTCCTTCTCTACTACTGAGGTTTAACTTACAACATACATACACACTTATCTCACCTTCGAAAAGAGTTGATGGTATCGCATCGAGAAACTATTTCCTAGAAGATTATCCATTATGTTGCACATCATTTTCGTGTGATATTTCGGAAAACTCTAGTTTTATTTCTTTCTTTTTTTTTTGAAAGAAATTTTTTGTAATTGAATTTTTTTAGTCTGTATGTAGCCATGTTTCGAAATTTGAAAAAAAAATCCTTTGTGAACAAAATTTCGTGAAATAGTCTTTATGTTGTGTTAAGTGATTTGATTTATGTAAACGACTACACATGGCAAAAGCCATTATTCATACAGATAAATAAACTTTCATGATTTTTTTTCTGTGAAATGACCCACTACGAAAATATTCAGTGTGACATTCAGAAACAACATTTCAATCCGCAATCATATTATTGTTTATAACTGTATGATTTTCAACATTTTTAGTACATTCTTTTAAATACATTTCAGAATACCGTGGCTAAAATATCCTTCCCTTCGTCTTTATTCATTATTCGAAGTGTCATATAATTCCCTTACTAAATTTGGAACAAATTTACATCACAGAAATAATTTCCAAAAGCAATAACAGGTGATTTATGTTCCACAAGAAAATGAATTTAGATTTTGTAGCTACTTGATGTTCCCTATGAGAATATTGCCAATCACCCTTCCGTACTAATTCTTTATCTCTGTCTGATAAAATTTGTATATGTATTGTACTAAGCTTTATTCACGAAAAAAATAAATTGGCATGATATAGCGACATACACCCAAAATTTTCACCTTATTCTCTTGTAACCACTCAGATCCCAAGTTTCCAAAAAAACCTTACGTTCGTTGCAGTTACGCAAGTTTGAACATTTTTTTTCCTTGGCAATTTATTAGGGTTATCTCAGGCTTTTTGCGACTCTTGCTAGAAAACAGAATAAAAGGATATGCCATGAAATATTTATCACAATGCAGTGAAATAAGATAAAGTTCTAAGCAGACGAAAAAGAACCGTAAATTAGGTTTTGTGCTGATACACGATGTTCTTATTTCGTAGAACAAACTTAGTTTGTTTAAGAATAAGAAAGGAAACCATGACAACAACGTTTTGCGACTAAGATGCCTATGATTTAGCTGGGTAGTATGTAGATGTATGTTCAACTTTGAATAAAATTTCAAACTGATATTTTGAATGTCTCTTGAGCTTACTTCAGAAAAGATTCATTCTCAGTATAATTAATTGGTTCATTGATAGATTTGCATTTGCGTAGAAAAATCTTCCTTGTTATTGGTCTAATTATCATGCATGGTTGACTTTCAAGATACCCTCATAACAAGTCGTATTTGTTATTTGATTGCAATACGTTTGAATTAAATTATCAAATATGAAGCTTTAAAACGAAATAAAGTTTGCATAAGAGCAAAGAAACCAATTTTTCAAAAACCCTTCAAAAAATTATTGAATTGTTGAATACAAGTCAACCGAAATAACTTTTCTTGGTTCCACAAATTAGAAAAGAACACGGGATTACTACCTTTCAGTGACCTTTTATCCTTTTGATTACGGTGAAGATAGATTTTGTCTCATATATCTAGTTGGAAACTGCAGCCATATTTATTGAAAGTGTTTAGTTTTTGATGATATTTGGAAGAAAGAGTATAATAACAACAATTATTTGTGTGAATCAGAAAAATAGATGAGTATTGGTAATGATCAGGAGGCATTAAGCTGCTGGATCTCACTGGACAGGTTGGATACTTATCACATGACCTGAGTCAAATCTAGTAAATTTGTACTGTCAAACCAAATGTCCTTCTCATGTACATCACGAGAATGTTTATCGAATGTTCCGGGCCACACTTCAATCAAACAGAAAAGTGAGTGAAAATACACTTATATTTTTTTGAACATCCCAGGCATGAAGATTTTTAAAAACGCATCGTCAATATGACCACATTTAATTCAATGGCTCCCATCAAAACGGTTCAATCATTGGTTTTGTATATACATATATATAAAGTTTTTATGTGCCCATAATTTTATCAATACTTGAAGATACTCATTTAAAAAATATTTGAATTTACCTACGGAACTCTTCCACTAAGAGGTTATTAACTATATCTTCTATATCATTCTTTTAATTTTTTTTTTAGAATAGCATTTGATGTAGATTATTTTATCTTTGTTTTTTGTTTCTTGTGATTTTCTATCAATCAGAAAATTGAATAGCATCCTGAATTTTTTTTTACCCACTACATTCTTTTTAAGATGGCATGAAGGTCTTAATGTTGCTATTTTATTTTTAAATCAATCTGAAGTCTCCTTCGCAACAAAAATTTTAAACGACCTATTACTTTTAAAAGGGCATGTGGTTGGATTTTTGCAAATAATAATTTCACCAATCCTTGTATGTTTTTGACTGATAATTGGTTTGAAGCAACAATAGTGAAAAAATAACCGAGAGTTAAAATCTGACTCATCCTGAAAAGGCTGGTTATATTTGACTGCTGGCTGTACGTGTTCCATCATATCTTCAGTATGTGACCACACAAATAGCTTCTATTTGACGTTAAGGGAGAAAAGAAAATACCTTTTGCAATGATTGAAAAAGTCTCTCAAATTGGTGTCGCAATAAATTTTGTACTTTTTTTCCACAATTGATTTGCAAATAGACATTTTTTGGAGCGAAATTTTATTTTTGCAAAAATCGCAGTTTCTTCACGACCATGACTACTGTCATAGTCGCTTGCATGTTGTTTTGTTAGATTGCATTGAAATTGAGTAGATGTTGCATCATCAAACACAAGAAGTAAGGCCTCATCTGATGTAACATGTCTTTAGTTTTGTAGGAACCATACCTTCTCAAATAATTGCAGGTCAGCACTATACAGAAGATTTTAGACGCTCATCTTCTATTAAAGGAATTTGGGTTGCAAATTTGAGTTCGGTACTTGATGTTTGCATTCGTAAATTTTGAATATTTCTACGTCACAATTTATAACTGTTTTCAAGTTGAAGAAGGTATTCAAAACAAGTGCTATTCGGTTTTCTTTTAAAAAAAATAAGAGATATTTTTAATTAAAATCTAAAGTATCTGTATTTAAGTGATTTCTGACTTTTATTTGCTGACACCATACAAAAATCGACTTCGCATCGCCTGAAGAATTCAAAAAAAATCATTTGCGAAGAAACGTTTGAAATGCAAGTCATTTTAAATGTTGCTGACAAATTCGTTTATATATAAAATTACAAAATTTGTCACATACAAGCATTTAAAATCAATTGAAACTTTCAAATATTTTAAAAAAACACATAAATTACATGGTCGATGAGGCACCTTAAGGTGATTGAATCCTAATTATGAAATTTTCACAGACTTTTTTTTAAAATTCATGGTGCAAGTAGAAGGCCTGCAATAAAAACATTAGTTAACGGTTTCGTTTCACCATCACTTCAATTTCAGTAGAACAAGATCCTTACAATATTCGGGCACATATAGATAGCAGCTATTCAACCTTGCTCTAGCTACTCAAGAATGACCACTCTTCATGTAAGGACACAAATGTGGCTAGAATAATAAATTGCTACTTCATTCCTTAATCATCTCTTTTCGTTCGTGCTACAGTCTTTCGACTTGCACTAGTGAGCACAAGGATCCTTTTTGCGGAGCGCAAAGTGTGAAACGTAAATTAAGTTAGGAACTAAATAAAGTTGGCCATTAAGTAGATGAACTGTTGTCGGTGCACAAAACAGGCCTAAGGGCAAACAAGCCTGTACTCTACAAGTGTATAGTAAAAAGGTGAGAAGGGACATTATTGTTACTGTATTTCAGTCACGTTTAGGAAAAGTAATAAAAATTCCATTTGCTGTCACTTTAAACAACTCAATTGTATCTTCTGTCTGCTATCATTGCTGGTATGGTTCTCTGCTAGGCTCATGAAGTCCTCTAAGATCATTACATTTAGACAAAAGGTTCATGATTATTGGGATAGGCAAGTAGTAGTAAACATATGATTATCGGCCCTTCAGCTTCTATGTGAGAAGCTGTATGCAACCAAAGCAACTTTTCGCTTCGTTAAAATTTAATAACATGTCTAACGAGGATTGAGTGCCACACTTCCTTCGTACTCAATGGTGACACAGCAAATCAAAATGTTTTAGGACGAAAAATACGTCAAATCGAATAAAGTAACTTTCAACGACGGTATTGAGTTTATCTATTGTCATGACAGAATATCTTAATAAAATTACGTGTTTATCTCATTAAATACGATAAAAGAGACTTTGTACTATAAATTTGCTATTTTTGGAAAGCATATTTGAAAAAATGATAATAATTAGTCCAATGATAAACAGCTTTTAGGTGATTTAAATCTCATCATTAACAAAATCAATCCATACAAGATTTTAATATTCATATTTTGATTAACATTTGGAATAATTTCCTGGCAAATTCCGACCCGTTAAAATACCTTTTTCATACGAATGTGTCTAAGGTCTACCTATAATTTAATGCATACATTTTCGAAATGGTGTATTTCATGAAAAAAAATTAGTTAACAAAATATGACTAGGTTCAGGTCCTGAAAGTATATCAAATAGTATGTTATTCAAAAATCATATGCTGTTATGAGTCTGAATCAATATTTTGCATAAAGTTTGGCTCGTCAATTAAATTCATGTGTTTTCTACGCAATCCTACATTTTATTCTCGATTTATTCCGTCATGTCATTTTTTTCAGGAGTGACCAGTAACCAAATAAATATAAATTAATTAGCATATAAACGCATACCCTCAACTTAAGCCATAAATCACTTGTCTGCATGCCATATATTCCGGTGAAAAATCCTTTTTGGCCTTACATCAACCCGATGTTTTACGGCTGGATAGTGAATGCGGTTTGCTAGCCCCTGGTGAAGCCAAAATCATTTATAATACACCCTCACCCCAAATAACAATCTCTTGAATGTATGCTTATATGTGTGTGTGTGTGTTGGTACCGTAAAATTAAGCAAAACCAAAACCGTAGGTACTTTACGTAGAATCGGATGGGGATCAACATGAAAAAGCATTAAGTGGTGCGCTTCACCGTAAAATATAGCCCTGTCGGGACGAGTTTTCCATTTACGCAAATTTTACACTGGTAGCGGATATGTTAGTATGCCATTTACAACGCGTTCGCATGTTTACTACCCACTCAGTATGCTTCATGCTATTTTGAATAGATACCAGAGGAAGATGGATTTTTAGTAGTTGCTAAATGCTACCGACTTTGGAAATAGCGGCACAGAATTGAAAAGATAAATTTTGATTTCGTGAAGTCGATTTATAACAGCTTTGCCAAAAAAAACAAAAATATGCCTCTCGGCTGGAAGCACTTAAGCTATTCAATAGCACTTGGTGAATGAACATTTATTCTAAACAATTTGTGAACAAATTGTGCAAAAATGATGCTTGAAATATTTCCGCGTGCACTGAATTTGATGAAATGGAGGATTTGTGAGCTAAGCATGCACATACTATCATTTTTATTATCCTGTTGTTATTTATCACTTTTAAAATTTCAGAAATCAAAAATATTCTGTCCTCATAAAATGCGGGTATTTGAGTGGCTATGCGAATAGCACATGCAAATTAGGCTACCACTACTATCGATAATCTACTTCGGTTGACACCTCAACAAATTTGATACGACTTTGGGTTCATAAGATATCGTTCTGTTAATATAAGGACACTAACGTATATACGTTTGAACATTCAAATGCCGACTACTTTTGGTCGGTTTTGTTGAAGTTAAAGCAAAATTTCTCTTATCAATTGCGGAACCAATCGACAAATTTCTCTCAAAAACGAAAGAGATGAGATTGTCAAACAATTCGAATCGATTCGAAAATGCTTACAAAATTACGGAAGAAATTACTCGAAAAATGTCGATGTAAAATATTTTTTCACGGAATAAGAACTGAAAATAGACTGAAAATTGAATTTTACAAAGAACACTATCGAAAATAAGGCGGACATTATCATTAGTACTGAAAACTGGCTTACAGTAGGTAGAATATATATTTTATCGAGAAAATATAAACGTGACTGGCACTGAATTGAGATGTGACATTTTTTCAATCGAAACAGAAGCTGAATATTTCATATTCACTGATTTGAAAAACAGACTAATTAAAGACTCAAATATTAGTAAGGGGAAACAAGCATTAGAGAGAAAAACTGAAAAAAAATTAAAGCAAACAGAAATTACTCAATTCAGAACTTCAATTTTTCCACAGTAGCAATTAAAACATTTTTCATGATTAACTTAGAAATTTTTTCTTTCTATTTTTGATAAAATTACATAGTATATACTATTCTCTATAAGTTGGAATATCAAAAACTGTAATTTTCTAAAGCAAAGTAGTTTAGCAGACCTTTAAAACTCTCTGTTTGTGGAAATTCGTTAAACCTAGTGCACATATAATATCAGAAGTGAACAAATATTGTGTATATTATGCGGATATTGTTTCTGCACATACAACACTAAACTCCGCAACAATATCAAATTCTTCAGCACCTTCATAAAATGAAAAGCACTTACGTACATAAAATATAAAAAGATCCAGCACCAACATAATTCAGTCTCAACAGCAACAAATTCACGACCAGTACCAGCATTTCCATATCCAAAAAAAAACTTTGAATAAAATCTTGCCCGTCAAATTTCAGTTTTTAAAAATATATTCAGTCTGTTTTCCGTTTGAGTTCAGTTTTTTCAGTCTGGTTTTCATACATTTTCAGATAATTTTCAGTATTTTCCCGCCTTTGATTTTTCGTCTCTTGTTCATTATCTCTTCTAACTTTTACTTTATTTTCCGACTACCTTCTAACATAGAAAAATTAATCAACTTTTCAGTCAGTTTTCAAATTTTTAACTTCCCAGTATATGGGAAGTTCTTGTAATCGCCTCGAAAATCGAAATTGAAATTTTCAACATTTCTTTACGTTTTGAGGTCTATAGAGTATATATAAAGTGTTTTTAGAAAGGGAGATGTATGTGTGTGTGTGTGTGTACGTACGTACGTACGTGCGTTCGCAGGCAGTTTTTCTACGAGCATAACTCACGTAAACAAAGTTGTATCGACTTCGTTAAGGTGTCAATCGAAGCGTCTTTGCAATCTTAAGAGCTGATTAGTTTTTGGGAAACTTCGGTCGAGGGGGTTTGGTGTTTTGACCCTTTGAAGGTCATTTCTGTCATGCGTTATATCTCGCGAACCTAACGTACGATTTTCTTGAATAAGGTGTCAATGGACGCTTATTTACATTTATGTGATTCTATCAAGTTTTTAAAAAAATTCTTGGAGCCGTTTTTTAATTTTAAAAAAAAAGTGCAAAAAATAACGGTTTTTTTTCAAAAACAATAAATTTTTAACCTTATTTCCAAGTCGCAGTAACCAATGTTTATAAAATTTATATATTCCAAACAGTTTTATTGAAAATGACATCAAAGTTTTTTACTCATGATTACAAAAAAAATCAAATAAAAAATAAAAAAATCAATAACTGTCATCATGTTCTTCAAGGCCATTTCTGTCATGCTTTATATCTGACGAACCAAACATACGATTTACTTTGTTAAGGTGCCAATCGACGCGTATTAACATTTGCGTGAATCTGTCACATTTTTATAAAAACTGGTGGAGCCGTTTTTTTAATTTAAGAGAATAAAGTGCACAAAAGTAGATTTTTTTTCATAAACAGTAAATTTATAACCTGATTTGCGAAATATAGTAATCAGTGTTTATAAAATTTATATACTCCAAACAATATTTGTAGAAACAATTTCAAAACTTTTTCTCATGATTACGTAAAAAATTAAATTACAAATAAAAAATAATTAAAAGTCATCATGATTTCCAAGGTCATTTTTATCATTCACTATATCTCACGAACCAGATATAATATTTGCATCATTAAGGTGCCGATAGACGTTTATTAACATTGCTGCAATTTTTTTAACATGACATAAAAATTGTTTCAGCAGCTTTTTAATTTAATAAAAGAAATGCAAAAAATTAGGCTTTTAGGATTTTAAGGTTTTTTCATAAAAAATAATTTTTTAACTTGATTAGCACAGCACAGTAATAAATTTTTATAAAATTTATACATTCTTATCAGTTTTTGAAGAGAAACCAGCAAAACCATAATCCATGATTATAAAAAAAACTAAATAAAAAATAAAAAATCATTCAAAGTTATTAGAGGGTTCATACGAATGACATTAATTTATATCTTTTATTCTAAGGAAATTGTTGTAAATTCAATCGAAGTTTTATAATATTTGCATAATTTGAGCAGATTTTTAATAGTTTTTACAGTGTTTTAGTGTTAATAAAAAAACTGCTTAAATGATAGAAGTCCAAAAAAAACCTTCCGTAGATGATATGATTAATATCAACTCATTCCTGTTGCTGCTATGAATACCTCTCATTATTATTATTTAAAGTAGTAATATTTGCAAAATTATGAATTTGTTTAATATTTTTAATGTTTATCTAGATATTACTGGGAAGTTGACCGTGTGGACCTCAAGGGTCGCACTTCGCGGCTTGTTTATTTTTCCGATCGAATTAATGATTAATAAACACATGATATTACAATGTAGTAATAAATGGTGATCATCCTCAAATTATCGTTAAATATTCGATTTTACCAAAATATATCCCATATTTAGAGATGACGGAGCTAAAACCCCTCATAAATGACAAAAACTAGTATCGTAGACTTGCCGAGGAACGTTGAATTATATAAAAAAGCAATGATGGCACCAGACGAATGAGCCTTTAAACAGTTTTGAATGAAAGATATTACCTAATGACAAATTAAAGGGCACAGAAGTCATCAATATATTAACTTGATTGCTTATAAGGAAAGTACTTTTGGTTTCGAGTACTACGCCAACCGTACAGATATAATTTGAATTTCTTCACGAAACTATGTCCTGGCAAAGGGCCATGACTACAGCAGAAAAACTGACTGGATTATGCAAGACAAAAATGCATTTGTAATTTATATAAAAACTGGAAATGATAGGAAAGCAGTTTTAGACAAATTAAGGATAAGTCCGGGACAATTAAATCGTATGTTACAATAAAAATTCAGCCTAGTTAAATATATAACAAATATTACGTGGGCAATACAAAAAAATGATGTTAGTTTGTTTGTAGTGATAAATTACACAATTCTCTAATAGTTTATTTTGACAAATCTTTGTAAATCATTGCATCCGCTCCCTTCAAAAAAAGTAACTCTCCTCGAGGTCACACCCGGGGTACGCCCTGATCACTGATACTTGAAGCAAAATATTATTCTTATCTAACTCATTTAGTTCGAAGTCTTTTTATTTTAATTTTAAATATACTTGTTAACATGAACAGGGATTAGTATGCTTACACACTTTTTGATTTGCCACTAATTTTTTGTTAATGAAGAAACAAGCAAAATATGGTGCGAATATTATTTCAAAATGTTTATCGAATTTTTGAGAATGTTGGAAAAATTCCAAAAATCAAAAAAAAAATCTTAAAACCATGCATCGCAAGTTCTTATCACCATAAATGATTGATGCTATTATAAATAATTTTGATTGTTTCCGTTATGATTGAAAAATTTACTACACATCAACAGATTAAAAAAATAATGTAATTTAAAATTTTGATCTGGTGTTATTTCATCCACCACAACTTCCTGAAATTTATACCTACAAATTGATATTATGTCCATAAACCGATTGGATAAACAACGGCTATCAATATGATAATGCAAATTGATTCGTGTATAAAACGCGTAATTTTTATTTCCAAAACAGGCGAATCTTCGTTTTTAACTTCCCACTATATGGGAAGTTCTTGTAATCGCCTCGAAAATCGAAATTGAAATTTTCAACTTTTCTTTACGTTTTGAGGTCTATAGAGTATATATAAAGTGTTTTTAGAAAGGGAGATGTATGTGTGTGTGTGTGTGTGTACGTACGTACGTACGTTCGTGGACACTTTTTTCTACGAACATAACTCACGTAAACAAAGTTGTATCGACTTCGTTGAGGTGTCAATCGAAGCGTCTTTGCAATTTTAAGAGCTGATTAGTTTTTGGGAAACTTCGGTCGGGGGGGTTTGCTGTTTTGCCCGTTTGAAAGTCATTTCTGTCAGGCGATATATCTCGCGAACCAAACGTACGATTTTTTTGAACAAGGTGTCAATCGACGCGTATTAACGTTTGTGTTATTCTATCAAATTTTGAAAAATTGTTGGAGCGGTTTGAATTTTTTTTAAAAATAAGTGCAAAAAATTAGGGTTTTTTTCAAAAACAATAAATTTTTAACCCTATTGTCAAGTCTTAGTAATCAATGTTTATAAAATTTATGTACTCCAAACAATGTTCGCAAAAACTTCATCAAAACTTTTTCTCGTGATTACATAAAAAAATAAATTAAAAATAAAAAATCATTAAAAGTCATCATGATTTTCATGGTCATTTTTATCATTCACTATATCTCACGAACCAGATATAATATTTGCATCATTAAGGTGTCAGTTGACGTGTATTAACATCTTTGTGAAGTTTTTAACATTATAAAAATTCGTTTCAGCCGTTTTTTTAATTTGATAGAAGAAAATGCGAAAAATTATGGTTTTTCATAGAAAATATTTTTAACTTGATTTGCACAGAACATTGATCCAGTTTATAAAATTTATACATTCTTATCAGTTTTTGGAGAGAAACCGGCAAAATTTTATTCCATGATTATGAAAAAACTAAATTAAAAATAAAAAAATCATTCAAAGTTACCATGTAAAGAGGGTTCATACGAGTGCTATTACTTTATATCTTTTATTCTAAAAAAAATGTTGTAAATTCAATCCAAGTTTTAAGATATTTGCATAATTTGAGCAGATTTTACATAGTTTTTATAGTCTTTTATTTAAAAAAAAAATGCTTAAATTATTAAAACCAACAAAAATTTTCAAGACCAAAAAGGCCCCCACCGATTAATCCGCGTGAATATTCAATCTATCCTCATCGACCAAAAACCTTACATAATCAATGGACCCTCCCGTAGACGATATGATTCATATTAACTCATTCCTGTTACTATTACTTCTCATTGTTGTAATGTTATTGATGTTTATGTAGATATTACTGGGAAGTTGACCGTGTGGACCTCAAGGGTCGCACCTCGCGGCTTGTTAGTTTTCATTTCATGAGTAAAAAATGGAATACATACTTAATTTTTTATGTGTCTATGTAATGATTTCATGACCTTTGAGTCAACAATAATTGCAGAAAATATATATTACTGTAAAATCGATAACGTTTTTTGATTTTATCGCTCATATCTGTAGCTGTAATAATGTTTCTTCAACAAGTGTAGTCATAGTTCTTGTACTAAATCTTAACATGCATATATTCAAAATAACTGCTTTTCAACCTTTGATTTCTGGAATAACCCCATTTCTTTGCCAGTTCCAGGTCTCGATTCCATGTTGGCAAGATGATAAAATTAGCTGGATTACGGAAAATTACTCACACAATTCGCAGATAGTTATGTCACATTCAAAATGATAATCGAGCCAACATGATAGTTTGGGACCCGACGAATGGGCTACGTGAGCCCAAACATCCATCCGGTCCTTATCAATGGCTGCGAACGTCTTTCCTCATATCGTGTTTGCTACTCCAATCTACGTCAAGCATGGAAAAGTCCTTTGATGCCAGCAGGAATCGAATCGACAAATCGAAATATCACGAAAGCTTGCAGCCAGCGCAGCACAGCCCAAAAGTCGCAACGGTGGCAGGTGCGGAATCCAACATTCAGTGTCCCAGTTTTTCAGATAGCTCAGCATGTCCTTGCTACAAATTTGAGGATGGTAAGTACATTTTCGTCTGTGCCGGAACAAATAATGTCAAGGCAGCTATTGTATTTTCTTGCTCTTCAAATATTTGGTTTATCTGGAAGAATGTAATTAGGCAGCAAACATAAGGATATGGTTGCTCTTAACTACTATTGTTTGCTGCGTAAACAGTTTTCATGGAAAGGTAATTGTTGTTTTTATTGTCTTTGCTCGGTGAACGGAATAGGAGGACTGCTCCTTGATGAGAATGCTATAATATTTACTGATGATGTACGAATTTCATCTGACGAAGTTGAATGCTTACTGAGGAGTGAGGATAGCAGCTATCAATTTTTCTGCTTTATTTGGTTTCGAGCAAAATCGACAAAAATTCATTCTATGACTACTGCTTGAGCGATTATTGTATTTTCAACAACATTTTAAACAGCAAGTCTTTTTAAATTTATCAGGAAAATCGAAATCTTTTTTTCGTGATTTTCCGAACACATTCAAAGGCATCTAAAGAGATTGATAACCTGATAGATGCTCTAATCCTTTTCAATTCTCAATTATCACAGCAGGTGTGAGGCTACCCATTCTTAGCCATTTATCTTGTTCCTAAGAGACGACCAGAAGAAAAAATACCGACCATACTCCTTCCGCATTTCATTAATTTATCGAAATTAAGACGCCTGTTTATCTGAACCCAACATATTCTACCATTAGTTTCTATCTCGAGTTTCTCATAAAGAAAAGGTTCTTTGTGTCAGTTGTCGCTTTTGAAAGCCTATCGTTTCAAGACTCACTCTATGTCCATCCATTCATCCATCCAACCATTATCCTGGCATTTTCTCTCTATTACACCGGACTGATCAAAGGATAAAAACAATAATGAAGAAAATCCCACAAGGTATTCCAACCAATTTATTATATTGGAGCAGATGTACTTAGGTCCCGAATATGAAGTGGCTTCGGCGAGTGTTTATGCGTTCCCAATATTGAAAGGGTAGAATTTGTTGCTAACTACTCATTTTCATCGCAATCAATACATTAACATTGAGAAAAGGCACAACATTGAGCTTTGTGAAGCTTACGAACAAAAAGATGTTGAAAAGGTGGGCGTTTCAATTTGTCCAAGGATAAAAGTGAATGGAGATAAAGTTTCAAGGCAATGGTTGTCATAGACAACTTGAAAAATATGTACACCATACCAATAAATACTTCGTTTATAAGGTCAGACCAAGTAGGTTAAAGAAATTGGGTTTTTTGATGTGCCAATTTTCAAAGTATTCAATATATTTACTGTATCAGGCAAATTTTTTAAAAAAATCGTTTTATTTTGTTTGTCATATTTCTCGATACAGCTATTTAAAACTGCCGAAATGCAATGAAATATTGAAAAGTATTTTTAAAAAGCTAATTTAGTTTTTTATTCTCATTTTCGATTTAAATAAAGTACTGAGTACAATACATGAATTGTTTGATTTAACATAAATTATATTATGTATATTACATCGAATTCTTGATTGAAACTTTTGAAGTTTTCTAAATATGAATTATTCTTTTCTATGAATAATTTGAAAATGGTTTCAAAGTTTGTTTATTTTTCCTATTTCAAAGTTAAAACTACGGGCAAAAATTCATTTAATTTCTCCAAAAATTGTTTAATACCACGAATGTTTATATCAGAAAGATTTACAACTTTACCTGAAAAGTGCGCATTTACCTTAAATATCGTGTTGAACATTTCGTACTATTTGGTAGTAATACATTCAGTTATACAAACAATAGATATAGGCGAATCTCCTCATGACAAATTTACGTAGAAATGCTGTATCGAATTTCTCATTAAATCGTTCTGTTGAAATTGCTTTTCCTGCGAATTGGTTCTTCGTAACGAACAAACAAAATTATATGCTCTCTATGAGGAATTTATTTTTGATATTTATTCTTCTATTTGCCTCTTGAACAAATTGTATAGATTACGCAATGTTGATTCACTTTTTTGACAACAGCAAATAGCTGGTGTCAATTCTAAGTGAATTTATGTGAGCTAATTGCACAATTAAACCCAATCGTTGATTACTCGTAAATTCGATAAACGATGCGAAGAATTCTTGTTTTGTTCTAAACGTGTCAAATTGCGATTCATTAATTTACGTTGTTTACAAATTTATCGTTTAATTGTTGAATTTCGAGCGGTAGTTAAGAATGTCACACGGGAAGAGTTTAGAACTGAAAAAAAGATAGAAATAACTCCAGAAATGAAAAGAAAAATTCGCAATATCATAACAATGGTTGTCGAAAAAAATTTAAAAAATTTGATCTGCAAAGTAGGATAACAACAGCAACAAAATATGATGGCATCAGATTCATAATCTTACCAAGGAAAAAGTGATGCAATTTTTTCAAATTCTTGAAAAGAGTAATAATTGTTTAGCAAACAGTAGTTGGCATCATTAAGCACGAAAACCGCTATCAAAACTACTGGAAGCATAAACCAAACGTCAAATTTATATTTATCAGGAGACCAATTAGTTTTTTGAATGAAAACATTACCTGAGAGCATAAATATTCAAAAAATATAATGATACTAGTTGAATGAAATATGGTATGAAGTCAAAAAAAATTATCACCTAGTTGTGAAAAAGTCCAAACCCTCGACTTTTAAACTCGGAAATCACCATAGCTCAGCGGCAGAACTACACGAGTTTAAGTTTAAGTTGACGGGTCAATCACCGACGATGCCGCAACAGAGTCCGAAAAGACTTTACATATGAGCGAAGCCGACAAAATGGATTTAACCGTTTGGGAATCAGTTGTATCTTGCAGTTGATTGTTAAGGAATTATTCCTAAGTATTCCTAAATTTCCTTCGCCGGGATTAAAATTAATATGGATAAGATAAGATAAGATCATTTTAATGAGTAAAAAATTAAAATAAATTCTAAGGATAGAACCAAAAAGAAAGTATGATGAAAAACTCGACTTTAAGCACCAAAGCCAGTGAGTTGCTTGTGAATCTCCACAAAATAAGCCTAAATGAATTTTCAAAAGTACAAAAAGAAAACTTGTCTTTCGAAAATATTTTAACTGCCAAAATAATTTTTTTTAGTTCATAAGATGTAAACTTTTTGATGAATAAATCTTTAGCATCCAAAAATCGATTTTTGGTATTTTTGTAGGAAATGTATATCCTATTTGATAGTAACTGCTAAATTGGAAAATGTATGGGTCCTCCATCTTTAAGTACTTCCTTGACTGCAATAACTTTTCAAGGGCTTACGCATGTAATGTTTATAAATGAAATGCTTCAATAAATATAAGAAAACCATTTGTGTAGGACTTTTTTTTATTTCTAACAAACGCAAAGTGATTCATATTGCACCCCAACATATGCATACGTGTGACATTTTCGTATTTTTTTCAGGACTTTTCCTCGAATGTCCTGGGACGACATCTGTTTCACTTCGTGCAACATTACAAATGATAACTTCGCCGATACAATCGTTATCAATATACGACTTTGATCGTTCAGTCACGTCCTTGTCGCAGGATGTTTTCCAGCCGGGTGTGAATGTAAGACATCTACAATTCTCGCATTCACATCTGGAAACGCTGAAGGATAGCAGTCTGAAAAATATCCGTAATACGTTAGAGTCACTGAGCATTGTAAATGGAAAGCTGTCGCAGGTACGTAAGCATGCACATTTATTTGTTTATTTTTTGACTTCAAATACACATGTACCAACTATACGATTTGTTTTTGATCGAAAAAAGGGAGTATCACTTGATGATCGAAATTTGATGGTATTTTAAAGATGCATATATGCATCGAATCTGAACAATGTATTACTTGACTATTTAAAATGGCTTATCATATGTATATCTCCTAAAAAGCATTACGTTTATTGTTTGTTTGACGTGCAAAATGAATCCTTACATTAAATACATACTGAGAGTGATTTGGGATTGATTTATATTAATTGTAGTTGACAGGATCGAAATCAATAGTAGACACATAAATCCATGTCGTTTTCAAGACCTTTTGCTTTAGTACACAGTAAATTACAAAATCACATCGCGTCAAGAGACAAATAAACACTCACGAAAGATTTAAAGTAAAATATCGGAACTAGCTTTAAAACTGTTTAATTATAAGATGTCACTGAGCTGTACTAAAATATTAATGCCAACTATAAATATCAGAAGGATTAATAAATGTAGCAAGATAATTTAAACCTTGACATAAAATTATGACCGACTCGAACCATTGCTTTCTTTGAATTTTTTCTTACAATGTCTGTAAAAATTTCTCAAATGCATTTTGTGCAAAATTTCTCATTTCAAAAGTTTCAATCAAAAGTTTCTATCACAAACAATGCACACACTTTTGAATCATACCGCATTTACTGCACTTCAGTTAAGAAACGAGAGAACGTCCCAATGGTTAGTTACATTGCAGAATTATCAAGGAAAACTGCGATTTTCACGGATATTTAAATACATGAAGGAAATCCTAATCTTGATATTTAAAAATTTATGAAGAATTCTATTCCGAATATGGATAACCTTAAACTAAATAAAAATACAACACTACCTTGAATACCTCTTCTGGCTTCACCTCTTCTGGCTTCATTTGCAATAATTTTTTACATCCCTATATATGTGAAATTCTTATAATAGCTCCAAAAATCCAAATTGGAATGTTCAGCATTTCCTTACGTTCTAAAGTCTACAAAGTAATTGCAAAATGTTTTCACAAGGGAAAAAATATATCTTTGTGTGCATATGCACACATGTGGTCATTTTTTTTGCGGAATTAATCAAAACGTATTTACAATGACACGAACTTACGAAATTTTTGATAAGATTCTTTTGGGCAATTTATTTTTGTTTTCATTTATCTAACGTTAATAATAATAAATAAATGATAATATACAGAACAAATTAGTTAAACTATATAAAAAAATGTTGCTATTATTCCCAAAACTTTACAGATGATGTTTGAATATTACATAAAATTGATAATACTTTTTTGGGCGAATCTTTGTATGGCAATAGCCTTGGCTGCCAGTAATTTGCTTCATTTATTTTACGGACTCATCATCGGCGTACATCGTCAATTTTGAAAACCGTACATTTATTACTTTTTTCAAACCTCCGAAAACTGATGAGGTTTTCCGTGCAACTGCTTTAAAAAACAGAAACAATAATTCCGCAATTTCAAGGAGCTTTAATTAAGACATGTATGACGATCTAATTTTTCATGAAAATTGAGTTTTGTATTATTGGAAAGCGCAGTGACTGATGATTCAGTTGTAATCATTAATTGGTTTCGTTATCATGCTGTAAAATTTTTTTTTGCGAAAGTAAAACTTCCATATTTAGCATAATTTTTAAGAATTTACCCGCGAAAAAATTATTCAGAAACCCAATTCCAGCTTATGTAAATCTGCATTCTTCAAATTTTGATCAAGCATTCTGGAATTCAAATCGGTTCTTCTTTATCACAACCAAAGACGAATCGAATCCAATTCCGATGATTTATGGAATACAAATAATAGTGCATATGATTAGCATAATTTTCACTCAAACAAACGATAGAAAAACGAAATCAACCAGTACCATTTTACGCCTTATTCCCAGCTTTTTATTTGACCTACGTGAAAAGGTGGAGCGAACAGAAGAATTGGAAAAGTGTGACTGGAGAGACGTCTCAAGTCTTATTCGAGTACTTGTTCAGAATTTATGTGCATTTTATTCAAAGTGGTTTTCTTAAACCCGTCAGGAACATATGCAAGGACCAAGTTTTTTCGAGCAAGGAACATTACGTACATGTGCTCCGAGGGTAGATGGGAGCGTTTTGCCGTCAACGAGTGAGCTGCTCCTTTTGTGGATGGGACCGATGGAAAAATGCAAATATCGATGTGTCTGCAAAGCGTGAACGGTCGTTCTAGTTTGTGTTATCGAAACAGAACTGAACAAGGGAATTGGCCTTTCGTTTCAAATGCAGTTGACAAATATCATAAAGATCTACGAACACGATAAACATTATTTTATGCTTTGCTGGCTGAGCTGATGGCGCTGTCCAAACCATCCTGGCTATCGTACATACAAACATAATCCTGAGTCCACTTGACACCTAAGAAATTGCGCTAGCTATGTGCATACACACGTAGGTACCGACTATTAAGAGTATCATTTGCGATGAAGCTATAAAACAATTGCATCGCTTACCATGAAATTACTCTCGCCATCCACTGCATGTGTACACCAAATCTATTCTCGTTTGCCATATCCAGTTTCCAGTGTCTTATATTAGATACATTTTTCCTTTCTTGTATGCGGATCCAAGCTAAAATGACGTTAAGTTGAAACCATTTCCAAAGCTGTCTACATTTTCAAGCTGATCCTTCTCGCTTGCGGCTAAAGCATATTTTATAGAGATGACTTTACGCCTCGCCCAGACTTTACGTAGGAAACACCGAAAGGAAGTGAGTTTTTAAAGGAATTGTTCTTTTGCAGGATGCATCCTGCCTCTTGTGTTACTCTGGACAGCGGAAAATAGCTTAAAAAATTGTTCGGATGGAAAGCACTTTATTAGACCCGGCGGCGTATTATGAGAAGCCGAGTTGATTTATGGCTAATTTTAATGCGACGAATATGGTGGAGGATATGCAAAAGACAAAACGGAAAGATTGTTTCTCAACTAGGATGAAAGAGAATTTATGAAATTTATGCTGGTAATTACGTTGTCACTGAAAAGTGTAAGGATTTCATCGAAGGAAACTAATTGCGTTGTCTTCAACGTTTCAAATGAGATTTTTGCGGGAACAACTATAATGTGAATTTCCTGTTATGACAAGATAACGCAAAAGTGGAAACAGTTTTGAGTTGGAATAAGGACTGAATTGATAAATCTATGATTAAATAACCTTTTAATTTCCAGTATCAAAAAACTCACTCACAAAATACGTAAATATTTCGTTTGGTATTTTCGAATAGCGCAATCATAAAGAATAATTCCTGATGTATTTTTCAAAAGTTTTGGAAAAATGGGCTACTAAATCAACAAAAAATTTCAAAAAATACATGTGAAAGACTCGTTATTTTCCTTTTCCTTTCATATAATCCCAAAAATATCTTTTTTCTGTTTTCCTACTACAGAAGTCTTACATTGTGATCATAAGCAAATTCAATTATCTTTAACTACAAGTTCAATTAACATAAAAAATTACTTTTACTTCTATTTTTATAAGTAGTTTTTGTTGATGTGTATTAATTGTTGTAAATTAAGAAACTGTTCATTAACTATATTCAAAACAAATGTCTGTTCCATCAATAAAACCTTTGTCCATGCCTGAAAAAGGACGATTAAAGCTTTATTCTCTCCCGTTCCACCATCAGCGAACCGTAAAATATATTTTGTTTGGTTTAACGGATATGCATCATGCAGATTCATTCCAACCACTCCGAACAATAAATTTCAGGATTAAATTTCCTATCTATCTTTAATGAGTCAAGTGGGTTAAGAATAACTACGTAACATGGAAACCAAGCAAACTAACAATAATAATTGCATATTTTGTCTGAAATCTCTCGAAAAAGTAAAATTATGTAGTATTATTGCAATGAAATGTAATTCATAACGTGAATTTTTTTCGATTATACGATGAAGTTGCGTTTGGGTATTGAATTACAAATATTTCTTGTTTTATTTTTCGATATAATTTTTTTTCAAACATGTGATTAACTAATAAATTAAAAAATCTCCAGGTGCTATCCAAACTGTTCAAATGGCTTATTACAAAATAAATAAATAAATAATTAAAAAATGAAAATGAATTAGATCTTAAAAGTATTCTTTAATCTCATTTAATTACTCAGATTGAGAACGGCAAATATTTTGAAAGCCCGTTAGCCATAAAAAACTGTTAATACTTGCAACCTTTTTTAACTTCCCAGTATATGGGAAGTTCTTGTAATCGCCTCGAAAATCGAAATTGAAATTTTCAACATTTCTTTACGTTTTAAGGTCTATAGAGTATATATAAAGTGTTTTTAGAAAGAAGTATGTATGTATGTGTGTGTGTGTACGTACGTACGTACGTACGTTCGTGGACACTTTTTTCTACGAGCATAACTCACGTAAACAAAGTTGTATCGACTTCGTTAAGGTTTCAATCGAAGCGTCTTTGCAATATAAAGAGCTGATTAGTTTTTGGGAAATTTCGGTCGGGGGGGTATGCTGTTTTTCCCGTTTGAAGGTCATTTCTGTCATGCGTTATATCTCGCGAACCAAACATACGATTTGCTTGATCAAGGTGTCAACCGACGCGTATTGACAATTTTGTGATTCTATCAAGTTTTTAAAAAAATTCTTCGAGTCGTTTTTTAATTTAAGAGAAAAAAGTGCAAAAAATTAGGTTTTCTTCATAAATAATAAATTTTTAACCTGATTTGCGAAATATAGTAATCAATGTTTATAAAATTTATATACTCCAAATATTGTTTGTGGAAACATCATCAAAATTTTATCCCATGATTACGTAAAAAATTAAATAAAAAATAAAAAATCATTAACAGGCATCATGATTTTCAAGGCCCTTTTCGTCGTGCGTTATACATATCTCGCGAACCAAACATACGATTTGCATAGTTACGGTGCCAATCGACGTGTATAAGCATTTGCGTGAATCTATAAAAAATTTAAAAAAGTCGTAGGAGCCGTTTTTTAATTTAAGAAAAAAAGTGCAAAAAATTAGGGTTTTTTTTATAAATAATAAATTTTTAACCTGATTTACGAAAGACAGTATTCAATTTTTATATAATTTGAGCAGATTTTTAATAGTTTTTATAGTCTTTTAATTAAAAAAAATTGCTTAAATTTTGAAAACCAACAACAATTTTCAAGACCAAAAAGGCCCCCACCGATTAATCCGCGTGAATATTCAATCTGTCCTCATCGACCAAAAACCTTACATAATCAATGGACCCTCCCGTAGACGATATGATTCATATTAACTCATTCCTGTTACTATTACTTCTCATTGTTGTAATGTTATTGATGTTTATGTAGATATTACTGGGAAGTTGACCGTGTGGACCTCAAGGGTCGCACCTCGCGGCTTGTTGTCATAAGTATTTAAATGAGTTTTGTTACATCCGAAAATTTCCATATGTGTTGACACGAAATTAACGAAAACTAAAGTCAGCCAGGATTTCAAATGAGGATTTAAACTTTCTCGAAATCTTGGTGAGCAGTTTGAAATAAATAATAGAATTTCATGATATACTTTTGTCTATAAAGTTCTTTATAATTCCCAACGGTCAGTTTAATTATATTACTGACCTCAGTTTATTATTGTCAACAGGTTTTTTCAGCAATGAAAACAAACAATTTGACTAATGGTGGTGCCAAATAATGGAACCACATATTTAAAAAATTCTTAAAAGTGCATTCGCACCGTTTTCAGCTTAAACTTTTTAACAAGAACCGAAACTTTATAGAAATCATCATTGTTATTTTAATAATCAACTGGTATCGGATTCATTGGAACTGAACTTTATTGAAATTTCAAAACAAAATTATCCAAATTTTCCGACATCCACTACGGTTATCAACGTTGCGTTTATAGAAAGAAGAAGAAAAAAAAGAATCAATCGCTGGTTGAATATGACATTTCCATAACCCAAAATCCTTGACAAATTAGATAAATTTCGTAACATTTCCAAAAAAATTATGAAAACACAGCAAATGTAGAAGTCAACAGGACTTTCATGTTATTGACGACCCAAAAGTTCATTCTTAAGGGGAGACAATGGAAATTTCATATTTTGATTACAAAAGGTTCGGTGACTGCTTGCATGCAATTCCTTTTGGGCACATAGGTATTTGATGGTCATTTTCGCTAGTAATCGCCCATATTCCATAACGTGAAAATGCAAAGTAAATCTAATATACTATTTCGAGGCTATTGATCCTGTTCTACTGTACATCAATTTTCTCAAAATTATATCGGGTAAAGTTGCTATCAAATCCTGCCCAAGGATACCAAAATCTTGCTAATATATGCGGACATATGTACCTTCAAAAAATCCAAGTGCGTTTTGGCATTATTGACGCAAGTAGGCTCTTATCTTATGGCTTTTATCCCATGCAAACCTTAAATGGAGGAATTAAATGGAACATCGCATATTGTAAGTGTTAGCGTTAATTATTTTTGAATAATTAAAAGAAATGTGGAACGGAACGATGAGATAATGTAAATAGCACTGCAATGTATAAAAATAATTGATAATGTGATATCGCATTTTCTTTAAGTCAGGCTAAGTTACGATTTGAATTGCTATTGAATAAGTCTCTGAACTATTTTCTATGTGATAGTTACTCTTGGAAACAGCAGATTGACTATTGTGTAAAAATAATTGGCCATATAAAATGATTTCGGGTGTTCTCTTCGTCGATAATATTTTTAACTTCCCAGTATATGGGAAGTTCTTGTAATCGCCTCGAAAATCGAAATTGAAATTTTCAACTTTTCTTTACGTTTTGAGGTCTATAGAGTATATATAAAGTGTTTTTAGAAAGGGAGATGTATGTGTGTGTGTGTGTACGTACGTACGTTCGTGGACACTTTTTTCTACGAGCATAACTCACGTAAACAAAGTTGTCTCGACTTTGTTTAGGTGTCAATCGAAGCGCCTTTGCAATCTTAAGAGCTGATTAGTTTTTGGAATACTTCGGTCGGGGGGGTTTGCTGTTTTGACCGCAAATATCTCGCGAACCAAAGGTCAAGGTCATTTTTATCATTCACTATATCTCACGAACTAGATATAATATTTGCATCATTAAGGTGTCAGTTGACGAGTATTAATATCTTTGTGAAGCTTTTAACATTATAAAAATTCGTTTCAGCTTTTTTTTAATTTAATAGAAGAAAATGCAAAAAATTATAGTTTTTTTCATAAAAAATATTTTTTAACCTGATTTGCACAGCACAGTAATACCTGTTTATAAAATGTATACATTCTTATCAGCTTTTGAAGAGAAACCGGCAAAATTTTCTTCCTTGATTATGAAAAAAACTAAATGAAAAATAAAAAATCATTCAAAGTTACCATTTAAAGAGGGTTCATACGAATGCTTTTACTTTATTTTTTTTATTCTAAAAAATTGTTGTAAATTCAATCAAAGTTTTAAAATATTTGCATAATTTGAGCAGATTTTAAATAGTTTTTATAGTCTTTTAATTAAAAAAAAATGCTTCAATTTGTAAAACCAACAACAATTTTCAAGACCAAAAAGGCACCCCACCGATTGATCCGCGTGAATATTCAATTCGTCCTCATCGACCCAAAACCTTACGTAATCAATGGACCCTCCCGTGGACGATATGATTCATATTAACTCATTCCTGTTACTGCTATGGATACCTCTCATTGTTGTAATGTTGTTGATGTTTATGTAAATATTACTGGGAAGTTGACCGTGTGCACATCAAGGGTCGCACCTCGCGGCTTGTTTTTAATTTCATTTTTTACGTAATCATGGAAAAAAAGTTTGCTGATTTTCTTGAAAAATTGTTTGGAGTATATAAATTTTGTATACATTTATTACTGCGTGCTGCAGATCAGGTGAAAAACTTATTGTTTATGGAAAAAAAACTAATTTTTAGCACTTTTTTTCAATAAATTAAAAAATGGTTCCAAGGATTTTTTTAAAAACTTGATAGAATCACACAAATTTTAATACGCGTCGATTGACACCTTAACTTTGCAAATCGTATGTGTCGTTCCGGAGATATAACGCATGACAGAAATGAACTTCAAATGGGCAAACCAGCAAACCCCCCCGACCGAAGTGTATCAAAAACTAATCAGCTCTTAAAATTGCAAAGACGCTTCGATTGATACCTTGATGAAGTCTATACGACTTTTTTTACGTGAGTTATGCTCGTAGAAAAAACTGTCCACGAACGCACGTACGTACGTACTCATACATATACACACACACACATACATACATACATACTTCTTTCTAAAAACACTTTATATATACTCTATAGACCTTAAAACGTAAAGAAATGTTGAAAATTTCAATTTCGATTTTAGAGGCGATTACAAGAACTTCTCATATACTGGGAAGTTAAAAATTATTAACAGTCATCATGATCTTCAAGGTCATTTCTTCCATTCACTATATCTCACGAACCATATATATATCATTTGCATCATTAAGGTGTTAATCGACGTGTTTTAAAACCTCTTTGATTATTTTAACATTATAAAGATCCGTTTCAGCGTTTTTTTTAATTTAATAGAAAAAAATAAGAAAACTTAGGGTTTTTTTTAATAAAAAATATTTTTTTAACTTGATTTGCACAACACAGTAATAAATGTTTATAAAAGTTATACATTCCTATCAGTATTTGAAGAGAAACCAGCAAAAAAAATTTCATGATTCTGAAAAAAATTCAATTAAAAATAAAAAATCATTCAAAATTACCATATGAAAGGTGTTCTTCCGATTGAAATTACCTTATATCTTTTATTCTAAAGACTTTGTTGTGAAGTCAATCAAAGTTTTAAAATGTTTGGATAATTTGAGCAGATTTTTAATAGTTTTTGCAGTCTTTTAATTAAAAAAGCGGCTTAAATTTTGAAAACCATCAAAATTTCAATCAAATATGCATTTGTGGTAATCAATCAACATCACCCATCCACCAAAAGCCTTACGTAATCAGTGGATGCTCCCGTAGATGATATGATTAATATTAACTCCTTCCTGTTACTGCTTTCATTATTATTATTTAAAGTAGTAGTATTTTCAAAATTATTATTGTGTTTAATATTTTTAATGTTTATCTAGATATACTGGGAAGTTGACCGTGTGGACCTCAAGGGTTGCACTTCGCGGCTTGTTTGGTTTTTGTTCGATAACTGTCAGAAATGCATAGAAAATTGAAACGTATTCCAAAACTTATGTAAGCAAAATCGCATTATATTGGGTTTTCAATATTTGAAATGAGTTGCTGCATTTGTAAGAACTAGAAACATGAAATAAAAGAACACTTTCATTGAATCAGAATTGAAATTGTTCGAATTTCTTTTATTTCGTTTAACTTTTGTTTTCCAATTAAATACTTTCTTGGTGTTGCTTGGAAAAATCTTTGATTGCTTCTATGTTTTATTTAATGGAAGAATACGCTGTAGTCACAATGGGGATTGAATTCTTCGAGACAGGGGTTATGTATGTTATTTCTCTATATAATCCACAACCAACCTCATTTAGACAAATTTTGTCCTTTTTATGTACAACAACTGTTTTGATGTGTATTGTTATCAAAATATTTATAGCCTATATTTAGATAAAATAACACTCTCATCCCAAAAAAATGGAGAAGGGAGTCAAACCCTGATTGGAGCAGGAAATCAAAACCTAATGATCCCACTGCTGACGACTACAAGAGATTACGTGACAAAAAAGGTTATAAGTAGCTAGCAAAATAGTATCAATTTTAGAGGCAGCCTACAACCTCACTAATGACGGGAATCATCCTTTCAACGTATATACACACCATGCAATTAGAAGCGACGATCAATCACCATCATCCTCTTGCATTTCAAGCACTTTGCAACGACAGATTTTCTTGATTCAATTCTCCAAAGTCACATTCCCCAAGTTTCTAAACTAAATTTCATTGTAAAGCGCTTACATGTGCATTTTCAAAATTTATCCTTCTCATTTCAGATACCGTCGAAGGCACTTTCTGGAATGCAAAAGCTAATGGCTGTGGATTTCGACTCCAACGAGATCCAAGACATGCACGACTACAGTTTCTTCGGTTTGCACTTGGTCAAATTAAATTTGAAAGGCAATCGGCTGGAACGCATTCCTGAAAAGGCTTTTGCTGGCTTAGATGATTCGATGGCAGAAATTGATATTTCGGAGAATCGATTGAAGTTGTTTCCTATGGCTGCACTGCGGCGCCTTGGCCATTTAAGGACGTTACGACTATCGCTAAATCAAATATCGTCACTGTACAGTAATAGTTTAAGTGCTGCTGGTGCAAGTAGTAATAGCATTAACAATAACGTTGCTGCAACGAACGAATCACAGCTGAATAGGCTTCCTTCGTTGGTGTTTTTGGATCTAAGTGGGAATCGATTCGAAGAGATCACTGACGATGCACTTCGACCGTTCCCACAATTGAAAACTCTTTCGCTGTACTCGAACCAGATTGAAGGAATCCACCAGAACGCGTTTCGTTCTGTCAAGGAGATCATGTCGCTGGATTTGAGTCACAATCGAATCATCCACCTGGATTCAATGATTTTCGAGTCAAACAAGCGCTTACAAACGGTCGATATTAGCCACAATCACATCCATGCAGTGAGTGGAGTGTTTGCGAACCTACCCCAACTAAGGGAAGTATTTCTATCGGATAACAATATCTTAGAACTTCCTGGAGATGCATTCACAAACTCATCAAACATCGACGTTATATATTTGGAATCGAATGCTATCCGACACATTGATCCAAACGTGTTCAACACTCTCTCGAATCTAGAACAATTATACATGAGCTCGAACTTTATACCTCAGATACCCGTAACCATGCTCGACAAAACGTTCATGCTGACGTCGCTGTCCTTAGATGGCAATAACATCCAGGACTTGGAAATAGGAATGTTCAGAAAACTGGAGCATCTGAGAGAGATTCGTTTGCACAATAACAGAATACGAAGAATAAGGAAGGGAGTGTTTCACCCCCTCCCGAGCTTATTGGAACTTCACATCCAAAAGAACGTGATAGAGGAAATCGAAGAAGCGTCGTTTGCCAGTCTCAGCAACTTACAGCATGTTAATCTTCAAGAAAATCGTCTCACCTACGTCGACAACATTTTCTGTGCTAGTAATCAAAGTACTACGAAGACGTCATCGTCATCCTTGTTGTCGATTCAATTGGAGGCGAACCGCTTGAGCAAAATGCACGTACATGCTTTTTCCGGGCAGGAAAACATACAAATCATGTGGTTGAGTGAGAATCAATTAACAAGAATTGAACGCTCCCTATTCAAGGACCTCAAACAATTAGAGCGTGTGTATCTGTCCAACAATCAAATTAAAGAGATCGAAGTGGGTGCTCTTGCTACGGTGAAGCAATTGAAATTTCTTGATTTGAGCGGGAACCATTTGAAGACTGTACGAAAGGAATATCTGGAGCCGTTAAATGAGCTTGAAGAACTCAGTCTAGCCAATAATTTGATTGAGTCGGTGGAAGGACTTGCATTTCGGCCTTTGAAAAAATTGAAAACTTTGGATTTTTCCGGGAATCCTCTGGTTCAAGTCAGCCGAGATATGTTTCTGGGTGATTTGCCAATCACAACACTCAATCTTAGAAATTGTTCATTAAGGAAAATAGATGTTAACAGTTTTCGCGGCCTTCCGAACTTGAATGAGCTAAATTTTGAGGATAATTTGCTCAGTGCTGGCGACATTCAAAAGTTAGACGTTGCAAGCCTTCGCACATTGAAGCTGTCCAATAATAATTTTAGCTATGTGGGTGCGGCAGGTGTCACACTCGGTATGTTTGACAAGCTAAGGTCCTTGCAGCATCTGACGCTGGCCAACTGTAGTCTACAACACATACCAGAGCAGATGTTCTCGAAAAATACGAACCTTGTCCGCTTAGACTTGAGTGATAATCATTTAAAGCAAATTGACCGTAATGCGTTCCATGGGCTGAATGTGTTCAAAGAATTGAAAATATGCCGCAATAAATTAACCGATTTTCCATACATAGCTTTGTATAATTGCACTACCTTGGAAACACTCACACTTGCGGGGAACCAGTTGTCGAGTATTGACTTCTTCAAGTTGAATGGTTTGCCGAATGTACGGTTCCTTAATCTGAAGGATAATAAAATTACATCTCTGAGCGGCTTCAATTCGGTGAACTTAACTCAGTTAGACTACATCGACCTGAGCGGAAATCTTCTACTCTCGCTTCCTGCAAACTTCCTCAAGCACTCAATCAATTTGCAAAGAGTTGACTTGTCCTTGAATCGATTCCTACAGATGCCTAGTGCAGCGCTATCCGACGCATCCTTGCCTCGTCTGTCTTGGCTGAACCTAACCGGAAATCCAATAAACGGAATATACACTGTTAAGGAGGAGCGATATCCATTTCTAAAGGAACTGTATATTTGCCGCACCAACCTGAGCATCTTAACCAGCAAAGATTTCGAGGCTTTCCAAGCACTCCAACATTTACACTTGGTTCAAAACAGGATAACAAGAATTTCGCCCGGAGCGTTCCTGAAGCTTTCCAACCTGTTAACCCTCGACTTGAGCGTCAATGAACTTGAAACTGTGCCGAAAGAACGCCTGCAAGGACTTCGTTTGCTGCGGACGCTGAACATCTCGCACAACAGTCTCAAAGATTTGGAGCAATTCAGTCCCGATCTGGTGAGTTTACGGGCTTTCGATTTGTCCTTCAATCAGCTGGATCGAGTCGGCAAGAATACGTTTCGGTACTTGAGCGGATTACATGAATTGTATCTGATGGGCAACCGAATGACCGTCGTGTCGACGGATGCCTTCAGATATCTCAGGAAGCTACAGATTCTTGACTTGAGGAAAAACTATTTCGAAAGTGTTCCTTTGAAAGCGCTCAAACCACTCGAAACGAACATCAAGACGCTCCGGATTGAAGGTAATTTTATAAACGTAAGAAGTTCGAGTATGTGTTGAGTTTTTGTTTGGAACTTTAGGCATTTCTTGGATTTGGTGCAAAAAATAAGTAATTTTATTTATATATTACGGATGTAATTGTTTCTGTCGACAAATTCTGATTTCTTTCCCGACATGAGCGTGTCTCACAAGCAAACTCTTCTTTGTCAATAATGCAAATTTTATGGCTCAAACCTTGCTCATTATCTGATAGTACCTACACAGTCCTTGCTTGAGGCTTTAAACGTATCAGCAAATTTTGAGTATTGCTCTTGTAATGCTGGACATATTTAATTTTTGTGAAAACCAGATATCCTGAAAGCTATAAATATTGAAACTGGGAAATCCGTTCATTGCTTATGCAACACACACAATCAACAAAAAATCTTTCGAGTTATTGTTGCACTTTATGTAACATACTCGTACATTTTATTTCCGTAAAGATGCCCACCGTGTTAGCATACGTTAGGATTTGATTAACCACAGAATTATACCAGAATCTCATTCATTCGGCAATGTTTCTGAAAAATGAAACCAATTGTAGGCTTAACTTTAGATTTATTTCAAAAATATGCGATGGTTATATTCAGGACTGCCAGTCCATAAATAAGCCATTGTATAGCCGAAGCATCACTATCTTGTGCCATGGCAGCATGTACACAGGATCGTTAAATATTATTTTAATTCTCAGCAAAAAAACATATGCCCGCTATCAGTACTTTTATAATGTCTCAATCCCTTTCCATATTTTTCTCTCTGTTTATTTCGTTTACAGATAATCCTCTACATTGTAGCTGCGATTCGCAAGAATTATGGGAATGGTTACGGGATCATCAAAAATGGATGGGAGAGAACGATAGCAATTACCTGAGGTGCGAACAGCCAGGTGAGCTGCGCGGCAAAGTGTTTTCGAGAATGGAGCCCCAACAATTTTGCGACGCTCCATTAATCCTTAAACTGGCCATTCAGGATATTCAGCCGTATTCCGTGGTGGTGTCGTGGCAAAGTCGAGAGCACTCAGGACTAAATGGCTATGAAATTGTCTACCACTCGTTGGACGGTGTTGATGAGGTAAGGGCAATAACCATGAAGTCATTGCAGTATTCCTTCGTTTGCTATAGCGTTAGGGTTTTTAAGAACTCTAAATCAATGTGTTGTGCTGACTGCAGCATTTTAGCATGTGCTTGGCTAGCATTGTGAAAAAAAAACAATTAAACATTGGATGTTCTAAATGGCTAATATGTACGAGGAAAAAATAAAAAACAGGAAGAATTACCCTGTGTTAGTAGTTTTTATATTGTATATTAGAAACAAGATTATGCTTCTTAATTTGGCAGAAATTATTGGCGCTGTTCAGCTTATGAGAACCAAGGTCTTATCCATTGAACGTAAAATTTTACTTGACATTAAAACGTATTCAATCCTTCATCATCGACAGAAACTCACCAAAGTCTTCAAAGTACTATTTTTACGTTTTCTTAGCCTCGTGAATCAAGTAATGAAACTTACGAATTCGATAGATAATTGATGCAAGTTTATAATGCTGCATTGCTTCGTTTTCGCAACTTATCAAAAGAATTGCTGGTGATTAATAATTATCATATATTTCAAAAGTATAAACAAACCACACTCTTGAGTAATTTTCGAGAAAGAAAATTGAATACTTTCTTCATAAACCAAAAAAACGTATTCTTCCTTCCAAAGATAGTTTGTACAATTCACACTTGGCTGTAAACTTTTCCTCAGTGATAGGTGATATTTTTAACTTCCCAGTATATGGGAAGTTCTTGTAATCGACTCGAAAATCGAAATTGAAATTTTCAACATATCTTTACGTTTTGAGGTCTTACGAGTATATTTTAAGTGTTTTTAGAAAGAAGTATGTATGTGTGTGTGTATGTGTGTGTGTATGTACGTACGTACGTGTGTGCGTTCGTGGACAGTTTTTTCAAAGAGCGTAACTCACGTAAACAAAGTCGTATCGACTTCGTTAAGGTGTCAATCGAAGCGTCTTTAAAATTTTAAGAGCTGATTAGTTTTTGGGAAACTTCGGTCGGGGGAGTTTGGTGTTTTGCCCGTTTGAAGGTCATTTCTGTCATGCGTTATATCTCGCGAACCAAACATACGATTTCCTTGATCAAGGTGGAAATCGACGCGTATTAACATTTATGTGATTCTGTTTAGTTTTAAAAAAATTCGTTGGAGGTGTTTTTTAATTTTTTAAAAAAGAGTGCCGAAAATTGTGTTTTTTTTTTCAAAAACAATAAATTTTTAACCTTATTGTCAAGTCCAAGTAATCAAAGTTTATATAATTTACATACTGCAATTAGTTTTTATAAAAATGTCATCAAAATTTTTACTCATGATTACAAAAAAAGTCAAATAAAAAATAAAAAATCATTAACAGTCATCATGCTCTTCAACGTCATTTCTGTCATGCGTTATATCTCACGAATCAAACATAGAATTTGCATCGTTTAGGTGTCATTGTACGCGTATTAATATTTTTGTAAATCTGTCGCATTTTTAAAAAAATCTTTGGAGCCGTTTTTTCATTTAAGAAAAAAAACTGCAAAAAATTTGGTTTTTTTCATAAACAATAAATTTTTAAGCTGATTTGCGAAAAAAAGTAATCAATCTTTATAAAATTTATATATTGCAAACAATGTTTGTAAACACACCATCAAAACTTTTCCCCATGATTACGTGAAAAATTAAATAAAAAATAAAAAATCATTAAAACTCATCAAGATTTTCAAGGTCATTTTTATCATTCACTATATCTCACGAACCAGATATAATATTTGGATCACTAAGGTGTCAGTTGACGTGTATTAACATCTTTGTGAAGTTTTCAACAATATAAAAATTCATTTCAGCCGTTTTTTTAATTTAATAGAAGAAAATGCGAAAAATTATTTTATTATTTTTTTATAAAAAATATTTTTTAACCTGATTTGCACCGCACAGTGATGCCAGTTTATAAAATTTATACATTCTCATTAGTTTTTCAAGAGACACCGGCAAAATTTTCTTCCATAATTATGAAAAAAACTTAATTAAAAATAAAAAAATCATTCAAAGTTACCATGTAACGAGGGTTCATACGAATGCTATTACTTTATATCCTTTATTCTAAAAAATGTTGTAAATTCAATCAAAGTTTTAAAATATTTGCATAATTGAGCAGCTTTTTAATAGTTTTTAAAGTCTTTTAATTAAAAAAAATTGCTTAAATTTTGAAAACCAACAAAATTTTTCAACACCAAAAAGGCCCCCACCGATTGATCCGCGTGAATATTCAATCTGTCCTCATCGACCAAAAACCTTACATAATCAATGGACCCTCCCGTAGACGATATGATTCATATTAACTCATTCCTGTTACTATTACCTCTCATTGTTGTAATGTTGTTGATGTTTATGTAGATATTACTGGGAAGTTGACCGTGTGGACCTCAAGGGTCGCACCTCGCGGCTTGTTTAGTGTCGGCTTCACCATGCAAGTAAGGAAAATATAACTTTCCTGGTCAATGTTGAAATTTATTCCAAAAAGCATTATTTTTATTTTCTCGAAAAATTAATAAGCCCCTTTCGCTTCAGTCTTTTAAGGCAACTTTGCAAAAATAGAAATAGTCTAGATTTTTTACTCTGTTTTCTGTCTCTAGGAGAGCTTGGAAGTAACGTAGGCGCTAATTTCAAGCCATTCATTATTGGCAAATATCCACTAAACAGAAGTATGTTGCTTCACTTACGTAGTATTCGTAATTGAAAAACATTTTCTTGTTAGTGGCGGTGTTTTTTGATTGAGGGCTGGAGAAGTAACGAAAATGCTTCTTGAAATTTTTTTTGTATGATTTTTTAGTCTAGCAATACAATCAAGATCATATGTATGTTAAATGTCCCAATAAGATAGAGAGGAAGTGATTGAATGGTGCCTTTATTTGGTCTAAGCTTACAACAATGTTACACAGTACACAGTTGTGAACGCAGGATATTAAGGGCAGTATATTTAAACTCTAAAGTCCACTTTGTAGTCTCTGCGTACATGATTATTCACAAATTTTTGAGATTATGGTGGGATTAACAAAATAGGTATTTCTATATTAAAACCTTTACTCATTCTTTAGGAGAAATAGTATTGAGCTGATTACATTACGCATTGTTTCTGAAAATGATTATTTTTGTCGATCAATGCCGAATTAATTACAGGATTTGATTATTCCACATTTAAAAAAAAATGAAGTGAACAATACTGTTTAAATAACTCTTCCACATTGAATAAAGCTCAACTAATAATGAGCGAATATAAACTCAACTTCAAGCAAACCTTGTGTTTTTACGTCATCAAAATGAAAAATGAACGTTCTCAGATTTGTGTAAATTATGTGAACTTTTGCAATTACTCTCTGTTGTTACTTTTATTTACTAGATTGTTAAAAATTATTTTTATATACTCACCAAAATAATAATCTCGTTTTAAAAGAGTGCGAAAAAATCTCCCCTAAGGTTTTTAATGAAATCTACATTTAAGCATTTATTTGTCTACACATTTTCTCAATAAGAGAGAAAATTTCCTATATTTGGTCACCCTGGTCATCACATACCCAACCCAAACTATGAAATTATTTGGCTGCCGTTTAAGCTTTTTGCTAAAATAAAAAAAAAGGCGAAATGATTCAAGTTTTTATCAATTTAACAGATAAGTGATAAAATCTTAGAGTAAAACTAAGTCTGTATCCACCGGAATCATCCTTAGAAAAGGTCTTATTTTCTACGTCAGACTACAGTGGTAAAAGGTAAATTCATCAACTTATTTCGCCTCTTATTGTCCATATAATGCTTACTTTTTTCGCGAAAAAAAACTTATTAATTTTCAAGAAAATTGCGAACAAATTATTTAAAAAGAACGATGTCAAAAAATTTTATGATAAAATTATTTTTTGATAAAATATTTTTTGTCTCTTCTTTTAATCCACTTTTTATATTATAGGTTTTCATTGTACAAATTGTGTTTCAAATTAAGTATTTCTCGAGATACATTTTTTACAAGGCGAATAAATAAGCTGCGAAAATAAAAAAATGATTCCTATCATTCTTTTTGAGTCGAAATAAGAATTGCTTGAGTTTTCTCTTTCTGTTTTCAATGCCTGCTTTTCAAACTGTTGTGTAAGTTACAATAGTTCGAAGTCTTTTTAGGATTTCATTAGTTTCTACTGATTGGAGCGCTGCGTTCGTGGAAAGCAATCCTGGATGAATGATTTTCATTCTTCTTGATTCATTGTAAGCACAATCAAAATTTTGTCCATATTCGAAACAAAGTGTCTAATGTTTACAATTAATTCCTGTTTTTCAATGCCATTGTTGCACTATCAATCAAACATGATGTAACTTCACGGACCGTTTTCACTTAAATTCTTCGCCTAATCCATCCATCATCATGCACCATCGAAAATTCATTTTTTCATGACAGAACCTTGCATTGATTCCACCATCTTCACCACCCCTTGAAAGGAAGCGTTCTTAATTTGAAATTTAACAGAAACGATTTCTCCAAAAAAAAATTTAAAAAATTAGGTGTTACAAATATTTTTAATTATTTTAAGCTTTATAAATACAAGATTGCGCCAGCTTAGATGGTTCTGATTTTAAGTTATGCATATAAAATATCTTGAAAATTGATTCGACTTACAGGGTGACATGGAATTCAACAATGTTCAACGATTCAATCAAAAATATTAGGAAAATATCTGTCATGAAAATGTTGCAACTAAACTTATTCAAGATTCTACCAGTAACTAATTTGACAACAGGTTCCAGCCAAAGGACTTACCGATTTAGGCAAAAAATGAAGAAGGAAGACAGATTTAAGGAGATGCAAGAAAAATTACTTGAGTGTTTCCTAATGGTCTAAAACTAAAGAGAATCGTTCAATTGGAGCAAACATTTGAAAATTGCTCGTTGGAAATTAGTATCGAATAAAAAAACAGTCGAAGATAAACAAAAACACTGAATGAATATTCTCGTCTCAATGTACATTACTCTGCCGTATATCACGGCTAATGAACAAATAATGCTCATTAAATATTTCATCCAAATGAATGGCCACTATTCGAAATTTACCAGCAGCACTAATTGCCCCTTAAACGCTCTTTAAATTATAAATGTCATTTCTTCATTTAAAATCATTGAACTGCAAAGCTCAAAGTAAATTTGCACAGCCTTACAAACTATCTGCGATTTTACATACAAAATTATTGATGTTTAATTCAAATGGTGTTCATCTTAACGATCATTCAGAAGACATCGTGAACCTTAAGCATGACAAAGGTCAAACTATTTGAAAAATGAGAATAATCTGAACGAAAACATTTTCTCATCAAAAACCTAATAAAAAGTCGCACGTTAAAAGACAAATTTTTGTGGGAAACATTCTGTGATAATAGACCAGCAAGGAATGTTCACTTTTAAAAGGATCTTTGTGTAATTTTCTACGAAGAAACACATCGCATTTTATTCAAGACTAATTGGGGAGGATATTTAATTTTATGTAACCAAATTTTCAAGCAATGTCCTTATGTGTATTCAATTTTAGCTCACTATGATTTGCCTCATAGTAAATAAAAACACAAAATTCGGATTAGTTTCCTGGCTTCTATACGAACAGAATACATTAGTTTCAATTTATTATAATTATATTTCCATGAAAACTTTCAAATGATTCACATATGCACATACAGGATTCCACCATGATAAAATGTCATACTTAATTTTAGCAAAGTCCTGGGTTATAAAATACGTACTTTGTGGCGAAAAAGCATGTAAATTTCACCATAGTGACGGCTGTAACTAAATATGTATATTCAATTCACTCATGCCTCATTTTAAAAACATTTGGTTCCTGATCAGAATGCACATGAAAACTATTAAAGTGCAATGCACAACTCATGGAAAATGCAAATCGTCGAGTTAGAATTATTGGACAAGCTGCTAATTACATGGCAGACTAATTAACAAACTTTAATCAGATATTGCCTTACGTGACATGTAAAACGGAAAATTATTTGAATATAGAATAAGGTTGTATTTAAATTTTGCCTGGTGAAAGAGGTTTTCCTAAGCGATCATAAAAGTTTTATGGATCCCGAATTTTCAAATACAGCAGTTTAAAAGTGTTTTTGAAGTCGATATTCACAATAAACCCAGGTATTTTGATATAGTTGAATAATTGTAGAGGGCTGTTAAATTAAATCGCATAAGTTTCTCATATTCATTCACATTTATTGTGAGGAGCAAAACTGTTGAAATTTAAGCCTTAGAATCGATGCCCAAGCATGCGTTTAAAACCAAGTATCAATTGTTTAAAACTGCTAAACAGATATAAGCTATTAGTATTTACACGTAAATAATAAATGAAAACCTCCGAAACTAATTCCTAGTCATTATATTTACCAATTTTTCTAAGTTTGTAAGACAAAACATATTTATTATGAATTAAATATAATATAATGTGTCAAAATACATGAACACACTAACATTAACCGGATGTCGAGTGTCCGCGGGTCGCTGGTGATGAACTGCCGAGTCTGTAAACACATAAAAGAAGCAACCCGTAAGTGCAATGGTCGAGTATTCATACAACGATTAAGTCGTTGACTCCACTACTAAAGATCGCTACACTCAACGGCTCGGTATTCTTCCGATAAACTCTTCAATTTCAGTGTTCTATCTTCGAATCCAAACTTTATAGGGGAGCCGAGCCCTCGTCAGGGGAGAACACACAAGACGAGACGGAACCCACGAATACGCTGACGCCAGGGGAGAACGCACAAGGCGCCAACAACTCGTGTTCCTTGGGTTGGCGAAGAGCGCCATCGACCAACCCCGCGAGGATTAACTCCATCCCCGCTATTCTAAGGATTAAACCCATCCTTATTCACACACACACACACACACACACCAAGTCCCTGGCTCGACTTCCCTCAACACAGCGTCACACTACGCTACTGCATCTAAGCACATACGCGATCACGGGCAGTTGATCTTAGTGACCAATCAATTTTTGCACTATTTAATCCCTTAACGCTTGGGATATCCAAATATATTTATATATATATATAGCTCCAATAACAAAACTACTGACCACAACACTTAATAAACCTTACGGCTTACCTTTCCAATCAATCAACGCTCCTTAACGTCGCTTCTCGTCCACACTAAACTTTCACAACTTCGAACTAACACGTCTGCACTGATAATGACGCGCTGATCCTAGCTGCAAGGATCACACGCCAAGATCAGGCTAATGGAACATGTGTCACATATGTACGCAACATGGGATGTGAAATAACATGCAAAACCGGTCCGCTATCTTGGCATCGAGGACAAAGTAGCGAGCCGGCTTCTTATCTATTTTCTACGAATAAATCTTCAGGATATGGGCACTACATATGCGCTTGCAAGGATTCTACGCTACACTCAATACGGATATTTTAGGATATTTTATGGGTTTTGGGTTGAGAATTTACATGGGTCTTACAAGTTCTATATTTTTGTTTAACTCTCGAAATAGTTTCATAAAGTTCAATATTATTTACTTCCCTATATTATGTTTTTTCACTCTTCTATTCCAATTAGCTTTCAGTTTAATAGAGAATTATATTTAATCGTTTATTTTTTATAAAATAAGCAAAATTTATAATACACAAACAGTTTAATTTAAAAATCAAATAAACTCGAATGCTATGCACTGTGCAGTGCTTATGTTTGCACTTGGTTTTCATGTTGAACAATGGGCAAAAAGATTTTTACAATGATTTAGTGTATTTACAATCTCAATCTTGCTAGCAAAAGAGCCATAAAGCAGGATTTTTATAGTCCAAAAAGTATACCTTAATTGATTTTTGGCTCTAATTTTCTATTTGATATCAATAGAGTTTCCCTTCTTTTGAAAATACATTCTTGTCCTAAGTTTTCTCAAAGCAATAAGTCAACAATTTTATGATTTATTAGAGCGTCTACTCTTCACCTAACATTTTTTCTATTTGGATTAAAGTCGCTCAAGTCCGGCGCATTTTTTCCTATTTTTTTTTTTTTTGGTAAACTTGCCAGAAACAATTTCGAGTTGTCCTTTGAAAAGAATAAAGCATATAATTTTTCAAGTTTTGTAGATGGAAACACTAACAGGTTGTGGATTTTATACAAAGTTTATTCGAATAATTACAACAAAGGAAATGCGCTTTCGGTGCTTTAGTGGATTGGACATTAAATTTGAAATTTATGAGAAATAAATATACCGCAAATAAAAAAAGCTCACATTAGATCCTTCACAATAAAAAAATTCTTGCTTTAAAACCACTTTTGCAGGATTCATCTACATAAAGAAACATCACTGCCATTCCAGCTTTCTCCTCACTCAAAATAACCTGTCCTGGATTGATCCATTGTGTTGGGAGTGTATTCTTCTTAATAGCGTGGCTTCGTGTGCCCTCTACAGAGTTCATTCAAAATGTGAAAATATCCTGTCAGTAGCTTTCTATGATGTTGAAAAATGCTACATCCAGCGTTTGTCTGAAACTTGAAAATAAGCCCTAAATATTATCATCTTTCCTCGTTTGATATCATGTGAGAAGACAACTTGCCAACAACATATATGTTTCTAGTTGAAAAATAGAGCAAAACAGGTGAACCTTTCCTCAAACTTATAGATTTTACAAGACAATTTTCTAAAAACTCTGATGCATTGATGGGTTTAATTAATCTTCGAACGAATGATCATAAAATCAGCTTGAAACATAAAAGTTAGGATTCTACCTTCATTTTTACTTCCTTGTGGTATCACAATGGGTCTACTGGCTTAAGAAAGTAGTACTAGTTAGAATGCTAAAAAACAGCTGATGATGTATATAAATTTTAAACTTTGCATGGGTAAAATACACATTTTGAAAATGACAAAAAGAATTGAGGCGCAGTTTTGCAAAAGGATATAAGCGCCAAAATCGAAAAAATCGAGTTTAATATCAATTTTTATGTAAAATTTCACGAGGAATCGAATGGTAACGTTCCGGTTTGTCGAAACGGGACGAATCACGCCTTAAAAGCATGAAGTTTTCCCAAAACGATACTAGTTCTATAGTTTTTTCAAAATGGTACATATTTTATATCCTTTTCATATAAATCACATTGATACGAATGTGTCAACAACATCACATAACAGTGAGATTTAAATTGAATTAAATCATGAAACCATCAATTGAAAACCCATCTCTTGGGCTAGGGTCGAAGCGGTTTTGCAAAACGGTATAGAAATCGGATGTATACTGTTTTGCGAAACCTTCCCAATTTCATAGTTCCCAACTTCCCATCTGATGGAACAGGTAATTGAATCATGTTGATAGATAAATACAATCTCGCTACATTCTAAATAATTTAGCAACAATTCAATTTTTCAAAAATGAAAATGGCAAGAGTATAATTGCTTTTTTTTGATTCCCGAAAATTCAGCTTTTTGGAACAGTAACCTTCTGTAAAACTGTGCCTCAATTATTATTATTTTTTTCATTTTTCTATTTAATTATTGAGGGCGCTAAAGTTGATATTTCCAAAAATACCTCGTCCCACTGCGGACAGATAATCCCAGGAAAGAAGAATTTGAAATAAAAAAACCAAATCGCGTTTTAAAGAGGAATATTTCTTACGAAGTAAACTACCACAATATTTTGAAAAAATGATCAAAAAAAACAGTTGTTTGAATTTTCTTTTTAAAAAAATCGCTTTTTTACTTTGTTTCGCTTGTCAATTTTGTTGAGATTCTTTTATGGCCTATATTATGGTAGATTACCACACAAGATACTTGAATAAAGTAGCACACCACATTTGATTTAAATCGGTTCGGCCAATCCGGAGAATAAGTGTCCGTAGTTGGAAAAACGTCATTTCGAGAAAAACAAATTCAAAGTTTCGATTACCGAAAATATCGCTTGAAAAACGAATAAAGGCGTGCGCACTCAAACTACCGTAACTTCATTATTTTTGCGAATATGTTGATAAAATTTTGATACGTGATTTCTGAAGGTAATAAATTGAAAATAAATTGAAAAATGAAAAATTGATTTTTCAAAATCACATTTAAGTAAGAAAAAGAAAAGAGGACTGCCACCACTACCTATCTACAATGACAATGTATAGAAGAATTACACTGGCAGTTGCGTTTCTTTTAAAAAATATTGAAAATAAAGCCGACGATGGTTGGTTGGTCAACCTGATGAAAATGTTCTCTAAATATTGGCAAAATTATCTTTATTATTTTCGGGACCATTCAACAAATGACGGACATCAAAGTTCGAAATATTTCTCGAGCATCTTTCGAAGCATCGTCTAAGTTTACCAAACAGTCATAGATTATTTAGTCTGTTACTATAGCTCCAGCTCTTCCTATATTGGAAGCGCATCTTAGTGCTATCAATGGACACAGATCGGAAAAAAATTCAGCCAGTTTAGAAAAATACAATATTTTTCAATTTTTAGAATGTTATACGCCTCACAGATAGATATAACTGAAAGTGTGTTTAAAGTTGATTTTTATATATAGGAAATGAAAGTTTCCAACTTTTGCTATGTTGAATTAAAGACGACAAATTAAAGCATTGTTTATGCTATTTACAACTATTTAATTTTCAAAAAGCGATTTGCGAGCTATTAATGTGAAAATTGGAGGAACGGAATAGAAAATACTGCATTTTCATGAAGAAAACTTGTACGCATTACAGAGATTTCAATGATTTATTTACTTGATTTTTACAAACTAAATTTCAGACATTGGAATGAAGTATCAACTCTGTTTTAATGTACGGTACTTACTTGTAGCTATTCTCATTTAATCATATTTTTCCCATTCTTATGTAACTATGCTTTCTTTTTCATCGAATCGAAGCATTAATTGTAGTCGTTCAAATCTAATTGTTTTATGTTTTTAGTCGAAATTTCTTCGGAAAAATGAGCTACAGTTGGAAAAAATCCCGGAACGCGGAAGCATGAATATCTTTTAGGAAAACTTCTTAAATGTTTCTAAAATTGTGGTTTTCTATTCTGATTTGAATAAAAAAATTAACATAAACATAATTTTATGTTCTCATACATATTTCTGGTTGCTGATTGAGCCCACTGGTTTGACGAAAAATTTTGCACTAAAATTTTTTCTGAGCTGCGAAAAAACTAAAATTAAACATTTTAAAAAATTGCTTTGCGTCAAATATGGTGCAACATTTCTTATTGTTTTTTTTTTGCAATTCGCAGGTTCGCGGAAAAAAGCTCAACGGATCAATAAATTCTGCTAAATTGCAAAAGCTAGCGTCAAGCACGAAGTATCTCATCTGTGTCCTGGGTCTAGGAAATTGGGTAACTGCCAAAGGATTGACGGCCATCAATCAATTAAACCTGAACGACACAATGACTGTCCTGAGCGATTTGGAGGACAGCATGAACAACAACATTCTGCCCGAGGGACTTCAGGAGATGTTAACAGACACTTCGACATCCCGCTGCACTGAAGTTACCACCTTGGATGCGCCTAGTCAAATGCCTGACGAAAACGGACTTTCGAGCGAGGGAATCATCCATTCGATCCTTACTCGTCGCCTGGGACTCATTGTCGGCTGCTGTCTAGGTATAATTGTTTTCATCGTCCTGGTGTCCGTGTTGGGCTACCTGAAGTTGAAGAAGCAACGCATCGAGAACTCCAAGCGGCAGCACCAGCCGATGCCCCCGGAATATATCTCGTATGGGCATTTCTCGATTCCCAGCGACGCTGAGTCGAATCGAAATGTGATAGCGACTGGTATGACCGGAGTCGTCGGCTCGAACTCGGTGTTGCCAACCATCGTCGGCAGCAGCAACGACAGTAACCACGTGGCGCACGGACAGGGCTACATGTCGGGTGTTGTGCTTGGAACCACGACGTTAAGTGCTTGTTAGTCAATAGTATCGGGAAATCAGTTTGAACTAGGATAATTTAGCATAAAGTGAAACTACATTTACTTGAATAACGGCACACACAACAGGCAAAAACCTTTTGTATAGTAGAAAGAAGTGTTAAGCCGACTCAGCTTTGTATTAGAACTACGGCTAATGCACAATGTCTCGTTTACATTTTAAATATGATCCACATTTATATATTTTACGTTACAAACTGTTTCGGTTTGCTAGAAAATGAAAACTATATTAGTGAAATGTAAGTTCTTCCCATGAATCGTTATGATTGCGAATTGTATCTGTAATTGAAGTGTCCTTTCGTTAAGCTTTCGCATATTAAATCTACAAGAAGTGTTGGGTCGACGTTTAAGTTAAGTATAGCGCAGATTATGAGGCTCAGACATATAATGACTTTAAATAATTCTGGTAATGGCATCCTTCAAGATTATATTATTTAACAAAAAACTTTATTGTGCTATCGTCCATGAAATGAAAATTTCAGATCTCTTTGAAGCAGTTCATTTTCAAGTAATTGGCATTAAACATATATTTCCAAGATAAATATTCACGGTCCAATAGTAAAACAGGATATTATTCATTACTTTGCATCTATCTTCACCATTTCCAAAATATCTGTATATGTTTTAAACGAAACTGAATCGGTTTTAATCTTATTTAAAGTTATCTTTACATTAGGTGTTGAGTATCAAGTGTATTTATAAAGACATATAATGTCAGACATATATTCCTCAGATTAGTCTATATTTTTAATCTAATAAAACCATAATTGATTATTCTTTGAGTATTGACTAACAGCCGCTAATTTAAATTAGCTTTGAAAATAGATTTTCCATATTATTTTCAAAAAGATCATATTTTACGAAACATTCTCGCGATTCATCATCATCAATTACGTGACAGCCCAAATCGATCCTTGGTGTCCTGCATTAGATGCCTCCAATTGTCTCAATTCAGGGACCGCAACTTTCAGTTAACTTCTCATAACAGCGCTCTGCTGTCTGCGCCAATACTATCCTCCCATCACTCTCTTGACTCGGCTGGTGTTCGATTTTCTTGCGCTGTACCCTTACGGGAACGTCTAGATATTTGTGCATGCATCCATGCGTTCTACATGACCAGATCACTGGAGCATGCGGAGCTTCACAGCTATGGAAATAGGTGGGTCATCATATATGTTGTACAGCTCATGGTTATATCGTATTTTCCATTCTGCTCCCTCCAGTCTTGGCCTGAATATTCTTTAAAGGATTTTCTTTTCGAATATGTCAACTGCATTTTCTGACGCTTTCCTCAATGTCCAAGATTTACAGATATATATCAGCACAGGTCTTAGCGTCATTTTATAGAGCCATAGATTATTTACCCTCGTAGTAAGTCGTAGATATATGCCCTGCAAATGCAGTTTCTCTAGTGCATGATGTCTTCATTTTTGTCCATTTAAGCGGTTATTTGCCAATCACGATCAGGATGCCTCTGCCTTTTTCTTAATGTCGTGATCCTCTTATTTTTGGTTTCATCGCCTTACAAAACTTTTCTTGCCACTCGGATACTACTGCGTTTTTTGAGGACCACTTGTTGCTAGATGTCTTACTCACCTTATCCAGTGGAGGGCGCAACAGGGCGAAACAGATCGCAATGTGTGGAAAACACTGTAATGATATGAATGAGTTAGCGAACGAGATTGCTACGAAATTTCAAAGCAATAAGAGTTTCGTCTCGTTGGCCTCAATGGACGTTAAGTCCGGGAAAAGGCCAACGGACCCTTGTGTCGTTCAGACTACATCAGGTTCGGCCTCTACCTAGCTAGAGGAGTGATGGCTGCTGGCAGACCAGCTCAGTTCGGCGCAAAACGTTATGGGTGCGTTCTCTAGCATCAGTCCCGAATCTCATGTCCAGTGATTCAGCCATTGATTTCCCCGATTACATACCGAAAAAAAAATCTACAAAAAAAACATAACACACTATACATCTTATATATAGCTATACCTATACATCTTACATATAACTATAGCTCCTACGGTATTTTACCAAGGAATTCTTGCGTGCATTCTCAAATAATACCGCGTTCAAGACCCACCCGAGAGTTAAAAATTCCTTTACGTTACTTTGATCTACATGTGAAATTCCCCAACTATTAAAAAGAGACAAAAGAAAAACGAAAGCATACTAAAACAATCTCTCGGGTGGCCGTCCTACTCCCGATTAAAAAACGAGCTTTAGCGGAGCTCACCAGGTGTACCTGGCAGATGTCGCTGCCAGGGCCCGCCCTACCTTGTGTGTATTGTGCGCGCTAGGCCATGGTAGGGCGGGCCCAGGGTGCATTACAACACGTTAAAGAGTTGAAATGCAGAAGCCACCTAGAGTGCATTTCTCAGATACATAACACAATTTCCATGGTGAGAGTCACGACGATTTCAAGTGAAATTGCAATGAATTCGGGATTGAGAGGTTGTGGCTGCACTTTATTCCCTAAAAACCCCGCTGTTGCCTTGTTGAACGTGTTTTCGAGTCATTCTAGCAGTCGTGATCTCAGTCATCGTCATCTCAATCGGGTTTTGATTGCGGTTGACCAATAAATCAACCAACTGCAACCCTTAATCCACTTTATTATGTGAGATGCATGCATTGCATTTTTTCTTCTGGATAACAGAAACAAAATAGGTTAAATAATTGTAAAACACCTCCGGAATTATAGCAACCAAATATTCCCAGTTTATAACCTACATTAATAAATAAATGAATAATCATCTCTTTTCTCATCCGTCCTTCAAACCTCTGCAAAATAATTTATCACGAAAGTAAATTAGCGTCAGTTCATCCATCTGAAAAGAAGAAGTATCTTAAACAAAATAAAAACCGCATCAAAACTTTAATGGTTTCATGTCCTTTAATGAGGTTTCTTAAAATGGTAAATTCATCATGTTGTACGAGTACGATAAATGAGCAAACTAGAAATACTTTACTATAAGTATGCAGCTAAACTCTAGGAAAATGTGAAAGAAATATAATGAAAATTCTGGAAAAGCGACAATTTTTTTTCGACTCGTTAGTTTATAAATTTGATACATTGCATTCTTTCAACAGCAGCTAATCTGTTTCAGAGAAAAATCCTAAATGATGAAACCACAGTATTTAGAGATGCTTTTTGTGGATAAAGAATTTCATTTCATTTTCCGAGATAAACGAGCGTTATTTTTCAGTTTGCATGGAAGTGAATTAATTATTTCGTGTTGGTTTCTCTATTTCTATGGAGAATTTTTAATTTCATTGATTGACCGAAAAATACTTGGATTTTACAGAATGATATAATGTGCTGCGAAACTTTTATCATTCATGAGTGCATCCTCAGTTCAAATTATAGAAATTTATTTCTATAGTTTACTAGGATAATATTTTACCGTATAGAATAAGCATCTGAAATTTTAAACGTTTGAAAATGAACACTAAAAATGAGTTTCTCGAATGCTCAAGATTTTTAGACACTAAACGAAATACCATTCTAACATTAATATTGTGTTTGGCTGTTTGAGCCTTTTGCATTGACACTTATTGTCTTCTCTGAGGATATGAATAAAGAGATAATTTTTGAAAGAATCTATTGATTACTCTTCATTTATTATATATCTTCAAATCAAAAAAAATGTTGCTTGTTCGATTTTTTGTAGGATTTATTTGAAATGTAATATTTTATGAAGATCATAAAAAACCGCGCAAAATGTTTAATTTTCAAGAAAATATGTTAGAACGTAGTTTTCAATAGAATTGTTTGCATGCTGTGATGCTGAAGTTATTATTTTCGATGCCAGCTCATTTTCAAATATTTTGTTGTTTGAATTTAACACTTTGAATTGAAAATATATAAATTTTAATTCATAAAATTTATTTTTCTGAATATTTTCATATTCATTTTGAATAGTTTTGACACATATGTCTCATAGAATAAACTATTTTTGAATATTTTCCTATTTATAGTATGTAAATCTAATTACCACGACTTTATTATTTCAATTAATCTTGATTCATACAGAGTATATCAGGGCATCTTCATACTTTTCACCAGCTATGCAAATCAACAAATAAATAGTTTAACGATGCAACCACGATTGGACAAAAAGGGAAAAAGGATTTTGCTACAGAGACCTTTGTATTCTTCATGGTCTTTTGGATCAGAATAGAAAGCGATTCAACTTTTTCTCTCCTTTTCTTGTGCACGCTTTTCAACGGAAATACTAAGTTCAAGAAAGCAATAAATAAATTTTTCATGGAATTCAAATTGAGTTAGTGTGTTAGAAATATGACACGATAGCAGGTAAAATCCGACATTTATGCCTATTTTTGATATTAAACATAGCTGTTGCCACGGTTTCCACATAAAATTGGGCTTGCAGTAATAAAAAGTTTTTTTATAATTGATTTTTATTTTCCAAAATTTATAATATGCAAAAAAATGTATCAAAACATGATGTTTTTAACATTTAACAGACAACTCACTTTAGCAGACAAATTTTATAATAATTTTAATCCTGCAAAAGTTACATTAAACTTTGTTCCCAAACCTTCTGCTCAGGAAGGCTCATGAGAGCTATTCAAAGAATTATTTGAAGTCATCACAAATTACTATAAGGCAGAAATATTTCTTATGATGTCAGCAAACTGGAAGTTTTCTTATAATTAATGAATTTTTGTTTGCAAACATTTTATCGACGACCCAAACCGATATTGATCCTGCTTAATCTAGTAGCAATAAAAAAAATCCACAGAAACTTCTTGTATATTATCGAAATGACACTCAGACCTACGGTTAGTAATAGTAAGTAGTTATAACACAAAATTAAAAATTATTATCAATTAAAACTACACCCACAAAGTTGAAATGCTTCATGGTTCAATATAAATGATTATAAATAGACAAATCCAGTTTTAGATAAGATTAAATGTGTAGTAAGATGACACTTAAATCTTTTTACACGTTTATAATAAACAGATACGTTGATAAAACCATTATTAATAAACATAAAGCAAAATAAATCAAAAAAAAATCAAAGTGGTTTTAAAATGTAACATAAATATTTAACAAAAATATATGGCGAAAAATAAACGAAATAAAATTAACTCGAATATGTAATAATTTTGGTTTGATTTCATTTTCTTTGAAATGATTGAATTAGATATGAACTTTTTTTTATCATTAGTATTTAAATGAGCTTTTTATTACATCCGAAAATTTCCATATGTGCTGACACGAAATTAACGCAAAACTAAAGTCAGCCAAGATTTGAAATGAGGATTTCAACTTTCTCGAAATCATGGTGAGCATTTTGAAAAAAGAAAGAAATACGTATATACTTTTGTCTATAAAGTTTTTGATAATTCCCAACGGTCAGTTTAATTATATTTCTGACCTCACTTTATCATTGTTAAGAATTTCTTTTAGGAATGAAAACAAATAATTTGGCTATTGATCTATATAGTTATAAAATTCTTAAAAGCACATTTGCACCGTTTTCAACTTAAATTTTTTAACAAGAACCGATACCTTATAGAGATAATTGTTAATTAAAAATCAACTGGTATCGGATTCATTGGAACTGAACTTTGTTGAAATTTCAAAACAAAACTATCCCAGTTTTCCGACATCCAGTACGATTATCAACGTTGCCTTTATAGAAATAAGAAAAGAATCAATCGCTGGTTGAATATGACATTTCCATAACTCAAAATCCTTGACAAATTAGATAAATTTCGTAGCATCTCCAAAAAATTATGAAAACACAGCAAATGTAGAAGTCAACAGGACTTTCATGTTATTGACGACCCAAAAGTTTATTCTTAAGGGGAGACAATGAAAATTTCATATTTTGATTACTAAAGGTTCGGTGACTGCTGGCATGCAATTTTTTTGGGCACATAGATAGTTGTTGGTCATTTTCGCTAGTAATCGCTCAGATTCCATAACGTGAGATATCGTCACCGCAAATGCGCGAACTACGGGGTACTGAAAATGCAAAGTAAATCTAATATACTATTTCGAGGCTATTGATCCTGCTCTACTGTATACCAATTTTCTCAAAATTATATCGGGTAAAAGTTGCTATCAAATCCTGCCCAAGAATAGCAAAATCTTGCTGATATATGCGGACATATGTACCTTCAAAAAATCCACGTGCGTTTTGGCATTATTGACGCGAGTAGGCTCTTATCTTATGGCTTTTATCCCATGCAAACCTTAAATGGAGGAATTAAATGGAACATCGCATATTGTAAGTGTTAGCGTTAATTATTTTTGAATAATTAAAAGAAATGTGGAACGGAACGATGAGATAATGTAAATAGCACTGCAATGTATAAAAATAATTGATAATGTGATATCGCATTTTCTTTAAGTCAGGCTAAGTTACGATTTGAATTGCTGTTGAATAAGTCTCTGAACTATTTTTTGTGTGATAGTCACTCTTGGAAACAGTAGTTTGACTATTGTATAAAGATTATTGACCATATAAAATGATTTAGTGTGTTCTCTTCGTCGATAATATTTTTAATATGCTTTTTATGAATGATGTGTATGCCAACGAATATTATTTCAAAATGACCTCTTCTAAGCACAGAATAAACCTGTCTGTTGTGTTGATGTCTTTAGATGTACTACTGAATGTTGAGATTGCTGTTGCCAACTAAGGAACGCGGCACATGAAGTGGACTCCTAATAGGACTGCCAGCGAGACTCGCAACCAAATTTACCCAACTTGACCACACCGGTGGCTGTGGGGAATGAATTTCAGGCATCATTGTAAACCTCTTGGTTGCATGCATCTCAATGGCTTTTGAAAACATCATTGTTATTTTGCGTAATGTGAAAGAGGAATCCACTCCACGTCGCTTTTCATTTTCAACCCTATAACATAATATCATAAAACTACTTTTTATTGCAGTCTATTGAATTTAATATGCTCTGAAACAAATTATTGCATGATTATAATCCTATGCTACAGAATGAGAAGTAATCATTCTTTCCATTAAAACAAATAACTGCTATGACAAATCAAAAATATTCCATTGTTGCCCATTTCAACGCAAATAACCATCACTTCCACGGATCTTAAAGATGAACGTATTTACTAAGGTCTATCTTCACACAAGATCAAAATCCATCCAATAACTTATCCACCTAATTATCGACGAACAAGGCACCTTACATTTTTCCTTTCATCCATGCAACCATAAATTATTCAAAATCAAATCCACCGGAAATTTCTTATCCATAAGAAAGCCTGATTGTGGCTTTCGTTATGGCATCGATTAACGAGATATCGACTAACAGCAAGCCTCCCATAGCTCGCCCATATCTTTTATTACGGAAGAAATCAGAATACATTCTGTCGGGCATCGGAAGCTAACTTTCTTCATCCCTAAAATATTTGAATAGAAACGAGCGCAAATGAGAGTCGGCACTTCAAGATGGCAATTCAGGGAGGCGATGTCTCGATATAGAAAATTTGCGAGGTGATGATAATCAACACGAGCACAATAATGGAACCGTCTGCTTTCGCAACTATTTATTACCAACTTTTTCATTATTCTCTTCGTTATCAAACAAGGCTGTGTTGATAGGCAGTCATTTATCGGCGGAAAACTTTTGGCACGGTCGTTGAGATAAAGTTTGTCAATAAATAAGTGTGCAATGCTGATCCTTTGGATTAGTATGCAACTTGAATGAAGGATTTGATTGTAATCACTGAAAGTTGCGCGCGTGAGGTAGTAATCAGTTCAATTTTCCACTCTGTTTGCTCTAATTACTTAACTTGTTGAACTTGAACCGTCACTTAAGTTCATTGTATTGTTGCAAACCTTTAAGGCCACATAGCTAGCCCCTTAGTATGTTATAAATATAAAATCGTTTTTATAATTTGTTAAGATATTGAACAAAATATTCCTTCCTAATCATCTCTGACCCCATTTAGGGCGCCATTGTAAAAAAATGAGAATAAATCGCTTAATCGAATCCCAGCTTCATCAATTTCTAGCGTCTCGAATCTTCAATTCCGGGATTGAAGCAAGATGTAGATATTTTCACTATTTTCTTCTATTACTACTCCAGTTTCCCGGCTGCAAACAGAATTTAATTGAAGTAACTAGTAAAATAATCAAGCAGACTTGGCTCACACTGAAGCCTAAATGAACCAAATAATTCCTTATATGAGATGTGGAGTATTAAGCGTTACTACTATCTATATTGGCTATATTGAACTATTCTATAGGGCGGACACGTAGAGTGACTAAGTGTTCGTTCCCTTTGAACACCTTTGTCATAGTCGCAAAAGAAGAAATGGTTCCAAAAATTCTGCGTAAAAATACGCAACATTGAAAATGAACGTTGAAGAATTTTCGTTCAATCAAATAGGAGTTTAAACGTGCATTTTGAGTAGGCAGGCTGATTTTTCAATTCTAATTCCAATTCCATAGTGAGCTTAAGTTCAAGTTTCTGAAGTCACAGCTCCAATCCTCTGGGCTCCATCTTGAAAACAAAACAAAAAATGGGACACCTTCATACTTCAGAAACCATGACTCCTACAAGAAAATTGGATATGACAGACTTGCGTATAACTATATTTAAAGTAACTTGTGCATACATCACTTTTACGTGGTGTCAATATTAAAAGAGTTACACGCCAAAACCCAAACCCAAAATAGGGGGACCATCTTCCGAGTGCCATAACTTCTTTGTTCTCACGTTTAACGCCAAACTTGTTGAAATTTTTTTAAGACAATTTTGTCACAAGTCGTTTGCGGTATTGATTGCTTTAAGCACTGTACATTGGCAGGAGTTATTGTATCCCAAAGGGAGAAAGTCGCACGAAAAACGTGATTATAGGCCAAATAATCGGTGTCCCCCGTTTTTTATTTTCAAAATAGAGCCCAAAGAGCCGGAACTGTGACCCCAAAAACTTGAACATAAGTTAACTATAAAATTGGTCAAATCTTGCAATAAAAATCTGCCTGCCAGCCGAAAATGCACGGTTAAGCTTCCATTTGACTAGATGAAAATTGACGTCAAAATCCGAACCATTTTACTGGACTAGTTGGGATTTCTCCAAGGTTAGGTTCAGTTATTAGGGAGCTAAGCTAAACGTACTTCACTTCGCTTAAACCGATTTTGCTCCATTGTGCTCTGTAGACGTGGTAACCTTCTAAGGCGTTCTATAGCCATCCAGATTTCTTAGTCAGGCTATCTATTACTGGTTAAACTTAGTGAATCCAAATGAGCTATGCATGTGCAGAAGTTCAAGTAAGTCTATTTGAAAAAACAGTTTCCAATCAATCTACTTCTACTACTACTCCTGAGTTAGTCGTCAGTTTGCTCAGGCTGCTTGCTTTTTACGAGGACAATTTCGATATTTTTGCTCAATTCTAGAAGCAATAATGTCGTTGAGTGAATCAACTAACACTGAAAGGATTTAGTATTTGCAACCTCACAATTATTGAGTGACTCTCGACTTAGGAGTCCCTGTTGTTCGGCGTTTTCTTTATAATTAGCTTACCTTTTACCAAATTCATTGTTTCTACAATATTCACTTACAACTCCAATCCTGTCATTTAAATCTTTGCTTTATGAACCTCAGTGAAATAGTTTCATATTTTCAAAGATAGTCTCTCATATTCGGAGACTTTTTTACTCGGTTTATTTTATCCTTGAGTAATTTTCGTCTTGGTGGAAAATCATTCAAAGTTTTTTTTAACTTTTTGAGCGGCGATGAGTAGAAAATGTACAAAAAATTCGACGCTGAAATTTCATTTTCACTCGGAAATCAAATTTTAGAAACATCTGGGTATTAGGTATGTGCCGACGAAATCAAGAAGAAGAAAAATGTAACATTCAAAATGCTCGAAAATTGCATCGAAGAGACGGGACCAAATAGTTTTCCTGAAAATTTAATAGAAAATCTGTATTCTTCACATAGAAGTCGTCATTAAAGCAAAAAGGATGTACCCAGCTAATAAAGTTTTTGAAATTATGGAAAACCATCTCTATTTTGCTGATTTTAGATTATTTCCACATTAACCACTCTGTGAATAAAATTCATATACAGTGAGAATATATAATTGAAAATTAACCTGCAGTGCTCATTTTACTTGAAAGCTCATCAAAAATCCACCATGCTCCTTTCAAGTAATAGAATACTGAGTGTAAATGCCTTTTTTCCTTTTATAAAATGAATTATCTTTTCAATTTATTGATTTTTTAGCAAAATGACTCCAAAGAAAGTCTTTGAGGTCAGTTGGCACCAAGCAAATTTATATGGAAAAACTGTTCCCACATTTGTGTACTTTTTTTAAACTAACAATCGAGATCGTTCGATATCAAAATTGATTAAACAAGGAAGCTTTATTTTGAACTGACAAAATTTTATATAGAGCAACGATTTTTCATATAGCAGCAAGTTGAAAACTCGGAAAAAACATTGACGATATGAGAAGCACTACTCCTTTAAACCCAATTCCAATTTTTTATTAAAAAATACATATTTCAAAAATTAGTTATATCCTTCTTCAGTGCTACAATATGCCAATATGTACGACATATTATGATACTGAAAAAGGCCATAAGTAAATTCTGAAATAGCTAATAATTAAATAATGCATAATTTTGTATAGACATGTGGAATTTAAGGATTGCACTTCGCAGCTTGTTTAAAAATGACATTGACTAATGCTAATTCTGCATGTCCATGAACACTTTCTGCAAAAAGATTATCCCTTGTCTCTCTCAAGCCTCGCTCGGGAAATGCTTTGATGAATGCTTTCAGTTTACAAATGTTTCACACTCAGTGTTCTTCAAGTGCAATCTCTTACAAGAGCGCACACTCTTTACTAAGCTTCATTAAAAATTATTTCATTTCCTTCTTGCATTTGACTGTAATCACGAAGAGCTATGTAGAATAATTGTCTTTGTTAAGAATACAAATTTTCAATCTGAAGTTTCTCACAGGCGTCTTGCCCAAACTTGCTTTCCTCTTTATGGCTTATGCATAAGATCCTTTGTATAACTACGCTATGGTATATTGCTCACAGGGCCAGTTATCCTATCTCGTCTTATAACAAGCAACTGACGGGTTAACTATGGATCCTCCGAATTGCTGGCATACTCATGCATATGCATTTCTCAGAAACAATACCCTTCCACTATTTGCACAAAGTCGCTCAGTATAGTGACTTAGTTAAGGACACTTGCTAATCCTATGTTAACGGTGTCATGTGTACACACCAGTGGCACAACGTAACATCGAAGCCACCTCAAACACCCTTTTCAATTTATGTTGGTTTATAATACGATATCCCCGAAATTTGGGGAACTTTATAAAAGAACGGTGTCTCGAAGGAAGAACTACATCGCTTGTTTATGCGAACGTACCATGAAAATATGCACTTTCGTTGACTTGAAGATTTCCCGATGAAAATACTTAACGAAGTCATTGTGCAAGGATGCGTTCCCGTTTGATGATAGCATGACATGAGATTGTAGTAGTTTGCTGACAAAATTCTCGGTCACCACTGTCGTCGACTAACGTAATCTTGCAAAATGGGTTCCTTTGAATTTCGCCTGATTTTAATTAAATTTATGCAGTAAAATGATGACAAGAACCAGATGAACTTACATTAATTAACTTCGACGAACTAAATACATGTTAGATTACGCAAAATTAGCGAACCGTTCTGTAGAGCTAGTTAAGAAGTCTGGTTAGGGATTTGTAGACTAGGTCGTTACGAAGACTAATTAAAATTTTGGGTGACTTTTGGTTCAAGTGTTGAAGTTATCAATATGAAATTTATGTGTTTAACTTCCAAAGTTTTGCTCAAATACAGACGTTCTAATTGAAAAGAACAAACCATTAAAACTCAAGTTGAAGGTAGGATTAATGAACACTAAATAAAAGATAAGTTCCGATTGCTTTTTTCTTTAAATATCACCAGCAATCCAGACTTCAGCCTTAGGTTCGGCTGCTGAACTGTTTCATGGAAATTAAAGATAATACAGTTTACGTTTTCAATTTACATTTTGAAAATGACTAACTGTCAGTTAGTTTTTTTCGTTCTGCGTAGAAACAGACATGAGTAATAAAAAAACGTATAAATTGTCGCTGAACTTTTACGAAACTCAAAATCAAATTGTTTGCAAGAAATCTTATGAAATTTTCATCAATCTTCTTTGTTTGAAAGGCATATTAACAAAATCATAAATCAAAGACTTAACGCAAGTTGTGACTTGACGATAGCCTTCCGGTTGGTCCTTTTTCCAGGTAAAAATGACTATTTTACATCTTGCCTTGGGTAACAACTTAATGACAGTTATTTAGATCGACATGCCTTCACCAACAACGACAACAACAACAACTTCTCCAAGGAAAGTTTAATTGCGCGAAAATACTTTGCGCTTTAATTGAACTTCTTGTTCAAAAAGTGACCCTTTTCAAAGCACTCAGTTTGGGTAAGTTCTTCAATAAAATCTGCGGAACTCAACTTTCAAGTCAATAAGATAAGATTTTATTGTTCCACTTCGGTGCTTTCTGAGATGTAACTCAAAATTCAACATGGTCAAATTTTTAAAAAAACAACAACATTCAAATAGGAAAATGTAATGAAAAGGATAAGCAGGGACATTATCATTACTCCGTTTCATCGCGATGCTACGAAAATCATGTTTAACTTCTGCTAAGTTATTAATTCAGCTTTCTGGAATCATTCCTTAACCTTTCAGATTTGAAAAGTTTGAAATTTATTTGATTTCCACTGAGAGCGAAACTAAACGTTTAACTTTATGCAAAGACAAGAATTCCACGCGAAAAAGTTTTGCCTGTTAATGAGCTTGAGATAAATGTTTACCTCCGTTTAGAATAAATTCACGGCTGAAAAGTAACGGTCACTTACTCCGAGGGATTTTGAATGGCAGATTGCGATAGCTGAGTTTAGATTGGCGGGAAATTTAATTCTTTGAGTCAGTTATTTGAAGTAGTCTTAGAGAAGACAACGATTAATATTTTCCATGAAGTAAGCTAAGTGAAATTTTACGGCTTAAGTATAAGTGGATTTCACTCAAGGATACTCCAGATATTTTCACAGCAAATCTGTAAAATACAAACTTTATCCATAGATTGTACTTTATAGATTAGATAGATTTGACGAATGAAAAATAAACGGAAAAATGGCCTGCGACATAGCCCGCCAAACATATTGGTCTGCCAGCAATCACCGAACTTTTGTTTCTAGATAGGCCGAACGCAAACATTATCTGCACGACTAAAATAACTTCACTGTTTCGCCTTCACGACTCCACGCCCATGAAATCATTGGGGCGAAGGTTTCATTGCTTTTGAACTTTTTCGCTATTTTCATTGCATTCTTAGCACAGTAAAAAATATATCCCGACTTCAGGTTAAGATTAAGCAAATAGGGGGCTCGGCTAACTATTGCGATAATGCTGCTGTAGCTACCAGTTAAGCCCTGCTTTAGTTATTGGATAAAATAAATGTCTTTAAAATATAAAATGGAAAAGTTACCGGTTTACTATAATAATTAAAAATTGGCTAGATTCTCGGAAGAAATATTTTTGAACAAGCTCAAAAATAGGTTCGTTCCGAAGATCAAGAGAATCGAAATTGACGAAATAACTGGTTCTAAAGCTGAAGTTCAGTTTTGAAAACAATTTTTCAGAGTGCCTAGTACAAAATATTGTCTTACGAAAAAAATACTGCCGATTTTCAAATACTTTGAGCTAAAAATTTTAATTCTTTAGTGAAGTCAAAAAATTGAAGATACAGTCAATAATCGGTTTAATTGCATTTAAAAAAAAGTATCTTGCGAACATTAAAGAACAAAACTAGTAAAAACTACAATTTTGCCATTTGATGAAAGCTTTTTAAAGCATATAATCCACTACAAATCATTTTACCTTTCAAAGCACTGATTACCACAAATCCAAATATGAATCCACTTTTTTTTCAAAATTTACGCATTTTTTTTGTATTAAAATGATAACACGGTACTGTGAAAACGATTAAAAACCTGCTCAAATTATGCAAATATTAATAAGCTTGATTAGCTAAACAACAATGAACCGTTTTTACATGATGACTTTTAGTGATTTTTTATTTTTTATTTAATCTTTCTTCAAATCATGGAAAAAAGTTTTGTCGGTTATTTCTCAAAAAATAATTAAAGTTTATAAATTTTATAAACATTGATTTCTGTTTTGTGCAAATTAGGTTGAATATTTTTTTTTATATGAAAAAAAACCTTAATATTTTGCACTTTTTTTTGAATTGAAAAACGGCTCCAAATTTTTTTTTGTAAATTAAAAATATCACGCAAATTTTATATTTTATTTGCGAGATATAGTGCATGGCAACAATGACCTTTAAAGCCATGGTGACTTCTAATGATTTTTTATTTCTAATTTAATTTTTTTTAATCACGAAATAAAAGTTTTGTTGTTTTTTTTTGTTTATAATATTTAAATTTTGTAAATATTGATTACTGTGTTGTGCAAATCAGCTTAAATTTTTTTTATGAAAAACCGTTATTGTTTGCACGTTTTTTATTAAATCAAAAAATGACTCCAACGAGTTTTTCAAAAATTCAATAGAATTATACAAATGTCAATACGAGTCGATTGACGCCTCAACGGTGCAAATATTATATTTGGTTCACGAGATATATATAGTGCCTGACAGAAATGACCTTCAAGGGGTCAAATGAACAAATCCCACGACTGAACTTCCCCAAAGACGCTTCGATTGACATTTCGACGAAGTCGATACGACTTTTTTACGTGAGCTATGCTCCTAGAAAAAGCGTCCACGAACGTATGTACGTACACACACACATATATCCTTCTTTCTAAAAAACACTTTTTACATATACTTTAAAGACCTCACAACGTGCAGATATGTTCAAAATTTCAATTTCGATTTTAAAGGCGATTACAAAAACTTCCCGTTTAGTGGGAAGTTAATAAAGAGTTTGTTTCAGATAGATATTTCTTTGATAGATACGTAACTGATACGTAACAGATATGTAACAGATACGTAACAAATACGTAACAGATTCGTAATAGCAACTGAATTACACCTATAACGCCTAAGTTTTGAAGGAATTTCGAAAAATAATCTGATTTTAATAAAGTTTTATGAGTCTATTACCAACAAATGTATACCTTTGTTAAATAATTAGGGCTACTACTACGCATTTTTGTGTTAGCGCGGAAATATACTTATCAATGTTTTGTCCTTTTAGACTAAGAATTATCTAAAAAGAACGGGCGTTCAATTCTTCTGCGAAGAACCAATTCCTTTTTCATATCTTTTAATCTTCGTTTCAATAGTTTTTGAAACATCACCTCGAGTTCTTAACTGCAGAAATCCAGATCCATGCAAATTAATTTTTCAATTAATTGGCTCAAATCGCAACGCTGGGTCTGAATGTTGTTTTAATTAACAGCTCAACTGTACAAAAGCGAAATGTGTACAATGAAAGCGCTATTTCGACCCTTTCTAATTAAAACAGTTCGCCATGCAGCGTTGCTTCCTGCTTGACTACTGAGCCTGACGACCTTCCTCTCGACGCGCAATCTGTATCGCCTATCATCGACGGAAAGTTAGTAAAAGAAATCGTCTGTCCGCCAAGCAATCAAAAAGTCGTAAAGCGCTTTTCGTCCTTGAAAACTTTTTTCTCGAGCAATTTGCCACGAGTGTCAGGGAATGGTGGAGGCAATGGGATGAGAGGCCTTAAGCTTCTGATTAGGCATTCGAAAAAGCCAGCAGGGAGTCGTTTATAAGGAAATATAGGCCTTCAGGTGACACACTTTTATGATTCGGAAGCCGTGCTCGGAAACATGTTTGTACAACTGAGAAACATTTTGGAATGGTAAATATGAGTTTTTTGTTTGTAAGTGTTGCATACCAATCGATCATATCTCAATTTCCAGAGGAATATACATGTGTACCCATTGACAAAATTGAAAATAAGTGATTGATTTCAGGGAAGTTTTACGTAGCCAAACAACCATTTATACTAAGTAGACTTTTCATCGGTTTAAGAAGAAAAACCTATACTCAATATTTTATTGAACAATTGAATGATGTTTTCATAGGTTTCGTGGTTTTGAGACCGATGTTAACGTTTTAAATGTTTACGTAATTTTTGATGAATAATTTGGAGAGAAAAAATTACATATCGAAACAAAAATATATTGCGCTATGTGCCGAATTTTCAGAACCTGTGTAGTTGAAGTTATAACTCTGCAATGATTTTTTTTGTTGGGATCTTTAAGTGCATTTGCAAACTGAGGTGGCATTTCACACTACTTTACACTATTTAAAGTAAAATATAGCATGTTTCTTTCGACAACGGTTACAATTGATCGTGAAAATTCATCTTGTACCAAAGATAAAAATCAAAGTATTTGGTGCAAGGTTATTTGTTAAAAACACATCAACGAATATATTTTTCCTTTGAAACTCCTGTATTCTGTGGCATTTGCTTTTGGTTTTCCTTGATTTTTTCGCAGAGTATTATTCCAGGTAGATGGAAAACTTTTGCTCGTCAATTTTTATTTGGATCTGTATTTGTTTGATTCGGAAATAAATAAAAAACCTGACAAAGGAAATGTTTTATTTGCCCTGCTGAAAAGTTTGTTCAGAAAATCAACGTAATTGTTAAACTTCTTCGAAAGTTTCAACTTCTACGGATCATAAATCAAATAATTCTCCAACAAACTTATCTTGAAAATGGCTGTGCACTATCGACAACACAGCAAATTCAAGCAGAAACAGCGAGAATCTAGTCAGTTAATAAAACATATTTAACAAATTATTATCAAATCTGCTATTTATTCCGCAATTTTTGGTATATTTTCCATTGTGTCTTTGGCTAACTGCGCTTTTTTTGTATCTGTAAATCTACACACTAGTGAGCTCTTAAAAATCAGTGTTTTTCAATTGAATGAAGAACACTTTCCAACATTTCTTTTGGATTTGGTTTTGGAGTTTCTTTTCAAAAAGTGCAATCTATTATGGAATTGGTTTGAATTTTTCCACCAATATATTTTCAAAGATAGTGCTAGTTGCATTTTTTAACCTAGCACAAATTTAATCCGATTACCACAATTCTACAGTATTTAAAATACATCAAAAACATTTCTTTAAAACTGTATGCGGTAACCGACATCGTAACAATTAAAACTAATAATCTTGTAATAAAGTCCTTCATAAACATTTTATAAGGGCTTGGTAGTTTTTATTCACAAATAAAATTACTGAAGCTTTCATCTGCTATAACTTTATTATTAGGACCGTTCCCGTCTCAGACATTCTTGGTGATCCTATCCTTTTACTAGACAAGCAAGAAAATCTGTTTCTCCAAGCACATTATTGTGCTTTATGAATTTTGCAAGAGGCATAACGCAAGGCTTTCTCATTTGTCCTTATTACATTTAGTGTGACGTTAAATTATTATTTAATGCAACTAATTACATTTTCAAGAAAACTCTCTGCCGCACTATCCTGCCGACTTCTCGTATACTTCGTGGACGACATCATCGTTAAATTAATTCCCATCAGAGCATTCCTCAACGAAAGCTTGACACAAATGCCTGGCGCAGGTAGTGGCATGGGAAATTTCAGGTTTCGTAATGAGAAAGGATACCACCATGCATGCATCCACAATTATGTGGAATAAAGGATGGACTGAATCATGGATATGAGTTGGCCAGGATGATGCGGTTTCGGTAATTGGTTGAGGTAACCATTCATTGCGATTCTCACGAAGAGTTACGACACTTGTGGTTTCGTTCGCATTATAGATGATAGTAGTGAGTCCTTGAGGATTAATTGGTTTTTGCAATTTTACTAATTAATTTTTTTTGAAGTCTTGATTTGATTACGAGGGCACTTGCTGATGAAGTATTTCATTCAAATAGGTTATATTTCTCAGATATAACTTAACTATATATACAATCTTGGTTTCGAGCATATTTATTTTATATTTCTTCAAAAAACTGAAACTGCCATCACGCTCCACGTAAAATTAAACTAACGCTTGACGAACGAAAAGCCAATTAAAACAGGAGAACAGTCAAGTTCATGAAGAAATAATTACCTAGAACATGGAAAATTCTACCAACTCACAAAGTAAATTATCCTTGGAAAATGTCCATTTAAAAACTTCATAGCATTTCAAGTTCAAGAGAGAAAATGCTTTAAATAAGTCGAAACTATAAAGTACCTTGAACTATATGGCTGAACATAAAGAATTGTAGAAATTTCACTATTTTATGATAATTATTCTTTGCATTTCTATGAAAATTCTTATAGTTGATGTTATGTGAGAGCAATAAATACGTATATATGTATAATATCTGCGTTGTTAACTTAGTTGTCGTCGTGTTTAACAATTTACAAAAACCTATGACGAAGTAACCATTGTTATTGCACTCTGTAGCTTGAAATTTCAGCAGCTCGTCACATAAGAAATTAGGTACAAAAAAGATTCCTCCAACTGTTCTCACTCAAACATTAATGGATATGGAAGAACATTGAAACTTAAGTAATGGAGGACTTTTAAATATTTATTCGTTGGCGGAAAATTTTATATAGATTTTTTGAGAATCGTTTCATTACACTGAAACTCGATACTGGAGAGAAAAAATCTATATTCGTAGATAACTACGTAATAGCGCGAAATGCCGAAGCTAAGTAAATCATTTTTAATTTCAATTTTTAAAACATAATAAATTTTCAAAGGAAATAATTAAGCACAGTCCGCAAAAAGAAATTCAGTTTCGGAAACATCTGAACCCCAAGTCGGTATCACTAAACTTCAACGATTTTTAAATTACTAAGTGAACAAATGAAATTTTCACTTCGGATAAATCTTTCTACTGCAAATACTAATTGAATGCTTATACATGGAAAAGATAGTACTTGTCACATTCTTTAGTTAACTGCTAGTTGTAATTGGACACATAAAGCTTCATTTCATTAAACATTTTTTTTAATTTTTATGAATGAAGAATGACTTTTTACCAAAATACTATATACTCGAACTATTTGCCAAAGATCTTTAATAAGCAATTATCAATACCAGTCATCAGAGAAAAACTCAAATCTTTCATAAATTGTTTAAAAATCTTTTAAGTTCCGCATTCATGCCGGGCGGTTAAGAAAAAAAGCCTTGAATGAGTTTCACTCGGAGCAATAACTTATGAAGGCTGAATTGAACTACCCCGAGGAATCATTAGTGATTTTCTTTGTATACGTCAAACCCCTTTGTGAAGGGGGTAATATTTTAATATTGAAATTATAGACAAAGTTGTATATAATAACTGATTTAAAAAAGTAAAATGAAGTAAAAAGAATAGTTTTCATAATTCTTAGAAGGTCGGTTAATCGTAGATAAAATTTGTTAAAAAGGATCTTCGCCTATACCAGTAGTATCCGAGAATCTTTTAAATGAGCTAGTTACAATATTGGAATTGTTCTTACAGCCGTGATGGCTAAGGATGGCACCGAACAGTCTAAAGGAAACATTTACCAGCCAATAGATAATAAGATGAAAAAATGATAAATGCAAAGGAAGACGAAAGGATCGAAAGATAAGCGAACATATTAAGGGGTTTACCCTTTTTACAATTTTCCAGAAATCGATTTTTTTAATTCCATTTTGGGAAAGTATATATATATGCAGAAATAAGATATTAAAATTTTATAAATATTAGAGCAGTCTAGCTGTATCTTTGAGCAACTTTAACCTTGTTAACGGGACGCAATTGTTCATTAAAATAAACTTTAACCGCGATTTTTTCGAAACAACGTTTTTCGACGCTGCGTTGATGAAATTTTGGGAGCTACCGAACCGATTCTCACCAAATTTTCACCAGACTTTTTTATGACTATAGCTATAGCGCTAATGGAGGGTTTTTCAAACTTTTGATTTAAAATATTTTTTATGGCCAAAAACGTGAAAAAGCATGTTTTTGGTAATTTTTCGAAAAATGACCGCCATTTTGTCAATTTTCCCAAAATCAAAAATCGCCTAATTCGCGCTATAGCTATAAACATACCAAACCTAAAACTATTTCATTTTTTTCTTTGAGACCAACCATTTCGAAAATATAATCAACAGCGCACACTCCTCTCGTTTTTTCAACCAGCATTTTCATTGATAAAAACTCACATAAATGAATAAAAAAATATTTTTTTGTGTATTACGAGAGTGAATTTATTAAGTGAAACCCCTTCCTTATCAATATTTATAATTTAAACCTATGGAAAAAATTATTATAAATAACCCATTATTACACTGCTAAATGAGAGTAGACCCCTTAAATCAGACGATATACGCAACGCTTCCATCATCAATGGGAAATTTTGAAGTATGTGGAAGCTCATTCTCGAAATGTCGTTAAATACTGAAGCGAAGGTGAAGGCTTAACTCGACTAGATTATATGAAGATATGCAGAACGCAACTCAGCGAAAAGACAGCCAGGTGCAGAGTATCCGAAGAATGTTATATAAGAATTCCCATTTTCGTTTTGCATTGAACGTGTTAGAGACACCTTACCATGTATGATCCTTGTTATATCTAAACTAATAAGATATTAAATTTCCATTATCAAATTTCCCACTTTAACCTAATTTTTAATCTCCAAATCAGCACGCTACGTGAAAATCACGCAGCTATCTCTCTCCCTCTCACGCTTTACATAGTGGTGTGAAATGCTATGAATATATTATTAACTTCCCAGTATATGGGAAGTTCTTGTAATCGCCTCGAAAATCGAAATTGAAATTTTCAACATTTCTTTACGTTTTGAGGTCTATAGAATATATATAAAGTGTTTTTAGAAAGGGAGATGTATGTGTGTGTGTGTGTACGTACGTATGTACGTTCGTGGACACTTTTTTCTACGACGATAACTCACGTAAACAAAGTCGTATCAACTTCGTTGAGGTGTCAATCGAAGCGCCTTTGCAATCTTAAGAGCTGATTAGTTTTTGGAAAACTTCGGTCGGGGGGTTTGCTGTTTTGCCCGTTTGAAGGTCATTTCTGTCATGCGCTATATCTCGCGAACCAAACGTACGATTTTTTTGAACAAGGTGTCAATTGACGCGTATTGACGTTTGCGTGATTCTATCAAGTTTTTAAAAAAATTCTTGGAGCGGTTTTCAAATTTAAAAAAAAAATTAGGCTTTTTTTCAAAAACACAAAATTTTCAACCTGATTTTCAAACCTAAGTAATCAATGTTTATAAAATTTACATACTCCAAATAGTTTTTGTAAAAAAACCAGCCAAAGTTTTTTTCATGATTACAAAAAAAATTAAACAAGCCGCGAAGTGCGACCCTTGAGGTCCACACGGACAACTTCCCAGTAATATCTAGATAAACATTAAAAATATTAAACAAAATAATAATTTTAAAAATATTACAACTTTAAATTATAATAATGAGAGGTATTCATAGCAGCAACAGGAATGAGTTGATATTAATCATATCATCTACGGAGGGTTTTTTTTGGACTTCTATCATTTAAGCAGTTTTTTTATTAACACTAAAACACAGTAAAAACTATTAAAAATCTGCTTAAATTATGCAAATATTATAAAACTTCGATCGAATTTACAACAATTTCCTTAGAATAAAAGATATAAATTCATGTCATTCGTATGAACCCTCTATACATAATAACTTTGAATGATTTTTTATTTTTTATTTAGTTTTTTTTATAATCATGGATTATGGTTTTGCTGGTTTCTCTTCAAAAACTGATAAGAATGTATAAATTTTATAAAAATTTATTACTGTGCTGTGCAAATCAAGTTGAAAAATTATTTTTTTATGAAAAAACCTTAAAACCATAAAAGCCTAATTTTTTGCATTTCTTTTATTAAATTAAAAAGCTGCTGAAACAATTTTTATGTAATGTTACAAAAATTGCAGCAATGTTAATAAACCTCTATTGACACCTTAATGATGCAAATATTATATCTGGTTCGTGAGATATAGTGAATGATAAAAATGACCTTGAAAATCATGATGACTTTTAATGATTTTTTATTTGTAATTTAATTTTTTACGTAATCATGAGAAAAAGTTTTGAAATTGTTTCTACAAATATTGTTTGGAGTATATAAATTTTTTAAACACTGATTACTATATTTCGCAAATCAGGTTATAAATTTATTGTTTATGAAAAAAAATCTAATTTTTTGCACTTTATTCTCTTAAATTAAAAAAAACGGCTTCAACAGTTTTTATAAAAATTTGAAAGATTCACGCAAATGTTGATACGCGTCGATTGGCACCTTAACAATGCAAATCGTATGTTTAGTTCGTCAGATATATAGCATGACAGAAATGACCTTGAAGAACATGATGACTGTTAATGATTTTTTATTTGTTATTTGATTTTTTTTTAATCATGAGTAAAAAATGATGATGGCATTTTCAATAGAACTGTTTGGAGTATATAAATTTTATAAACATTGGTTACTGCAACTTGCAAATAAGGTTAAAAATTTATTGTTTTTGAAAAAAACCGTTATTTTTTGCACTTTTTTTTAAAAAATTAAAAAACGGCTCCAAGAAATTTTTTAAAAACTTGATGGAATCACATAAATGTAAATACCCGTCGATTGACACCTTATTCAAGAAAATCGTACGTTAGGTTCGCGAGATATAACGCATGACAGAAATGACCTTCAAACGGGCAAAACAGCAAACCCCCCCGACCGAAGCTTTCCAAAAACTAATCAGCTCTTAAAATTGCAAAGACGCTTCGATTGAAACCTCAACGAAGTCGATACAACTTTGTTTACGTGAGTTATCGTCGTAGAAAAAAGTGTCCACGAACGTACATACGTACGTACGTACGTACATACACACACACACACATACATCTCCCTTTCTAAAAACACTTTATATATACTCTATAGACCTCATAACGTAAAGAAATGTTGAAAATTTCAATTTCGATTTTCGAGGCGATTACAAGAACTTCCCATATACTGGGAAGTTAATAAAAAATAAAAAATCATTAAACGTTCAAGGTCATTTACGACATTCATTATATCTCGAGAACTGAATATAATATTTCCATCATTAAAGTGTCAATCGACGCGTATTTTCATTTTTCTGATGTTTTTATATTTTTAAAAAATCGTTAAAGCGTTTTTTTAATTTATTAAGAAAAAATTCGATAAGTAGGGTTTTTTTTGATAAAAAAATTCATTTTTAACCTGATTTGCACATCGTAATAATAAATGTTTGTAGAATTTATAAAGTTTTATCAATTTTTGTGAAGAAACCAGCAAAAACTTTTCTCATGATTACAAAAAACAATTAAAAATAAAAAATCATTCAAAGTCACCATGTAAAAAGGGTTCATTCGAATCATAATACCTTAATCAGTCAATCAAAGTTTATTAATATTTGCAAAATTTGAGAAGATTTTCAATAACCTTCACAGCACCATGTTTTAACTTTAATGAAAAAACTGCTATGTAACCTGTCCCCCCTCCAATTTATCCGTGTGAATAATCAATCAAACCAATGCACCAAAATCCGTACGTAATCAATTTTACGAGAAGTACATTTTTATTATTTGGAGTAGTATTATTTCCATAATTATTATTGTGTTTAATATTTTTAATATATTTTTAGATATTACTGGGAAGTTGACCGTGTGGACCTCATGGGTCGCACCTCACGGGTTGTCTTACATTGCATATTGCGACTGAATTGATAGGATGGTGAGATTTTGATAATAATTATGCCAGAAATGCTTCAAAACTTATTGAAATCATTGTAATTGATTGATCTGATCTATCTGATTATTTCCAACAACGCAAGTTTGCCCAATAAGCTATGGAATGAAAGGAATGTTAAGTTTGTGATAGTTTATGTGATTATATACATCTTTGAAATTAAAAGAAAACAATAACGTTCAAATCACTTTTTTCTTTCATTATTTAGTGTCTCAGAAACACACTCCCAATTAAAGCGAGTGAACAATAATATCATTTTTTCAGATGCATTAGTAATTTGTACCAGAATTCATCAGCACTTATTATTTTAAATTAGAAGAGAACTATGTTCTCAAACAACCCAATTTTGACGGACGTGAATGCTGAACATACTGTCCAGCATAAAATTTAACTTTTAGTTTGACAAAAAAGATTTTTACACTGACTATTTGTTTTCTAAGTTTCATGTTTTGGCTGGGGTTGAACTCCAGCCAAAATAATACTAATTTTGATTATTTTTCTACAAAATCAAACATTTCGTTGTCCACGATTACCCACCACTCCTACCCTCTAAAAAAAGCGAGGAAAGTCTTCATTTTCGTAAATTGGCTTTACAACTTGCCATACACTCCAACGAAATGGATATTCTCCCAATCCATGGACAAGCATCCATAAAATTTACATGTTTATGCCCTACAACTTTTATGACATCCATAAGAATATGGGTCGAACGCAAAAGGACATAACCGCTGCTGGTTCAGTAAAAGACTTGAACGTTTTACACTGGCCTCTGCTAGCTACTCATGAACGCCACTCCATGCTGACGGGTAAATCCTGCCAGTTTCACACATGTGGCATAAATTTCAAAGGAGTAACTTCAATTTCGGACCCGTCACTATAGTTCGAAATTTTCATTATCTTAGGCCGTCGTCCTGAAAGTTGACATTTGCTTGATTTGGCGTCAGCCTTTTATCTAACAAACAGGCAAGGGATGATTTCGTACTTGAATGGAGACGCAAATTTTCAGTGGATGAATCAGGGTTGGATAGCAGAACAGCCGTTAGAACTACAAAGCCATGCAACGATTGATACTGAATTGTTCCAACGGTATGGATGAATACATAGTTTAATAAAACTTGTATTTGTGGATCCATTACGTTGTATTGAATAAAGCTAGCGATCTTACACTGTACTGCAAACAAACATTTCAAGCTAAAAATCGTTGTGATATTTTAACAAAACAGAAACCGATATTTTGCATGACAGCCTGCAACCTCACATTAGATTTATACACGATACCATCGTGTGTGACATACTATTGGGCCTGAAGGATTATATTGGGTCTCGGTTATTGTCCGATGGGATCCTTTCTGCAACTGATTTATGCCTTCATTTTTGCTAGTGATTTTTTCTTTACTATTGTTTCTGGATTTTATTGCTGGAAAACCTCGCCAGTTGTCGTTACTATCCAAAACTTTCTGATTTTCGGTTTGGTTGATTGTCACCGATCTGTGCCACGAAATAGCATATGCATATGCAAATATAAATGTTATCTATTCTGATTAAGTTCGAATACTGCTCAAATAAGATTAAAAAATGTTTCCGCTAAAATGAACTAATGGTGATTTATATAATGAAATTTATAAGTGTTTATTTTTAATGAATAATATAATAAATTTAAAGAAAACGTTTACAAATGGTGATAAATATTCAAATTTAAGTTTAGATAAGTTTTTCCCTCTCGGCAAGTTGTTCAGTTACAGTACAATTAGCAATATACCACGAAAGGTTGCTAGAATCATCATTTTTTGTTTGGCAAATTTTGAAGAAAAAAATACATTCTTTGTTTCTTACTCGGTTGCATTACTGCATCTTCACGAAAACTGCAATGGCTACTTTTTGGCGGAAAGTGTTGGAAATGAAAATTTTCTTATGATTGTTGGATTGCGAGCGTCATAGCTAAAATTCAGTTTTGCTAAAAAAATATCGAACACAATTTGAATTTGCAAATAGCCATTATCTTGAATGCAATGTAGATTGTTGCTGGTTTCGAAACAATTTCGGTGGAGTTTTTAAAATACTTTTTAGCCCATTGGGAAGGCCTTTAGTCCAAAAAACTGATCACTTTGATTTAGTATTGAAGACCAACAACCGACGCAAAATCTGCATAAAAAATTTTTTACTACGCTTTACTCAAACCATGTATCCACATTCGTAAGAGTTGAACAAATTTTCATGCGAAGTTTGCTAGACACTAATGAGTCTGGTGGTTCAATAAGAGAAATTGAACGATTTCAAATGAAATTATCTTTTTGTTATAAATAATACAAAACTTTCTAGAATAAGATGCTGGATTGATCAAACTCTTGGGCTACAGCTTCAAGTTGAGTTACTATTTTACACAAGTCTTAAATTCACCATCCAATTTCTATCTTCGTTGGAACTCATTCGGGACTCACCACTTACTAATAGTGAGTGCTTAATCTTTTCAACACCACATCAATTATCGGCGCAGAGAACAGCTAATACTTCTTCTCGCGATTTATCGATCGCGAATGTAACAATCTGACAATTTGGCAAATAATAAATCGTATTGTCAGATGGATTCCAAAACTCTTCATACGGAAAAAGGTGCAACCAAAAACGCATCCCAGCGATATCATCTGTAGTCGAGATGACGGACTCGCGAAGCAGTTTTTAATTTTAGAAAAATAGGAAAACAATATATTGTTCCTTTTAAATAAAATTTCCATCTGATTAGCACTTTTGGCAGTCAGCGCTTTAAAAATCAGATGCTCTTATGTGTTAGAAATAAATAAATATTTTATTCATTTGATAGCTCCAGAACAAATTAACACAAAAACAATAAATGATAGTCAACAAGAAAACAATTCGACATATGATAAGTGCGACTTTTCATTAATTTTAGTGCATTTCCAATAATCTTAATTAAAACTGAAAAAAATATTTTTTTTAATCAGATATTTGAAATAGTTATTAAACGAAATATCATCGTTTTTGATAGTTTCAAAGCATATTCGTGTGTTAATAAACAAATAGTATTGATAGTGAAGAATGGAACGATTAAAATAATATTACCTGATTTCATTACCTCGAATGACGTGGTTTAGACACCGATCAATGCAACTTATCTTTCGTATAATGCACAGTTTTAAATGAATCCAAAAAAAGCTGTCTGAGTTCATTAAAAACAACTACAATAAATTTTTTACAGAATACTTGGTGTTCTTTAAAGATCAGCTGCAAAATAAGAAGAGAAAATCAATATTTCTTAAGTAAAATGGTGAAGTAAAACAAAAATTGATTATGCAAAATTTATAAAAAATTTGGAAGCAACTATCAAAAATGGCAAATATAATCAAAAAATGGTTGAAATCTAGTTCAGTTGAAGTAGAAACCAAAACTGCATTTAATGCATTGTCCAATCGTTCTGTGAGAAAATTCAATCAAACTCAACCAAATCAGATCCACCAAACCCTTACGTAAGCAGCAGATGCTCCCTCAGATAATACATTTTTTTGCTGTAAAATTAATTTTACAGAGTTTTATTTACATTTTTGCAGCTTTTACTGTGGAAAAATGATTTCTGATTACTAATGAAAACCGAAAAAAGTGTCTAGGTAAACTGTTTCCGACATATCCTCCATTAAAAAATAAAGATCATATTTTATCCAGTTTTTGTTTCCTTTCTGCAACAAATTTTCCTGAAATATATCCTATTGCATGTTTCAACAGAACAATATTAAAGAGCTTTATGTATTATCATATTTGAAAATGAATCATTAGACATCACTACATTGTGTTGGATTAAAACCTATGCATTCAAGATTATGTTGAAGTTATGCCACATCATAGCTTCAAGCAGCTTCTTTGCTGATTTTCAACTGCTCATTATGTTCACATTTTTTTAACTTAAAGCGATTATTTATTTATAAATACTAAAAAAACTAAAATATAAAAAGTAAAATTTAACTGTGCCAGCCTTTTCAATTACTCTGACCAATAAAATTTGGCAAATCTTCTCCAAAACATTTTCACTGACTTTCAGTGGTATAATTCAATTTAAAAAAAATTGAATCTTGATTTACCTATTACTGTATTTGTATTAAGTATAGTATACTTACTATGGACTTCCCATGATTCACATTATTATATGGGCTGCGAATCTTACAACGATGTCTAAAAAAACTTGTCGTAAAATTTTCATAACTTTGAAATGCGAAATATTATTTAATTAATTTTAAATACGATTCAAACAAGAGTAAAGATAGAATATCGTGCCAGAATCTTCTGGCGTCTTTACAAAACAAACCAAAAATTAGTTATCCTCAGGATGAAAACTCATGCTTTCATTGTATTTCACTGACTACTTTCGCAACTACATCTTTATATTATTCTTTAAAACATGAAATCTTCTGTTGTCTTCTTGGGAAGCTAAGCTGCATAAAAGCCGATTGGAAAAATCGACGATTTCAAAATATATTTTACATAATACGAAATGAAAATATTGATCGTAATATATTATATCAGAATGGTTTTCCAATATGTATTGAAAACAAGAGCATCTGTCTTCGTATAGATTCGAAAATATTGAATCGTGTTTGATTTAAAATAATATCTTTATTGGTCTTTTAAATATTACATTGTAATTTTCAGATATAATTTGTGATATGAGTCGGCTTATAAGCTCTTATTGTTCTGTTTCACACTAGATAAAAGACAATTGTATCACCTCAATAAAACTGTGATTGAAAAAAATAAATACATAATAAATCTTCGGAGACTAATTTGAAAATATCCAGATGTTCGTGTCATCACCGCAAACATGTTCTTTTAGATAATAAATGTCTTTAGTCTGATACAAAAGGTTGAATGGTCACTATCGATTGATGTCAATCAATAGCACTCACAGTATGATTAGGCTACATCACGTGCCATCCTTTTACACTGCTTTACGAAAGCACTCCCGCTTACTGAAAACAAAATCCTAAGTAGATCTAAAGTACAACTTCAACAACAAAAGCACTACCCACTTTGTTGGGTCCCTCCAGGCACGGCTTTCAAATGCTTCAATATCCCACTATCAACAATAAATTTCGTTCGATTGACAATTCAATTTTCAACCATAATCTTTCACCACAAGCTGTCCTGCAGAGGACATCCACTTCAACCGGAAGCGAAACAGGAACAACATTTAAGCTAGCAGCCATGCTACAATGTTGCGCTGAAATTTGAACAAATCCTGTTTTCACTAGTGGGAAAATCAGTGCAGTTTTACCCAAATCCTTCAGTTCCTTGACCTACGTTGCCTTTAAAAAGTCTTTGGCACGAATCAAGCCTTATCAGTCCAAAGTATTTATTATTGAAGAAAATAGTACTATTTTCTCATTACTGGCAATTACTCTGGTGAAATAAAATATTTTTAAGATTAATTGACTATTCCACATTCTGTAACAGTCTAAGTAACATGGAAAGTTTGCATCCGTGTTTCCCACTGGAACAAAAAAGAACTGCAAACGAAAATTCCTTTTAGGGCCTGAAATCATAAATCCTCTATCTTCCTGGATGCAGCCAAATCCGCGCGAGAACTTACTCCATCCACTTCTTCGCTTAATCCAGAAAAATTGCTCGGAAAATACAACAAAACGAGAAACAATGGCAAATGCAAGTTTCGAAGTTGGTACAAGTATTTCAACAACTATCCATTTGTCGACCGTAAAAAATTGTAATTGTAATTTTATTTCGGTTGTAAATCAAAAGAAGGTAGCTTTGAAGAGAAATTCGTATGAAAAAAATTCAGAGTAAACTGTAAATTCGTTGAAAACGTTTGGAAGCTGCTTTATTTTTTTGTCTTTTCAGCAAAAAATAATTTTTTGAATGAATCGGACATCATAAAAAACAAGCCGCGAGGTGCGACCCTTGAGGTCCACACGGTCAACTTCCCAGTAATATCTACATAAACATCAACAACATTACAACAATAAGAGGTATTCATAGCAGTAACAGGAATGAGTTAATATGAATCATATCGTCTACGGGAGGGTCCATTGATTACGTAAGGTTTTTAGTCGATGAGGACAGATTCAATATTCACGCGGATCCATCAGTGGGGTGCCTTTTCGGTCTTGAAAATTTTTGTTGGTTTTAAAAATTTAAGCATTTTTTTTAATTAAAAGACTATAAAAACTATTTAAAATCTGCTCAAATTATGCAAATATTTTAAAACTTTGATTGAATTTACAACAATTTTTTAGAATAAAAAAAATAAAGTAAAAGCATTCGTATGAACCCTCTTTAAATTGTAACTTTGAATGATTTTTTATTTTTCATTTATTTTTTTTTATAATCAAGGAAGAAAATTTTGCCGGTTTCTCTTCAAAACCTGATAAGAATGTATACATTTTATAAACATTTATTACTGTGCTGTGCAAATCAGGTTAAAAAATATTTTTTATGAAAATAACTATAATTTTTTGCATTTTCTTCTATTAAATTAAAAAAAAGCTGAAACGAGTTTTTATAATGTATAAACTTCACAAAGATATTAATACACGTCAACTGACACCTTAATGATGCAAATATTATATCTGGTTCGTGAGATAAAGAGAATGATAAAAATGACCTTGAAAATCATGATGACTTTTAATAGTTTTTTATTTTTAATTGAATTTTTTACGTAATCATGACAAAATGTTTTGATGTTGTTTTTACAAACATTGTTTGGAGTATATAAATTTTATAAACATTGTCTACTTATTTACGCAAATCAGGTTAAAAATTTATTGTTTATGAAAAAAACCCTAATTTTTTGCACTTTTTTTTCTTAAATTAAAAAAACGGCTACAACGATTTTTTTAAAAATTTGACAGATTCACACAAATGTTAAAACGCGTCGATTGACACCTCTATGATGCAAATCGTATGTTTGGTTGGTGAGATATAACGCATGACAGAAATGACCTTCAAAGGGTCAAAACAGCAAACCCCCCCGACCGAAGTATCCCAAAAACTAATCAGCTCTTAAGATTGCAAAGACGCTTCGATTGACACCTTAACGAAGTTGATACGACTTTGTTTACGTGAGTTATGCTCGTAGAAAAAAGTGTCCACGAACACACACACACACACACACACACATACATCTCCCTTTCTAAAAACACTTTATATATACTCTATAGACCTCAAAACGTAAAGAAATGTTGAAAATTTCAATTTCGATTTTCGAGGCGATTACAAGAACTTCCCATATACTGGGAAGTTAATAAATTGGAAGAATGACCACTTTGTCATTAATGGAAAATGGTGTGTTTATTAAAATTGATTTCGTCACCAAAACTGTTAAGCAAAAGGTTGAATAATTGTTTGGTTCTCATTCCGCAGTATCTGCAAATCTTTCAAACTGAAAAATAACACTGGGATATTATCAATATTGCTGACAAGCCTGGTTACCCAAATATTTAAGGACTTCAGACGCATGTATGCAACATTTAGTAGTCTGCAATGTGCCGGTAGCAACTTAGACCATTTAGCAATTAAAACAGAACCTATGTAATCTTAATATTTAATGAAAATTGCAATTATAATAATAAATAAACTGTTATATCATAGTTCAAATAATCATAAGTAATATTTGTATATGCTTCTGAATGTAAAAGCATTAGCGATAATCCATCATAATACAATTGAATAATGCCCATATTAAATACTGAGGTTAATCCAAAACAATATTTATCTGGGAAATATTTACAAACAATATATATTTGACCTGTAGTTCACATATTTTCATTAGAAGAAAATTGTTTAAAATCGATTTTAAAATGCGGAAAGTGTACAAAAGTCATATAAAACTCCGAGTAGAAAAGAAACTGTACAAAACATCCTGAATTTTCATCAGGCATGTATTGACAACAATGAAATATTGTATAAAATATCGTGTACAAACTTGGTCCTCAGCCATCTTGCCGTTCTTAAACATGAATCAAAGCTTTAGGATGAAGTTTTCTACGTTTTTCATAACGATTCATGTACTTGAGAGGTTTTCAAATTTATGTACATGAAAAATAATTAAGTGTATGTTGATTGAACCTTTCATACACACATGATATTTCCAGGTTGGATAGCATGCAACTGAGGATTGCTCCTGTATTTAAAAATGATTAAAGTATTTTAAATTAACCATCAATATTTTTTTTAGTTGAGAAAAGCAATGCTGATTGAGTAAGAAATATTTTTCAAAATACCATCGAATATGAAGTTTCGTTTTGAGGAAAATTTAACAAACGCTTGAATTTATTTTCATGGAGAGACATGTTAAACATTAGAATTTGTTTATAATACTGCAGCGGAGAAGATAGCAGCGAGTAAAATTAAGTGATTAGAAAATTAATTTTAACAAAAGTTAATACTTTACTTAGAAAAATACAAAATTTTCAAGACTAATGTGGCAAATGTTTGTGAGTAAAATGGAATCATTTTAGCAGTAAGAGTACAACTTGAAAAAATCCTTTTTTGGACCTAGAAAACAACGTTTTTTGACTTTTACAAAAATATGGACCCAGAAACAAAGAGATCATTGGTTCACTGATTCAAGAAAATTTTTCGCAATTGCCAAATATTTTGGTATTATTGATTCTTGGTTGTGCGAAGATAGATCGCACAGAAATTTTCAGTTTTGGGCAGTATCTGGTGAAGGTACTAACGTTGAATTGTGGTAACAGCCGAACTGTGGAAATTGAAATCGCCGGAAGTGCTAAGAGATTATTTTTTGAACATCAGTTTGATGTAAATCATACTAGTCTGTTTCAGGCAACCTCCACTAATGAACAAGTGAAAGGTGAAAATTTTAAATGGAAAAGACGGCCAATGAAAAAAAGCTCTCAGTGAAATCCATACCATCCATGTAATTCATGCTACTCGTAACGTTCGTACCACCCAGCCGTGCAACACATGAAATCCCATGCCACCCACTATGCGAGTACCATCCGTGAGACCCGTGACACTCGTGTAACCATGTAGCCTGTGTAAGCCGCGAAATCTGTTCCATATATCCCTGACCCATGACACCCGTAACATCAGAGGAACCCACGTAAACCGTTCCTTCCGGGCAATTCATACCATCAGTGTTACTAAAAGAGTACAGCCTAGGCAGAGACGTGAACAAATAAAATTTCTCAAAAAGAAATTACATAAGCTTTTGCATTTTTTTTATTTTATCGATATAACAAATTTATTTACAACGTTTTATGTAGCTTTCACGAAATTTTCAAACGATTTTTTTTTAATTTGGCTATAATTATCAGTTTGAATGTTATCCGGTTTGTTACATTCGATATGAATACCAGTGCTTCTTAGTTGCTTTTCAAAAATCGTGCACCCATGGTGGCCGTGGAGCAACATTTTTAGAAGAAGGGTCAACAATCAAGCTGGATAGTTGGCCCGGAATAAGAATTTTTATCTAAATGATAAATGTTGAGATATAGTATTAAAAACATGTTGTTACATAAAACAAAACAAAGACTTCAAGCAATAATTCCAAAAAATTCTTTAAAATCATCTTCTTTTTCAAGGCTCTGGCTACCCTTAATCTCTTAGGCAATACATAAAATCCCTGTCACCCGTGAAGCTCATGCAACCCGTGGAACCCGTGATACCTGCACAGCCTGTACCAACCAGGAATATTCTGAAAATTTGTATTGTAAGCAATATTGGTAGATATGTACATGGAAAGGGGTAAATATAATAACTAATAAGGAAGAAGCGCCGAAAATTTGAAAAATGGTAGGTATAACAAAAATGGTTATATTATCTGTTGTAAAAATGAATGAAATTTAAAATTAGTGAGTTTTTGGAACCTGTTTGATTGAATGGCGTAAAAGTACAACCATGCAGATAAGCTAGTATTAACAATTAATAGAATCGCAGCCTGATCGCCATTCACACTACTTTATGAAACATCTACACCCTTTTGAAGGAAAGTTTATGTAAGGCTGTAATATTGAAAAAATAACAAGTGAGTATAAGTAAGACAAAATTCGTGAATTTAGGTATTTTTTCAACATGTTTCTCCAAAAGAGGCAATTTTTTGAATATTGTGAAAAATCTGCCTTTACGCTTTTGTACCGCTTGCATTTCTGTCGCTTAACTTTAAAAGATAAACAAAATAAACAATATAATTTGGTTCAAACATCAAACACCCTTCATAAAAAGATCAGGCTCTGATAATAATTACTATAAGCATTATAAACAACAATTACATGCATCTCTGCAAAAAAACTCCATCATAAAATCTGGCAACAAAAGCACATGTTACTGAAAAGGTGATCCCTCTCCAATCCAAGCTGCAAGTTGTCCATTTATGTATTCCGTTCAGAACAGTTATATATTCCTCGATTATTGATAGGATTAGATATTCGCTGACTAATGGCCAAATCGGCTGATCATCTAACAAAATTTATCCATTCCTCACCAGAGTTGCTTTCAAAAGGATCTCGTTTGAACTCAAACAGCTCATCCTCCTTCGCGCTGTTTCCTTTGTGAATGAACATTTATCGATTAACCGCATTCCATCAGTCGGAAAGCTTTTGAAGTGAATAAAACGGAAATACGTTGGATGTGTGAAATCAAATTTCATGCTGTGTCGGAGATGTATGTATTTCCAATGTGGTATTTGTTTTGTGTTCTACTTCCCATCCTTCCACTCGAAGCCTTTCTACTAGTGTACTAATCAAATTGAAAATCGATTTACAGGAAGTTTTCCTCGCAAATATGTCCTTGCCAAAACAACAAACTGTTTTGAAAAGCACTCAAACTCGCTCATAAGCTTGTCATGATAATAACTTGAAATTATCATTTTCGGGAAGCATCATCATTATGAAATCATTAACCAATATCTCATTGGCAGCAAATCCCCCGGCGATAATTAAAATTTAAATGCTTATTACATCCAACCGAAAAATTGAAATATTAACAATCAGACGTTGAAGCGTGAATGGCGTAGCGTGCCGTGGCGAACGTTCATTTTTAATGACATTATCAGACTGCAAAGTGGCAAACGCACTCATCCCCTTAGGATAGCGAAACTTGTTTATATGATATTTCATATTTTTATTGTTCATGATTCTTTCCAAAATTATTTAATTGGACGCTGCAAAACATGTAGCTTATTCATGGCTGTTTTACATGCTTTTTTATACCGCATTCTTCATTATTTAATGCTTTTACCTAGTATCGATGGCTTGTCGGAAAATTCATTTAAATGAAAACAGTGCAATTCGAAGCTAATTTAATATGATTTTTTTTCTTTATCAATAAAATTCGAAATTGAATATGTATTCAAATATTATTTGTTTACGAAGTTGCTTTTTTAAAGTTCAAATCAATTTATTGGAAACATACGTAAACGAGTGTAAATCGTTGAAACTGTTTCTGCTTTGAAATCGTGGAAAATGTGATCCTTTCATGACTTCAAAAGAAGCAAAAATCAAAGGTACAACGCTGAAATACATTTGCTTTCGATGTTGTTTAACATTTGAATGAATAAATGAAAATCAATCTATTTTTCATGTTACATAGATTCTCACAAATATTTAAATCTGCTGTGAAAAGGTAATAGTAATTAAACCAATAAACATGACATACAAAACTCATTTTGGAGCCAAAAGTTTAAAACCACTTTAAAGAAAACTTAATGCCCGGATTGTAAAATTGTTTTTTATTTGGATTTTCTACTAGTTTGCGTCCTATTGAATAAAAGACATCAAAAATAAAGCTTATCTCAGATTTTATCCTAGGAAGTTGGAATCTTAGGCTAGAAAGTTATGGTTTAAGTGATTTTTTCAAATAAATATGTGTTATGTTGCTTCCAAACTTCTGCCATCATGTGTTCGTGGTACCTGTCTTCCATGCTTTTTCAGGTCTTGATGGTATCAGTCATCTTGGTCCTGAATTAAATTATCAACATACGGAAAGTGATTTAAATGGCAAAACCTATATCAAAATTTCAATTCTACTTCCAACTGATAGATGCAACTTTTCGAAATACCAGGAAATAATAGAAACAGATTATACAAAAATCCAAACGTATTTCGATCCTCAGGTTTAGAGAAGAATTGTCGCTCATTAGAACCTAAAAACCATATTTTTGAAATGCCGATTTCAGATTGGATTGGACTATTATTTTTTTGATTTTTTACAGAAAATAGTTTAATTAGCTGAAGCTGAACTAGCCATCAAAAATGGAAGGATGGAGGTCAGATCATCGGTGGCGAGGAGGGCCACACGAGCACATTGTCAAACGCAAAATGTTTGAAAATGGTACGCAAACGGGCTCAACTGGATGCATATGATAGTTTGATGATAGCAAGAATCTCAGAATCGAAACGCTTGAATCATGATCTTGGGAACGGTTCTTCGGAGCTAATTAAACTAATCCTTTAAGATAAAGTTAAACCAGGGCCCAGGTAAAGACCTGCAGACCTAATAAGCAATAAGTTTAGGATATTTAAGATAGATTATGCTACCTTCATCTTCAGACACAGTGTAACACTGAAGAAGGACACAACTAATGTCCAAAATATATATTTGTAATAAATAAAGAATTTTAAAATCGTGTATAAGGAGTATTGTCTGTTATTTACTATAGGAACACGGTTTAGTATAATTCGTGGCAACTTTATTGATTTACAATTAGAATGTTTTTAAACGAATATTTCCGCAAAGATGCAAAGCCTTAGCGAGGCATTATTATGATCCCTCTAGAAGAATGTGCTGTACTTAACGTGTTTGAGTCTCAAAGATGCTAATCCTTAGCGAGCCATGCGAATCGTCTTATGATCCCATCAGCAGAAAGTGCCGCACGTGTTAAAACTTTTTCAGGAACTCACAGGTTCAAAATCTGAGTTTAATTTCCATTTGGACCCTTCACAATAGATTCCAAGAGTTGATTTATTATTGTTAAGAATAGCATACCATAACTACTCAGTTGCTCACTACTATGTCCTCTCATCTAATTTCAATTCTACCGATTTGTTGGATTTATCTAAATTTGCGCTCGTCAATGTTTCCTATTGCCAAATTTTTGAAAGAAAAATATTTGGGTTCGCAGTGCCCGACCAAAGCTCCTATCAGTTTTTACAGATTTGAATATTTATCTGCATGTTTCTATGAATACCAAATATACTACTTTAGAAAGGCTATATTTGGAAATGTGAAATGGTAATTGTGGTGAGTACAAGGGAGGACCTGACTCAGATAGCATCAAAGCATGTCATCGAATGATTAAACTGATGTGAATAAAAAACATGGAACAAATTTGAATTTGTTCAATTTGATCGGACATGTAATTCGAAAAAAAAATAATTGGTTCCTCAACCTGATTCTGTTGTTTAATTGAAACCCCCTATCACTAACTCACTTATATAACATCAGCTTCAATGATTTGAATCCGTTTTTAATGCCTGAAATTTTCAATGCTTATTTTTTCAATGGCAAATGATTATGGTGAATGATCACGACTTAAAATTAAACAAAATTTATAATATATTTGCCTAAACTTATCGATTAATTTGCTCTACAGTTCTTTTTGATTACCTATATTCTGTTCGATTACTTAGCACCTCGAGGTAAGCATGAAAACGAAATTTTCATGAAAAGAGCCAATCAATTAAGTTTCTTATGTTTTCCACTTAATATTATTTTCGATCTTCCGAGATAAGTTTGTAATTATCCCTTAATTCTTTTATCATTCCTCAATTCTGCTATAATCCCTCTATCGAATGGAGTCCTCATCGATATGTGAGCCTGAAACACTATCTTAAGTTATGTGTCCTTTTCTTTCTATTGCGTTTGTCAGTATATTCGTAGTTCTCGGCAAAGCCGGAAATGACTGAAGAAGTTTCTACAGATACGTCTCGTAAGAATTTAACACATCTTATTCTTAGCACTTCTCTAATCCATCATCAATTTCTCAGGAATTGTACCAGTCCATTGTTATTCAGCCTATCAACATACAAAGCCATGTTAGTATTTATATTCGCATCCATTGGGCTTTTCTTAAGCTTTCTGCTTGCTTGCCTCCAGGTTAACTTCGTGTCCTTACTACCATCCTCATTTATCTCGTTTCATGTATAACATACGACCATTATTCTGTCTGATGCTTTCGCACAGCCAGTGTAAACATATTCATTGTTGTATCCAACATCTCCTTATAAAGAACAAATAAAATCAAAATCGGATTAAGGCAAAAGAACAAATAGATGTAAGCTGTATCAGCCAGTTTAGATCTCTAACGGAATTTATGGCGACATACGAACTGGTGTTGTGTCGCTGCTGCAATTTAGGGTAGAGAAGGATATGTTCTGTTGGCGTGGTTTTGAATTGACATTTTAATATAAAATGATGATTCTTATATTTGATGGAAACTCATGAAATCAGAACAGTCAGTCGCTTTTCTTCCTGGAAAATAAGCTTATTTGACCATTTTTTTACATGTCCAGGAGCATTTTAATATGTGAATTTAGTATTTATGTGCCATAAGCAAAGTTACAACGAAACAAATAATTTCACATAAATGCAAAATGAAAACGAAGGTAAAATTACATACGAACAACATTTTTTAAACATATGTTTATTCGAATGATTCAAAGAGCGGGTGCAATCAAATTTATTATCATATTTAATAGTCCAAAATATTATAATGATGGACCTCATCGCGTAGAATTTTAGTATGAAGACAAGCATGAATTATCACTTTGACTTGATTAATTACCCTACTACTTTTCAAACCAATCACCAAAGGAATCATTACATAAATTGGATGCTTTAGCATTAACTTTATAGAAAAAAATGTCTGCCAAGTTTTAGTTTTTCGTTGAAATAAAGTTAAATCATGAGGTAAGCTACTTGTCGATCCGCTCATACAAATATATCCCCGCGGGAAATTTTGCGAATGACTTCAAAACACTAGCACCACTGTCTGTACAAGGAAAGAACGCATTTGAGTCCTGCAGCACATTCAAGCGGTTGATTTCCAATTGAAACATATCAGCCTGAAGTTCGATCCCCATTGTCGACAAATGGATTTCACCCAGAGTAAAGATCCGCACAAATTATTGTATTTTTTACTGTCGTGTTGGTGTTAAAGTGAAAAGGTGAAAATTTTATTAATAAATTTTGGAAGTATAGCATCCATATTAATGATGGTTATTTATGGTTTTCTTATTGGTGTTATAAAATTTTCCTTCCTGATTGAATCTCACATAATGACAAAAAACAAAGACTAGGATAAAGGGAACCATAACTGCGTACTTGATGAACTAAGCTGTCCAAATAATCTTCTAGTCTTCGAGAGATCGAAAAAACCAGTCTGAACGACATTTAACATTCGTTACGGCGTCCCTTGACTATTTTGTCGTGAAATCTTTGGAAGTAAATCTTATTGACTTTAACTTAGATATTAAACCCTTGATTCAAAATTAAAGACAACTTAAGCTCTATTGCATTGAAAACTGTGCAAAAACAACAACTTTTATCGAAAATTTACATACTCGTAAAATATATCATGACGAATTCAGTCAATTGCATGAATGTTCAAACTAAAACCCATCCGAACTAGGCAATGCATGAGTGAATAAGTTAGAAATTTTTCTTTGTTAGCCTGTCATTTCATCTTCTTTAAGTAGCCTCCAGTTTATATTCTAAACAATGAAAATCCACGCTTTCTTTTTCAAACATTTGTTTACTAGAACAGTTTTAATATCTAAGATATATCTATCAATATGGTCGTGATTTGTCACCATTATTTTCAAAAATATGTTTTAAATTTATGAAAATTCAGGATCATTTTTTCAATTCAGGTAAAATAATTTAACAAATATTAAGTAAAAATTAAAATTCTAAACTATAAAGTCAAGTTTTTGCATAGATTATAGTTAATAAACTTATTGTCACTTTCGGTGATCTCAAAAATATCAATTGTCTGAAACTTAACAATAAAAATTTCTTTACAACAAAACTTATGGCTCAATTCAATACATTAGTTTAATTTTTCAGGATCATTTGTACAACTTATATCTATTATCACAAGGTTTTTTGCAAATAAGTAAGTATTTTCATTTAAGCTTTAAAATAACAATTCATATATTTAAATCATTTTGGATTTTTGGAACGAAACTTTCTCCCAATGTTTTTTTCCTTAATAACTTAAAAGCGTAAGTCCGATCCCTATGACATTTAAAAAAAAATTGTAGTATTTATTCAATAAAGCCTTCGACTTTTACAGATTGTCTCAAAAGAAAGTTTACATTTGTTTAGATGACTGCGTGAACGCTTCAAATCAGAAATGAGGGAGATATGCGAGTAGACAGCCTGGCTGTTGGGAATTCAGTCGCTCTGGAGCGTTCCTCGAAGGCGGATCATGCGGTGTGTGTGTGAGAGGTTTACAAAAACGGTGATTCACCGACTGTAGCGTGTAAACGATTCTGCAGTATTCGAGGTTTTTGTCACTTAAATGATGCGCCAAGCATCCCTCTCATTCCAAAATTGGACCAAAAGTTTGAAGACACCAGATCAACACCAGAAAAACATAATTCGGGACAGTCAAGGTCATCAAAAGCACCAGAAAACGTTAAGAGTCTTAACCGTGAGGAGCCGAATCTTTCAGTTTGGAAGCGCGCAAGTGCTTTAAATGTTCAAAGATCATCATTACACCCCATTTTGCATAAAGATCTAAAACGGCAACCATACAAAGTTTAGTTGGTACAAGAACTAAAACTCCAGGATGCCAGTCATGGGTTTGACTTTGTAAACCAGGCAATTGATCGCTTTTCAAGGCTTAACAGTATCTTGTTTTGGGATGAAGCTCATTTTCACAACACAACACAAGCAAATCTACCCCTACTGGGGTACAACGAATCCGAAACACAAGCATGAGAGGCCACTTAATTCACCAAAAGAGACTGTAGGGACTGGAACGATTGACCCTTACTTCATTGAAGATGCAATACTACGTGCGGTTACAGTAAATTCAGAGCGTTATGTGAAAATGTTAGACAATTTCTTGGTGCCAAAACTGCGAAACTTCTCTGGCTATAACCTGATGATTTTATTCACAGTGCAACTTAAAACATTTAATGAAAGTAAAACTAGCTTTGGAGCACATTATCACCGAACAACATAAACAATTTGTTGTCGACAAAAAAATCATATGATGAGTTGGATGGAATTCGTATAGCGACTCGATTTGTTTCTTTACTGAAGCACCCTCCTACTGAATTGTAAAATTTGCTTTTCCATTAATTGCTTGACTACGAGAATGTTGACTAGTTACCCGCACTATACAATGCTATGTTTATTATTACAAAACCATTGCTCAAAGCGCAATTGAACCTATTCTGAACGGGAAGCTTCTAAGAAACCACTCATTTAAATAGAAGTTACCAGCGCAACCATTCGCCGTTTAAGTGTCCTCAACATAATCATACACTTAAAACGTAAAATTGGATACGAAAATCTTTTACAACCTAAAAAAACTGAGATACAAAGACTCAAAGCTACACGTTTGCCCTACTATTGGTATCCCGTTCCCCAAAATTGTTAACATCGAAGCAGTGTGTAGGCTGCTGGATATATTTGCCGTAAGAATTTGTGTCACCTGTTCATTTAATAGGATGTTATACCATTCACCTCGCCGGGAGATTCATTCCTTTTATTGTGTTTGCTCCTGATGTCGTTTTGCTTGCTTAATGCCATCGTGTATATATATGTACGCGTTCTTGTTTTATTATATACCACGATCTCATTAAATGATGTCTTCCGAAACACGGAAACTGACTACTTAAGTCGATGACATGTAAAGTGGATCTTAACTCAAATTATTCATCCAACCGGAAAAGATGAAAAATGTATTTTTAGATTGTTTTTTTTTGTTGTTGCTAATAAAAAAATATAATGTGCTTTTGGAATATATTTTGTTTTATGCCAACACAAGTAGCATCCTCAAAGCAACTTATCAGAATTTTTTTATTTATAGACTTACTTTCCAAAATCCAAACAGATATTTGATCATTTAGTTGTTTCATTTGAATAATATGTGTTTATATATGATTTTTATCTACAAAGTGTATGCTAAGAACATTAATACCAAAAAATAGTCTTGGCCATGCGTAGTTCAGTGCATTTGTAGGGTATTTTCCACAAAAGCTCAGCATTTAGTTTGTTTCTAATCGAATCCAATTAGTGCAATTGTTATCATTTTCGGTATAAAAGTTCCAATTTATTTAGACTCTCCCTATCGTTGTTTTATCATTCTTAATTTGATCCATAATCTTTCAGCTTAACAAAATGCATAAAACTAGTCCAAGTATTTCTTTTCAGTAGTTCAAAGTGAATTTTTTTTTTGGATATTGTATGGCCCGTTAACGTTCCAACTAGAAGATACATAAAGTTGTTAGAAACTCGATCACAAATCCTGTAAACATTGATATAATATAGCCGATCCTGTGAACGAACCCTTGAAAGTATTGTTTGCCGACAGTTACTAGCAAGAACTTACATTTGCGCTGTTGAACCTACGATGGGATTAGCCAGCATTCGGACAAATGCTTGCAGACGAACATCAGATCAACTTTAACGTCCCAACTTCCAGTTCTTTGTGACATTCCTGCAGTTTTCTGTATTTGTAAGTAGCTCTTGACCCGCATTCATCTAAGGATTTATATAGATCAAATGATACCATAAAATTTTGTTCGAAGATGACAATATTTTGCAATATTGTAGAACTGGAAAGTTTATAATAATATAATTGTAGTTCACGTAGACTTAGTCTTTTTGAGTTTCCGTCAAATATATTGATAAAATCAGAAAATTTGGTGTCAAAAGTTTTAAGACAAAAATGTGGTCTAGATGCAACCCTTATGGTCCACACGACGGAAATAAAGAAACTATGATTTGTTTTTATTATTTACGTTCATGTATTCTATTATTATTATTCTAAAATATTATAATTTTTTTTTCAATTTTCTTAGCCATAAAAGCCATTTGGTAGTGGAAGACGTCTCCGCCCTCGTCATCTACCAAAGTCTCGACCAGATCCAAAATCTCCCAGATCCAAACTCTCCCAGATCCTAAATCCCCAGATGCAAAATCCCCCAGATACTAAATCCAACAGATCTTAAATCCCCCATATCCAAGATCCCCCAGATTCTAAATCCCCCCGATCAAAAATCCTCCAGATCCGAAATCCCCCGGATCAAAAATCTCCCAGATCAGAAATCCTCCAAATCCTAAATCCATCAGATCCTAAATCCCTCAGATCCTAAATCCTTCATATCCTAAATCCCCAGATCCTAAATCTCCAAGGTCCTAAATTCCCCAGATCCTAGGTCCCCCAGATCCTAAATCTCCCAGATCCAAAATCTCGCAGATCATAAATCCCCCAGATCCTAAATCCCCCAGATCCTAACTCCAATATTAAATTACTTATAACAATATTGGATATTTTATCTTAACTTTTATTATATTAACCGCATTAGCGTCTCTCCTCTCTTTCTCTGAAAACCCGAATTTAAAAATTAATTTTGATTTTTTTTTCAAATATTTTTTGCAAATTTGATCAAAATTTCTGCTAAAACACACAATAATAATAATATTGCTATGAAGGTATTTGGGGTCTGCACAAATAGTGCGTTTCAACAGTTATAAGCAATTTTTTTCAGTTTTTTATCCTCAATAAAAAATGGCTAAACCGATTTTGCTGAAAACTCATTCACTTCTAAGTTACGTAATTACGCGTCGAATCAAACCAGTCTCATGTCAATGAGATCTTTGGTTCTTGAGATAATCGAGACGGAAAATAATTCTGAACGCACATACGCACATCCGCACATACATACACACTCACAGACATCTCTCTAAAAACGGTGGATTTGGATTCTAGAGGCCTTAAAAAGTGGAGATATGTCAAAATTTGGGGTTCGCGAAGTCGACCCCATTACAATAACTTCCCACTGGGAAGTTAATAAAATAAAGAAATTGTTCTCTCTTTTTTTAGATTACAAAATGGTGTTAGGTTAGGTTACAAAGATGCTAAGTCCAACGGCTTCCACTTCATTGGACACATTTTTGGTAAATACGGTTACTTGTCAAGTAATTTCTGAACTTCATTTGGTAATATTTCTGTTTGAAATCTGGTGGTTTTGTCCAAATTCATCGGAAAGGGTCTTATTTTCCGTTTCTTCTTCTTTTTGACTTCTTCCAATTCAAATGTACTTGATTGCCAGTCTTTCCTGACGTTCAATTGAGTAATTTTGCTAATAAATATATTTTTCGTAAATACGAAAGAATTTCCTCATGTTTAATCTCTTTCAACAAATACAGACATTAACCCGAACATTTGTGAAAAAATCGGCGAACATTAAAAAACTAATATTGAAAGAACACATGAAATGGGATAAATTCATGGGCAAAGGTGCTAGTTTCCAGTGAAGCCTAAAATCAATACACTTATCCTTTATAGAATTGCTGACGAGCTATTGATATGGAGTCACACAAAAATGAATAATTTAATGGGGATATCTAGACTACTTATTCGCTGATGCAAAGGAGCATTTACGCCCTTTTAATGCTAAATACTTAAGATAATGCAAAAGCTTCACTTGGAGGGGATAATTTGCAGGAAAAAAGTGAACTTCATCGATATAAATGTATACCATCCAGAAAAAAGACGATCAAACGTTATGTAATTTGTGGAATTTAATTGGAAAAATTCGAAAATTGTTTCAACAATATTAGTAAGCTAGATCATCTTAAAAATCAAAAAAAAAACAATGCATTTTGCCTTTTAAGCATGTTCTTTGATAATAATAGAAATTTAAACCATAAATCATTTTAAAAACAAACAAAATTGACAATAGTAATAATAACAAACATCTCGAACATTTGAACGTCAAATAAATCTTGAAGGATAACTATCGATGGCTATTCTTCAAGATGTATTTTAAATGTCCATTACTTATCATTGAATAATAAAAACTATAGGATTCTAGTAACATTCCTTACAATATTTTGATCTTCTGGAAGAAACGGAGCAAACAAAAAATGTTGAGTGAATATATCAAACACACACAATGGAAGCAAAGTTTATTGAAGATAAACATTTTGTGACGGTAAATGTAATGCAAATCGGTAAAAATTCAGCATACTGGAAAACAAGAACAATTTTATGAAGATTTTCACCTCGCAAAATTTACGAAAAAATTCAAACACACAAATTCCTTCCTGAAAATATATTTTTGTCAATGGTCTTGATTATAAAGGCTTTAAAGTGAAATGTGTGACTTGAAAAACAATCTTGAGTGTTTCACTATTGACTGTGAACATACAATAATTTACGCATATGTATGAACCAGTTGAATTACACTAAAATCTTGACATCTCTTAATGTACCTTTCTAAGCCTGAGCAAAATGAAAATTTCATTAACATGCTGCCTTATCTGTAACGGCAAAGGTCAAAAAATAATTGTTCTTTTATTAAGGCGCTTAACTTAATTGGTACTATCTTTCCATCCAGCCGCCATCATTCTATTAATTGGCTTTCGTTTACTACGAACAAGAGCTGAAAAGTTATGACTTCGGAGACAAGTCGTAAACCCAGAAAGTCAGGAACGATGTGTGCCCAGTTACGTACACATATTGAGGGATTCGCTCGATGAATCCAGGAAGAACCTTTGCTACTTTACGATATGTGCCATCGTACATCCCCTCGCTACATATATTTATAGCATGCAGTCAATTATTTTCGATATAATGGCATATGGGTACTTAATAAAAGATATAATCTGTGCATGTAAACTATGAGTCTCTTACGATGAGCCATGAGTGCGAAGGCGACTGTGTTTGATGTCCTTTGGTGAGCTATTGGAAAAAATAGCCCTAATCAGATCACAAAGTGAGTGAGAAGGTTTGCACACATGATTTTTAGTCGAATAAAAGTAAAGACACATAAACAAAGCAATATATTAAACTAAAAGTAATTTTATTAAACCATTTCGATCAAATGAAGTCATTTTTTTGTATTGTTCCCATCAAGCATATTAGATATACTCTTAAAGTCTCGGAATTTTTCGAAAATAATTGGTAATAGGACATTTCTTACACATCACCCTATTCACAGTTCGACCACCGAAACTCTTGTCACCCAATAAACGATTTTCTTGAAGTGTAGCCAGGTGAAATTAACGATCAAGAAAAAATGGCTCCTTTCTGCTCGCGTTTCACCCACACATTTTGTCTGAAACGTCTCTTGACCATTGCTTACTTCAATATGAAACTAATGAGTGTTAATCAATGAACCAAACAAACACGAGCTGAATAATAACAAAAGAAATGTTTTTATATCTTCTTCTTGAATGTATCCTTAGCTCGATGAAATACACACCTACAATATCTTACGTAGGTTTATATTTCATAGAAATCGCCTTGGAGCGTTTGTTTAATTTTTTTCTGGTGTTATTTCAGACGGAGCAATTAAAATTCATACAATATTGATATTCGTCTATGAAAGCATTTGAAAATAAGCTGAATTAAAAGTAACAATGTAATTTCCAAAATCGATAAATGGTTTGATGTAACTTTTGTTATATATTCTTTGTTAAGTTTGGAAATTTAAATTTTTATTGAATCTTCACTTGTTTCCATTTGCTAAGCTTTAAGATTAAATTGAAAATATTGGTCCATAATTTAAGATATTTGTACGTATTATATGAAGCTTCCCATTTCGGACAAAAATATTTAGATAACTGCAATTATGAACGTGAACTTAGTTCATCATTTGATGAAAACTGTAGATGTTAAAGCAGCAACGACAATGAAATTGAAAGAAAAGTGTTTGAAATTGATGGCCACAGTTAAATTAAGATTTGACAAAAAATAAACTACGTTGAATACATTGCAAATAATATCAACAAATTTAAAATATCCTCCCATATTACAATTGTAATTAGCAGCAAGTAAAATTACATCAATTTTCATTTTATTTTATTAACTTCCCAGTATATGGGAAGTTTTTGTAATCGCCTCGAAAATCGAAATTGAAATTTTCAACATTTCTTTACGTTTTGAGGTCTATAGAGTATATATAAAGTGTTTTTAGAAAGGGAGATGTATGTGTGTGTGTGTGTGTACGTACGTACGTTCGTGGACACTTTTTTCTACGAGCATAACTCACGTAAACAAAGTTGTATCGACTTCGTTAAGGTGTCAATCGAAGCGTCTTTGCAATCTTAAGAGCTGATTAGTTTTTGGCAAACTTCAGTCGGGGGGGTTTGCTGTTTTGACCCTTTGAAGTTCATTTCTGTCATGCGTTATATCTCGCCAACCAAACATACGATTTGCATCATAGAGGTGTCAATCGACGCGTATTTACATTCATGTGATTCCATCAAATTTTTCAAAAAATCGTTGTAGCCGTTTTTTAATTTAAGAAAAAATAGTGCAAAAAATTAGGGTTTTTTTCATAAACAATAAATTTTTTACCTGATTTGCGTAAATAAGTAGACAATGTTTATAAAATTTATATACTCCAAACAATGTTTGTAGAAACAACATCAAAACATTTTGTCATGATTACGTAAAAAATTCAATTAAAAATAAAAAACTATTAAAAGTCATCATGATTTTCAAGGTCATTTTTATCATTCACTATATCTCACGAACCAGATATAATATTTGCATCATTAAGGTGTCAGTTGACGTGTATTAATATCTTTGTGAAGTTTATACATTATAAAAACTCGTTTCAGCTTTTTTTTTAATTTAATAGAAGAAAATGCAAAAAATTATAGTTTTTTTCATAAAAAATATTTTTTAACCTGATTTGCACAGCACAGTAATAAATGTTTATAAAATGTATACATTCTTATCAGGTTTTGAAGAGAAAACGGCAAAATTTTCTTCCTTGATTATAAAAAAAAATAAATGCAAAATAAAAAATCATTCAAAGTTACCATTTAAAGAGGGTTCATACGAATGCTTTTACTTTATTTTTTTTATTCTAAAAAATTGTTGTAAATTCATTCAAAGTTTTAAAATATTTGCATAATTTGAGCAGATTTTTAATAGTTTTTATAGTCTTTTAATTAAAAAAAATTGCTTAAATTTTGAAAACCAACAAAAATTTTCAACACCAAAAAGGCCCCCACCGATTGACCCGCGTGAATATTCAATCTGTCCTCATCGACCAAAAACCTTACGTAATCAATGGACCCTCCCGTAGACGATATGATTCATATTAACTCATTCCTGTTACTGCTATGAATACCTCTCATTGTTGTAATGTTGTTGATGTTTATGTAGATATTACTGGGAAGTTGACCGTGTGGACCTCAAGGGTCGCACCTCGCGGCTTGTTTTATCTCACAAACAGTCGTAATCAACAGTGTTCGGTATCTACGGTTTCCCTCCGCGACCCGAATTTCATTTGAGTTTTTTTATAAATGGCGATAATTGGATCAACTGCCAAATATTTTAATAGCAAAATTTTGATCGAAGACTCTGATCTTATTATTAGAAAAAAAAATTCAACAGTTTTTCGGATAGAAAAATATTCATTTAGTCTTCAAACCGAAAACATTTCCAAATTCTTCGTTTTCTCGGTGTTTTTGCGCCATTTCAGTAATGTATTTTAAGTAAAACTTTTCCAAACGCAAATATTTTATATTATAATAACATATATACATATTTCAAAGGTGAGAAATCCCTCTTCTTCAGTGTTATTTTAGTAAAATAACACTGAAGAGGTCACCCTTGAAATATATACATGTTATTATTAAATAAAATATTTGCGTTTGGAAAAGTTTGACTTAAAATAAATTACCGAAAACATTTGTTATTGAATCATTATTAACTTCCCAGTATATGGGAAGTTCTTGTAATCGCCTCGAAAATTGAAATTGAAATTTTCATCATTTCTTTACGTTTTGAAGTCTTACGAGTATATATAAAGGGAGATGTATGTGTGTGTGTACGTACGTACACGAGCTTAACTCACGTAACCAAAGTCGTATCGACTTCGTTAAGGTGTCAATCGAAGCGTGTTTTCAATCTTAAGAGCTGATTAGTTTTTGGGACACTTTGGTCATGGGGTTTGCTGTTTTGCCTGTTTGAATGTAATTTCTGTCATGCGTTATATCTCGCGAACCAAACATACACTTTCCTTGTGCAAGGTGTCAATCGACGCGTATTGACGTTTATGTTATTCTGTCAAGTTTTCAAAAAAAAATGAAGCCGTTAATTAATTTTTTTAAAAAAAGTGCAAAAATTAGGTTTTTTTCATGAACAATAAATTTTTAACCTGTTGTACAGAACACAGTAATCAATTTTTATAAAATTTATATACTCCAAGCAGTGCTTGTAAAAACATCATCAAACCTTTTTCTCATGATTACAAAAAACATTAAATTAAAAATAAAAAAATCATTAACAGTCCTCATGATCTTCAAGGTTATTTCTGTCATTCACTATATCTCACGAACTAGATAAAATAGTTGCATCATGAGGGTGTGCATCGACGTGTAATAACATTTTTGTGAATTTTTAAACGTTATAATAATTCTTTTCAGCCGTTTTTAATTTAATAGAAAAAAATGCAAAAAAATGATCATAAAAAATATTTTTTTTAACCTGATTTGCACAACACAGTAATAAACGTTTATAAAATTTATACATTCTTATCAGTTTTTGAAAAGAAACCGGCAAAACTTTTTTGAATGATTATGAAAAAAAACTAAACTAAAAATAAAAAATCATTCAAAGTCACCATATAAAGATGGTTAGTACGAATAATATTACTTTATATCTTTTATTCTAAATAAATTGTTGTAAATTCAATCGAAGTTTTAAAATATTTGCTTAATTTAAGCAGATTTTTAATAGTTTTTACAGTCTTTTAATTAAAAACAACTGCTTAAATTTCCAAAATCTTCAAAATTTCAATCAAATTTGCATTTGTGGTAATCAACGCTTTGAATGGTAAAATGTGTTTGAGTCAATACTTTGCAAGCTCATATGCTTTAAAAAGCTTTCACCAATTAAAAAATTGTAGTTTTTAATAGATTCATTCTTTAGGAATCGTAAGATTTCAATTACTTTCTCCATCATCATTTGTAAAACATTTTACTTTTTACATGCAAATTAACCTATTTTTGACTGCATATTCAAGATTTACCAAACGAATGTTTAAAGTAATTATTATTATTCATTGATGTAAAATCGTGAAAAAATATAAATTTAGTGATTATGCTGAAGTCATGGCAATTTTGAACGCAACTTTTCAAAATGGCCATCACGTGAAAAAATCTCTTCAATGAGAGTCATAACGAAAACTGCATTCATTTTTGCTAGCGCTCTTTTGTTCTTCAAGCATCGATGTAAAAATAACAAATAACGTAGAAAAGGCTTTGTAACCTTTCCCCCCTCCGATTGATCCGCGTGAATAATTAATCAAACCAATCCACCAAAATCCTTACGTAATCGATTGACGCTCGCGTAGATGTTACGATTAATATTAAGTCATTCCAATAACTTTAATGAGAGGTACATTTTTATTATTTAGAGTATTATTATTTCTTTCATGTCCACCTAGCATATACATAAAAATTGATATTTCAATGAAAATGCCATAAAACGAGCTTCAAAAATCATTTCAACTTAGAATGGTAAGAAACGGTAATGAAAACATGTCGTTGTAACTTATAATATTGCAGAAGGATAAGATCACTGCCCCAGAAGCAACACTTTTATTTGTGGGCAATAGTCTGTCAAAAATTTACAAATTTGCTGTTGCCCCAATTTGCCTCTATAAGAGTCTGCTACTTTCTCACAGAGATTTTTTTTTTTAAAAAAGATATTGGAAAACTAGATAAAGTGAATTACAACTTTGAAGAGTTTTCAGATTTTTCGAACCTTCGCGTTATACGATGGTGCCTGTATGTGAACGTATCATGAACTTAAAAATAAGTGCCTAATATTTGTAATTTGAAATCTCAGAAATTGATGAACACTCATTTTAAAGACGAGGCAACGAAAGTTAAATGTCGCTCAGACACGAAGATTATAAGGAATACGATTGCTGGTAGGTCATCTGTGCTCAGGTAGAATACAGTCCCGCTTCATTTTCCATCGCCTTGACCATATTACATCACCTTTTTTTAAACTACCTTTGAATCACCGATTACACGGAGCTATCAAAATAAAATACTAAATCAACAAAAACCAAAATTAAGCCATACATTCTTTGTTCCTCTAGTGTTTAATTTGTTTACAACCTGTCGTTATCATCACGAAACAAGACGATCCCGAAAACGAAATTAACCATTACTCAATCCGCACTTTATGCTAAAGAAAATTACTTAACAAGAAGAAACGCGTGAACAAACCACTACCTCAGATCGCCGTTCACCGCCAGATAACTGAGCTCGACAAACATTGATATGATAGTATGTTCCATCTTTTTCATGGCATAACCTGTGCAATAGTGCATGATTTACGCAAATAGGCCCTCCTAAAAGTTTAATGAAAAAAAATCATCGAGTAGTTTGTATGTTATACAAAAGTCCACGTCAAATGAAAACATCATATAAACATAATAAATTTAATTGCATGTTTCACATTTGTTCATATATTTTTCGTAAAAATTTTAACCCTCAAAATGCACTATCAACTAGATTATTCGTTCTCGAATACTGCAAGCATGCATTGACGTCATTCGAAAACCACTAACTGGCAATGAAATCAATAACTATTTCCTATCGATCTCAGGACAATTTTTAATCGATTTAATGAAAACCTACCACCATAAAATCCATTTAAGAAAATACCTACCTCGTAATTGCTCGAGACAATGGATTACAGATTAACAGCCTAAAATTATGAAGCTGAATAATAATTCTTTGAAATGATAATCACTTTAAGAATTTCCACCCATGGTATTTTTAAAAAATTGATATTCCACAAGCGTGTTTTATATCAGACAATGAACATCGTTCACACGACATTTAGCAAAAACTTTTCACGAGGAAAATCTTTTTAATCCACAATCCACTTAGAGACAATTGTCTAGCCCCCACCAAGTAATTAAGATTCAAGGAATACTGTGTGCATACTAATTTCAACTCGAGAAAGAGCAATTTCAAGATTTGTTTTGTGTGTTACGGCATTACACACATATCATATGAATGTAAATTAAATGTATCATGGAAAATTTCAAAAACATGCTCTTTTGTTTGCAAGCTATTTTGTAAAGCTTTAAACTGCTATGCCGCCATTTGAATTCTGGAAAAGAGATAAGTTTTTAAATGATTCTCCAAGTGTAAATATTTAATGAAGGATATAACGAATTGGAACTTAACAAAATTTAAATTTGACCTGATTGTAATGAAAGTATCTCAAGCAATACAGAGTTAGTTTTTCGCCTAATCCAAGCTTAGTTTTCTCTAATGTTAATTTTATGCCGTTTTCTTATGGTTTTCAAGATTCTTTTTTAACACTTATCAAAATATTCTACAGAACATTTTTAGTTTCTAAATAAGCGTAAATTAATAAAATATTGCTGTCTCTGTTATTGCAAATGGTTTTGTATATATTTTGCATCTTTTTCTACTTAAATTTCTTTTTGTCACAGAAACACCGAATGCTTAAAGCATCAACCTCTCTTCAAGCTTGTTTTACCGTATTTTACATACTTTAGTGCGTGAAACACTTTGCCGAGTATGTAGAACATTTCGTTAACTGCAGGTACTACATGCCGTGTTAGCCTATGTGGATCACATTCTTCTCTCTTCCATCCAACCTCCAGCGTTCCTCGGGGGTCTATCCTAGGCCCTCTTCTTTTCTTACTCTATATAAATGACCTACCCTCTGTCGTAGCGTCTCAGTGTCTTCTGTATGCTGATGACTTAAAAATTTACCACGTTATTCTCTCAGAAGAAGATTATATTGCTCTCCAAAGAGATCTGGACGCGATTGTTTCTTGGAGTGAAATTACCTCTCTAAATGTCCAGAAATGTCACAAAATGCCCTTCTCTCTAAAGCCCAGTCCAATTGATTACATCTATACGTTACATGATATTCCACTTGCGCCTGTTTTTCAAATAAATGATCTGGGAGTGATTCTCGACCCGAAGCTTAAATTTGAGCCTAACATTGTGGCAATACCCTCACGCGCCTTTCGTGTCTCCGGGTTCGTATTAAGGCACTCTCATACGTTTACTGACATTTCTTCCTCCGTCAATTTGTACACTAGCCTTATTAGACCCATCCTACCATATTTCTTGTAAGTATGATCAACATACTTTCAATATTTAGATTCTATTATAGCGTTGACACATTGACCCATCATCAGTACGAAAAGCATCATCAGCACAAAAAAAACATCATAATGACAGTGAGATAAGCACGAAAAAAGACCATACTTATCTCGATAAGTACGAAAAACTGCCATCTATGTTTGGGTAGAATAATTAGAAACCATCTACCGTGAATAGAATTTGACATTATTTATATCAGCTGTTTAATATTTTCGAACCAAATCTGACGTGCCATCGCGGACAGTTAACGTTTGTCATCGAAATGACACCAACGACCGAATGATAATGACAAAACCAACAACGAAAACATGTGTGTCACCTCGTCATTTGAAGTTCCGTGCTGACACTTTTCGTACTGAAGATGGGTCAATGTGTCAACGCTATAATTGAATCAGTACAGCACACATTCACTCGTTTCCTCGTCTTTAAATTAAAAATTGCATATATGCCATATGAAATGCAACTTTTTTTGCTACAACTTCCTACTTTGCAATCCTGCAAACTCCTTCTAGATGAGTGTTTTCTGTTTCGGCTTCACCACCATCAATTAAACTCTAACCTCTCTGATTGGTTAGAGTATCGTACTTCAGAACGCCCTGCCAGATCGGAAATCATATTTACAGTTCCATATGGTAGGACTGAGACTTTGTACTGTTTGCCGAAAGTGCGGCTGCCTCGTAACCACAATACTCTGCAACTTGGCACGTTCCTCACTCACTCTACATTCATAAGCAGAATGTAAAGTATACATTAAAAAAATAGTTTACTATACTATGTATTTCTTTTCTTTCTTTTTTTCTTGTCTTGTAATTGGACTGTGGTAATCTGTAAGACAAATTCTTAATAATAAATAAATAACTCAAAGGATGTGTGAAATTACAAGTGGCATAGGTAAGCCATCTCAAACAGGCAAGAAAAATCAAGGATATTGAGTCCTTAACTGCAGAACGGATCAATCCTGTGCTGACAACTGACAGAAACAACAGCGCCGCATTAATTTTAACAAACATATCCTGTGTTGGATGAACTAGTAAAACTGGTCCAAACTCAAAATTTCAAGATGCTTTTGTACGCAGGTGAGTCCTTTATATATTATTACAACCTAGTCATCTGCAACCTAGTCATCTGCAACAATTCTGAAATTATTCGTAAGTAAGATGCTGATGTCAATCCTTCAGAAACTTAGCTTCTATGAGATCAAGTAATTCTAAAGTCTCTTTCGGACGAAATACTGAGCTTTTCCAAATTCGCAAAGTCTTTTAAGAATGAAATCAGAAAATATCACTACGCTTTGTGAGCTGGAATAATAATTCTTACTTTCGTTTACAGACTTTTATCCCATCCCAGGCGAAAACAAGTACTAAAGTAGAGAAATTCAAAACCCTTACTATCTCTGATTCGTTGCACCCATCTCCAATAACCCTTAAAACGAAAGAAATGCACCTTAATCTTCATAGTAAATAACACATGTGAAGAGGATCCCACTTTTAAATAGTTCTAGAAAAATTCTTCTAACTTCTCAGAGAGTGTAATAGTACAGTCAAATGGTAGTTTGACCGTGCATTATGGGTAGGCAGATTTTTTTTAATACAATGCGTGGGTAATGGTATAGATAGCTTAAGTTCAAGTTTCTGGGGTCGCAGCTCCTGTCCTTTGGGCTCCATCTTCAAAACAATAGAAATTGGGGCCCCCTCATATCTCCGAAACCATGGCTCCCACAAGAAAGTTGTGTATGGCATTCTAACACCTGTTTATCTAGTCCTAAGGTGCTTTTTTCTCAAGACTCCCCCTTTGGGATACAATAACACTTGACATGGTACAGTGATCGAAACAAGCAGTACCACAAAAGTTTGGTGATAAAACTGTCTAAAAGTTATTATCGAACGAATTTCGCGGTCATAAGGGAAACAAAGAAGTGGCACGCGAAAAATGATCCCCCCTTTTCACCGTTGTTTTTGGCGTGTAACTCTTTCAATATTGACAACACTTGAAAATAAAGTATCCACAACTTACTGAAAATTGAATTTTACACAAGTTTGTCATATTCAACTTTTTTGTGGGAGCGGTGCTTTCCAAGATATGGGCCGTCCCACTTTTTTTTGTTCTCAAGATGGCGCCAAGGGGATTAGAGCTGCGACCCCAGAAACTTAAATTTAAGCTCACATAAAGGTATACTACTCATTACAATTAAAAGTTTTCTGTCCACTAAATTGCTCTGTGAGTTTTGCGATGGGGAGTTTGCCAGCGGAATCCGATTATTTGGCATAAAAACGAGTTTTTCACGCGACTTTCTCCCCTTTGGGATAGAATAACTCCCGTTAATGTGCAGTGATTGAAACAATCAATACCGCAAACGATTTGTGACAAAATTATCTTAGAAAAGTGTTCCAACGTGTTTCACGTTAAACGTGAAATTAAAAAACTTTTGGCGCCCGAAAGCTGTCCCCATTTTTTGGGAATGGTTTTTGGCTTGTAACTTTTTTATTATTGACCCAACATAAAAGTGATGTATGAACGACTTGCTAAAGTTTTTATTCTACGAAAGTTTGCCATAAACAACTTTCTTGTGGGAGCCATAGTTTCGGAGATATGAGGGTGTCCCCATTTCCATTGTTTTCAAGATGGAGCCCAAAAGAGCTGCGACCCCAGAAACTTGAACTTACGCTATCTATACCATTGCCCAAGCATTGCATTAAAAAAAATTCTGCTTACCCAAAATGCACGGTTGACGTCAAAATTCGGACGCTTTGACTGTATTATAAGGCCAATGGTAAACATGACGTTCTATTGGTTTCAAATTGGTCGTTAAACTCTAAACTTTAATTCAAACTTCGAATAATTTTCATCCAACTAGTCACGGTTGCTTTCGTATTATCCCAAAAACTGAATCTCCTATATAAATTTTTTTATATAAATCTATCAATCTATTTTATATAAAAAAATACCATTAAGAAGTTAGTAAAAAAAATAGCAAAAAAGTCTTTTCGATCTAAACGGTTTTATTACACCGCTTTGAAAAAAGCTTTGTCTTTTTAATTTTTAATGTTTCTGCCCTACAAACTTTTATAACAATAGTGAGTTATCCAAATGGCCAGAATTCTCAAACGAAATGTTTCAAATTGACTGACTTCAGCCAAACAAAAGTTGATTCGAATTGACAGACAAAAACGAAATGTATTTCCACATAGTTTTTATCTCGTGTCCAACAGACAGTGTCTGGAACAATTGTCTGTTGGACCATTCATTTTCAATCATAAACAAACAATTATTTATACTTTCATATGACTCAAAATCAGTCAATTGAAAAATACATACATCAGGATAAAATTAAAAAGTTCATCAACTTCGCGCATTTCATTATTCCCTATTTAACGATTGACCTGACACTGCGATTTTTGGCTGAAGTTTAAATGCATTCCGAAAATTATCCTGAAATATATCCGTCCTGAAGAAAATATTTCGTCCCGGAAAATTATCTGGCGTTAAAAATGTTTCCTCATTTATTTAATTGAAAAGTCCTGGAAAGTTTGCATCAATTGAATTTCCATTTCGGATTGTCAAATATGATCCCAGATTTTTTTATTCGTTTCACATACAAGTGCACTTACGCTTGAAATAGCTTCAGTTTTCGACACACCCATCGAAATGTGTTAATACACACGCAACAAGCTCCTCGTAATTGATCCCACTGACCTGTGCATAATGGCGTCATCCATACTTCATTTCCTTGAAATTCATCAGAACCCTACAATGTTGAATGAAAATAATGAATATTTCCGGTGCAAATTAATAATTTAATTAATTTAATTAAATGTGATTCTCACGTTGCGTGTAATCGAAAACTATCTGATGCTGCTAGTGATACCCGGTCAATCCTCTGGTGCAAAATAAATTCAATTAAATTAATTTGAAATATTTTTTTTTGAAAATCCTGTTTGTTATATGTTACAAATAAGTTTAACTTACTAAACGACTCTTTACCATTAAATTATATTTGAAGTGTAAAGATTGCCAATTGCAGTTCTGTGAAAGTATGATAATCAATTTTACTGTTGAAAATTTTCACGAAAAATACTCTGAATTCTTTTTTTTTTCTTAATTTTCTTGATAAGCTTTGAAGCAGTTTTCTGTGAGTACTGAAGTATTTTCTAGCATGGCTCAAGGATTTTAGCGCTTCCACAATGTCGTCGGCATCCTTTGGTTGATCTGCGAAATCATGATCATCAATCACAAGCCCATTTCCAACCAACCTCTTCCATATCAAAGTTGATGAGAAACTCTTTCAGGACTTACAGTTTTACATAGGGAAACGCTTAGATCCATAAAATATTGATCAAGTTTTAAAGAAAATAGAATGATGATTACTGCAACAGTCGGACCTATCAAATGCTACGTAATCTAGGCTCGAATTTAATAGAATAACCATTTTAATTTGCTTCGTACTTATCGCGACATACTGTCGTGAGAATATGAATTTTCCGTGTTTTATCAAAAGCTAAAAGTCACATCCATCCCATACTCTCCTATTTCACACATGGCCTTATCACGTACCTTAATGTAATATCATCTAGGAGGAAAACGGCGCATCCTTTCGTTTCATAGCCTGGCAAAACTTTCCGCTGTTCGGACCCATGCAAAAAATAGCCATCTTATTGCTGTCAAGATGACTTGAAACATTTTGTTTCAGCACTTTCAACTTACATCCTGGTAGACTACTATAGACTACCATCATCAGAAGTTAGTTATCCCACCAAAAATTTATCTTGCTTCTCGTGCATTTTTTTCGGGGGAAAGCATTTCGCTTGAACGCAAGCATCAGCCAGAGAAAAACACAATGAGGTTTTCCGAAACGAAATTAATTAATAGGAGCTTGTAGTTAAGTGAGAAAAGCACTTTAGTAGTGAGCCCAAGTGGTCCTTGCGACTAATTCACAGGGTGTATATATAAATGAGTTCACCTCTGTCGTCAGATGAATGGAAAGTGTAATCAGTTTCAGACTGTCGGAAAATTTTTCGGGAATTTATGTAGGGCTCCAATTTAATATGACTATTCGATTTTCCAAGAGAACTTGAAGGGTTCAAGGTACTTCACACAGATGCTTAATTTGATTGGCTGTTTAATCGTTATGTACTCATTTTTTTGTTGCTTACCGGAAAACATGGTGAAAATTGTGAATATGTCTTGAAAGGATCCGTTTTTTAAAAACAATGCATGTGAACCTGTAATTATCACTCAGAAAAACAAATTGTCCGAATAAAATTTTTGATGTTTATTTGTGAAAAAAGCAAAAGAAACTTTCAAGACAATTTATTTTACTTTAATTTTGCACAGCATTGTTTAGTGGCAATTCTATATGTAAAGCTCGTATTTGTTTGAAAATTCAAAACATTTCTATTAACTAAAATAAGCTCTATTTCAAATTTCTGTGACTATCGAAACATACGCCCTTTCAACTGTGATATCACGTTTTCTCAAGTTAAAGCTAAAATAACGAAATTCATTCACAGTAATAAGATTCGTAGACTTAGAATAATACATAAGCTTCCTGTTGTTTATCATAAAAGACACCTCCGACAAATTTTGCAAAATTTATAAGACCTAAATGTCCTAGTATCCTAGGATGCTGTACAATGATAAATTGTCCAACAATAGAAAAACATCTTGTCGGTCTTTCAGCTCTAATCCTTTAAGGTGTTAGCGCGAATCAGAAGCGTAAAGAAATAAACATTTTCAAAAACAAACTGTTTGAGCTGTTGTAGAATTTTTTTTTTAAATTCTATTATTAACTATGTTTTAAGTCGCTTCCACGAAAATTTCAAATCAAAAAACTAATTCTGGACCAAATTATCAGCTCGATTGTTGCCCACTCTCCTGCATTCGCGAACTAATATATTTCGCGGCGGAAAGCAAGGACAACAATGCTTTCTATATGGAAACAACTGCAATTTTGGTGAGGAAAGAATTGGAAGCTGCTCTTATGCCACAGACTTAATTTTTTTGTGGAAACGGGTGAATTCCTTCACGGAATACTGATTTGTGGAAGAATCCTAGGCTTATAATTAGCAGTGGTGGAAACGCTTGCAACGTAAATGGCTTCTGTGATGTTTGCCAGACAGTGATGAACAATTATTAAGTAAATAAATTAATTTTTTTTATTTGAATAATAGTATGTAAGGTCGAGGTTGAGTGCGTTTCCTGGTATTTCCTTTTCGGGCTGTGACACTATCCTAATTTTCAGGTGTTTGCCTCAAACCCATTCTCACTTCAGGTTCGAGACCTGGATAGTCTCAACGCACAAAGTCATAGCAGAATTATCCCAACAGAATCGATTTCGTAATCATTGAATTTAAATAAAATTTTGATTTGATATTTATATGATATTCACTTGGGATGTACACGGAGAAAAATGAATACGTCATTTTCAACGAAAAATTACTTCAAACTAAACGAAATCGCGTTCAAAACGGCGCCAATGGCGAAAACGTTCATTTCAACAACATACACTCCTTTAAACTGAACGCTTTACGATTGAATGCGTAAATGTTCATTCTGAACATTATATAAGTTATTCTGATAACAAAACATTTTCAATTCTGAAGAAGTTTTGCTATCATTTTGAACTCATATCGCGTTTCAACTGAACGTGGCTTAAAATTCGATTTAAATGGATTGAGCGTTCATTTCAAATAGTTTTAGTTTTCATAGTTAACAGTAAATGGCGTTCAAAATGAATATAACATACTTTCGGACCAATTAATTTAGCCGGTCAATTTGACTGTAAAAATGATTTGAATTATGCGGAATTCGCGGTTAAAATGAACGTGTTGTTATCATTCAAATCAAACGCAGCTAAAATAGAGAGTTATCGAATGCATAGAAGCATAAAGTGATTTTGAGATATGCTAATGTAAAGTATGATTTATTGTTGTAAAAAGACAAGTTGTGCTTGTTTTTGCCTGAAAGACTGGAGAACGGAATGGTTTTAGAAAGGACTTCTAAAAACTGCATTTTCTGTTTATTTGTTTGCCTCTTTTATAAAAAGTAACACTACAAAAATGTTTTTGATGAAATTTTATTATGACTTCAATGTGATAAATTTTTTTAAAAAATAAAACGCTTATTCATATAAGTAGAAATATACATATACTCACTTATACTTACAAAGCGTAACAATGAACATTTTTTTAAATTTATGATTATTGTCAAAATTATAACTATATGCACTTATTTCTTATGTAAGATTTTGAATTAGATAAAGTATAAATATGCATCGGAGGGCTCGAAAAAAAGCTTATCTCACGAATCTCATGAACTTGTTTGCTATTACCTACTTCATAGGATTCGAAATTTTTATCAAAATTAACTAAATTAATTTCACTACATATGATAAAGACTTCCCCGAGATTTGGTACCTTATGGTCCCTTTTAAGGTGATTTATCAAATCAATAACAAAATGGTAACTGTTTTTACAAATGGAACAGAAATACATTTTTAAATTTGGTATTAGTCAGAAACTACAAGTTATTGTTTTTGGATTAAAGTATTTTGCAGAAACGATATCAAACCTGTCACTTGCGGAAAAGGTTTTTCATTTGGACATGTAAAATTAAAAAAATACCTCTGAATAAACATCCATGCTCCTCTGCAAAATTCAGGATATTCTAAGTTGAATGTATGAAATATTTTAAAACAAATATCTAAGGAATTTAAAAAGTTAGGACACTTAAATTTGATACCATCTATGTAAACGTAAAATTCTTCAATTGAAGTAATTGTTTCACCCACAACAATGCTTAACGGCTGTAATGTTAACTTATTTGTAAAAAACCTTTGCCTAATTTCTTCCAGCGTTGGTTCGAATAAATTAACGTTCTTTATGTGGATGATTAGACAATCCCTTGCATCTTTAACGGTAATCTTTCTTCTTTTATTACTTGAATCGTCCTTAATACTCGTTCGCGAAGTTGGTAAAATTACCGAATTTAACAAAAGGGTAACAATACAATCGCGAGAATCTGTTGAAAATTGATTGAATTAAATCACATTCAGCATTTAACATAGCAATAATTCTTTGAAAATATAGCTTGCTTCAAAATAATAACCAAAATATAAAATTACTCATTGAATTTTTTCTCGGTAGCATCGTTTTTTTATTATATTTATTACTATATAGAAATTGGCATAAATAGCAATAAAACGCATACATACTTTGGGAAATGTCTCTATTTAATTTTGTTATCAGTTCCAGCGATTCTTTGTCTTGTATGGTTTCTTTAAAATATATTATTATTTGTTCCACAAAGCTGCTCCAATTAACAAAAATACAGTCTGACTTTTCCGGGTACAAATGGTCGAAATCCAATTTAATCTGTTATACAAAAATAGTAATTGAATTCTAGTCGGGCTAAACGCCTAATACTTTTTATTTGCTGTATAAGTTGAATATTTTCCTTACAAGATTTGATCCCAAACTGGCGTTTTTGTACAGCGGCCACTCGGAAATAATGTCTTGCAAAGATATGCCTTGTTGAAGTATGTGTGCGCGCCTATAATTAAAAGTCTGTTTCCACTTGTATAGGATGTCCTCAAATGGAGAGTCGTTATATCGCAGCCAAGATTTGACAGCTTTACTTAAAGTCTCATCGACCTCCGGAAGATCTATTGAATCTGACTTCGTGGAAGTGCATGGCTTTGGTGCACCATTTCGTTTCATCCGATTTCTATTGTTAAAATATCGGTCATGAAGTTTCCCACTAGGATGCTTGTTGAATGTCGATCTCGGCGTGTAATACGTTTTCTTTTCGAAATATTATAGTATTATAATCACAACAATTAGTATTAAAAACTTACAGAATTTTCACAAGAAAATGTATCAGCTATTTTTTCACTCAAGACTTTCAAATCCCTAGTGGAAAGTCTGTCGTGTTTGGCTGTTATAAAATCAACAAGGCAGTTGCTCAAAATTTGTTGGTGCACTGGTTTTAGATTTTTATTTTCTTCGAAATATTCCAGTACTGATTTCCCTCTAATGGTTTCCTCCAAAACTTTTGGAATGTCCACCTTTGAAATGAATGGCATTGTATTATACAGTAATGTAAACATCGCTGGACTCACATCAATTGCACTGTGATCTGCTGATGATGCAGTTGAAGGAGAGACAGGCAATTTGTTGACCCATTTAACAACATCACAGCACATTGATGCTAGATCAGATCTATGATCCTCAAGCTGGAAAAGCTTTTATTATAAGTATGGGGTTTTTTGCAGATTTATATAGAATTTACACACATTTTGCCCAAATTCTTGAGTGTGCCATAATTTCCACTTCGCCTGAAACTTTGCCCTTAGACCAATTAAAGAAAATCCAGGAAATATCTCGGCAATATGGCTCTCATTTATATATTCGAGCTCTTCAATTCCAACACCAGCCTCTACATGCAGAGATACACATATTCAAAGCACTGTCAGCAAACAAAAAATATTAAATATATTAAAAACTACCTTTGAGCTGCGAAAAAACAGTTTCCATTTCCCAGGATTTCAACAGGTTCATCAACTGGTGATCTTTATCACTTATCACTAAACTTTCTACTAATAAGACTTTAACACTTTCACTTTCCATATTTGCAATTTAGACAAATTTAGTTTTCGTGTTGCCTTCACGTTTTCTCTTGCACAACTGTGAGAAGTATCAGCTAAATTTCCACAAATTGTGAAATATGTTTGTTTTTGAACGTTTTTCGCGTTCAAATCGAATTTTGACGCGTTCAGGTTGAACACCTAAAACTTACGTCATCCGCCAATTATTTTCTGGGAAATATGTATAATGTGCTGACATTTATTTTATGTTTATTATGAACAAAATCCTTTCAAAAGAAACGATAAAACGTTCAAGATGGAATTGTTAAATTGAACGTTTTTTTTGAACGCCTAAATAGTCGCGCGTTTTTCAGGATTTCTTTGAAATGATCGTATTTGCGGTTAATTTGAAAGATTAATTTTTAAATTGAACGATATGAACCCAAATATTTTTTTGAACGTGCCGCGCATTTGATATGAATTCTGATTTTTCTCTCCGTGTACCGAATACCTACTATTCACAGACTATTCGGATAAGCCGACTTTTCGGCCACATGTGAATAGTTGGCCAGTCAGCAAATATTCTGTCTGTGGCTATTCTGGATGACTAGTCGAATATGTATTATGATCCCAAATATTGTCAAGGGCAGCATCTTTTCCACGACACGATTGGAACCTACCTCTAACAATAAATGCGTCGATAGAACATGGTCGGAACCATCTCAGTTTTGGTTTTGTTGGTTTTCTCATTCCGATGTTTCAAAAAAGAACAAAAGAGTACATATTGGAAAACTTGTTCCAATTTATCCTCGATTTTTCTACCACTCTGAAAAATGGGATATCAATCATCACTTTACTACCATAAATTTTAACAAAAATTATAGCATCGAAAAGAAAAAAAATCTGCGTCTGCACGTTTTAAATTGGTCTTATCAAACTTTTCTCCTATATTTTTTTACATAGGTATATGAAGTAATAATACACAAAGACCATTTAAGAAATTTTTGACCACCTAATGATGGCGTTTGTAAGATTTAAAATGCGGAAACAAGGACTACGAGTACATTCAATAGGTTATGCATCCCAACTTCTCTAAAATGACTCTTACGCTCGTTTGCCTTTCTAAAGCCAATATGAAAATAATCACTTGCGTAAAAAACGCTGTGTGAAAAATAGTTTGGCGGAAGAAATCGATAGATTTTTCACGGGCTCTTTTGTAAAGAATATTCTAAGCAACGATATTTACCAGAACTGTTTTACGCGGGAAATTAATTTTTGTGGAAATCTAAATCTAAAAATGTGGTCTAAGTGCGACCCTTGAGGCCCACACGACTTACTTCCCAGTGGGGTGAATAAAATGCTATAATTTACTTTTATTATTAATTATTATTATTAATAATTACTAAAATAATTAAACATTTTTATTCTAAATGAATATAATTACTTTTATTATTTTTATTAATTTTTTATCTAACCATAAACGCTTTGGTAGAGGAAGACGTCTCCACCACCTGGTCATCCTCTACCAAAGCCTCGGCAACCTTGTCCTCTTTCGTCCTCGTCATCCTTCTTGTCCTTCACTTCGTCCTCAACCTCGTTCTTCATTTCGGCTTCGGAATCCACGACTATTATTGAGGGTATTTAATTATTATTTACAATAATCATTCCTTATTAAGAATGTTTGATCGTTACTGAATAATTATAATTGACTTTATATATACAATATCAAATTATAACTAATATTATTTGATTGTTATTAACAATTTTAAATTATTTGTAACAATATTCAATTATTAACTGCATTAGCGTTTCTGCACCCATTCACCCAAACCTGTTAATATAAGTTTGGAATTTCGTAAATTAATCTTTATTTTTTTTGAAATAACATTTTTTAAAAATTTGATCACAATTTTGCTAAAACGCACAATAATAACAACATAACTATGAAGGTATTTGGTATCTGCACGAATTAATAGTGCGTATCAACAGTTTAACAATAAGCAATTTTTAGTCGTTTTTTCAGTTTTTTCGTCCTAAATAAAAAACGGCTTAACCGATTTTGCTGAAAAGTCATTCAGTTCTAAGTTACGTAATTACGCGTCGTTGAAAACCAGTCTTACGTCAATCTGATCTTTGGTTCTCGAGATAATCGAGACGAAAAATAATTCCGAAGGCACATACGTACAGCCGTACATACGTACATACGCACATACACACATACGTACATACACACTCACAGACATCTATATAAAAACGCGAAATCGACCTCATTACAATAACTTCCCACTGGGAAGTTAATAAAAAAAACTGTGGAAAATCAATTTGAATGATATGAAAATATAATCAAATTTTCCTTGATTCAATCCATTCTCATCTCTGGAGCAAATTAAATGAAGATTATATTCATGAAAGAAATCATATTTCGGTGGTTGTCATCACGTTGTTTAAGATCTTATTGTTAAAATAGCGCGTATGACGTGCGAAATTCAATACAACTTTTTTTAAAGCATTCAGCAGAATAGAGTTTAAAAAGCAATTCTATTCAAAACTTTAAGATTATCTTCGCATGACCCAAATTTTCAGGAGAAAATGTAAACCAAAAATATGTTATCTATCAAAATATCAATGGCATTTATTTATTAAAATGTAATAAGCAATGCGTAACAAATATAATTACTCACACATGTATGCGGATGTTTATACGCCAGGAAAACTACTCGAATACTACGAATTTAAAAACAAGGATGTTCAACTGCCAGTTCGTTATTAGAGCACGTGAATTTTCAGGGCAATATGCAGCTCACTGCATCCAACATTTATTCAGATCATTTTCAATGAACGGCTGCCAGCACTCGTTCTCGTTTTAGATTTCCAGGATGAAAAAACAGCTATTAGCCCTGCAAAGTATAAAAGGGGTACATGAAGACTCGACTGGATTGTCTGCAGAGGTAATAAAGTCGTCCTTGCCACCGTAACCAGCTCCGTTTTCACCAGCATCATCATTTTGGACGTTGCTACTACCTTTGAGGCCATAATGGCTTAACATTATCATCATCGTCATCGTCATCATCACCACTGGCATATTCTGTACTCGTGATCTCGAAGTAGCGACGTGAATATCCTTGGAAATATCGCAGTAGCGACGACAAAGATTTACTAATGGCAAAGAAAGGGTTAATGACTCAACCAGCGTATTCCAACCGAGGACAAGTTATGAAGCAAATTTCCCGAAAGATTCAACGAATTCAGCGATGACTCAGGCTCACGGAAAATAACCAACTAGTTCAGGGATCACTATCCATTTTTAGTGGGTTAGTAATTTAGGTAATTGATTAGGTTGCATCCAGGTTAAATAAAGTATTTCAACATAACGCACTCTGATGTAATATGTACATTTTTCATATTAGCACGCGCATCGTATTAGCGTCGCATTCAACAAATTGATGAGCGATGCCTTAATTTGAAAAATGGGAACACAATAATGATTAATTATATCATCCACCATTTCTAAATTCAATTAAATTCAAATATAGGTATGTTAAAATTAAACAGAAGGAGGAAAAATTTTTTTTGTTGAACTATACAATAAATTCCTATCTGGGCAAGAAAGCGTTGCCAAATTCTATACTGGCTTGTTGAAATTAGAACACATTGATAGCACAAAAATTATTCTTCGAAAACCAACAGAAAGTTCTTAGACTCATGTTACTCAAAAAGTATATAATTTTCAGAAGGGTATTATTGTATCATACATAGTCGTATATCTGATACACTGTTCTTTAGCAGAAGCTTTCAAGGAATCTAGAAATTATTTTAAAAAAAATTTCCAACGAAAATTCACTTGGAAATATACACTGGGAATAATATTTTTTCAAGTGAGTTTGGAACTTAAGGAATAAGTTGCACAAATGACATTGCCTCAAATCAAACATTATCTGATTTTATAAAAAGAATAAATATAGCACAATAGTATTCAGTGGTAATAAGTATCAAATATATAGTGTAAACATTGTTTCCGAGGGTTTTCTCGCAGCCTCTCTACTCATTAACAGGAGGTACAAGACACCGAATGGATAAATAATTAAAAGGCCTAGCCCCGCATACCATGTGGTAATGCACATGATAAACGCCGATGATTTCTGACAAATTCCGTTGATGTTAGTCATTCGTCGAGCATGTATTGTTTTATTCTGAGGTAGTTTTATCAAATTGGTTCAACCATGGTTTATATTCTGTTTGACTTTCACTGGTGGCGTGATTTAAGGGGGCAGTTTATTTTTTTCAAAAAAATCAATTATCGAAAAACATGATGTTTAGATACTATATACATGTGGAATTGATATACAAACTTTTTTTGGCTTGCTTAGCCGAGAAATATTTGTATGCACCGATAGAATAGACCGTGTGTGAGCACGCTGTACAGATGTTTCAGCTTTAAATGCGTTTTTCTCGAAACAACGTTTTTTGACTTGGTTGATACGATTTCGAAAAATATATGTTACCGATTGGGCTGAAATTTATACTGAGTAGTAAACACATATGTAGTTTCCACCCCTATCGGATTCAGATTCTTTTTAATTTTAAACGATTTTAAACAATTTAATGGTAAAAAGAGGTCAAAAAATTGAAAAATCCGCCATTTTTTTCGTCCAAAATGTTTAACTCTGCTACGGGCTATTGCCAATCAATTATATTTCAACATGCCATTTGGATTTTTGATATCGGATCAGTGAGGAGATATAATACCAACCATTTTCTTGGGGTGCCTCCGTGATAGCCGCCATTTGGTAAATAAAGGTGAAAAAAATCTTAAAGTTCAATAGTTGCTTGTTGATGTACAAAAGTTTTATACTATTTACAAAAATTCTGGAAAAAAATATTGAAATCTGGTCCAAAAGACTCAGACTGCCCCCTTAAAGTCAATTTTCGCTCGAAAATGATACTTAAAAAAAGTTGGAGATATAGCATGAAATTATGTTAATAATTGATTTTATGTATTTCTTGTTATTTCCTGTAATCGAACTTTAACGATGATCGAATCCTTAGTAATGAGACAAATATTAGCTCTAAAAACAGGACAATAAATTATACTAGCAATTATCATCTTTAAAATCTTTGAAATGTCAAAAGAACCCCGCCTGAACGACACTTTTTGTGCGTTGCTTCGTCCCTGAATTCAAAGATCTAGGTATTAATCTAGGCAAACTAGGTGTTACTTTATAATTTTTTATCTCAGAAGAGTATTTAATTTCATAGTGCTTATTTACAATGTCTTCCACTTAGCAAAAACGAATCTCAAGCGATAAAAATATCTGATACAAAAATTGAAGTTTGCATTCGACAGAAACATAATATCCACTTCTTGAATATAACTCCTTATTATGACTTTCCAAGTATTTAATACATCAAAATAACTCATCAAAGCGTCGTCCTATTTTCGCAAACAACCATTCTCCGCCATTCATCATCCTCAATTTTAAATGCTTGTTAATGCAATACTAAATAAGAAACAGGCTACAACAAAAACTTTAATTAGCAATTAAGCACAATTCACTTGAAGTGGAAATTTTCCTCTTGTTGTTTCTCTGTAAAAACTTTTTTATACGTCCTTGAAATTGGACAAATTTTGATTGCATAGATTCCAAAAGTTTTGTCGTAAATAACAAATTAGTCTGAACAGAGACGGCTTTGCAGTGTACAAATTGGGTTCAAGAAAGTTTCGAAAGTTTACAAGAAATATTGAATTCAAGCGTAGAAAAAACTTTGTGGTGACATTAATGTCGATTGTATATTTCCGTGGTAAATCTTACAAGAATGGAAATCATTTGAATGTAAATGTTTTTAAGTATAATTGTGGAATTTATATAAGTAGTTTCAATGGCTCTTGTAGTCTAAGAACCTGACAAGAATTGTTTGCTTAATGAAAGGAAGAAGACTTGATGCGATTGATTTGGTAACCATTGTTAAGAAATCTGTTCCAAAGAATCGTTTAAAAGTCAAACTTTGCATGAATTTCAGTGTTACTTCGAAAAATGGGAGACTAATTTGTTTCGAGGTGTTGAATAAAATGAAATAGAAAACCAAAAATTCGAATAAATTGTAAACAAACTATAAAACTTGCTTAGTTTTAGTTTCTTAAATCTTTCACATTTGTCCTCATTCAATAGACTTTAAATTAAAATTCTTAATTAATCAATTTACAATTATATAAAGCAAAATCAAACCAATTAAATAGTGAATTGTCTGATATATTTACATGTTGTATTCGCTAATCGTGTATTCACTGAAAAGCCTAGCCAATTGCATTTATTGGAATTTTTTTAAAGCTGCAAACATTTTTTGAAAAATAGCAATGCAATGAGATTTCTTACATTAAAAATTATTAACACATCATTTCTTAGATTCTATGGCGGTAAGAAGAGCATTTTGTAAGTTTTTGGTACTATCTTGGATATCGGTTATCTTAGGAAAAAGTTACCAGGATTTTTTGTTGAAAACTAAATTTTTCGTCGTTTTGGAACGCATGTGTTGCTTCAGAAAATCCGTATTTGAACTGTAGTAAAGTGTTGGAAAAATTAAACATATTTTATCGATATATTTCAAAAACGCTTGACTTTTCGATAAAAGTGTGGTGACTAAGTTTTTCAAAGTTACGATATCTTTCAAATTTATTTCGGATAATTAATTGAAAAACTGATAGTCTACGGTTGATAACGCGCCAAATGTCACCGCTCGGTGCATGAACCATACATTTTCAAATTTATTTCTGGATACCATTCTGATTTATTCTTGGAAAATATCTGCAATCGTTCAGAATGCTTTGCTTTTGCATTACGTGGCAATACAAATTCTTTCTAATTTGACTGAACTAACGAAGCAAGGGGGAAATCGTTCGTGGAAATTGTTTTATGGAGTGATAGAAGCAAGTGCACCAGATTTGTTGAAAGACGCATGTGATGGGAAAGAATGATATATAAAATCATAATATGATGTGTATCGGTCACGTCAAGACTTAACTCTAAAGTACACGATCTGATTGCTATCTTTTCTAACCATTTGACCTAACTTTCTAGTGAAGATTATGACCGTATGTTCTAACGTTAGAGCAAGCGAAAATGTAGTAACTTTTCTTTGGCACAGTCGTGAAGATTCTGTGATTAATTTCATAACAATATTTAACTAATCAATCACCTGCTGCACTTATTTGTATGTAAAATGAACACAAATATTATTGCTTTTGTTGACCAACAAATCTACAGTCGTTAAAACGAATCGAAATTTTTTAAGCATGACTGAGAAAGAAAAGGCTTTGAGAAATTCTTCAAATTTCAACGGTTTCTTTTGGTAAGAACAACTGCACAGCTTATTGTTGTTTTCGCTACTCTGATTATATGACAATTTACAGAATACATCTTAATGAACTCAAAAAAAAGTCACCACTTCATTAAAAAGTATTTTAAACAGCGAAAAACATCTGTGTTGCAATCATTGAAGGTTGAATCGCACTCAGATGGCATTAAGATGCAAGAAAATTTTTAGTTTATTCATAATTTTGATGAATTTCTTTATTTTTGAATTTTTAAAACAAAAAGTGCACACATTTTTTCAAATAAAAGGAAGATGACTATTTTCACATACTTGAATGCTTTCGGTGAGTTTTCTTACCAAAAATGATGAAATAATTTAATAAAAAATGTCATGTGCTGCAACATTAACATATATTTCAAGCACAAATTATGCCCTTTAAAAATGCTTCTTAATTTTCAATTTTGTGAAAAATTTTTAGGACATCCAAACCGCAACTCTTTTCCATTTCCATTATTGTTTGTTATTTTATATGAAAGTATACTACTTCAAGAGTATTCACATTAAATTTCGAGTAAGTTCGAGCAATATTACCGGAGTTATAGAAATTTGAATACCGCACGGTACCGGTCGGTACGTGCACTCTGCCTTACTGCCTTATTATACCCATGCAGTTCTACCGCGTAAAATCAGCTCCTTTTATTTTCATCAAATATAACATCAAAAGGATGCTATGGTCATCGCGAGTTAGGTGAACGAATTACTGTATGGACCTGGAATCGTCAGTAAAAAATATCTTTAATTCATTGAATCGCGGTAAAAAAAACTTTAAACGCGTTTTCTCGAAACTTTGTTTTTCCGTTCGGTAGGCACGATTTCACGAGAACGAATTGACCGATTTTGCTGAAACTTTGCACAGTTCTTCTTCATAGTATTGTCTCGTGCTTGTAAAAAGATATGTTCATTTGGTCGACTCGTTTATGTTTTATACGAAAAATTTATTTTAAAAACGATGAGAATCGGAAAAATGCTAAAAAAAACATGAGACGAAAATTCATTGAAACTCATTTCAAAACTTTAAATTTCATTTTTTTTCCCAATATTTTCGTTCAAGCACAAGTCAAGAGCATAAACTGTAAGTAAATTTTTGAATTTTTGATTTGAGATGAACCTGCACCGAAATATTCTGCCTAACGCAAAAAAAACGTTGGACGAGAAAAACTGCATGAAAATTGACAATTTTCAATGTTTTTAGCTAAAAAAAGATTTTACAACTTTTTGAAATGCTAAACTTTCATGTATGTAAATTTTAAATAAAATAGATTTTTGGTTTTTAAAATACAATTTTTTGAAAAGTTTGTCTTTTTTCCTTCAATACTTATGTAACCCCTTAAAGCTTTAACTCGCACAATGTATTCACTGCGTTGAGGAAGTCTTGACTCACAAGTTACGAATGGTGTTTTAGCTACGCTCTGTCTGTGCTTCGTATTATTGTAAAACATATGAAAAACTGCCCTCACAACTATGCAACAAAATTTCTACGAACTTTTAAAAGGGTTTATCTGAAAATGATAGTCTTGCGGTTGAACGATGAGTATGAAGGAGACCTACCAGTATTAAAATAAAAGATTTCGACACGGGAAATTTAATTTTTTATTTCAGTAGCATGTTTACATGTAAACCAAAAAAGTAGATATAAAACAGTGTTACTCAATGCAAAGAATAACGAAAATTTCAACTCGGATAAAGTGCATCAACTTGTACTTATATAAATCTGAAAGAATGGCCGATTTTGAAAGTAAATTTGGATAATAGAGAATTTGAGAACTAGAGATAAAATTGAAAGGTTCTTATATTGAAAACAAGATTGAATTTTGAGAAATATCCTCTATTATTTTTTTGATTGTAACATATAAATTCTACGTTTCCGAAAAAGATACTTGACATTTCATGGATATTATCTCAGACAATATTTACTTGTTCCAATCCATTTATTCCATTCACATATTTCAATTGTACTTGCTCACTTTAGTACGAACAGACTCAATGAATTTTGATATCAATATTAAGGTATCTAGCTAGTTTATCTAATTGGTTTGTAATAAATCGGTTCAATGCGTGTAAGAAATATGTTTTGCATAACAATCGCTGTAAAAATTTTGTCCACTGCTCAACGGATAAACTCAATCTGCGAAAATTTATCTACGAATAACTATTCAACATGCATTTTTGAATGACATCAATCGTGCAAAGATCTAACTTTTCCGCAGAAATAGATTGTCCTTGGCGCAGCTTATTCAACCGATGTCTGTGGTTTCAACAATTCCAGGAGTCCACTTTAACGTGACGAAACGACCATATATGTAGGTCCTTCCAATCATTTCATAGATTCGCTTGATACCACCTAGCCAACTTAGCCAGAAGCTTCTTCATTCCATACACCCATCAAATCTGAAATGCTCCGCCCCCACCCCTTCTTTTTTGCGGATCCATCACTAGCATACTCGAAAACGAGCGTCGACATGGCGGGCAATTAAGAAGATTTGCTCTGAAACATTGGTTGGCTTCGTTGCATCTGATGAGAATTCCATCTCCATGGTGGCGAACGCTAACGCATATATGTATCCTAGCGATACACACGTAGGAATGTATCTAAAAGCTGGAGTTGCAAACCGAATGGGATATGTGTCTTTGGATTATTTGACTGGGCGATCCCCGGTCTCGAACACAATCGCTTTGTGGCTTGAGTTTCGTGCAGGGACACAAAGTATCCTAATCTATAGCTACATAGGAGAACTCGAAAAGGCCCATTTATAGAGGTGTTCCGAATGACTGATAGACTTTTTCCAGACCATTAGATTTGATTTCCAGGAGCCGAGAAGATTTTGTCGAATCGATGTAGTATGCAGCTTAGACACGAAAATACACTTGAGTGTATCACATATTGCATCAGGGGTAATTTGTAGGATTTTAGGTTGATTGAATGGCGGTTGGCTTCGATAAGGTACGAATAGGATAGTAAATCCACGCTAGACTGTCTCTCGCCATATATACCTAGGTATGCTCCATAAAACAAGTATTGAATGCTTAGAGTGTTATATCCTGACATCCTTCTGGAGATAATCAGACGAGAACTTTCATTGACAGTTAACTATTAAATAATGCACTTTGATGCTGAGGAAACTATAAACTACAACTTGACATAGACGTTAGAGATAAATTTCAATCGAAAACTCATTTCATTTGAAATTATGAGCTAAAATTTTTTTTCTCGATTCGCAGTTGCAGAGGAAAACGTTAGAAGTGATTTTTTTACAATATTAAAAAACAATCTGTATCTGTAGATGTATCTTTGGAAGAATTCAGTACATACATATTTAAAATCAAATGATGTTATTAACATTTTGCTAAGCTCCTGAGCTTTGGCGAAGTCATGAGCCAAAGAAAAATACTGGCTGAATTGATAGATCGTACAATCAATCAACCATACACTTTTCATGTAGAAATTGTCTGAGTTTTCACGGGACAGGAGATTTTTATCTTAAAAATCGTTGAATTCAATTGAATTGTCCTGTACTGAAAATTCTTGCGAACCTTAACTTGCGTGAAAGCTTTTTCACATTACTAATAATTTTTCATAGAAGTTGGGTGATAAAAGAATTTTTGAAGTGCTTAATTGAAAAATAGACACTGCTCCATTTTTAAATATTCGTTACAATTAATGATTAACTAGTGCTTCACTGTTCAATTTTATCAAAGCAGTTTCATAATCCATAACTAGGAAAGAAACTTGATTTTTAAAGTTTTATCAACATAAATATATTTTCTTGGTTGTTTCACATGCTCCAGAATAGAGGAAGTGTGGCGTAGATGAAATTTATATTTATTTTACATGTCCTTTGATGCTATTTCTGTTGGTTTGTCTTTATTGAATTTGGGTAATTATATAGAACAAAACTAGTTCCAGGGATGCAATTCCACAAAATTTGTACACAATAAAACAAAGAATTTATCAAAAATAAATCCTGTTGAGAAACGCTTGTATGCAATATTATTTGAGGTGTTGAAAGTAAGTCCTTGAGTGGTAAAACTTCGAGCCAATGGAACAAGGGATGAAACGTAATAAGCATTCAAACGAGAATAAGGAATAAGGAAGGACAAGGTTCATCACGTACCATGATTGCATGTAAGTCAGTATCAAAGATAAAAAACAATTAAAATTAAAATATCCATCTATCAATCCTCATCGCTTTAAAAGAGGTAGTGCAAAGTATTGAAGACGCAGCTCAAATGAAATATCATATAATTTCATATCTCATCTTTGCACAGATTCAACTTTTAGAGTTAAGTAATGATGGTTTCAAATTACTGAACAAAAACTCGAGTCGAGTCAATATCGTACGAGACTATGAGATATTTTTTTTTTGAAATGGAAATTGGCTCTTAAAATAAACCTACTAAGCCTTAATGCTCTGTTGAAAATGTTTGTAATATTCAAATTAAATTTTAATCTACCATCATAGATAACTTCCAAGTCTTTGAAAGTTAGAACTTTGGGTAGAATACGGTTTGCTATGGCTTTAATCAAAAATAAAATTGTAAAGTTTTGTTAGAATAAATCGTCAAATAACATTTATTAACTTCCTAGTGGGAAGTTATTGTAATGGGGTCGATTTCGCGAATCCTAAATTTTGACATATCTCCACGTTTTAAGGTCTCTAGAATCAAAATCCATCGTTTTTAGAGAGATGTCTGTGAGTGTGTATGTGCGTAGGCGCGTTCGGAATTATTTTGCGTCTCAATTATCTCAAGAACCAAAGATCAATCTGACATGAGATTTCATTCGACGCGTAATTACGTAACTAAGAACTGAATGAGTTTTCAGCAAAATCGGTTTAGCCGTTTTTTATTGAGGATAAAAAACTGAAAAAATTGCTTAATTTAAAAACTGTTGAAACGCACTATTAATTCGTGCAGATCCCAAATACCTTCATAATAATATTCTTGTTATTGTGGGTTTTAGCAAAATTCTGATAAAATTTGTAAAAAAAGCAATTTGAAAAAAAGTCAAGATTATTTTTTAAATTCCAAACTTATATTATCAGGTTTGGGAGAATGAGAGGAGAGACGCTAATGCAGTTAATATCAGATGTTGTTATAAGTAATTTAATATTGGATTTAGGATCTGGGGGATTTTTGATCCGGAGGATTTAGAATCTGGGGGATTTAGGATCTAGAGGGTTAAGGATATGGGGAATTTAGAATCTAGGGGATTTTGGATATTGGGTATTTTGGATCTGGAGGATTTAGCATCTAGGGGATTTAGCATATGCGAGACTTAGGATATGGGGGATTTAGGATATGGGGGATTTTGGATCTGGGGGATTTAGGATATGGTTGATTTTGGATCTGGGGGATTTTTGATCTGGGGAATTTTTGATCCGGGGGATTTAGAATCTGGAGGAATTTGGATATGGGGGATTTTTGATCTGGGGGAATTAGGATATGGGTGATTTGGGATCTAGGGGATTTAGGATATGGCGGAATTTTTGATCTGGGGGATAAAGAATCTGGGAGATAACCTGTGAAAATCTTTTTGCAGTAAATGCTATCAGAATGGAAAAGTTTCAAATCGTTAGCACGTATCACCCACAATTGATATATGCTGACGATGATGAAAGATCAATTATAAATGATTTGAATAAATGTGGACTTGACGTAGAACCTAAGGAATTAAGCAGGAAAAAAAAGCTGATATGTAGCCATAAAACACAATCATTTGCTTGCAGTTTGTAAAGTGTGACCCAATCCAAACTCACAAATGGTAATCAATGCATAAAATTTCATGTTTTGGAATAAGGACCGCATGATGAACTCTATCGAAGGCTTTAGCAAAATTGATGTATATTGTGTAAACATCAATGCTATTTTCAGGCGCAAATAATACATCATTTGTAAGGGACATTGGGTTTTTTTAAGCCATACCATGCTTTGTTTCTAGAAAATTTTTGCAGAGCATTTCAGAATGCAGATTGGGCGATAATAGTCCGTGTTTCTTATCTTGCCTGCCGTGAATCTCAGAATCTCTCGTTTCAAGAGATAAAGGAAGCTTTAATTTGCAAAAATCAGGGGATATAACCTCTTAGTCGAAGGCAGAACAGATGAATTGACCATAGCTCTGCTATGTATCCTTTCTTGATAATCAGTCAGTCGGGCCAAGATCCTTATCATTATGATGTCTGCATGTTCGTATGCTTTTGATAATAAATTTGAAAATAAATGCTGCCCGGCTACAATATGGCACACCTCAATGAGCAGATATTTATGATTGTGCTGTTGACCCTTTTTCAAGCAAGTTTAATATGGATTTCATTATTTCATATGATATTTATCAAAAAAAATCTGCCACAAGGCAGCAATAAACTGTTTGAGCCATCTCTAAATGAAGTCGGTATGAATGTATTTGAGCGAGATGTTTCGCACGTTACACACACAGTATTTCTGTGGCATTTCACCAGAATAAGTTATCACAAGTTTTAGGTCCTTAATTTTTTTCGTAAATTATTGCCGTTGTAGATTTTTGAAAAGATTTTGCAGTTCATTTATGTCTCGAACATCCAAAACTTTGCACCTAAAATCTAACTGACTAATTGATTAGGTAAAGAGAAACGATAAATAATTTTCGCTAGATATCCAGCTTCGAAGATATGAAATTATAATGATCTGTTAATGTGACTTGATAAACTTGATCTTAAAAATGTTTTGAGCTGAGGCTAAAGTATCCACTGATTTGTGGAGGGTTGGCCAGGTATTATCTGAAGAGGGTGCTGGCCGTCATTCTGAGAACCCATATTTTCCATTGGTCTCAATATTTCCAAAGCTTAACTAACAATAATGTTTGCTTGAATATAGGTCTGCATATATAATTTTACCAAATGGAAATGTAGATCCAAACCAACAATTTTATGGTAAATTTAAACAACTTTGAAGATAAAAATGTTGTTGCTGTTTGTTTTAATTTTGATGAACTGTAGTCATGGAAGTAAACAATAAATGCTCAAAGTGTTACAATGAAAGGCTTTCGCCCTTAATTTTTTATTTCTAAATGCTAGCAAATAAAATTACCTCAAAAACCAATATCATAATACAGATTATACCAATTTCGGTAAAATTTCATTTTTTGATCCAGAAATAATTCCACGAGGTCTACAAACAATTCTGCCAATTCAATTTTAAATAGATGTAAAATAAGTTCATTTACATTCCATTATTTCTAATTTGCTACTAATTAATCTCATTAAAAGTTATCGGCATAAAAACACGTAAACAAAAATTATCCTTTCTACTACGACACGTTCGATTTAACCCATACAAACAAACCGCAAATACTAAAGAGTATCAAGCCGCAAACATTCAACCACTCTATAGCATCAATCAAAAGATTACTCTTGCAAGTCGAAATTTTCATGAAGCTGAAAGTTACTCGAGAGCCATTTGGATGACTCAAACGTTGTGGAGGAATTTGTTATCGACACCAACAACTTCGTTAAGTAAACACATCCCCCTCTCAAGGAAAGTATGTTCACACGCTCGATTCTAACAGGGACCCGCTTCAAAGTTTTCACCAAAGTTTCGAAATATACGCTTTGAAGGACCTTTTTGCTAGTTGAAACGATTCAAAGATTTAGGCACGAAAAGCAGGACGAAATTCAAAGTTTACATACATTTACGGAGTGAACGTAGACTCCACTCAATCAGATTCGTCCCTTTCAACAAATTGCATGAATCCAACATAACATATATCGTTCACTAGACTGTTAAGAAATGTCGCATCTTCACTTCAGGATGTCAGATATAATAGTGTGTTACACAAGAAAGGTTTGCCAGCCTTTTTGAGTCAATTATCATTTGCTTAGTAACCACATAGAATTAAAGAACTTACTGCAACGAAAATGTAAATGCTATAGAAGAAAACCAAAAACAATAAAATCCTTTTTATACTCAGACTTCGATCAAAGATATTATACAAAGATCACTGTACCTACTATATTTACTTCTAAAAGCAAATCCAATACAAAAAAAAATGTTCCGAAATAATAGTTGATGTACTCAAAACTGTAGCGTACATAAGAGTAAAAGCCCCGAAAAAGACCTACACGAAAGCAGCAAAATCAAACTACTTTTAAACAACGGATTACCTCCTGAAACAAAGTCAGCTATCAAATTTAGGTACAAAAAAACATTTAGCGGAAAATCCGACAACGAAAATCGTCAGGTGTCGTCAATATTTGTTTTTTCATTCTTTGAAAATTTAACTATCTCGTTTTTACTGAATCCAGCTTACACAGTGAATAATACCAGGTGCGCCATCTTTTGCGTCGCTATGATAACACTTAATAACTTTGACATTTGTCAAACTGATTGATTCGATGAGACATGTTTTTGAAACGGCAATTCAGTACAATTCGAACCATGAATCACTTCATACCAAAACAAAGTGCTGAAAGAGTGACGATGTATATCAATAAAAAAAGTCGTTCAGTTGTATTAACAAAACGTGCGTACTGTCGAAAATATCCTGGCCTACAGGCACCGTCTGACAACACTATTCGTCGTTTCGTGTCGAATTTCGTTGAGCACGGGACATTGAAAGAAAGTCATCGTGCCGTTCATCCACGACCAAAACGTTCCAATGAACTGGTTGAAGCGGTCAGAGTGAGCGTTTCTCAGAACCCAATAGTGTCGTATCGTCGCCACGCTCAGCATTTTGGCGTCAGTAGAAGCACTATGCGGCGAATTTTGAAGGATGATTTGCATTTGTTTCCTTTTAAAGTGCAATTAACACAAAGATTGTTACCGACAGACCGTTTACGTCGCTTGGAATACCAACAAACAGTTGCTCGAATGGTGGACACTGAACCTGATTTTTAGAAGAAAGTTCTGATGACTGACGGGGCCAATTTCAGAAGAATTGCCGCATTTGGGGAACGGAGAATCCACACCATTGCATGACCAAAAAGTGACTGTTTGAGCCGGCGTACCATCAACCATCATTGGATCCAATTTCTTCAGAGAAAACGAGACAATTGATGGAAACAGATATCGGTGGATGTTGGCCCATTACGTCTGCCCGCGAATGCATGAAAAGGACTTGACGGTTACTGATTTCAACAAGACGGTCCGTCATGCCACACTGCAAACCAAACAATTCAGTTTTTGTAACGAAAAACCCCCGGAAGCCTGATGTCAAAAAGAGGTTACGTTACGTGACCACCCTGATCTCCAGAATTGACGCTTTGGACTTCTTGTTGTGGAGCTATTGAAAAGCAAAGTGTATGCCAGCAAGCCTCAGAGCATGACCGAGCTCAAAGCAAACATTCGTGCCAAAATCATCGCAAGAACGTCAGTGATGCTCGAAAAGGTAATGGAAAATGCAGCGAAAAGGGCACATTTTATTTTGGCCAACAAAGGCGGCCACTTAATATATGTTGTATTCCAAAAGTATTGAAAACAAGCCGCGAGGTGCGACCCTTGAGGTCCACACGGTCAGCTTCCCAGTAATATCTACATCAACATTACAACAATGAGAGGTAATAGTAACAGGAATGAGTTAATATGAATCATATCGTCTACGGGAGGGTCCATTGATTATGTAAGGTTTTTGGTCGATGAGGACAGATTGAATATTCACGCGGATCAATCGGTGGGGGCCTTTTTGTTGTTGAAAAATTTTGTTGGTTTTCAAAATTTAAGCAATTTTTTTTAATTAAAAAGCTATAAAAACTATTAAAAATCTGCTCAAATTATGCAAATATCTTAAAACTTTGATTGAATTTACAACAATTTTTTTAGAATAAAAGATATAAAGTAATAGCACTCGTATGAACCCTCTTTACATGGTAACTTTGAATGATTTTTCATTTTTAATTTAGGTTTTTCATAATTATGGAAGAACATTTTGCCGGTGTCTCTTCAAAAACTAATGAGAATGTATAAATTTTATAAACTGGATCACTGTGCTGTGCAAATCAAGTTAAAAAATATTTTCTATGAAAAAAACCATGATTTTTCGCATTTTCTTCTATTAAATTAAAAAAACGGCTAAAACGAATTTTTATAATGTTAAAAACTTCAGAAAGATGTTAATACACGTCAACTGACACCTTAATGATGCAAATATTATATCTGGTTCGTGAGATATAGTGAATGATAAAAATGACCTTGAAAATCATGTTGACTTTTAATGATTTTTTATTTTTTATTTATTTTTTTACGTAATCATGAGAAAAAATTTTGATGACGTTTTTGCGAACATTGTTTGGAGTAAATAAATTTTATAAACATTGATTACTAAAACTTGAGAATAAGGTTAAAAATTTATTGTTTTTGAAAAAAAAAACTTAATTTTTTGCACTTTTTTTTTAAAAATTAGAAAACGGCTCCTACGATTTTTTTCAAAATTTGACAAAATCACACAAACGTTAATACGCGTCGATTGACATTTTGCTCAAAAAAATCGTATGTTTGGTTCGCGATATATAGCGCATGACAGAAATGACCTTCAAACGGGCAAAACAGCAAACGCCCTTGACCGAAAATTCCAAAAACTAATCAGCTCTTAAAATTGCAAAGGCGCTTCGATTGATACCTCAATCGAATCGATCGGACTTTGTTTACGTGAGTTATGCTCGTAGAAAAAAGTGTCCACGAACGTAAAGACGTACGTACGTACGTACACACACACACACACACATACGTCTCCCTTTCTAAAAACACTTTATATATACTCTATAGACCTCAAAACGTAAAGAAAAGTTGAAAATTTCAATTTCGATTTTCGAGGCGATTACAAGAACTTCCCATATACTGGGAAGTTAATAAATTGCAAAGGATCGAATTGACATATATAGAAATCGGTTGTTGTTGTTTTCAAAGTTGGTAAGTGTTTACATGCCGACACGAAGCTGGCGCACCCTTTTCTATGGTAGCAATTTGTTTTGTAATCAATCACACCAAGCTATCGGCACAATGTTTTCAAATACCATAAAAACACTTTATCAGTTTTTGTTTTCTAAACCTGTTACTCCTCTGAACTGTCCCAAAAGTAGTTATACTTTTCGAGTGCATTGCAAACATATGATGGTATGGGATTACGTGTTTAAATCTCCTAACATCAGCCAAAACGTCGTCAAAGATGATAGTTGATGATCAACTCCTCGATTGCTGGCTTGTAGCATACAGCCAGAAAGTGGTACCTATCACAAGGCTATCAAGTCAAGTTTGTTGCTCCTATATTAAAATCCCTGGCTAATCATTTTTTCCTGGTGTCGATGGCAAACACAAAATAGCAGGTAACTTTGCAATCTTGATCAATTCATCAATTTGCGCCATCGTTTTGGGCAGCCAGAGTGAAAATTAAAGTTCACTCAAACGAAGAAAATATCGGAAGAAAATTCGTGAAGCCTAAGCCGCCGATCATTTATTCCAAACTAATTGATCAACGGTTAATATTTTTTTTCGAACTGAAATTGATTGCATCACTAAATAAATAAACATAATAAAATTAAAAATCAACATGCTACGATTTGAATGTTAGCTCCTCAATTATAAAAAAATAGTTTGGTTAAAAAGCAAATGCTACGATTGATCGGCTTGCTATGAATTTGATAACTTTTTGATGATTTTTGATATACTGCTAAGAATCTGGATAGTCACTGCAAGTGAAAAAGAGCAGCTAACAATCGACCTCATAACAATGTTCATCAATTGTACAACTAATTTATTTTTTCGCAAACTCTGTCACCAACGAAATCCTTCCAACCCTAATTTTATTTCAGCTCGACATTCTCATCGTCTCCTGAACAGAAACCAAAATGTGCTCTTCTCACTTCAATATCCATTTCGTCAGCTTTAGAACTCCATACTTTGGAGGTTTGAAAGAGCTCATCACCAAACCTCTTGACGAGAAGGACATACACAGCATGTAACGAACGATTTTTCCGTTTGCATCACGAAACAACGGAGAGCGTTTCAAGCGTCAGTTGAGTCTTTCCCAGTTTTCCGAAAATCTGGAATGGATGTAAGCATCATTTATTCCAAAGGTACCTCTACTCATCCCTGTATATTTCAAACATATTCCGCTCTGAATATTGAATGAGATTCATAGGTTTTGCCTATCAAATGTGTTACCGCTTGTTAAAAGTTTGGAAAAAAGGTTTACTTTGTCAGTTAGAATCCTAAAATGTAGAAATAATGTATTCCTTCCAAGCAGAAATCTTCACTCACCTATCTACAAAGGTTACTTTAAGTTCAGCAAAGAGTTTCTCCTTGGTTATTGCCGTGAGGATCGATCAATTTGTCAAGATACATTAAAGGAAGAAAGATGTTTTGTTTCTTATCTTCACAAACTTTGAATACATTTTTGATGCTTTTGCTTTTTAATGCTAACCACAAAATTTATATGCAAACCTGTTGAACACGAGTCTCCAAAAACCAATTATTGACAAAGGACTATAATAATATGGATTCGTTGGGTTGGTTACACCATAACCTAGTGATGTAACGTTGTTAGCACTTGAGAGACTGCGGAGAACTATTATTTGGCTCGGGGATTTCCTATGCCTCCTTTACAATTGAATCAATTTATCCGAGCCGTATGAATCCAATAAATCACTTAGGGCACCTAGAAGAGATTGGCGCACAAAAGGTTTGTCTTTAAGGAAGTGGGCGAAGAAACAAACGGGCCAGTAAAAGGGTGGGATAGTCGGCGTTGGATCTCATGTGAGTAGATATTTGCATATTTCAACCCAGCCATTCGTCACTTCTCGTGTCCCTAGTACAGCATATGTGAAGGTTCGCCTCTAGTCCTAGGCATCGTTGGGTTGATGTGCATTGTCAGACCATGTGTCTTTGTGCTTTTGAATTGGCTATGGAAATGGACTGTGAAAACAACGAGCTTGCGCCCGCAAGGAGACGAATATATTCTTCATGTTGTTTGCCTTACTTTTCAATGATGAAATGAGATGTGAAATTTGCTCGCGCAACATGATATCTTTTTCAGATGTTAGCTCAACATGTCAATTGAAACGTTGGAGAAAATATAGTTGTTATCTGAGACGTAAATTTAGTTCAGTCAATTAATACTACTGACACACTATAGCTGATGATGAGATACGGTCTAGTGAGATAATGACTCACTATTGATAGCTCATGAACTACCATTAAATGTATGCACATGTTGTACACAGCTGTGTCTGACAATTGAACTGTCATAGAACGCGTCTAGTTCACCAACCCTGCCCACAGATGGCACTACTTACAGTAGTGAATTTTTGACATCATTAAACTTCTACTGATGAAGCTTTTAGTTCATTATGGCTATCTCATTATGAATCAAATTTAACTCTTAACAGAATGCCAGCTCATTGTCGTGACGTCCGATATTTCCGTTGAACATTTAAGGATGACATTTGACATAGAATTTGATCAATAAACTGATAAATTAAAGGCCAGCATAAATTCTTGGATGAAATTCATCCAAGAATTTATGCTGGCCTTTAATTTATCAGTTTATCGATCAAATTCTATGAAGCCCTGAGAGTTTTCTGCAGTGGCGATCAAAAAGGTTTTATTGTATCTACATGGCCCACGATATAATTCATTACTTTTTTCATAGTTTTGGCTGTTGTTGTATCTTTCGTTGTTGTAGCATCTCTATAAAATGAACAAACGCTTTGTCTGGATTAAGTATCCAAGACAATCCAGTTTCGCCTGCGTTATGAAGAAGTACCTAACTTAAATTTGATTCAGCAACTCTTTTTTTATTGTATCTACATGGCCCACGATATAATTCATTACTTTTTTCATAGTTTTGGCTGTTGCTGTATCTTTCGTTGTTGTAGCATCTCTATAAAATGAACAAACGCTTTGTCTGGATTAAGTATCCAAGACAATCCAGTTTCGCCTGCGTTATGAAGAAGTACCTAACTTAAATTTGATTCAGCAACTCTTTTGTCAAACTCCATCAAAAAGAAATTTACAAGCCTGGAAGCATTTCCAATTTTTTCTCCGCAAAATGATATTATTTTCTATTATATTACGTTTCAATAATTACTTTTAAGTTTAAATTTTATTATTCTTTAAAAAGGGATTGGATTTTTTTAACTTCCCAGTATATGGGAAGTTCTTGTAATCGCCTCGAAAATCGAAATTGAAAATTTCAACATATCTTTACGTTTTAAGGTCTTTAGAGTATATTTTAAGTGTTTTTAGAAAGAAGTATGTATGTATGTGTGTGTGTGTATGTATGTACGTACGTCCGTACGTACGTATGTGCGTTCGTGGACAGTTTTTTCAAAGAGCGTAACTCACGTAAACAAACTCGTATCAACTTTGTTAAGGTGTCAATCAAAGCATCTTTGCAATCTTAAGAGCTGATTAGTTTTTGGTACACTTCGGTCGGGGGGGTTTGTTGTTTTGACCCTTTGAAGGTCATTTCTGTCGTGCGCTATTTCTCGCGAACCAAACGTAAGATTTGCTTGATCAAGGTGTCAATCGACGCGTATTAACATTTATGTAATTCTATCAAGTTTTTAAAAAAATTCTTGCAGCCGTTTTTTAATTTTAAAAAAAAAGTGCAAAAAATTAGGTTTTTTTTTCAAAAACACAAAATTTTTAACTTGATTTTCGAATCGAAGTAATCAATATTTATATAATTTATATACTCCAAATAGTTCTTGTAAACAAACAGCAAAAGTTTTTTTTCATGATTACGAAAAAAATTAAATTAAAAATAAAAATTCATTAAACGTTCAAGGTCATTTACGACATTCATTATATCTCGAGAACCAAATATAATCTTTGCATCATTAAGGTGTCAATCGATGAGTATCAACATTTTTATGATGTTTTTATATTTGAAAAGAATCGTTAAAGCGTTTTTTTTAATTTAATAAATTTTTTTTTTGGAAAAGTAGTGTTTTTTATAAAAAAAAAACTCATTTTTATCCTGATTTGCACATCGTAATAATAAATGTTTATAGCATTTATAAATTTTAATAAATCTTTGTAGAGAAAGCAGCGAAAAAATTTCTTCGGATTACAAAATAAATTAAATTAATTAAATAAAAAATAAAAAATCATTCAAAGTCACCATGTAAAAAGGGTTTATTCGAATCATTATACCTTAAATCTCTTATTCTGAAGACATTGTTGTAAAGTCAATCAAAGTTTATTAATATTTGCAACATTTGAGTAGATTTTCAATAGTCTCCGCAGCACCATGTTTTAACTGTAATGAAAAAACTGCTTTGTAACCTGTCCCGCCTCCGATTGATCTGCGTGAATAATCAATCAAACCAATGCACCAAAATCCTTACGTAATCAATTGACGCACGCGTAGATGTTACGATTATTATTAAGTCATTCCAATAACTTTTATGAGAAGTACATTTTTATTATTTGAAGTAATATTATTTCCATAATTATTATTGTGTTTAATATTTTTAATATCTATGTAAATATTACTGGGAAGTTGACCGTGTGGACCTCATGGGTCGCACCTCACGGCTTGTTCTAATCAGTTATTGATTTTTGATATTTCATTTGCTTTCAAAAAGGTTTGTAATACCTAGAAGATTCGAAAATAACAATCAAATTTAAATGGGAAAATGAACGTCACTTTGATTATTCACTAAAACCTGTCAAGGACATATAGTGAGTTTCTGCCTATAATTTTATTCGACTTAATATGTACCGTTTTGGTAGACAACTTGCCGCAATTCTTTTGGTAAAACAATTAACCGTTCGCAGTAAAAATTCTGAGACTTTTGGATTAAAAAAACTGAACTAAGTGATTCCCACAGGTCTCTTCCGAAGTCAATTTTACACCATTAACAGACCTTTACACTGAATGAAACAAATAAAATTCCGATGATGATTGATTGGTTCAATCAAATCGGTGGATGAATTTAAAATTTCTTATCAAATTCCCTTCAATTTATTCGATTCACCAAAGAAGTCGGACGTTGCCATGGTTAAGCACAATTTCCTTCCTGTTGATCAATTCTAGCTGCTTTCTTTCAATTGCATACTGTAATCTGGTTAATTGTTGACAATAGGCAACAAAATCAATCGTTTGACATGGCTGTAGCATTTTATGATAGCCGATTTGCTTCCAATCCCACCAAACACAAAGCATAATCCTCTTTGGTGTCAAGTGTGACTTTGCCACCGTTTGTACTGTCTCAACCCTTGACCTAAGTCTTTTTCGCATTTTTGTCGTACATGATCTATTTTTTGTCACCCGTAATGAAAAGTTTCAAAAATTGTTCAATTTCACTAATTTTCAGCAGTGGTTCATAGATGGACACTCAATCCATTAAATTTTTCACTTTCAACCCATTTGTTGCCCAAAGATCCAGTTTTGTTTTAAATTCAGCTTCTTTAAAATGATTTCAAACTTTTTGATGGTGAATTTTGAGTTCCTCAGCGATATTATGCTTGTTTTGCTCCACCTTTTTGTAAAATTTTATCGATTTTTTCAGTAAATTGGTGGGCCGAGACGAGGAGCATCCTTAACATTTATATTTCCGGAATGAAATCGAACTTAGCATTCATGAGCAGTTCTCTCTCATACAATATCATGACCATAAATTGCACAAGTATTTTTAACAGCCTGCCCTTTTTAACTTCCCAGTAAATGGAAAGATCTTGTAATCGCCTCGAAAATCGAAATTGAAATTTTCAACATATCTTTACGTTTTGAGGTCTTCAGAGTATATCTAAGTGTTTTTAGAAAGAGAGATGTATGTATGTGTATGTACGTACGTCTGTACGTTCGTGGACACAACATCGTATCGACTTTGCTGATGTGTCAATCGAACCACCTTTGCAATCTTAAGAGCTGATTAGTTTTTGGGACACTTCCGCCGGGGGGGGGGGGGTTGTTTTGACCCTTTGATGGTCGTTTCTGTCATGCGCTATATCTCGCGAACCAAACATAGCATTTGCATCGTTAAGACGTCAATCAACGCGTATTAATATTTGGGTGATTTTATTAAATTTAAAAAAAAAATTCCAGTCGTTTCTTTTATTTATTAAAAAAAGGTCAAACAATTAGGTTTTATTTCTTAAACGATAATTTTTTAACCTGATTTGCGGAGCACAGTAATCAATTTTTATAAAATTTTTGTACCTACTCCAAACAATTTTTGTAAAATACCAACAAAACTTTTTCTGATGATTACAAAATAACCTAAATTAAAAACAAAAAATCATTAAAAGTCTTCATGTCCTTCAAGATCATTTATACCATTCAATATATCTCACCAACCAAATAGAATATTTGCATCATTAAAGTGTCAGTCGATGTGCATTAACATTTATGTGATGCTTTTAACTTTATAAAAAAAATATTTTCTGCCGTTTTTTTTAATTTAATAAAAGAAAATGCGAAAAATTACGGGTTTTTTTATAAAAAAAAAGCCATGAGGTGCGACCCTTGAGGTCCACACGGTCAACTTCCCAGTAATATCTACACAAATATTAAAAATATTAAATACAATTACGAAAATACTACTACTTTATATAATAATAATTAGAAGTACTCATAACAGTAATTGGAATGAGTTAATATTAATCATATCATCTACGGGAGTATCTATTGATAACGTAAGGTTTTTGGTGGATGCGGGTAGATTGAACGTTGATTGAGTTTACAACAATTTATTCAGAATAAAAGATATAAGGTAAAATCATTCGTATGAACTTTTCTTACATGGTAACTTTGAAAGATTTTTTTTATTTATTTATTTTTTTATAATCATGGAAAAAAGTTGGGTCGGTTTCTTTTCAAAAACTGATAAGAATGTATAAATTTTATAAACATTTATTACTGTTTTGTGCAAATCAGGTTAAAAAAATATTTTTTATGAAAAAACCCTAATTTTTCGAGTTTTCTTCTATTAAATTGAAAAAAGAAAACGGCTTAAACGAATTTTTATGATGTTAAAAAAATCACAAAGATGTTAATACACGTCAATTGACACCTTAATGATGCAAATATTATATCTGGTTCGTGAAATATAGTGAATGACAGAAATGACCTTGACGATCATGATGACTGTTAATGAGTTTTTAATTTTAATTTAATGTTTTTTTAATCATGAGAAAAAGGTTTGATGATGTTTTTACAAGCACTGCTTGGAGTATATAAATTTTATAAAAATTGATTACTGTGTTTTGTAAATCAGGCTAAAAAATTGTTCTTTATGAGAAAAAACTTTTTTGCACTTTTTTTCTTAAATTAAAAAATGGCTCCAACGATTTTTTCAAAATTTGATAGATTCTCAAAAATGTTAATACGCGTTGTCTGACATCTTAATGATGCAAATCGTATGTTTGATTCGCGAGATATAACGCATGACAAATATGACCTTGAAGATCATGATGACTGTTAATGATTTCTTATTTTTAATTTAATTTTTTTTGTAATCATGAGAAAAAATTTTGATGACGTTTTTTCAAGCATTGCTTGAAATATATAAATTTTATATAGATTGATTATTTTGACTTGAAAATAAGGTTAAAAATTTATTGTCTTTGAAAAAACCTTAATTTTTTGCACTTTTTTTAAAAAATTAGAAAACGGCTACAAGAATTTTTTTAAACACTTGATTGAATCACAAAAATATTAATACGCGTTGATTGACACCTTGATGAAGCAAATCGTATGTTTGATTCGCGAGATATAACACATGACAGAAATGACCCTCAAAGGGGAAAAACAGCAAACCCCCCTGACCTAAGTTTCCCAAAACCTAATCAGCTCTTACAATTTTAAAGACGCTTCGATTGACACCTTAACGAAATCGATACGACTTTGTTTACGTGAGTTATGCTCGTAGAAAAAAGTGTCCACGAACGCACATACGTACGTACGTGCACACACACACACATACATCTCCCTTTCTAAAAATACTTTATATATACTCTATATACCTCAAAACGTAAAGAAATGTTGAAAATTTCAATTTCGATTTTCGAAGCGATTACCAGAACTTCCCATATACTGGGAAGTTAAAAAAATCGTTTGGGGCCGTTTTTTAACGCGAGAAATTAGGGGTTTTTTCAAAAAAAAAATACATTTTCAAACTGATTTGCACAAGACAGTAATAAATGCTTATAAAATTTATAAATTCTTATCAGTTTTTGTAGAGAAACGAGCAGAACTTTTGTCCTGGGTGACAAAAAACTATAAATTAAAAATAGAAAATCATTCAAAGTCATCATGTAAAAAATGTTCATACGAATTATGTTACCTGATAACTCTCATTTAAAAGACATTGTTGTTGAGTCAATCAAAGTTTTCACAATTTAAATTTTGAAAATTAAAAAAAATTCAATCAAGTTTGCATTTGTAGTGATCAACGCTTTGAAGTCAACACTTTGCAAGATCATTTACTTCAAAAAGCTTTCATCAAATAAAATATTGCAGTTTTTAATGGTTTTATTCTGTACTGTTCGTAAGATTTCAATTACTTCCTACATAATCATTTGTTATACATTTTACTTTTTACTTGCAATTAAACCGATTATTGACTGAATATTCAATGTTTTTCAAGATCGACTGAAAATAAGAAATAATTTTTAGTCTCACTGATGTAAAATCGTGAAAAAATACAGATTCGTTGATTATACCGAAGTCATAATAATTTTGAACACCACTATTTAAAATGGCCACCACGCGAGAAAATCTCTTCAGTGGGCGTAATAACAAAAACTGCATTCAATTTCGTTAGCGCTCTTTTGTCTTTTAAGCGTAGATATGAAAATAACAAATAACGTAGAAAAGACTTTGCAATCTGCCCCCCCCCCCCCACCCACCGATTAATCCGCGTGAATATTCAATCAAACCAATCCACCCTCCATCCACCAAAATCATTACGTAATAAATGGACGCTCCCGTAGATGATATGATTACTTTTACTTTTCTCGAGCTTAACGTTGATTACGTCAGTTAAGGACGCAGGGCTAACTTTGCTAGCCTATCAGTAACCGCTATTGATCAAGTGTTCGAGAAGCTAAACTTCTTTAAAGACACAAAACTCGTTATTTAAATATCGCAAAAAAATGTTAAATCAATATCAAGATCAAAATACTATGATAAAATTAATTTTTGAAATGAGTCTTGATGAAACATCATCGAAAGAATATAACCTCGCATAAAATAAATTGAGTTTGTGAGTATCAACTTTCAATAGAAGTTTCAAATTTCCTTTACTAATGATGAACACCATTGCATCATAAAGCTTTCCTCTGGTAATAATAAATCTTCTGTTGAACAGTATGTTTTGGTTTTGCAAATAAACCGAATCGAAGTAATAATATTTACGATAGTTTCAACGTCTGTTGAATACAACGAATTTTCGATTTCGATGAATGGGTGTGATTTATTCGATTGCAATTTTATAATATATTTACCTTGAAATTTCTCTGATATTCCACTCCATGCATGTGTACATTACCTAACATTCTGTTACCGTACCAAATATTGAGTCGAGACTTGCATAGAGTTTTTAGGTCATATTTTGAATGGATTCACGCTTTGATTTCAAATCAATACTTGCAACAAAGCAACTGGGAGGCGATTTTTCGTTCAGTGTTTGATGTTTGTACTATTGTTAGCTATGTTTCTTTGGAATAAAACAAACTAGCAAATGCTGTTCAGGCTGATATCAATTTTCAACGTGAAATAAGAAAAATTCATGCATTTTTTACTGCAGTGATTAAAATCCCACATTGAAAAAGATTACTTAATGCCCATCATTGCATCTAAATTCCCGAGATTAACATACTTCCAAGACCAATTTCAATTCCTGCAAATAAAATTACAAATTTCAGAAATTTGAATGTAACCTGCAATATCCTGGCCAATACATCACAAACAGGCATTCTGGAATACCTAATCAAAAAAGTAATTATATCAAAAAGATCTACTGAGCTCGTTTCTTATCCTGTTTCGGGGCTAAGCAAGACGGCCGAGATGAATGAGACATAAATTTGGTTTGTAGATTATGTCGACTCTAGTTTGTACCGAAACGCCAGCAACTTGGCTCCTTTTCATTGTTGTTTACGTTCTGGCTAGCGGATTAGTCGGTAACAAATTGAATAAGCAAATTTTTGAATTCAATTAAAACCGAGCGTTCCATATTTTCCATGGTGGCATTATTCGTTTATTCTCTTTCGCGCAGAATATTTGCGAATGTGGTTGATGTTTTCACTATCCAGGTTTAATTGAATTATGGTGAATAGAAGGTGGATTGCAATCGTTAGCTGCTCTTCTCTTTCTAATATCCATTTTGTAGTTGATTAAATATTCGAATTGTACGCGAAATTCATTTCTATGCAATTGAGTTTAGTTAGAAATCGAAACGTTTTCGTTGGGCTGTGAATTTCGTCGGCAGTGTGCAATTTTATAACTCACTTTTTATTGCAATGTATCTGAAAGCCAATACTCGCAAAGACATGTTTGCGTAGTCCTCATGAAACGTTTCTGGGTGTATGCAATATTCAGATTACAGATTCTGAAAGTACAATGAGCTCTTCTTCTAAGCATAAATAATGATACTCTTCGAGTAGTGCTGCATTTATGGACGCCGATTCTTGCAATTGTATACATTGACAATGCCTGCAAATGTTTGTCCCTGAAATATCTTTGTTGCAGTCCTGGATTTGATTTCAAATCAGACGCTCAGCATGTTTTTCAATATATTCTGAATCTGTTCACATTTGTTACAATACGACATCTGTTTGTGAATGTTATTACATGCATCGGCGTTGTCAATATGTCGTTGTTCCACCCATAGATACGTCTATGACCGCATGAAAGACGCATTGAGTATGTTATACCATTGCAATACTTTATATTGGTCCAAATGAGTGAAGAATTATTAGTTTCAGTGGGTGGTACCGTAAAAAAAATTTTTAATTCAAGCTGATTCTGGTCATCAGCATCAAGTTCAAAGCAGCCATAGTACTTTGATGAAAACTCAAGGAAAGTACACTGTCGGAAACCTAAATATTTTCCACCCTGCCCTACTTCCAATTTTCGCAGAATACATTGGAAGTGAAGTCGAAATATGCAACACCAACCTTTTGCATGATACTGCATATAATAGGCCGAACTTATCATGCCTCAGTTTCCGCTCAAATGTCGGTATCAAGAGTTTCTGGCATGAGAGACGGTCGTCGACGAGCAGAACAAGCCGCGAGGTGCGACCCTTGAGGTCCACACGGTCAACTTCCCAGTAATATCTACATAAACATCGACAACATTACAACAATGAGAGGTAATAGTAACAGGAATGAGTTAATATGAATCATATCGTCTACGGGAGGGTCCATTGATTATGTAAGGTTTTTGGTCGATGAGGACAGATTGAATATTCACGCGGATCAATCGGTGGGGGCCTTTTTGGTGTTGAAAAATTTTGTTGGTTTTCAAAATTTAAGCAATTTTTTTTTTAATTAAAAGACTTTAAAAACTATTAAAAAGCTGCTCAATTATGCAAATATTTTAAAACTTTGATTGAATTTACAACAATTTTTTAGAATAAAAAAAATAAAGTAATAGCATTCGTATGAACCCTCGTTACATGGTAACTTTGAATGATTTTTTTATTTTTAATTCAGTTTTTTTCATAATTATGGAAGAAAATTTTGCCGGTGTCTCTTGAAAAACTAATGAGAATGTATAAATTTTATAAACTGGCATCACTGTGCGGTGCAAATCAGGTTAAAAAATATTTTTTATAAAAAAATAATAAAATAATTTTTCGCATTTTCTTCTATTAAATTAAAAAAACGGCTGAAATGAATTTTTATATTGTTGAAAACTTCACAAAGATGTTAATACACGTCAACTGACACCTTAGTGATCCAAATATTATATCTGGTTCGTGAGATATAGTGAATGATAAAAATGACCTTGAAAATCTTGATGAGTTTTAATGATTTTTTATTTTTTATTTAATTTTTCACGTATTCATGGGGAAAAGTTTTGATGGTGTGTTTACAAACATTGTTTGCAATATATAAATTTTATAAAGATTGATTACTTTTTTTCGCAAATCAGCTTAAAAATTTATTGTTTATGAAAAAAACCTAATTTTTTGCGGTTTTTTTTCTTAAATGAAAAAAACGGCTCCAAAGATTTTTTTAAAAATGCGACAGATTTACAAAAATATTAATACGCGTACAATGACACCTAAACGATGCAAATCCTATGTTTGATTCGTGAGATATAACGCATGACAGAAATGACGTTGAAGAGCATGATGACTGTTAATGATTTTTTATTTTTTATTTGACTTTTTTTGTAATCATGAGTACAAATTTTGATGACATTTTTATAAAAACTAATTGCAGTATGTAAATTATATAAACTTTGATTACTTGGACTCGACAATAAGGTTAAAAATTTATTGTTTTTGAAAAAAACACAATTTTTTGCACTTTTTTTTAAAAAATTAAAAAACACCTCCAACGATTTTTTTTAAAACTTGAAAGAATCACATAAATGTTAATACGCGTCGATTGACACCTTGATCAAGGAAATCGTATGTTTGGTTCGCGAGATATAACGCATGACAGAAATGACCTTCAAACGGGCAAAACACCAAACTCCCCCGACCGAAGTTTCCCAAAAACTAATCAGCTCTTAAGATTGCAAAGACGCTTCGATTGACACCTTAACGAAGTCGATAGGACTTTGTTTACGTGAGTTACGCTCTTTGAAAAAACTGTCCACGAACGCACACACGTACGTACGGACGTACGTACGTACATACACACACACATACACACACACATACATACTTCTTTCTAAAAACACTTAAAATATACTCTAAAGACCTTAAAACGTAAAGATATGTTGAAAATTTCAATTTCGATTTTCGAGTCGATTACAAGAACTTCCCATATACTGGGAAGTTAATAAAAAGCTCAGCGCGAAAAGTGCGATAAAAAAAGCCAAGTGGTGATGAGCTTCGCTAAAAAATAAAATAATCTGTATCTTTTTAAGCTTCTAATCTTGAAAAGTTAAATTTAATTCAATCAAATTAATACAAACTTTAACTCTGTTATGCAAAACATCGAATTGTTAACTTCCCAGTATATGGGAAGTTCTTGTAATCGCCTCGAAAATCGAAATTGAATTTTAAACATATCTTCACGTTTTGAGGTCTTACGAGTATATTTTAAGTGTTTTTAGAATGAAGTATGTATGTGTGTGTGTATGTACGTACGTACGTACGTGCGTTCGCGCACAGTTTTTCTACGAGCATAACTCACGTAAACAAAGTCATATCGACTTCGTTAAGGTGTCAATCGAAGCGTCTTTGCAATTTTAAGAGCTGATTAGTTTTTGAGACAATTCGGTCGGGGGGGTTTGCTGTTTTCACCCCTTGAAGGTCAACCCTGTCATGCGCTATATCTCGCTGCTCAATCGACGCGTATTGACATTTATGTAATCCCAACAAGTTTTTCAAAAATTTCTTGGAGCCGTTTTTTTTTTTAAAAATGTAAAAAAAAGGAGTTTTTTTTTTCAAAAACATCAAATTTTTAACTTTATTTTCAAGTCGCAGTAATCAATATTTATAAAATTTATGTACTTCAAACACTTGTTGTAAAAAAACTACCAAAATTTTTTTTCATGATTACAAACAAATTAAATTAAAAATAAAAAAATCATTAAAAGTCATCATCTCCTTCATGGTCACTTATGTCATTCATTATATCTCGAGAACCAAATATAATCTTTGCATCATTAAGAAATCAATCGACGCGTATTAACATTTTAATGATGCTTTTTAATTTCAAAAAAAAATCTTTAAAGCCATTTTTTTAATTTAATAAAAAAATTATGAAAATTAGTGTTTTTTCCATAAAAAAATTAATTAATAATTAATAAAATTAACATCGTAATAATAAATATTTATAAAATTTATAAACTTTTATTAATTTCAGTAGAGACTATTAAAATATATTCTCATGATTTCAAAACAAATTGAATTAAAAATAAAAAAAACATTCAAAGTCACCATGTAAAAAGGGTTCATACGAATTTTCATACCTTAAACCTCTTATTCTAAAGACATTGTTGTAAAGTCAATCAAAGTTTATTAATATTTGCATAATTTGCGGAGATTTTTAATAGTCTTCAAAGAACCGTGTTTTAACTTTAATAAAAAAACTGCTTAAATTTTGAAAACCAATACAAATCAAATCAAATTTGCAATTGTGATAATCAACGTTTTCAATGGTAAAATGTTTTGTAGTCAACACTTTTTTGAGATCAGCTTTGAAAAGCTTTCATCAAATAAAAAACTGTAGTTTTTAGGAGTTTTGTTCTTAAGTATTCGTAAAATTTCAGTTACTTCCGTCATCATTTGTAATACATATATTTTACTTTTTACATGCAATTGAACCTATTTTTGACTGCATAATCAATGTTTCTCAAAATCAACAGAAAATAAGAAATAATTATTAGTTTCATTGATGTAAAATCGTGAAATGAATGACCGCAACTATTCAAAATGACCATAACGCGACAAAATCTCTTCAGTTGTCGTAATAACAAAAATTGCATTCATTTTTGCTAGCGCTGTTTTGTCCTTCAAGCATCGATATGAAAATAACAAATAACGTAGAAAAGGCTTTGTAACCTGTCTCCCCTTCCGATTGATCCACGTGAATATTAAATCAAACCAATCCACGAAAATCTTTACGTAATCAATTGATGATCGCGTAGATGTTACGATTAATATTAAGTCTTTCCAATAACTTTCATGAGAGGTACCTTTTTATCATTAAAAGTATTTTTATTTTTATTTTTATTGTGTTTAATATTTTTAATATTTATGTAAATATTACTGGAAAGTTGTACGTGTGGACCTCAAGGGTCGCACCTCACGGCTTGTTTTTCAATGAAGGAGTAGTATCGGATATTTTTTAAATGAAAAGGCTAAATATATCCTTATAAGCCATGAGCGTAGTATTAATTCCACCAATTTTTTTTTTAACTTTTATTAAATTTTTAATAAGTATTAGATCTACACTGCTTGAATCTCTAGCCTCTTTTAATTCAACTCTTACTTCTAAACATAATAATAACCTACTCTGACAGTACATTATAGGTTTTGATATTACAACTCTTACAGCTAGGGTAGTTTACAATAGTTCACTATTGAATGTATGTTCTAATAATTATGTAATTATGTCACTTAATGTCCAATGTTCATATTTTCCATGTAAAGTTGCACGCTGGGGTTCAGATAGCTCTTTTGATGGATCGCCGAAAATCCTTGTATACCTGGTATGCGAAGGGTACCGCCTCTACACAATGGTGGAGGAATTAATCCAATAGTCACGTGTTTGCGCACGCAAACATTGATCACCAAAAAACTGTTTTTTTTTCAACGTTGAAAGGTGGAAATCTTCAAAAGATACCATTCAGCTCTTGCCTCTCGGCATGCCGGATTTCCACCGACTAAAACCGCCTCCGTTTCTTTCATTCACTCTCTAAATCAAGTTTAGTAATTCTCCGTATTTAAAATTTCAGTACATAGTACTTCCCAGACGATAAGAATCGGTATAAGGGATAGTACCAAATTTGTAAGTTTTAGTATCCTTTTAGTTAGATTAATAGTTCAGACTATATGTTTATGAATTATTTCCTGCTGATTACATGTTTGGCTTTGACTTTAGTGGAGCTGATTTTACTTGTAACTTACTTCGAATGTTGGTCCTGGAGGAGATATTTTTTAAGTGTCGTTTTAAAAAAAGTTGGGTTCGTTATGTTTATAATTTTATCTGGTCCCCGCAATTCTACCTAATTTCACAGTGGTGTACTCATTGCGGTGTAAATTCTTATATATGAATTTAGCTCTTTCCATGAAAATCATTTTTGCAAATTCAATTCTTGGGCTGTTTTGCAAACTTCGCTCGTTGAAGTTGGCATTGGTAAATTGTAAATGATCTTATACGCCTTGGTTACTAGTCTACTATGAGGTTATCGTTAGTTGTTTGGCTCCAATTCAAGATGCCGTAGGAAATTTTGGAAAGGAGGTGCGCATACATAATTTGGATTTTTTTTTTCTTTGGAAGACGTAGAAGACCAATGAAGACAGCCAGTTTTTTCCTTATATCATTTAGAGAGCTCATGTTAGTTTCTCGTCCATTAGAAGTGCTAAATATTTTATTTGTTCTACTCTCTGGAGGGTTGTGTCATTGATTTTTACGTGTGGTTGTATGTCAGTCTTGTTGTTTTTTTCAAAATAATATATTTTGTTGTATTTGCACCGCGTTTATTGCCAATCTACTTTGTGGAAGCGCATACCAATACTTGTCCAGGTCAGTATCTACTTTTTGTTCAATTTCGAGATAAGTTTTATCTGAGTATAAGAGCACTGTGTCATCTGCTGACATAACCACTCTCGCAACAAGGTCTGCTTTTTTATGATATTTTATGTTGATATAAAGTAGGAATAGCGTTGGTACCAAGATCGAGCCCTGCGCAACACCAATGCTTAATTCAGCAGATTTTCGTTAAACACCTTCAATTAGTGTATTTTGAGATTTATCCGTCAAGTAACTGGGTATTAATTTATTTGCTTTTCCAACAATTTCATATTCACAGAGTCTGGTGATTAAAATTTCATGTGTAACTGTGTCGAAGGCTTCCTTCAGGTCCACGAAAACTGCTACAACGTAGTGGCCCTTATCCAAGTATTCATTTACAAATCTAATTAAATCAGGAATGGCATCTTTTGTGCCTTTGCCCGCCTGGAATCGGTACTGGTTTCTATCCAAGATTTCGTTTTCCAATAAGAATTCTTTCATTCAGGAATCTACAATTTTTTCGAGGATTTTACTTAAGGAGTTCAACAGTGAGATTGGTCTGTAATTGTTTGGGTCAGCTTCATCAACCCCTTTAAAAATCGATATAACTGCAGAGATTTTTAAATATTCCGGAAATCTTCCCTCCACTCTACATTTATTTATTAATTTCACGAAAGTATCAGCAATATTTTCTTTAATTAATTTGTGGTCATCAACGAAGATACCATCAGGACCTGGTGCAGTATGGGGTCGTAGAGAATCAATGCTATTTCTAAGAAATAATGGTAGCAGCACGGTTGAGACGCATGCCGCCCAAAAAAAAAATTGTGTCAGTGTTGATAGACGGAACGGAGACAATGAAAATAGAAGACTAACGGGAGAAAAAAATATCGCCCTTCTTTTGTCCGTCATTTCGACAAAATGTTTATTTTTCTACACGCACTTCCACTTAACCATAATCTTTTGCAGTCCTTACAAAGAATATGTGGAGCCAAACTGTGTAAGTACCCTATGTCACAAGTATCTTTGATGTAGAAGAAATTCAACGACGTAATGAACACTTTTAAAAAAGAAAAAGAAATTTAACTTTTGAAAATTTAAGTGTGTTGAAGCTTATCTTCTCGTCAATGTCCGCATCCAATGTATTGATAGTAACAGCATAAATTCTAATGAATCTTCTAAATTCTAATGAATTTATGACCTTACAGCAAATACATATATTAACGAGAAGATAAGCTGCAAAAAATTGAAAAAATATGTAATTCAAATTCAGTACTAAACATATTTTTGTTACGATTGGAAATTTGTAAAAATTATTGTAACAAACCAAACCCTACAGCTTCATTACTTTGGCATTCTTATTATATATTTAATCCATGGTAATACAGTAGAGCGTCGGTTATCCGAACTAATTGGGAGAAAGGGGTGTTCGGAAAATCGGTTTTTTCGGATAACCGAACTGTATTAATTCAGCCATACTTTTTTATCCATAGGTGAATTCAAACAATATTTACATACACATTTATATATTTAATGACAAAAAAAATCATCAAAAAATGCAGTCTTGTATTAAAACATTTGCTAAGTACAATTAACGCTTAAAAAATCTTCAATTTTCGTATGCCGAATCAAGCCTACCCGTTTACGAACGGCTAAATCACGTATTTTTTTAAGGATGGATATGTGATACTGATCGCTTTCAGTTTGTGTTTCAAACCAACACAAGGCAGTATCTAAACAAGTGAACGCTTTAGAAGCGCAAATTTGCTGGGATATAAAGCTACTTATGTTCGTCTTTTGTTTTTTATATCCGTAATCGTAGACTTGCCAACTTTGTATTCATTGGATAACTTGGTTGCAGATTCATCTTTCTCTAACCCTTTATTAATATCGTATTTGTCTTTCATAGAAAGAACAACACGTTTACGTTTAGGCATTTTAAATCGAGAGTTTACTTTCATGCGGCAAAATTTAGTTAATTGACTAGCGGCCACTACTTGGAAAAAACACACGACTACAACTGACAAGTCGTGACAAGTGCGAGAGGTAGTAGTTTGGATAAGCGGTCGTTACGTTGATCGATGTTCGGATAATCGACGCTCTACTGTAATATAAAAATGTCACCATCAAATTTTCCAAATCAACGTCGTCTTTAATCCTAGCATACCTGGCATCGCGTCGAAATAGTCCAAAATCAACCCATGCTACGCGAAAGATACGCGGCAGTCTCTTTCCCACTCATGCAATACATAATGACTTTCAGCCTATTGCGTCTGATTGCGCCTCTTACCTCATCTTGGTGTTGGCACCGATCGAGCGGGAACCGATTGGATTGGTTCCGACCGCAATCGAACAGAATGAATTGGTCTAAAATAGTCAGACGCATTGCTTGGTAAGTTAAAAAACACAAAGAGTCAAGTATGTATTGAAAATTTGAAAACATTGACTGTAAACCTATCTGCATCAGATGACTGCATGGAGTATCTAGTTTGATATTAATAACCGTGGGAAAGACTTGAAATCATGAGGATTCGATGGAAGGATGAGGTCAAACTTTGTCTAGGTGTGCATGCGGATCAAAAAATACGCACAGTTACGGTGAAATATCATGGCGAAAGATACAGGAAAAACGCACAAAGCGTTCTAAATTCAAGGAGTGCTGCTCATAAACTATTGTTGTCCTCATATTTGCGATCCAGTCGTTTTGATCAAAATTCTACGTGAATGGAGACGTTTACTACTTACAGAATTACAAATTATGATTTTTTTAACAGCCTTCATTACATCTGGTTGTAAAAGAATTCACTCGTACATAAAAACATAGAAGTTAGGTGCTTTTGCTTTGTTTTGTTAGATAAACGGTTCTAGCGTTCAATTCATCGTTTTCAAAACTACATGATTTTGTTTCATGCTTTTGATAGCAGCAAAAAGAAGAAAAAATGAATAACGGATGATAAATGGAAATTTTAAAAGATATTTCGACCTCGTGAATTGCGTATTCAATTTTAAACTGGATTTTTCATTTTAAAAAACTTAAATAATGCGATCTTAACCAATGATAAAATCTGAATAGTATATCGATATTGACTTCTTTGGCCGTGTGACAACGTGATTTTGTGTAGGATTTCCAGCTGGTGACCATTCTTTTTTTTCCCCTTCGATGAATTAGTCGGGATGAAATGTCTTACCACTCTTTGCGATCGATGCTTTGCAAAATTCTTCAGAGGAAGTAATCGGCCCGTGGGTTTCCGGTCGAATGGCACTTAACTTGCTGAGGCCTGCGGTTGTGGTTTTAAGCACTCTGGCGCACATTCAGCAAGGACTAGCCTCTTCGTAATTGGAGAGCATCAAATATGTTATGAGACTAGTGAACGACTAGATTTGCATTGGTCAAAAGGAAGGAAATGTTCTATGGCCTACATGTCCACACATATTTTGAAACAATTGTCTAAAAATCGTATGCAAAACTAGCGAACAAAGCTCTGTATTCCTTGTATCTAATTTCTCGAAATTTGACCTACCTCGGTACCGAATTTCCGAAAGATATTCTTAGTATCGTAAAGAAATATCCACTTTCCATCAACTACATATTTAATCTCAATTTCCTTTACTATGACTATGGCTGTATCTCAAAATTACCCGCTTGTTTTCAAAAAGGCATTGTAAATTTGAATTTGGCCATGCAAGTATGTATAGTCACAATCGATAGCTATTTTAAAATAAGATTCGTAGAAAAGATACTGTAGAAAAAGGAAACCCGCATTAGGTAGGTTTTGTTTTGAGTACATAACAAGACTTCTTGAATATTTTCGTATACAGTATTGAGCTCTCAGTCAATGACACGTGCTCATTGAAATTCAGAAAATGTTTTCCTTGTATCGTGGTTTCTAGGGGAATATCTTATGAAGCATTTTTCAACCTCTCAAATTCACTCATTTTTCCTCTTATTGCATGGGCGTCCCTTTAAACAATCTATTTTGGTCCTAGTTTTATGGGTACACAATTTTTGCAAATATAATTATGATCGCAACAATTTACATTTTGAATTCATTTGAAAGCCCCATATTTTCTTAGAAAGTTATTAAGCGAAGCTCCATCGGCTCCAATTATAATTTATGAATAAATTATTTACAATAGAAAACGTTTAGAAATCTTAAATTTTCGCAAAGCCACTGAGAACAAAAATCAATAACATTTATTTGCATGAGAAAAGAAGCATCTTTCCATCATTTATCCTCATATACCTCAACATATGTGTTTTCTTCCAAATCACCATCTATTTCGAATCTCATTACCCACAATAATGTCTCGTAAGCTCAGCAATCAATAAAGGATTGACTCCCCAGTCTAAGCATAATGTCGCGTCACATTTGATATTTGCATATCAGGATATTTGAAATCCGGGAGAAGGAACTAATGCACGGCGAATCACCTTCTACGATTTCTCTCACGTACAAACACGGATAGAAGTTATGACTTTTCGCAAGATATTCACCCCAAGGCGCATTCCAGGAAGTATTCTTGGATTACTGTTGCCTCCAAAAAAAACATCGGATAAATGTTTTCATTTTGGTTTTTTGAATTATTTTCAAATATTCTTCTTCTGTTGATAAAAAAAAAACAGATAATATCAGTTAATAAGAAATTCATCAATGAATTATTGTTCGGCACTAATTTTCTATAAAAAAAACTTTGTTGTAAATGGAAAAATTAAACCTGAAATACTCATATCAGTAATGTGTCTTATTTTCCGTAGAAACTTTCTGTAATGTATTTGGTGCCTTTTTTGATGAAGCCTGTAATATCAAACAGTAATGGGTACATGGGTGAAGACGTAGGTGGTAGTATCGAGAGGATTTTTTTACGAAAAGCCTTCAAAAGCATGATATGACTTACAACCCCATTTACGTGAACTTAAGCGTAGAGAGCATGGCACAGTAGTCGGTCCAATAGTCAATCGGAGGGTAAAAATAATGTATAACTGCTGTAAGCTTCCTGTTTTGAGGCAAGCAATAAAATCAAAATGGTAAGCACTCGTCGACATTTTTCTTAGGGGACTCATAAGATTGAGGAGCACTCTGGAATTGGTAGAAATCGTGCAAACAATTTTATGTTTTGAAATTAAAGCAAACAAAAGTTTGGATTGGAATTGCCAAAAAGGACATTTTTGGATATAAAAATACATACAGGAGTTTGTCTTGGGATTAAAAAAATATCTTGAGCTTGTTATTCACCATGCATGCTTGTTTAAGCTCATATTTCAACAATCACAACGTGTCTATTGAAACGAAATTTGGAATTTTAATGGAACATATCAAAATTTTGAATTTTTCTATGGGATTCCTAATAGCATGGTGACAATTGTTGCGTTCATTTATCTGTTGATGTGGTTGTTCAAAAAAATCATTTCATTCATCTCTTTGCTTTATCTTAATGTGATACTTGCTTATTTACAATAGACTCTTTTTACTGGTTTGAGCAAGTACTTTGTAGATATTTTGATGAGATGAGAGAAGCCAATAAATTTAAATAAATGCGAAACTATTTCTAAAAACCATGATGCAAAGTCTTGAGTACTAGTATTTAATTGTAAGTGCTAACTAACTCAATTTCCTAGGAAAGTAAGGTAGGCTTAATTAGAAAATTTAGATATTTTCCTGGAAAATAAAAGGAAAAGTTAAACGTTTTCAGGATTTTATTTTGCCTAGTCTGTAAAATAGGTCATATTAAAATACGTTCAGTAAATTCAAAAAGTTGAATGATAAACCCATAAACTAAAGACATGCAATAGATTTGTTTTCCATCTAATGTAAAGTGCTTTTGTTCAAGATGTTCAAACAAAAAAACAATCGAAGCATTAAAAAAATTATAAAGTTTATACATACCTAAATATTATGAAAACTTATCTACCAAAAATAAAAAAAATGCCATTAATTTTTAAACCTCATGTCAAAGATAAAACTTTAATTAAAATTTAATTTCGTAGATTGTTGTATTTTATTTTTAAAAGTTTGTGTACAGTATCTAAAGTAACTCATTTTAAAAACTATTACCTTTTCAATTTTAATCCGATTTTGTACTGTGATATATCCTTGAAAGTAGTTTGTCCGGCTATAAAACATTTTTCACGTAGCTTCACAATAAATGTTGTTCGTACGAAGTCCACACCTCAAAGCAAATCTTAAAAAGTTTCAAGAAAAAGTTTTTTCCAAATACTTATTTCACTGTGACGCTTGAAAGATGATGTCTCTTCTTGTTAATTTTAATCATTTTGAAATATCACAGCAGTGCATAATTAAAATTTGCCCAGTCTCCCCAAGATTAAATTTCTCATTGATTTTCTATGAAGAATTTTTCGCAATATAGACGACATTGTCGACTATGGTTCCCTAAACCTAAATTTATATCCATCCCTGAACGGCTTTTACAGTGAAAGAACAATTATCACTGTTTATGCAAAATACAATCTTGGCTTCGATTATGCGACAATTTTATTGAACCGCAAAGCATCCCTACTTGCATTTAAGAATGCGTTGTTGCTATAATTACTGTCTATTTCTATGAAAACTTTTCACAGCCTTGCTTTCAAGATTACATAATAAATTTGAAGAGCTTTGGGCGAAATATTCTCGATTAGCAGCCAAATGTTATGATCTTTGAGTCACTAAGAAGTCGAGACTTTTTCCTTCAGTGCTAGTCAGCTAGTTTTAGCTTCATTACATCCTATTTATCATTTTCTAAACCACAAGATTTCGCTTCGTGCTTTTGAAAGCAGCGACAAATGAGGACTATGCATACATATGATTAGTATACCAGGAATGAAAACAGATGGATTTTTCAGGTAGACGGAACGATATTGCTGTTCTCATTGGTGGTTTTCTCTTAAGGCTTAACTCCATGTCTATCTAATAATAGGTATTATTACTTACCTCTGCCAATACAACTCACATAAAGAGGACGCGTGAGGCTCCTTCATTTATTTCTCCTGAAACCAAAACTTATCTCAAACCTTCGCTAATCCTTGGATCAAGAACCTTTTGGTTTTACAACAACATTTTGGATTTTTTAGTTTTCAGAGTCACCTTAAATAGCAGTCAAGTTTTTAACTGGATCCAAGAGAACTATAACCGCCATGTAGGTATGAAACCACAATCACCAGGTTGACACACATTTAAGGAATCTCATCAAAACCGGAGAAAAAGTTTCATTTTGTGTTTCAGGCGCAGCGTTACCAATGGCAAATATCGTTCGTTTGATTTATTCTGATGACTTACACCGGCAGGATTTAACGCCCCGGACTTCTTTAGACACGGGTACACAATACGGAATTTTCAACGCTTCACACATACGAATGTAGTTGCCTACAAAATGCAGTGTGCTACAAACTCTTAGTTTTGTCCTTGATCGGAAAAGAACAATTGAAGAGCGAGGTTATGGAGATTAAGAAATTTAAATCAAACGTTACTTACAGGCGCTCTAAGAATTACAAGCTAGATTTCCAAAGAGAGACTAAACTAAACGATCTACGTAAAACAAAAGTGGTGCTGAACACGCCATAGTCCAGGAGTCAGCAACCGAATATCCTATGCAACCCTTGAGATCCGCATAAATTAATTCCCAAAACTCAAAAATCATATAAATAAAAAAATCATAGAATCATAGAAATTATAATCCGCATTGATGGGTACCAAAACCACGAGATTAGAGTAGGTGATATCAGATAATATTATTCATAGCAACCACTCATTCATTATAAATATTAGAAGTTCATTGTTTTCATATGTTTTGCGGTCATGAAAAACTAAGATTTTTTTAATCGGAAGCGTGGTTACGGGGTGTCGGATGGCATCCTCTTCAGATGCTGTCATTTACCATCCGCCACCAGACTGCACGACCACGGTTAGGCTTATTGATGGATTAAGCTCGTTGTTCTTCAACTGGTTTGTATAATTATTTCTATCCGCGAAGTATAACGACTGTCAATTTTGTTTTTCGTATGTATGCCAACATCATTATTCTATATTAGTTATTAGTTATGATAGCACCTGAAGAGGATGCCAGCCGACACCCCGAAACCACGCTTCCGATTAAATTAATGATGAACCAGCATAAAATCTGGAACATAAGAACCTCCACCAATGTGCAATACTAGTGTTAGAAGGCGAAGTTGTCGACTAGAGTAGGAGGTTCTAACCTATGCTTAATAACTAATAAGATTTTTTGTTTACTAAGTTTTTAAACATTTGATCTTCTAAATCTACAACAAATGCAACTTTGACTAAAAACAGCAGTATCCTCATCAAAAAACGACTGTGCTAAATTCATTGAAAAGCTGCTCAAATCTATTACGTTTCGATTAACAACTTATTGAGGTCAATACAACGTATGGTTCGCGAGACAAAATGCATGACAAAAATAACTTTGGACGGATCAAACCAAAATAAAATGCTCAACATAATCTTACCAAAATTTAATTAGCGCGTTACATTCCAAACACGTTTTGATTAACACCTCAACAAAGTCGATACAATTTTTTCTTCGAAAAATAGAAAGAATACTGATTTACCGATTTCAAAATTCTCCAATATACTAGGAAGTCAATAAAATACTTGAATCAGTATTACCAGACGATCCAAGGGATAAAACTCGAAAATAATTTCATTTCTTCTCAAAAAAAAATTCTAATATTCCCTATTTTATTGCTTATGGTCCGCATTGTTGCATATTCAAAAGGAAAATGCATCAATGAATAGAAGCTGAAAACCACTTACTTAAAGACTTACTTAAACCACTTACTTAAAATGTATCACACAACTGTTGCATACTTTGTCTTTCTCGTATGCAGAGAAAGTCTTTGTTGGTTGGATATCATTCGCTTCAATTTCAACCCCCTCAAAATGAATAATTGCATTCAATATCTTCTTAGTCACGAGCATCATAATATTTTTTTTGTTTACTGTGGACGAGTTTTTCTTTTTAAAAAAATAGGTGGGTATGCTTACCTAAATAATTCATTATTCAGTGCTTTCACAAGCTGATGCACATAAATGTAATCCACTTTATTGCTGTTAATTCATCAAAACCAACTTCCCCATCTCGAATCTTTTTTGGTAGTAACGTACGTACCGATGCTTTGTCTCTCGATAGGAGCAGATACTTTTAATGAAAATATGGTCTTTAATGAACTGTTTCAAACAACAGCAAGCCGAAATTCAGTAAATACGGACGCCCAAGCATAAAGTTTCGGCTTTTGCTAAATTCAGTTCTAAATGAAAACATTCTGCGGCTTTTGATCTTCTTGGCATGCTCAATTAGTGTTTGACATGAAACAAATTTAGTGGCTTAACACCCCTCCCATCTAAAGATTAATCATTGTTTGGGGCCGAAAAATTGGATCCGTAGCAGAACTTTCGAGTAGTTTAAGTATTTCCTTAAAACTGTTGGTATCGCAGCACTCATTACTAGCAAAACCCGCTTTTATGTCCACCTGAAATTTTAAATCGAAATAATAATCATGCCGCATAGGTCAATTTTGTTGGGCTTTAAGAAATAGGCACCACAATGATTAATCTTCAAAATCCTGGAAGACAGGAGTACACTTTCATCAGATCATAAATCAAAACTGAAAAAATTTATTAGACGAACTCTTGTAGCTCGAAAACACCCCGGATTTGCATCAGCACACCGCCACTAGGTAGAACTAACTTTCCAGCATAAATGATTCATTCGTAGATTATTTCCAAAATCCTGTTTGGCACAATTCATGCCAAAGAGCACTCACCACTCTTAAATAAGAAATGACGAATAAATATCTCCTTGTAGCCTTTGAGGAAGTTGACCATCCATGAACTGCATTGGCCCTGACACTGAAACTACATGCTCCTACGTTAGGTTTTCTATAGAATCCAACTACCCCATCGAATGAATAGCTGAACAACTAGGGGTAGATGAAGGAATGTGGTACTTGCGCACCATTCTGCTGAACAATTGCTGAGAGATAAGCTTCGGTTTACACATGAACCTCGTAGCTTCTGATGTGAATCGCCGCTACTGGTGAAACGTTATAGAAAAAGAAGATTCGTAACTGAGGAAACATTGTTATTTGATTCTCATTATAGCCTCAATTTCTCATTCTGCAAATTAAATACATTTAAAAAAATAGCCTCCGAATCAAATTGAAATTGAATTATAGCATAAATAGATTTGAAATACAATACACCCTCGATATAACGAGATCCAGGATGGGAAGAAAAAACTTTGTAATTTATTTGGTTTGTTGGTTCAGGGGATCTGTAATGTCGAGTTTAGATATGATAGATACCTTGAAAAAAAACGTAGGCAGTGTTTGCAATCCACGTAAGGATAACCCTCCTTCAACATCGTGTGCTACATAACGATATATTATCAACTGGTTTCGTATGGTACAGAAAAATAAGAAATCTATAGGGTAATCATGCGTGCAAATGCACAAAATTTGTGCATGCGTTCACATATACATACATGTGTAGCCTAAATAGATAAAGCTCCAAGTCATCCATTTCTGACGATCCTTTCAGTTGAATCTAGGCACGATCGACTCGAAATCGATTGATGTAATGATAATCGCGACGCAATTACAATTAAAACTTCTTTGAAATCCGATTTTTTTCATTAAACGAACTTAAAAAAATCCATTCATAATGAATCATGGGAAAAATGTATCCATTTTCAGTAGAAAGCTTACTTGAATCCCATGAAAATGGGATCCAGAGGAGATTGGAGCTCGTATAATCGATTAAAAGTTGCAGAAACTTGGATTGATGTAATGATAATCTGAAAGGAATTACAATTCAAGCCTATATCAAAATCCTATTGTTTTCGCTAAAAGAACTTAAAAAAATGACTCTTAATGAATACTGGGAAAAAATAAAGCCATCGTCGTTGGAATGCTTGCTTGAATCTTCTGAAAAATGATTTCGGAAATATTCGAGCTAGCTAAGTTGAAGAAAAAGTTAAAGTATGATTTGATTTGATTCGAATTTTATGGAAGTTTAAGAATTATCAATAGAAGAATAATTTGGCTAAGTGGATTTAGTGTGAATGGCGTTCCACAAAGGGTTTGATGACCAATTACTAAATTTACACAAAATAGGTACTAAAAGCACTTTCTTGTCGAAACATCTTGAATTATTTGGGCTTAAAGAAAACGAGAATTCAATCAAAACCTGTAACAAGTGAGGCCCAGCAAATAGGCTATAGTAAAACAATTTACAAAGGGGGTAGATAATGAAAAGAAATGGGTTCAGACAGTGGCAATATCCTTCAAGCTAAAAATGCTCACACCTCATAATGTGGAACAGTGATGAAGTAGACATTTCATAAATTGAGTGTGAATGATTAAGAAGAATACCATTTTTGTTTACTCGTTATGAAATCTTTATATTTTTACTAAAAAAACAGTTCTAGGATATTTATTTTACCTTGTTTTTCAAAACGCATCCATCTATTTTCAATTGGTTTTTAGGTTCATATAATACAGATTCTTTTAACGCGGTGCATTCTAAAAACTCAGCTAGCACTCTTCAGAAAAGTAATCCGTTCTTCATGAGTGAATTGCTACGTACATATATTTTTTTTAATTTACGGGAAAATGAGCTTGTCCAGATTTAATCGAAGAAATATTTATAACCTACTATATATCAACTTTATCTCACACAACAAATTCACTGATATGCTGTACTCAAATATCAACGGGCTGAAGTTATTCCTGTAACTCACTTGAATCACAAGAAGAAGAATTAGAAATCAACATCATGTCGTCTTGAATTACAATTTTAACGGGTAGTACCGGTTACAATGATAAAAATCAGCCTAATTTTCAATATTTTTTCAGCTCCTTTAATGTATACAAGTTTTAAAATTTACATGGATAAAATACACATTTTTAAGATTACAAAAAAATGTATTTTTTATTTTTTTCATTTTTCTACTTAGTTGATGTCTCGACAAATGGCTCGCCCCACTGCGTACAGATAATCTCAGGAATGAAGAATTTTAAATAGAAAAAAGCCGCATTTTAAATAGGAATATTTCTTACGTGGTAGTCTACCACAATATTTTGAAAAAATTATCAAAACAAAAAGTAGCGGTTATTTGAATTTTTTTCTAAAAATCGCTTTTTTACAATTTTTCACTTGCCGAATTTGTTAACTTCCCAGTTCCCTATGGGAAGTTATTGTAATGGGGTCGATTTTGCGAATCCCAAATTTTGACATATCTCCACGTTTTAAGGTCTCTAGAATCCAAATCCATCGTTTTTAGAGAGATGTCTGTGAGTGTGTATGTACGTATGTGTGTATGTGCGTATGTACGTATGTACGGATGTACGTATGTACGGATGTACGTATGTACGGATGTACGTATGTACGGATGTACGTATGTACGGATGTACGTATGTACGGATGTACGTATGTACGGATGTACGTATGTACGGATGTACGTATGTACGGATGTACGTATGTACGGATGTACGTATGTACGGATGTACGTATGTGCGTTCGGAATTATTTTTCGTCTCGATTATCTCGAGAACCAAAGATCGGATTGACGTGGAACTGGTTTTAAACGACGCGTAATTATGTAACTTAGAACTGAATGACTTTTCAGCAAAATCGGTCAAGCCGTTTTTTATGTAGGATGAAAAAACTGAAAAAACGACTAAAACTTGCTTATTTTTAAACTGTTGATACGCACTATTAATTCGCGCAGATACCAAATACCTTCATAGTAATGTTGTTATTATTGTGCGTTTTAGTAAAATTGTGACCAAATTTGTAAAAAATGTTAATTAAAAAAAAGATTAATTTATAAAATTCCAAACTTATATTATCAGGTTTAGGTGAATGAGAGTAGAGACGCTAATGCAGTTAATAATTGGATTTTGTTATAAATAATTTAATATTGTTAATAACAATCAAATAATATTAGTTATAATCTGATATTGTATATATAAAGTCAATTATAATTATTCAGTAACGGTCAAACATTCTTAATAACGAATGATTATTGTAAATAATAATTAAATACCATCAATAATAGTTGTGGATTCCGAGGCCGAAATGGAGAACGAAGTTGAGGACGAAGTGGAGGACAAAAAGGATGACGAGGACGAAGAGGACGAGGTTGCCGAGGCTTTGGTAGAGGATGACCAGGTGGTAGAGACGTCTTCCTCTACCAAAGCTTTTATGGTTAGATAAAAAATTGATAAAAGTAATAAAAGTAATTATATTAATTTAGAATAATAATGTTTGATAATAGTAATCATTAATAAAAGTAAATTATAGCTTTTTATTCACCCCACTGGGAAGTTAGTCGTGTTGGCCTCAAGGATCGCACTTAGACCACATTTTTTGGATTGATTTTTGACCCATATTCTGGTAGATAACCACACAAGATGCTTGAATAAAGTAGCACACCAAATTTGACTTAAATCGGTTCGGCCAATCCGAAGAGTAAATGTCCGCAGTTGGAAAAACGTCATTTCGAGAAAAACGCGTCTAAAGTTTCGATTATCAAAAATATCGCCTACCAAGCGATAAAGGCGTGCGCAGTCAAACTGTCGTAACTTCTTTATTTTTGGGAATATCTTCATAAAAATTTGAGACGTGATTTCGGTAGGTATAATAAATTGAAAAATGGAAAATTGATTTTGCAAAATTATACCTGGTACTACCCCCTTGATAAACTATACTTGAACCTCCACAAAAAATCTCAGTGAAGGCTAGAAACAAAATTTAGAATGTATAAAACCTTGCTTAACCCCATTTGATTTTATGGAATCTAATTGTGTAGATCAGCTAAGTCATTTAGTATTGACCTATTTTCGTGCATGCAAACCAAAATAGCTGAGTAAATATTCGATATACCACGCTGCGTCAAGAATGAAACCATCCAATCCGACCTCAACCTCAATACAGTCCAAGCCGAAGTAAGAAAATTTATCAATAAATATATTTCAAGACTTCAAAAACACCCAAATGAGTTGGGAAAAAATATAGCACCTACTAAATTTCATCATCTTAAACGCATGGATCCACTCTATTTAGGGAAAAATATTCTGCATATCTGCACATATTGTACTAATTCTTTATAGCTTTATATTACAGAAGAGCATACATCGCATACCAAGCAATCTGATACTAGAGAAGTTTCAGCCACCTATCAGCAAATTAATCCTTAATTTTTATCCTATATCATGTCACTTTTTGAATAATGTATTTTTACTTATCAAAGTACGAAGTATGTTCAATTCATCAACTCTCCTTCAATGCATGTGAAAATAATGAAACTTCATCTAAAATCCTAATCACCTACGATTAAGTGCCTCGTATCTAGATTCGTTTCCGTATTTAATACTTCGAAACGAAACAATTTAATTACATTTCCTGTAAATCATGTTTTCGTTCGCTAGTAACTATACAGTATGGGTTTTTCAATAGATACCCACATCATTCGCTGAACATCTCATTTTCCTTGATCCTTGATTTTTATTCCCACGCGACAGGTTCATATCGTGGGAAATCCCCAAAATGAAATGTGATGTATATATTTCGCCTGCGCTTTTAATTCCCATCGGATTTTTCGATTCGGAAGTCCATACTTCTGCTTCTCGTATCTGAAGTCCATGAGCAAGATAGCGAGGTAATCGTGGGCAAGGTGTTATCGCCTTTGCAATTTTCCTCGCACGTATTTTCTATCTATTTTTGAAAGATCTGTAATTTTGTATCACATCTCATGACCTACAAGAAATAATTAGCCAAGTACTTGCTTTGTGAAGGCAACCTACCAAAAAAAACATATATGTACATATATTGTGCTTACATCATATTTCGTATCTTTCTTCTCGACTGTGTAATACCTTCAAAGATTGGAGGCACCTAGAATGTAACCCAAATTCGAAATGCCTCCAACCAAACCAATTTATCAAATCAGCAACAACAACCCCAAAACCGCGCCCCGTCGCAGTAAGTGGCATCCTACCAAGCCGAAGATAACTGAATAGCGTGAAATGGCTAAGGGTGGAATTGGACTGTGCAGATATGCCAAGGTAAGGAGCGAGACAGTCTGAAATAATGGGAATTGCAACTCAGGTGGAAATAAGATGCGAAAGTTTTTGAAGTTTTCTGGTTTGGTTTCGTAATTGCTTTACGGATGTGAGTTAATTGAAAATACGATTAGAGTCTACGCCGAGTGTTTTAATCAATTTCCTTTTCATGCAAAAGGATTCCATGTAAGATTCCGAATTAATTTTCATGAGCCAAAACCACGTTCGTATCTTATTTAATTTAGTTGAACACATGACTTCTTCAGATAGGAAATAATTACATTCTATTTTAAGTTTTGTATTGGATCTTGCCACGGGGCACATTTCATCTGCAGCCACAACAAACGAAATCGAATGGTAACATTTCGAATGTAATCGTAAGTTACTTTCTCAAAGAAGAATTTAATTTTTTTTTAATAAAACATCCCCACAGATACCTAAAATCGTGCATATGAAAATTGTAAAGGCTGAGGGTGAATGGCGAAATCAAAATGGTTCCTTTTGTGAGGACTTTGCAACCTTTGTGGTTTGATATACTCGACTATACAAAAAGAGTAATAATTACCAATCAAATAAATTTAGAAAATAATCAAAGCTATTCGTAATTTGTAAAGAGGTAACAACTTCGGTGATTACTTTACAAAGTTGCAAATATTTCGTTATTGTAGGTGTTGTTCAAATATTACAAGAGAATATCTGTTCAATATTTTGCTGCAATCGAGAATTTATTTTTTATTATATAAGAACAATTTACTTTGCTTTACAAAGATGTTAAATACTTTCAAATACGAAAAGATTTAGAGCAACGCATTCGATTTAATCTTCGGAAATTATAATAAAAAATGAAAGAAAGAAACCAACAGATGGTTAGCCCTGTGTACACAATGTTTGAAATTGATTGTAATTTTTTTCATCCACTGCAATAATAAATACATTGTTGCACCTATTTCCGACAAAACTTTTCACAAAATTTAAAAGGAATTTTGTTTTCCAACACTACTTACTTTGAGCAATCTTTTGGTACATAAAAAATGTGACCCGTTCTGGACTTGAGGTCATCCTACAAGTTAGTAGTCCATAATTTAAAAAAAATCTGAAATCTTTAAACATATTTGAACAAAAAACAATGTGCATTTTTTAAAGCTTTTCAAGTTATTTACACAATTATATTGAATAAATAATTAAGATCAATCTCAGGTGCTTTAACATATATGTAATCATTCACCAAATAAATTTGAAGAGTAATAGTATCCTGATTGGTTTTTTCCGACTTGGGTGAAATAGACTCAAAACGTTTGATTAGGTTTCTATGCTATGTACCATAAGCTAAAGCTTTAATTTGAATCGAATCCAAACGCTGCAATGTTCTTTCACTGTCAGGATTCAAATCTACATGAACTGGAAAAAACCAACCAATTTTATTTTCAATGGAATAGCAAAAGCTGGCGAAATCTCTGAAAATTGGGCTTCTCCAGAATCCAGAATCTCAAAGAGGTACATTTATCTATTTTTCAACCTCATTATCATTGAATTGTAATTGATATTACTATCAAAATACAAGACATAACTGACCATGTCATGTTCAAAATTCACCTGTAGTAAACCCTGATGGTGTACTTTTACCACACTAGGTGCTGTAAAAAAATTGTTGATGAATTTTTGTATTTTAAGTAGAAACTTCTCAAAATTAGTGACGCGAAAATTGGGTTGTTATCAAGTAAGGCAAATAACTAATTAATAACATTTTGAACAATCTAAAAGCCCCTGTTACAAATTGCAATAGTGCAATACAGTGAATCAGGATCATAAAGACGATTTGAACAGTTCTCACTGGGAGCGAGAATTAATTTAGTTGATTCTTCGGCCTGTCTTCCCTTGAGGATCTCAACCACCACCGATGCATCATGTAGATAATCCAGGTAGAGTGTAAATTTGGATATTTTAGGATATTTTTTGTTAAGAGTTTTGGTGTATGTTCATAATTATAATTAAGGTAGGTAACCAGCGCGTGAATTGGAATCAACGGAAGTGATTCGACAAGGATTGTGGAAAATCAAAGGATCTCACGTATGAAGTACCACTCAAGCCTACATTCTTAAGCAATTGGGTCAATTCTGTAACAAATACCCACATGAAACACAAAAGTGCTTCGTTTTAGGGTCACGATATTTGTTTCAATGCTGAATAAAATTCAGATTGGTTCAACACTTGACTAAGCCCAGTTTAAATTGATCTTTAACAGAAAACAAAAGCGTATATTGACGACCAAATGCCTTTATCAGTTTCTTCTTTAGAAGTTCAAGCAACAAAATACACCATTTTTCTATATTGGATAGCAATACGTTTTGTAATAGATTTCACATGCATAGTAGTCTTTGGATTTTTTTATTTCATTGAAATCAGTTACACTCGCAATTTCATTCGCATGAATTTTAATTTCTGCACTATTTAGCTGTTTAGCTTCAAGTATGGATTTGTTTCCTTATGCTTACATATCTCCAGCTACCCAATCCTAGAAACTTTTATTGCATGTCTACCGATGATTGAGATGTAATTTTTCCCTCTTGGAAGAACTTTTCAGTTTCTAGGATGAAAATTATTTCAAATGTTGACCACGGACAAAAACCTTCATCCTGAGTTTAATCAGTGTGCTATAAGCATAAACGAATACTCCAGAAATCGTAATTTTTGCTTCTACCAATCCCATATAGAATATAGTTTTCCTTATTCAATTCAATGTATGTACATATTTCGACTTCTCTTCAGTTTTATTTTATACCTGATTTGAATTAAAGGGCCATAAAATTAATGCGAAAATAAGCTTCAAATCAAAATTCAAATTAAAACTCCTATCGTTGGTTATTTGATTCTGTTTTATCCTGCGTGTTGATAATACTTCATTAGTGTTGCTAGTTAAACTTTCGGCATAAGTTTAGTACTTGAGATTTAAACATAGTTTCAAAATACGACTCAAAACGTTTGAAATCTGTTTTTCTATTCAATGTTGAACAAAAGCTTCTATTTAATCATTGATTTACTCTAATCCAATTGATATATTTCATCCAGATATTGACTAAACGATATTCAAAATCAATATCCAGAGACCAACCACTCTATTAAGCACGAAAATGCTCCCTTCCCTCTGGAACCCTACCACCAGACTTCGCACCTACACTTAATTAAATTGGAAAATGTTCTTCGCATTTAAAAATTTAATTAAATAATTATTGTAAAATGAGCTACCCTGATGGAATTGAGTGTTTATTTTGCACGAAATGGAGCTAGGGTGGTGACCATGCAGCATATGGCCTGAATAGCGAAAATTGAAGTATACCCTTGAAAAGTTTGTACATTATATTTGAGAGCAATTAATGAAAGGATCTCGCGTCCACCTATTAAAATCCAATTTCCATAAGCTCTGCGCGTAAAAATAAATTATTTCTCGGAGCAAGTCCTGACAGCCGTTTCAACGCATTAATCAATTACCCGGTAAGCCCGCGAGTCACATTTATATTCGTTTACCGAGACCTGAGCTGGTGGGAAAAATTCCATCACCCAGCTCCTTTTGCTGTTGTGTTTTCACCTTAAGTAAGTGAAGAGCCTCGCCAAGAGGACACTGGCACTTTCTAAAGATTTTGAAAGCATTTGCAGAATTAAATTCACCTTTACTTTGGGAAGCTTCGATTTCGGAAGAATTGTTGTTTGAAAGGTGTTTTAAGGGTTTTTTCTAGGGCTTAAGCCATAATTTTCTTTTGCCATTGCTAGAAGAGCAACGTTTGTAGGATTGCTTCGTTTGCCTTTCAGGGATTAAACGAAATTGTTGTACTGATCAAATTTGTGCTACTAGCAAACGAAAATTTTCTAGAGAATGGTTTGATCAATTGAAGTGATGAACTCGATGAAATTACGAGCAAAAAGTAATTAATTTTCGTCTGGAATTTTCATAGACACTAAGGTTTCAGAAAACATCAATAAAACTAAGCGAATAAAAATGGTGTCCATTAGAGAGAGAAACACGCAAGTATTTTATATAGCTGATAAATTTTAAATTATATGTATACCAAAACTTTAAAAAAATATTTGGGGACATTTGATGGAAGGTGCAATTTTATAAATAATACTTAAAAAGAAAGACATCCTTTATGAAACCATGGGTAATTCTGGAGTATACGGTGATTGCAAATGAACGACCTGGCAATAACAAAACCTAACCTTTTATTACGAAAAGGAAAAACTTATGAATGAAACATATCACCCTTACATAGTCGGCCGTTTTTTATGTCAATGGGACATACTACTATATTGATACCTTTTTGAATCCCGGTTTCAATAACATTATGAAGGAAGAATTGCTTCTAATATCGAAATTAAGGTTTCTTCCAACGATTGCAGAAACTACCATATTCTTAAATGGTAGCACCACATTGAGTGTGCCGCTCAAGCCGCGTTTTATTTTGACTTAGCTGGGAATACCGCCTGTTTATGGAGATTTTTTTAAGTATTCTGAGACTGAAAAATGGATTCAAATAGCACAAAAACGATAACAGTAAGTCGAAAACAATTGATTTCTCAAACAGTAAAAAATAAAATCTATATAAAATTAAACACTTGATTTTTTGGACTCACAAATTTTTATTAATATGACGAGATTCGATCCGTAGATCATCGTCAGGTTTATACAGGTTGCAAATATTTGTTGAAGGAGCGGTGATTGGAAGGGAAGGTATTTTGTTCAGCAGTTTTTTCTTTCCCTTTCTGGCCCGCCTAATCTCATGGCAATCCAGGTAGTCCAACTTTTTCCCCTTGCTTATTTTATGGAGGATATTAAAATTGTTAATACAACAATTATGAACTGTATCTAAAATGTGCTGGGCTATCCCAGAATTCAGAATTTACCTCTCTGGTTGCTTTGATGTGCTCTTTGTATCTAATTTTAAAGCTCCTACCTGTCTGTCCTATATAAGTTGCATCGCAATTATCACAGGATGCACGATACACTTTTGAATGGGATAGGGGATCATTTTTGCTTTTGTTGTTAAAAAGTATTTTTTTTTAATTAATTCTAGTCGAATGAATATGAAGGATACTTCAGTGTTGTATTTTAAATATTTGGACAATTTATTATTGATGAAGCCTACGTAATTTAACTTTCTCCGTGATTGAACATTACCATCTTTTTGAACTGGATATATTTCTTTAATAATTTTCAATTGACGTTTTTTGTTTATAAGGCCTAAAATAAGTTGCTTAGGATATCCATTATTTTTGGCTATATTTTCAATGGTATAAAGCTCCTTCTCCAAATTTTCTTTGGAAAGAGGAATTTTTAGAGCACGATTTATCATGGAATGAAAAGAAGCTAGTTTAATATTAAATGGATGCAACGTGTTATAAGGAATGAGTACATCTGAATTAGTATTTTTCCTGTAAATATTAAGTTCGAGTACGAGTACGACTAATGGTAAGATTTAAATGGTTGAAAGTGCGGCCTATTTCTCTTTCCAAAGTAAATTTCATGCAATTATTGAGGCTATTCAAAAAAGTAAAAAAATATTTAATTGATGATCTGCACTATCCCATAAGCAAATAATGTCATCGACATACATCTATCTATATACATATATGTATATATCTATACCAGAAGAGTATATTTTTAAAATGGGGATTAACTGATCTAAAAATAATTTTCTCTAAACAGGTTCATGTATAAACCTGCTGGAAGTGGAGAAAGTGGTGATCCCATTGGTAAATCGTCTTCAAACGAGAAGTATTGATCCTCATATCTAAAATAATTCTGATCCTTACAAATTTTGTACAGATTAGGTAGTTCATCTGCTTTTGCCTAAGTTTTCATTTTTCCAAAGATAAGGTCTTTCATTACTAGGTCAAGTTCTGAAGTCGAAAGAAGCTAAGCTAGAATTTTCAGAAATTTTGGAGTTTTTGGATCAGTTTTTGGGAATTTTTAGCAGAGAATTCTGACACAAATCCTGTTTCAGCTACAAAGATTTTGTTAAAAAGTTGGCAAATTTTATAAGTGGGTGCGTTACAAAAGAAAACTGCAGGTCTAATAGGCATATTTGCCTTGTGAATTTTAGGTAGGCCATAGAGAACTGGAGCAAAAGGGTTCATTCTAATATATTTAGAACTTGACTTAGGGTCCAAAATGAATTACAATTTTCGACAAATTTTCTTACTCCTATTTGAAATTTACCTGGGAGGGCTTTTTCAATGCAATAGGTTTAGTTTCATCTAGAAAGTCTACAATTTTTTTTTTCATAATCGTTTTTATCAATCAAAACTAATGAACTATCTTTATCAGCTTTACACATGATAATAAGAGGATTTTTACGACAAAATATTGGGTTTTTTCTTAAAATTTTCTTCATCTTATTACATTTACTTCCAAAAACATTTTTAAAGTCTTGGAAGTAGGACAAACATAATCGATTACTGATAACACTAAATAAAACTTTGAAACCGCTTCCATTTTAAAACGGCAGCGGTGATGTGAAGGTTTATTAAAGAAATGTATTGGGGCTTGTAGCTTCCAATATCTTCGTGAACTGATAAAAGAGTTCAAATAACGTTTACTTCCTTTCACATCGCTTAGCATTGATACACAAAAAATTTGCATAAAAGCACGTATGAACGTATCTGTGTTCCGAATATCACTTTTCGACTGAACCAGATTGAAAAATTCCAAACGAATCAAAGTTGAGTATGTTGTTGGCACCTCTAATTTATTCTGCCCTTGAAAATTATACTGCGAATTGAGAAGCATCCAAATGCATAGCTAAACAAACTATGAAAAATGATAAAAACCTATTAAAACTTATCAGTAGAGCCCTATCACAATCCGTGGATTATTTCTGTTACATTAACTAAAGTCCGAACAAACTACAATCTAAAACACAGGAAATCATTTCACAGTTTTTTATTTTCCACTTTTCGAAGAGTTCATTCACATAGCATTTTATCCAAAATGCCATGGGGCATTATTTCACAGACCTCGAAAATCTATTTGTTAATTTGTATTTATATTATTTTCAAGAGCCAAAATGACGATTGCACGCTTGCCGCCTTTCACTGGCGCCATGTTTTTTTTTGCATAAAAAATTTCGAAGTTTAAAATTTAAGTTGGTGCGGAAAGATTATTATTCAACCCCGGAACGTGTTGGCCGCTTTGGGTTAAACACGGAGCAGCAAATTGTAACACCCCTGGAATGAGGCACAAATTGAGATTGATTTTAATTTATGATTTCAGGCTGAGGCGAGGCAAACCTGGTTGGCGCTTAAAATTGATTAATTTATCGTGGATTTCAGAATATGATACTTTCCCGGGAGAATCACTCTAGATTTGTACGTGCGAATATAGTAAGGGCAGGGCAATTTACTTTGCTTAAATAAAATTGAATTGGATATTTCACGAATGAAGTAGTCTGATGCCGATGGTATAAAATATAGCAAATTTCAAGTGGATCCAACCAAACATTAACTATTTCTGAAATCAATTACTTTGAATATTGTAGACTCTGGAAACGCATTGCTTTTTAATCGAATCAAACATTTTTCTCTGCATGAACAGATATTTTATCAAACAAATTAAAACTTTTCCCAAATGAGTTAAACCGTTTCTCAAAAGAATAGAGTTAAACCGAAGTAAAAAAAAATCTTGTTACGAAATCAGATAGACTGTCTCTTTCTCTCTATCTCTCTCTTTATATATAAATATATATCTTATATATATATAATATAATCGCTCGTTATAAATTTTTCATGGCTGAAAATATTGTTTTTTAGGTTTAATCGATAAAGCTTGTCAAACTCACCCCTATTTTTGGAAAATTTGTTAAAACTTTTTTCAAAAACGTTTTAAATTTTTTGAACATCGTGCTGTGACATTTTCCGCTTAATCTGTGAGAACAATAAAAGACACACACAAAATGAATTGCTTACTTTTGATAGGAAATCACTTGTCATATCAAGAAATCTGCGGAAACAACGATTTATGCAGCATCGTTGAAAAACTATGAGCATCTCCATGAAAACTTTTTTTGCGATTTTCGAAATAACACACGCCACACCAAAGCAGTTAACAGTTCAATATAATATATGAAAAAAGTTGCCAAAAATGTTTGAAAATATTATGAAGCTTAAACATTCAATTAAATTGTAAATTTGAAAAATATCGTCTGTGAACTACTTTATTACATGTTTCTCCCAAACTTTGACATTGAATATATTCTGACCTATGGCAATGTAAAACATGTAACTTACGGTATTCAAATATAATAAGAGCACTTTATGATACCGTAAAAAAATTATTTTTTATGGGACAAAATGTTCTAAAGCTAAAATCAAAATCAGATTTTTCTCACCTTTAAACCTTAATACAAGCGCTTGCACTGGACATCTTACATTTGCATTTGGCTTCTATTTTTTATCACTTTTGGGGCTGGAAAAAACCAAAATAAATATCCTTGTTTCTTAAAATTTAAACAGCTCCTCTATGTAGCTGAAACTAAATGTTTCGTAGAAGTAGGGTCCAGTTGTGTAAATAATTTCTATGCAAAAGACTCGTTAAAAAGTAATAAGGGTTGCACGGACGAATGATTTTTTTTTTGATTTTTTAGGCTCAAAAATAATGAAGAGTAAGCAAAATTCTTTGTTCTTAAACTTGTAATATCTTAATGGAGCCGCTACTAGATTTTTTCTAGAATAGTTTTGTAATCAGGTTTTGACTTTAACACAGATGCATTTTCAAATGTCTAGCAGCATAACAGCATTCAGCTTCTATTTTGCGTCATCTCAAAACACATTTCGCACACTTTGTACAAATGTATAATTAACCGATGCTTTCACATTAGTAAGTACTGATCCATTTCCAAACAAAATGGTTCGAATCATGGTTATGCATCAACCACCCTTTTCCTTTTTTGAAAATTTTGCATGCAAGCCTCTTTCTCATGTAAAAAAACCGGCCTGCCTACCAAAGTACACCGTGAGTTATGTGCTGGGGAATTTGCCATCGGAAACTGATTATTTGCTTCAAAAATGCATTTTCCGCCTTACTTTTCCCCCTTCGGGGCACAATGGCTTCCACCAATGTACAGTGGTTGAAACAAACAATACCGCAAACGACTTGTGCCCAAATTGTCTTGAAATAAATTCCAATCATGTTTCGCGGTAAACGTGAAAACGAAAAAGTTGGGGCGCTCGAAATATGATCTTACCTTTTCGGGAGTAGTTTTTGGCTTGTAACTTTTTTAGTATTAACACTGAAAGAAATGTAAGCACAAGTTGCCCAAATTTGGCATATACAATTTCTCGGGGGAGCAATAATTTTTGAGGTATGGTGGTGCCACATTTTTCCGTTTTATCACGACGGAGCCTAAAGGATTGGTGTTACGAAACCAGAAACTTGAACTCAAGCTTATTGTTGAAATTACCAAATATTACAATGAAACTCTGCCTGCCGGCCCAAAATGCCTGGTTGACGTTTTCAGGACCGTTTGACTGGATTAAGTATCTAATAAAGCATTGAGTGTCCTTTTCCAATTTCTTGCCCTGGAACATTATATGAATTCAGTTGCAGTGAAAATTTATTGCTAAGGCTGTTGCTTATAAGAAAATATCAACGACCCAACGAGGCACTATAAATAGATAAATTAATGCTAGAAATATGACCAAGGAATATTTTATTGAAAGCAAGTCATTCAATTTTCTTCAATAGTGAGTAATGAAATTCTATGAAAGATTTTATCTAAACAAACTCTAATTAAGATTCATTTGCGAAACGATCAGTTGAACGCAAAATTAGCATAACAATTTTTGTGGATGGCAAAAAGGATATTAGCAAATCAATTTGTAAAATATGATGTTGCTTTTAAGCTACCGTTCTTTCACAATGCAAATATCTATTATATGAATTATTCTATTTACTTGACATATTTATCATGTAAAAAATATTCAATTGCGTGTAGAGAGAGTTACGGATAGTTCATATCCTCAACACATATGGCATCCATAAGATAAGATTCGGAAAAGGATGATATGAAATAAAACCATAAAATAACCTTTTTCCTAATCTTTCTTGTGATGACCATACGGTGAAAAATGTGCATATTGAAAACGTGGGAAATAGTACATTTAGGTAAACAATACAAAATGCGTACAAGTAATGATCCCACATCTGTTGTACATATGTTTATAAGTAGAAGATGTTAGATTTAAGATTTTAGTTCACTCTAGTTTAGATTGCGAATAGACGAAGACGTCTTTTAAATATAATAAATTAAGTTAAAGAAATAGTGTTTTACTTTGAAAACCCTAATTAGAGCAACAATATTTTTCTGGGAAGCATTTAAATTTAATTGCATGAAAAGTAATATTGAATTAACGTTTATTAAAAGTTATTTTTGTAACAATTATTATGTCATTCAGAATTAGTGTAGCTTTCACACATTTTGTTATGTAGATCGCCTAGTAACGTGAATCGAAGGTTATTTGTATAATGTGTGACCGTGAAAGCCAACCATCACATGAGAATTAATCCAATTAAAAACAAGTTAACGTTATATCTTAGGCAACTCAATCAACCCATGTTGCTCTTGTTCAAATATTTTAGTTTTTGGGAAATCAGGGAATGCAAATTAACAAGTTAGGTTTCCTCCGAGCCGAAAAAAGTTCAACGGTTACTGCACCATGTCTCGAATCTGCAAAAGCTTTTGTTGTCTGCAGAGGTGTAGAGGTGGTTTAGCAACACGCAAAGGTGGTTCAGGTGCCACGATTGCAAACACCAATTTCACTGGACGTGGTCGCAACATGTTGATCCAATCAGTCGATACTGTTGTGTGACTCGAAGAAGTCTTTCTCGCGTAGTAAGGTCGATCTTACTCGGCAACCTCCATCTGGAAAGTTAGGAAAATAAGATCGTCATCGTGGTCAAAGAAACGCGAGTTGACTGCAGTCTATCTAGATTCAAGTGCTTATTCGTAAATGTTTAGATCGCAGTGAAATTTGTGAATCTGAGACACTGAAAATCCGTAAATCGATTTTGCAAAGATACCGAAAATGTGCACTCAAAGTGTGCAACGTCGCGCCATCCGTGGACTCAGTGTTGGACTACTTGTTACAGTAATTAATCTACTTGTCGCTGTTTATGGTAATTTTTGGACTTTCGCTTTCTTTTCATTTTTCTCATTGTAACCGATCATCGACTCCGTCAATTTTTCCACATAACGACACTAAAATTGTATGATTGACGATATACGTTTTATCACTTCTTTCTTCGGCAAATACTTTGCCACGCTTCGAAGTGCTGGCCCAACTCTGGTGAAATTTTCAGTTTGTTGTAAAAAGACTTTTATTTTGATACGCAAGATGAGGAGTGTGATGAAGAATGTGAAGTCATCATTGCCATGAAGATTCGCAACGTGTTGATTATCATTTGCCGTCTGTCTTCGATAATTATGTTGCATGAAAGTGAAAATTTTTTTTTCGTTGACGAGACGATAAAAATCCACATTTAGGTAGCAAAAGTGGAAATTCTATTATATAATCGGATTCAATTACGAGATTATGATAATAATCGTCATTAGCATCAGATACAATGGCAACGATTCAAACATGTTTATTTAAATGAATATTTTCATAATTGTGTGAGAGATTATGTATGGTTTATTATTATTGAAAAGCGTGCGCCTGGAAATTATATAAGCACTCTGATAATAATGTGGTTTGCCATAGCAAAATGTGGAAAAATCATACCTGAAAAAACAATGAGCAATCACGTTTGACGAATATATGTAAAATCCTATTAAATAACTGTTGATTTAATTTGGATGGATGAATCTGCATTTCATAATTTATGGTGCAATAATGTTATTTTGAGCTTCCCTCCGCTTAATTTTTGTTACCGATTCACATGAAATAGTATTATTAATCTGAATTTCGTTTGAATGAGTGCTCTTTCGTTAGAGAGATACAACAGCCCTTAGAAATAAAATACTGTTCTTGATACGATGGCATATCTAGCAATACATTTAAATTTATAGAAAAAGATTGTGTATGCTAGGCAAATTTATATTATTACTTCAAATCGAAGCGTAACTTTATTATAAACTACTATGTTCAGAATGATCAAAGTGTCTTGAGCAAATGACGTTCATATTGCATAGAATCTTCTGTATTATTGTATGATTTTGTTAAAACTATTTTTGTACTTTGCAAGTTTTAGTTATCCTGAAAAATATTTGATTTAATTCATGAAAATATTTTTGAACAGATATAAAAAATTGAGTTATTGACAGAGAACCAGAAGATATTTATAATAATACAATTTGAGATTTGAACTAAAACGTTTTGGACATCCTCAGAATCATGTAGTCCAATTGAAAAAAAATTTCAAAAAGTTAGACGTATTGAAAAATCTTTAGCAAAAACATTAACATGTTTAACATTTTCGATCGAAGACCTCAACCCAACGATATTTTTAACAGACGATAAACTATCAACTTTTCATCTAGTAAACATTAATTTGGGTTTAACTTAACAACATATTCAAACCATATTAAAAACAGTTTTTTGCCGCATATCTTTTAAAAATACTGTAGGTGACAAAATGTTACATATCATTGATATCTCAATTCAAATCTTATTTATCATAATTCAAAATGAACTAATGGAAATTTCAAATACAACTTCTAAAATCCAAACTGCAATTACGCACTGAACTGGTTTACAGTACCAACGTATCTGATTCGATATTCATACACATGTGAATACACTGATATGCCGATATACGATATCTAGGAAATTTCAAGACAAGACCCGACAAGAAGTCAAGAAATGATTTCACTTTCAATTGCATCCAAACCAACAAAAACCTCGTCCACCTTGACTGCGAAGGTAATGTTATCGTCTCTACTGGAACGCATACATATCCATAAAAGATCCAAACACTGTGCCACCATGAACTCGCATAAATCTTTAGAATGGCTTCGAAAGAATTATTTAACAATTCCATGAGAGCCCCAACAAATTTTCTGTCGATTAGATTCAACAATGATGATCATAACTTGCAGAAGTGAAGTCATATTTTTCGCTACCACCAAAAAAAAGTTTCAACATTCGATGGTTGGCTAAAAATCGAATAAGAAAATAAATAAAAATAAAATCATAGACAGAAGTTGGAACGTTTATGACAAACGGTATCTGATTGTAAAATAAATGTAGCTAGGTTTAAATTGATGAACAGATTTCAGTTTTTACAGTGGCTGGTGAAAAGGATGTTGCATCTGATTTGATTCCGGTCAGTTATTCACGCTACTAACATAAATAGTAAATTCTGCCTACACGTTTAGTATTATAGCGCAATTATATTCGAAGGAAGAGAAACTTCAATCATCAACAAAAAAAAATCTATCTCTAACCCTTCGATGTTTTAATCAATGATTAGAAATATTTTGCATCCTTTTTATTAGGTATAAAATAAAGAAAAATTCTTAGCTTAATATTTTCGAAACTTAAAAATTTGGTTTCAAGAGAAATTTCTGGTGGAATCACTTTTGTTTATCGGCAGTAGTATTCGGCGAAACAGTTTACCTCGTCACATAAGCATAAGGGATGCAGTTTCAACCAGCCGACCTGTAATTATAGGATATAACTGCGGCATGTATCATCAACATCAATTTTTACGAAGAGTTTACCTTTTTCACAATACTCGCCAACAGGTTCATCTCACAAACAATTTTTCCATCGTTTTTAGAGGAAACAAAGTCATGAATACATTTACAGAACCTTACATTTGATCTAGCTTTAACGGAAAACAACATTGGTTCGGCATACCTGATTAGACCAAGGACACTGATTTTTGCAGGAAAAATTGTGGAATAACTCGTAAGATTATAGAAGTTTGAATTTTTTTCAAATATAAAACAGCACTTCACCTATCAAATGTATTTTACAAAATTAAAATTAATTAAGGAGATTTTGCTAAACTTGGTAATGAACTCTAAAACAGTGCTGAGCGGCTGCGGATTCAGTTGATGAAAGCATCGCTCCTACGACTGAATCCGCAGCCGTCTAACTTCTAACATGCAAGTTTCCAAAAGTTTTGAATTTTTTGAAATAAATTTAGACTGCATAATTCATATGCGCCATCTACTGAATCGATTTTGATGCACATTGATGTGCTGTTTTAATACACTATAAAGATTTTCTAAGCGATCTAGGAAGGTCCGAAATGCATTCTGAATGGCAAAAAAATTCAATAGAAAAAGGCTTTTTTCTTCTCTTTTTTTATAATTATTTCTTTCTTGCAGCAAGGGTTAAATGTTTCAAGATTTTAAACCAATGCTACCTTGTAAAAAATTTTATTACGCATTTTTTATTTCCACACAACTTTGCACTAAAATGAACCGTTTTAAAGTTATGAGTGAGAAAAGCAGGAAAAAAACGGTTTTTAAGTTTTTTTTCAAACATTTTGATGTTTTTTAGAGGAAGGATAGTTGAATTATTGTTATTCGAATTATTCTATAACTTTCCTGCAAAACTCAGTGTGCTCCCTTCCCCTCAACGGTCTAATGTAGTTGTTTTTTACAGATCCGCGCTGGTCTAGTTGTCTTTTTCTCTAATAATCAAGTTTTAGCTGTGTTAGAGTAAGACCATCTTCGCTTTCTCACCCCCACTTCATTCAGGTCACTTTCCGGTAACAAAATTTCTACGCCTATTAGATTTCACTCTGGGTCATAATAAACTATCTGCATCTTCGACATCGACCTATACTCGATAAGGCTCGATAATGCTTTCGTTTAATATATTATTTTCAAAAATGCTAAAAATTACCAGTAAATACTCTAATGTACTTGATATTCCTGGGGACTGCATTTTAATAATAGATAATTCAAAAGTTTATGAACAAGTAATATCAGATAGTCTTCAAATATTAACATGATTTGGCATGTACTTAAACTTTCAATTCATATGGGTCAATATATCAGACAATCTAACCTTGTCAAACATTCAGATAATCTAATTCTATTCAAACTCGAGCCTTTGGCTCGAATTTCTTGAAATATCAAAATGTGAAGGTCCTTTGCATAGAAGCTGTGTCAATTAAGTCGTGATAAGACAGAGGATTTATTTCAGCCCATACGAGCTAACTCAAGAGTACCTATTTAATTGAAAATTTCAATGAAGGGATAAATACTTTTGTATGACCTATTTTTGTAAAACATTTATTGAAAGAAGAATTTTATATATTTTGAACTAAGCATATGTTTTAATCATACTTTAAATCAATTTGGATTTTTTTAATAAACAAAACTGTGGAATTAAAGCCCAATCTCATGAGAAGGTCATAGCGACAATTAAAATTTTTTCGAATCTGTTTAAACAATCTGACACTAAACATGCGATTGCTGTGTAAGTATTAATTAAAAGATGAACCTTTAAATAAAATTGAAATAAATCATGCACGACTTGAAACATTTTTCAAAATTATCTAGAATTTAAAATCATATTTTTAAATTTAAAGTTTATCTAAAAAAAATATTATAGAAATTATGCCTGTGGAATGTCAGCGCAATCGGTAATAAATTTTTGAAAGAATTTGAAAAAAAATATAGTTTTGAATAAGAACCGTTTAAAATTTTAGTAGGTACCTCCAAAAACTCGGTACCTCTAACAGCAATCGAATGCTAGATGAAAGAGGATCATGTTCTAGAGTGTAACTTGAGAAGCAGATTCTTTGCTGATTATACTGTAAAACATTGGCTAAATATGCTTAAGATATGATACTAACAATTTATAAAAAAAAATATTTTTTTGTGATGGGATATTTTTGCCTTTAAGCACACCAATCAGAATTTATCTATAAAAAACTTGCCCTTAGCAAAAAATCCCAAAAAAGCCCTTAGAAAAAATCACTCACAATATCTTAAAAAATAATCAAAATTTTCAACGTTTTCTCAATTAATCGTCGGTAATGATTCAAAAAAATTCATTTAAAAATGAAAAATTACATCCAGAATAAATTGCATATTGAAGATTTGAAACGGTTTAACTGGTTACAGGTTTTTTTTTGATTCAAAAGAAAGTTATTCTTGAATTCACAATTTTAGTAAATACTGTGCATAAAACCGTTTGTTAATATCGTGATCTGTTTATTTTATACATTCAAAAATAGGTAGAGCTCCATTTGTTCATTTTTAACTTACTTTCTAATTCAGAGTTAACTTCAAATAGTTGAATTTATATCGATTTATGTTTTCTGGGGATCATTTCAAGGTATGAAACATCATGTTTCTTTCAATTCTATTTTATTTTATCTTTCTCATGACGACATATCGGCATAAGGCGGTCAAGACAAAGGATGTACATTTTAGTGATTTTTAACTAAGTACACTTGAATATTGCATGAGCATGTTAAAGTAGGAAATTTTTGCGAAATTGTAAAACCGACGCATCCATTGGTTTAAACATCGTTTTTGTAGATTTCTCATTTAACTAAAACATAGAAAGTTCAAAATGAAACACAAATTTGTACTTATATAAAAATCATCGATTTTGGACAGTGGTTGTAATAGAATAAGTGAGAAAATATTCTCGCATTACATATTAGACCACCCGATGAGGACATACTTGTTTTTTGATAACTTTTAAATGTTTTTGGTTGCTTATTCTATGTCTATTGATCACAAATATGCTCTTATTCTTCAAATCGTAAAAAATAATAAATAATAATAAAATAAATAAATATCAACATATGATCGGGTTTTAGTAAAAAGAAAATTCAAACTATGCATCTTTATTCCCAAATTCGAAATCTACATTTTCTCCTATTGCGGTTTGAGACAAGTTTCTAAAAAAACTGTATATTCAGATGCATTATATCTTGAAAATCTTTGTATTAAAATACACCAAAATTTGATTAAAATGTTCAAAACTAAAACACCCGCAAACGAGTAAAACAATTTCAAAGTCATAGTGTACGAAAACCATCACCTCGTTTGAACTTTTCACATGATATCCTTACATTATGAATTCAACCGAGAAATAATGACACTTTTCTTATTTGCCATGTGAAGTGTATAGCAATTCAATGTTCCAGATAAGTCATCATGTTCACATAAAATCTGCTCATGAATTGAAATAATGTTCAATTTATTCATGAACTGATGATTTAAATGTCGTTTTAAAAATATTTTGCCCACAATGTTCTGAGATACTTAGTACTATTGCGTTTCAAATCAAAACAAATATTATATGTGTATAGTACCATGCCTGAGGATTGATTTCGCCATTTCATAAGGTTTTTGGATGATAAGGGCTTAGAGAGTGGTATGATCTAATTTAAAATTTTAATGGAAGAGACACTATCGAAACTTTATTACGTAGATTGTTTTAATAGTTGTTTGTGTGTCGTTTTGTCTAAAGGTTTTATGTTTGCCGTGCATTACCCTACAAAGTTAATATATATATATATATATATATATATATGTGCAAGTTTCTAAAAAAATATCTACGCCATGTATTTATATGTATGTAACAACGAGTCAATGAAATTTTGATGTAATACAGCTATTTCATAGTTTGTAAATACATGTGAAATCCATCAATCCATACTAACTATTTGCCTCAGTAATGTTTGGTGGTAAGATAGTCCTAAAAATGCATACTCTCTTCAGGTGCAATCGACATTAGAATCAGATATTTTAAATCTTAATTTGAAGAAAAAAACTTCTGGAATACAGACTTACTTACTGACTTACTTACTACAGACTTCTACTTAAAATATTAAAGCAGTTTGAATCGTCAAATGCCTGTAATATTGTGACACAAAAGTGCTACGTATTTTTTAAAACATAATACATTTTGTTAAGTATTTGTACTTGGTGCAAGTGGTTGCTCCTACAAAAAAGGCACTGACGTAACATACGTTTTGAAGACAGTTGTTTATTTATACGCCTTACTAAATTCTTCAGATGCTTAGGCTAGATTACACTAGATAATGATTGTGCTAAGCTAAAAGGCTTTTGCTGCGCTTAGACTTTTTGGCCTAACGTGCCCTATGGACATAGATATCTTCTGAATTATTTCGTGAACTTTCCTTATTTTTCAAGGAAATCCAGAAATTGATCCATCCCAAGAGTTTCTATCTCACTCAGCTTCGCAAAAAAATGATCCTATGTTATTATCTCTCCTCACAGCTAGAGCTAGACACCTACACAGAATATGTTTTACTGACTCTGATTTTAACATATGTTGCTAGCCTGGAGCCTGATTCTCCTTGCGGTTTCACCAAAAGCCACGTGGTCCGTCAGTAAACCAACAAGATTCCTTGCTGATGCTCGATTCAGGACTCACAGACAAAGTGTACATCTAATATCATACTTAAACTAGATACATATATCAGTGAGACATATGTCCAAATTTCTCCAATGTCTTAATGCATGGTTCATTTATAATTCTTAATCCTCTCCAAAATGTCAAGGACCGACGAAAGTCTATAACTTACGAAGGAGGATATAAACATCATAACCGACAGCTAAACTAAGATGAAAAGTAGTGACGCTGAACTCTACAAACTTTATCAAATCGAGGAAGATATATGAGACCACATTCTATGTAAATGTGATGCGACATTTTAAAGGCAAAGCAAAAAATTATTTGCCACAAAAATTGTGCCAATTTTATGTCCAGGTTTTGAGATTATACAAGATTCTCAACTTGCAATTGCAGATCAAACGATATATAAGTACTAAGTCTGCATTATTCATCCGTTTGATGCAAATCTACATGATAATGATAATCTATGCATATTTGCTAAGTCTTAGCACCATAAAATTTCACTAAATTGATATGATAAAACCTTACAGATTTCTTATTTTTTACGAAAATTTGAATTAAAAATTGTTTGTGGCCGTTTGCTAATTTTTTTACGCGTTTTCTTTTCAAATCCATAAAAGCGACATGCTTACAACTAAAACTGGAATTTTTCAAATATCAAAACTCTAATGCTTTGGCGGATTTGTTTTGCAAGAAATCCACAAGAAGCACAAACTCGCTCCGAAATGAATATAAACCTTTTGCGATTCATAATTAATTTTTATGAGCATTCTTCAGATGCCATGGTTTCCTCCTTTTTGCATACAACAAAGCATAAGACGCATACCTTCAAAGTGGCATGGCAGTATGTCAACCCATTTTTCACTATAATGTATCTACTCTACCGAAGTTCAACTACTCGCTACTTCAGCATTAAAAGATTCAGCTCACGATTCTGCTTGAATTTATATTCCAATTTATTTGATTGTTTGCAGGTTGACAATGAATGAAGCGAACATGAACCTTCACCACCTAAGAAGCGCGAGTGCTTTACAGCATTCCTAATCAACAATTCTATCGTCTGCACTTCTTCAAACACTTTACCTGTTCAAGCAGCTAATAGAGTTGGTTATATAGTTAACAAAGTAATGAATTTGTCGGTGCATGCTGCATACATAAGACCATGGGGTATCTTCCAATTCGCTATTGGTAAAACTGTAATAATATGTCTTCACCATGGTTTAAAGTACAACTCTTTCTGGTATCTATTTTCAAACCACGCGAAGAATCCATCGGATACTATTGAATGTATCCTATCTCAGCAACCAGTTTTGACTAATATCCGACATTACGACTAAATGATTTCGTCACTGCTCACACGACCGACAATTAGATAATTTAATATGTGCGACTGCATTTAGTCACCATCACTTTCATATGTGCTAAAGATTTAATTTATAGGTAAAAGTTTCAGATTATAAGTTTTTCGATTACATGATATCCAATATCTTATATCGGCAACAAATTCAACAACAAATTGACACGCAGCAACAAGAAAGCAAAACGTGCTTAGAAAGTGATTTATCGAATATAGATATGAAAATTCATTATGAAACGTAATATTGAATCAATGAATTTCATTTATCGTTAATCTTTTCTTCAAAAGCAAGTTTAATCCAACGATGAGCCAATCATTATCAAATAGTCGGACGACCTCCATTTCTTTCATTTTCAGAAATAAATAAATAATATGGTTGAAGTTATAGGATCACGTGTATATATTTTGGATGCGTAATTTTAATGTCGCTTGTAATTTAATTGATATCAACGGTAATGTTCTGAAATTCAAAACCTATTTTTCAAAAAAAAATACAATTTTCTGGCCTTGTTGCATTTAGCAAAAAAATGCAGTTTAGATAAGAATAATAGGTGCATTTCAATTTGTTTGTCGATTTTTTGTCAAAATCCAACTGAATGATACATAGAAAATTTTCTTAAAACAATTAAACCACTAGATTTATTCATCAATTTCAACGCCCATCGTTAAGAAAGAAACTTCCATCTATAAATTCTTACATAAGAAAAACATGATCACAAGAGACTACAAAAAGAATTTATATTTTTTTTTGTAGAGCTCCCATTAATTATGTAAGACATTTGAAGAAGGTAGAATATCCTACGTGTGTCAAGAAAAGATTACTTCAAGTTCAATCAACGAAATTCAACTTTTATCATATCAAGTCATACATTTATTTCACGGTTTCACCATGATTCGAATATATGTTTCATTGTGTGTTTTACATATACCAGACACTAATGCCCTTTCAATAGATTTTACATATACTTTAATTATATTCTATCCTCAAATACGAAAGTACAAAAATGGTTTCATTCATGCTTTTAATTTTTGTTGCTATTTTTCGCTTTCGTTATAAATTACACAAATTTGCTGTTGCATTGAAATAGCTTATATAAATGGATAAAAACTTTTTTAAAAATTTCTCATTAGGTTTTTTGGGTTTGACTGCAGACGTGTTGGCTTTATCTTGGATATAATGAAGGTTTTCTTTCACCTCTCAATGCCTCGTTTTCTGAAGAAAAATATGAGCTGCAATTCACTTAAATATATTAAGGCAACTGTGAAAAATAGAGAAGCATTTTCTTCGGACCATGGTTCTTCGTTGGGGACAGTATAGTTACTATTCGCAATTACTGCAACACATTTTCACTTGCACTTCGTTTCCCTAACGCACTCAGTGAAATAGATATGCATATCTGGAAAAGATGGATGTAACGTAGCTACTCCTTCCAATCCAAACTTTGGTTTCAAATTTTTGCGTCCAATTCACTTTTTTACGCAAACTACATAGCATACTCTGTTGTATGTTGGGGTTTTATGGTTATTCTTGGTTTGTTCCACCCAAGATAGAAGCAATCCGGGTGTGTTCCGCCCAGGGTGGAAGCCAACAAAAGGTTGTATTTTTTTCTACATATATGCCTTTTGGGCTTACTAAGTACTTCATAAAAGATCAGAAATTTGCATCAAGTGTCCGACCATGTGGCTTCACTCCACGGCATAATTGTGTCTTGGACTGTTTTTAGTTTTAGAATTAAAGTTTATTACTTTGTTGCAGCTAAAATTTAAGTGTAATGTGTGGCGGCAGGTACTACGAAAAAAATCGGGGCAACCACTCGTTATCTAAAGTTACAATAAAATATTTCAGTATGAAAAAGAAATAAATTATTGCCACTAGTCGCTCTGCTTTTCTGCTAAAATTAAAAATTTTATTAAATTTTTCAATTTATTATACCTTCATAAATCACGTCTCAAAATTTTATGGAGATATTCCCAAAAATAAAGACGTTATGGCAGTTTGAGCGCGCACGCCTTTTTCGCTTTTTAAGCGATATTTGCGATAATCGAAGCTTTAAGCGCGTTTTTTCTCGAAATTACGTTACACACTAAATTACACTTATTCTTCGGATTGTTCGAACCGAATAAAATCAAATTTGGTGTGCTACTTTATTGAAGTATCTTGTGTGGTAATCTATGATAATATAGATCAGAATCCAATCGAAAAAAAATTTGGCAAGCGGAACAAAGTGAAGAAAAAAACGATTTTTAGAAAAAAATCAAACAACCGCTATTTTATTGGTCATTTTTCAAAATATTGTGGTAGATTACCACGAAAGAAACATTCCTCTTTAAAATGCGGTTTGGTTTTTTATTTCAAATTCTTTATTTTTGAGATAATCTGTGCGCAGTGGGACAAGGTATTTTTCGAAACATCAACTCTGACGCCCTCTATAAATAGGTAGAAAAATAAAAAAAATACAAAATATTTTTTTGTAATCTTCAAAATGTTTATTTCACCCATGCAAATTTTAAAATTTATATACAATAAAGGAGCTGAGAAAAAAATATTGAAAATTAGACTGTTTTTTAGCATTATAACCGGTACTACGCCCTTAACTAGTTTTACTTTAACTATGCCAGTTTTAAATCTTACAGCGAAACAAAATTTCTCTTCCATAATGCATATATAAAAATTTATTTGTGAAGCGCAAGGGTTCAAACTCATTTGCATGTTTTTTTCTTTACTTCTATCGCAAAGTAGTTTACGGAAACATTGATGTATAACTAATTATTTCACATGGCAATATTAACGGATTTTACATAAATAGATAGAACAGATAAGTCAAAGTTTGAGTTGTTGAATCATACCTAGAATAGATGTAACATTTTTTATTTGTTGCTTGCGAATGTATTTCAATTATTGGGTAACTTACCATGAACATTAGCTACTAATTTAGGTTAGGTACACTTAAGCAGAAATCCGGCGTCAGTTTTTCCTTTTCAACGTCCTTACTCGCATTTTGTTAATGGATACACTATAATTTACTTAAAAGAATGTTCGAAGAATCTGATAACATTGCTCCAGGGTTGATCTAATTATGAAAAGCTGTTAAGCAGAAACTGTGACAACTCATCAATTTGTTGCAGAACAATACTATTATTTACTGTGTCCATTACCTATGAAACAATAAATTAAGAGATGTGGTTACTGCGCCCTATCGAAGGTGTAAACATATATTACTGAGCCTGATGAGAACATCATTTTATAGAGTGCAAATGACGAAATAATCTATGGGTGCATGAAATTTATTGAATAAACTCAAATCAAAACCAGTTGAGATATTTCTTAACAAAACTTACACTTATCGAGCATAGTGAGATCTACAACGGACCATTCTTCTCAGCCAAGGATGTATAATATACTTGTTCTGCATCTATCCAAGAATGGCTGTAATAATAAAACGACACTATAAATATGAACTTCAAAAGACGTTATACCGTGCTTCTTGAAGCATACGATAAGCCTGAATAACGTGGTCTAAAAGGAGATGATGGTGTTCCTGATAACTATAGTGGCTTTGGAGTGGAAATTAGTTTACTTCGTTCCACTCGCCACTCTGAAAATGTTTTCGTACATTTCTGCATATTGTATCCATTTTGAGTTTGTATTTACCGCATCATTTTTTTCATACTCATATATATATATATATATATATATATATATATATATATATATATATCGACTTTTGTAACAATACAAATCAAGGAAAATCATATATAAAAACCTTAAAATATCAATGAACAATTATCGAAATAATGAGGTGGAGGAGTACCAAAAAAACTATATAAATTATAAAATAATATAATTTCGTTTATGATTTTTTCCACACGATATCCTGAAATACATGAGTTTCAAAGAATAAAAGGCCTCATTCGTCCTTATTTCATTGTATTTCCTACAATCTTATTCATCCCCCGAATCTGCTTCCGATCCAACATTTCACTGACGGATTGAAAGATTATGTGAAATTTAAAGAGTATTGTTTGTATTCAAATTGTTAAGGCTAATTTTGCAAAAAAATGTTGCCACAATGTATGGATTGGTCCGCCAATCCCTACAACTAACACTTATAAATTAATCTGAATCCAAAGCATTATTGAATGAATATTTCAAATGAGTACATACATCATTCGCAACTGTAATGATGGATGGATCAGCTTCTGTAATATTCAATATCTACTCCAATGGCGTTCAAATTCCTCAGCATAATGTTGTGTACTACTGTAAAATCTAAATCAAATTTTGTATTTAATTACCAATAGGTATGTTTGGCACTATTGATACTAGAATTTTACTTTGTAGCTATGTTTGAAAATGACACAAATAGATTTTATGAATTTCATTTGTAAGCATTCTCAAGTGTGTTCAGAATGCATCTGAGTTTTAGTTTTACTAGTCTAAATTCAAATTTCAAATCCGATGCATAGCAGAGATAAAAATGTGGTCTAAGTGCGACCCTTGAGGCCCACACGACTAACTTCCCAGTGGGATGAATAAAATGCTATAATTTGCTTTTATTATTAATGACTATTATTAATAATTACTATTATTAAACATTATTATTCTAAATTAATATAATTACTTTTATTATTTTTATCAATTTTTTTATCTAACCATAAAAGCTTTGGTAGAGGAAGACGTCTCCGCCACCTGGTCTACCTCTACCAAAGCCTCGACAACCTTGTCTTCTTCGTCCTCGTCATCCTTCTTGTCCTCCACTTCGTCCTCAACCTCGTTCTCCATCTCGGCCTCGGAATCCACAACTATTATTGAGGGTATTTAATTATTGTTTAAAATAATCATTCGTTATTAAGATTGTTTCACCGTTACTGAATAATTATGATTGACTTTATATATACAATATCAAATTATAACTAATATTATTTGATTTTTATTAACAATATTAAATTATTTATAACAATATACAAATATCCAAAAATTACCCAAACCTGATAATATAAGTGTGGAATTTTATAAATTAATCTTTACTTTTTTTTGAAATAACATTTTTTTACAAATTTGATCACAATTTTGCTAAAACGCACAATAATAACAACATTACTATGAAGGTATTTGGTATCTGCACGAATTAATAGTGCGTATCAACAGTTTAAAACTAAGCAATTTTTAGTCGTTTTTCAAGTTTTTTCATCCTAAATAAAAAATGGCTTGACCGATTTTTGTCATTCAATTTTAAGTTACGTAATTACGCGTCAAATGAGACCGGTCCCACGTCAATCCGATCTTTGGTTCTCGAGATAATCGAGACGAAAAATTATTCCGAACGCACATACGCACATCCGCACATACGCACATACGCACATCCGCACATACACACATACGTACATACACACTCACAGACATCTCTCTAAAAACGATGGATTTGGATTCTAAAGACCTTAAAACTTGGAGATATGTCAAAATTTGGGATTCGCTAAATCGACCCCATTACAATAACTTCCCATAGGGAACTGGGAAGTTAAAAATGTAGACCACTGACGCTTTTAGTATGGAGTACTTAACTTATTTCGAACATGTCATATAAACAAAAGAAAGAAATCGAATAATTCACTTTTTTCTCAATTTTTAATAGTGCCTTTTATTTTTATTCGTATTTGGTGGGTCAAAGTAAGCAAAATTAATTCCATAAAAAAAAGTAGACAACACCATTAATTTTTTGAAAACCAAACTCGTTTCCTCCCAGATCGAGAAACAAGAATATAATTCATAAACTCGCCTGATATATCTAACCAACTCAACTCTTCGTTATTATTTAACCGCCGGGCTGTAAACAGTTCAATGCGTTCAATCGATTTTTACGAGTCAATTATGAGAGTCATAGTCAGAATGGAATGCTCGCCATGTCCACCTATAAAGTGAAAATAAAAACATTTTTTTGCGGAGAATTATTATTTGTTACGCCGACTTTTGTTACAGAACAAAAGTACATCTGCAACAAACAATACCACCGCGAGCAGTCGCATTTCGAATAACGCGCGTTGTTCAATTCAAGATTTTTATATATGTTCAACGAACATTGTCCACGAAGTTATTGGTGGCATTCAGGAATTTTAGCCTTCATTAATATACTATATAACTTTATTGGAGCAAACCTACAGTAACGTAGTCCATCGTAAAAATTACATTCACATAAAAATGTCAATATCCAAAAATTCACGAATAACTGGTGAGATATTAATCCAGATCGATGAAATCCTGAACAAGAATTGCAATATTGAAATGCGATGCAAATAAAATAAAACGTTTTTTTTTACTTAATTGAATTTTTTTTTCCATTTTAACTGAAAATACGACCAATTATATTCCTGTTATTATTTTATTCGTTATTCATGGTCTTTTTGCCTTATTTAAAACTGCTTATAATTTTTATTAATCTGAAATCTATTCAAATTGGTCGAGCCCTGACTAGTTATTTGTTTTCAATACATTGTTCTCATATGTTGTATTGTATGTTGCTTCATCATCATCAATGGCACACCATCTTAAAGTGAGTCTTAGCTTTTTGTTGATGTTTATATCATATCTTGTATTTTAACTCTAAACTCTGAAACTACATATGGGGTTTAAATAAAAACTTACAGGTCTACTAGTTTTTCAAAAACAGATTGTAGATAATTTAAACCCCATATATTGAGCTCGGTCATTAATTTACTATTTTTCACGAAAAATTTGTCGTACACAATTAGGACAGCTGTCGTTATCCGAGTTCCAAGCAGTTCAAGTCCTTTGCGGATTAGCAGTGAACATGTGTGCATTTATTCTGATTTTTGGACAATATAAAACGTGATAGGATTGTTCGCTAAAGTTTTCAAGTCAGTTTGATACACATATGGTACTAAGAAGAAAAAACATAACTAAATACACCTTAAACATATCACTACTTGTATATGCGTACCAGAGGCTGTTAAAAACGATTTTGGCTCAACATAAGAGGAATCTATTCCATATGCTACTTGATCTCTTGCAGCAAAACGTCTATGGACGAAAAATTCCTCCTGGATTTGCTACCGCCCAATCTGTGGTGAACATTGTACAATTATATTCAATATAATAACTATGCTTGAATTTCTTCTTGAATAAAAAGCTATTAAACTGAAGACATGTTATTTTTTATAATGAACTAATCGCTCCTTACCACATTTTACAATTTAAATGCAAAATGATTTCAATTTTATCGGTCCCTAAACCTTCTTGGAGAATCCTCTTGTATACCCGGGTAAACTGGCTGTAGAATAATATTATTCCTTTTCAAATAGTGGAAAATAGCCAACCTTTTATTTTGCAAAAAATATATTATGCTTCTTAACATTCTGATTAAAGCTAAACAATCAAAATTTAAACATACAAAAATTTGTAGAAATCTCTTTCGGTTGAAAACCTAGCCTAAACGCGAGTATACGGTTATATATTGAAAAGATAAATAGAAACAAAATTCTGCCAATTTTTCAATAACTCCCCGATTTATCGAATTTAAGTTACCCAAAACAAATTGTTCTTAGAAAACAGTTTAATTTCAATCGTTTAAGGAGTTAAACTCAGTTTCGATCGTTAAAAGAGTTAATACGAGGGTGATCCATATATCGTTTTTGCTTCTGTAGTAGTTTTGACATGCTCAGATTTCTGTTCTTTAGCTTCATTACACATTCTTGGATTTTAAAAAAATAAATTACTCAGACTTTACTGGTTTTCAATTAAAGTGTGGCAATTGCTATGTAAAACCAATTTTAATTGCCTAATTTTTGGCCATTTCAACTACGAATGGTGTTCCATAAACTGTAATATTAATTGTAAATACCTAAAGGCGCAAGTGGATAGTGAGGACGTTGTTGTAGTGGAAACTCTATAAAGAGAAATTATTCCTGGACTCAGTAAAATATCCGGGACTTGGAGAAAGTAATGCAAGAATGTTTTCTCCAGGCATAAGTTTCACATCATCGCTAGCTTCCTTCGTAGAGTTTTCCATTGTATCTGTTGCATTTTAGTTTAAAACTCAAGCAGCTTCACCTGAAATTTCTATATTGGCTGTTTGCTTTGATTATAAAATTAAATTTGATTTCCACTTTCGGTCTATCCAACAGCTTAGCTTCCAAATATTTTTCTATATTTTTTTTATTTTTTTTATGCCATAGTTCGATGAAGCCTCCAATATTGTGCCTCTTTCGAGAATAAAATTTCGTTGGGAAATTTAGCTCAACGGATATTTACTTTCAATGTTAGATTTCTGTTTGTGTAGATTTCTTGGTAATCTGAAGATTTTTTAAAATGTTGAAATATCCTTTTGTCATTTCGTTTATTTGTTTATGTAGAAAAATAATGATAAATCTTAGAATTAATAAAAAAATATCAAAAGCCAGATATATGTAATAACATAAATTTATAACTCGACTGCCTTTACTCTTAATAAACTACAGAAGTGATGGTGAAATGCACACATTTGTTTACAGTTCTCATATGAAACGCATCTCAAAATTCGAAGAGTTTTCAAAAGATACTTTATTTCTTATCCTGCATCATTTCAGTTTACTTAGCACTAATTTTTATAACAATTAATCTCTATGAAAAAGCATTTTTTATAACTCTTCTGTTGAAAATTTCGATTTCGACGAAAATCTAGAATTTCCGGAGCTATGCTCGCTGCAAGTCATAAAAACATTATTTTAATAAAACTTTTAAATAATGACTAAGAATTCAATTTTCGAGTTAAATTATTTCTATTTATTTCAATATTTGAAAGTATTTAAATATTAATAATTTAATATCCAAAAATCATTAATTTTTTCTGGAGTTAGCAAAACGGTTTTCATTCTCCCTTTTAATATCTATGATCAAAAATCTTCGAACTATAAAGCTATAGGAATAGTTATAAAACTAAATTATGAAAGGCATAAACATCAATTAAAACATTTAACGGAAAATTCTCCAAGCTACAATATCAAATAATTAAAGGATTTTTGATTGTTGCTAAGTAACTTTGCCTATTCAGTATTGCCTCAATTTGATATATATCTTTATAAGTCCCCTTTATTTTTGAAATCTTTTAGAAGTATATAGTCTTTGATGTTGCTATTCATTAAATAAAAATATACTTGTCTGTTGGTTTTTGCAGTGGGCGCAGATTAAAGACAGATCGGTTCCAAATTATTACTATTTCATCTTGAATGCTTGTGTCTTTCAATTTTGATGAAAGATTAATTCAAGAGAAATTCAAACTTTTGAATTAATTTGCCGTGATTTGCATTATTTTGAGGGATTGAAGTATGTTTGATTTAAAAAATGGAGATAATAATACGCTTTTTTGAATAGTATTATCTATTCTTTAAATTGGAATGTATTTTTGATCATCTTAGTCAAATACTACAGATATTTTAATAAATTCCAATTCATGGTGGAATATCTATTTTACTAGGAATCATAAATCTGGTATAAAGATGCTTTCAAAGGCATTCGTAATTCATTATAATCAAAGTACTCGCAGTATCATTTAATGCGTGCAACACTAAACGATACATAAAAACCAGGTTTGTGTTTCTGTTTTGCTCAAACCTTATCTTCAGTTAATTGTCAACTCCAATAAAATAAATGTGCAACACACACAGGAACTTCATCTACTGAATAACCATGTCCCTTTTCATTAGAACATTCACATTCTAGCTGACAAACAGTAAATTCCAAAATGGACCAAATTATATATGTATGTAACGAAGCAAATATGAAATTTTGCTCAGTGCCCGTAAGATAAATTCTAAATTTAAACTTTGATAACTTTTCATGGAAAGCTAGAGGACTTGGCTTTCGTGTATTTACGTACATTGTTTCTGGTTTGTCAGTTGCTGAGTACTGTTGCACAATTTTTGTACATTTCTGTGTACAGAAGGACATGTAAAGTGCATGCTTGTAAGATTTGCAAAAGAAATAACATGTTCATCATGAATACTGTATGAGTTTGATTCTCAAATGTGCAGACATGTTGGTTGTTTGTGTGATTTTGAATTTTCAGAAAGTTTTCTGTTTGTTACTTTGAATGGAGTTTTTAATGTGTATTAATTTAGACAGGAGGGGATTTGCAAAATGTAAATACGTTGTTTTATAGTACTATGTGCGAGGCATTACCTTCATTAAAAAAATTGTAAAATAATTCAATTTTGAATTTTTGAATACATATTCACTTCTTCCTTCGTTTTCTAAAAAGTTTTCAGTTAATTATTTATAATTTAGTGAATATAGATTTGTATCCAAAAATAATTACTAACGAAAGTTAATATTTAGCTTAGAACATGCTTTATTCTCTTCAAACTTTACTGATAGAGAGTGTAAGCTGGTTGTTCCAGGGGTTACTGCGAACGCATCTACTGCAAAGCTTGGTAACTTCGAAAATAGTTTCACTCATATGAAATGTTAGGATAAATGTTGGTCTATAACTATCCTTTCTAGTATTGACAATCAAATCAACCGTTTGGGCACTAATATGTGGAAGTACTTTGTTGGGTTAAAATCTAGTAAATATATAAAATAATTACAAGATTCTTGCCTTAAACAGTTTCGTGAATTTTATTGGTCAGGTTAAGTATTCATTCAGCAAAATTTCATAGACACTGAGTCGTGGTTACATGCTATCTTCTAAATGATCATTGAAATGAGCTTCATTCGAAAGAATGAACATTCACTTCGTAAATGATACGCGGCATTGTTCAAATTTTATATGGATGAATCGCAGAGAATGTGCGTGTGAAATTACTTTGAGCTTTACCATTCAATAATTTCAAATTGAGAAATGTGCATGCCAGAAATGCCATTCAATATAACTTTAAGGGACCTTTAAAATTGTTAGGTAATATCTATCATGTAAACCTCTGGACCTCGTTCAATGATATTAAATTTCTTGATATACGAGAAAAGACGGACATTGAATGCCAAATTCTCATTCAGTATTCAGTAGTTAAAGTGCGCAGCTTTTCAATTTACATTGCAGTGGAAAAATTCACATATTAACAAATACATAGTCACAAACTTTCTTTGTTTTAATTGGATAATTTTTCGTGGGGAAATCACTGGCAAATATTGAAAAGCATCATACATCTGCCGTGTAACTATCGATCTTTTGTGCAATTAGTTCGGTGACCATAATATCACCCGTTTCGAAAAAAACTCATTGAACATGATGGAATGGCGAATCGAATTGTTTGGACTATTTTGATGATTAAAGTTATTCCCACAATCTACAAACATCAATGACGAGCCTCAGGAAGTAGCCCTAACCACTTAAGTTAAGTGGTGTGAAAAATAGACATTTAAACAAATTAACTATTGGCTTATGTTTTCTTTTATTCGACCAAAAATGTTCCAGGGATCGAGATACTTACTAATATGTTAATTTGGAAAAATAAGCTTCTCTCCTTCTCGCTCCTAAAATCATAAAACATTTAACCCTTGCCGCAAAATTGTAATAAATACATAAAAAAACAGAGACAAAAATTCTTTTGTTATTTAATTTTTTTTAACCACTTAAAATGCACTAACGACCTTTATATTTGATATATCTTTACAATATCATAATATAGCAAACAAATTTTCATCAAAATCGACCCAGTAGAATGTCCATAATAATTGAACAATCTAAATTTATTTAAAATAAATCCAAAATTTTGAAAGCTTGCAAGTCAGAAAGTTAAGCTAATAAAAGTTTGAATTTTTTTCACATATAAAAGAGCACTTCACCTATCAAATGCACTGTACAAAATCAAAAACGGATTATTAGGGCGGCCTCAACAATTTTTGCTAAACTTGGCAATAAACTCTAAAACAGTGCTAGGTGGCTGCAGAGTCAGGTGATGGAAGCACGACTCCTACGACTGAATGCGCAGCCGCCCAGCACTGTTTTAGAGTTTTTTTTACCAAGCTTAGCAAAAATTGCAATGATCCAATTTTAATTTTGTAAATTGTACTTGATAGTTGAAGTGCTCTTTCATATGCGGAAAAATTCAAACTTAAGTTTCTCACTTGAAAGCATTCAAATTTTTTGAATTTTTTTAAGTAAATTTAGAATGCACAATTATTATGGGCAATCTACTGGATTGATTTTGATGAATTTTTTTTTGCTATATTATATTGTAAAAAAATTTAAGCCAAATATCAAGGTCGTTAGTGCATTTGTAGTGATTAAAAAAATCAAATAACAAAAGAGTATTTTCTCTCTGTTTTTTTTTATATTTATTACAATTTTGCGGCAAGGGTTAAATGTTTTAAGATTTTTAACCAATCCTATCTTATAGAAAATTTAATTACGCAATTTTTATCGCCACATAACTTTGACCTTAAATTAACCGTTTTAAAGTTAGAAGTCAGAAAAGTAGGGGAAAACCCGATTTTTCTAATTGTTTTAAACATTTTGATTTTTTTAATGTTCCCGAATTTTTTGGGAGGGACCAATAGTCAATTATTGTTATACGAGTTATTCCCCAACTTTTCCCGCAAAAATCAGTGTGCCCTCTCTGAACGGCCAAATGTAGACGTTTTTTACAGATCCGCCCTGGTCTAACATACATGCTTCATTCTGCATACAAAACGGTATCCTTGAAAAGTATTTTCACAAGGATGAAAATCGAATAATTTCTTCCACTGTGGAAATTTTATTTCAGGAGTGAAATTGTGCTAATCATAATAGTTACTTATTTATTTGATGCGAGTAATTCTTTACTTGATTTTGACATTAATTTATTTGATCTGGAAACTAGTGAACTTGAGGTGGAAACGCTATATACAGTAGAAGCTCAATTATTCGAGCCTTGGTTTTCTAATTTTTTGTATTAACTCAAGTTGTCGTGAAAAAACTGTTTTTAATCAAAGGATCTTCGTTTGTGCATTCCACAAACAAAAGTATATCAATGCCATTCTAAATTGTTGTTTTGATTACAGTAGCTTACAATTTCCAGTTTCTTTCATTTTGTGTACATTATCAAATCCTCTTTGTTTATTAAAAATTTAGTTATTTGAAGCCAAACAAAATATATTTTGAAGTAAATATAGCTTCAAATTAGGTAACATAGCTTACGGCCTACAAAATGATCCAAGTTTTTGTTATTCGACGTCTTCCCGGTTCCAATAACCTCGTATAATCGAGGTTCTACTGTACATACAATATTATTGATTTGAACTTATTTCAGATTACTCAAACAATTTTCTCTGGCATTTGGTAGTTCGGCTTAGGGAAGTTGGGCTCTGGTTCCCGGAATACGGGTATAAAACATTCAATACTCATTAAATCCTGAGTGAAGGGAAAACATAATATTTCAGAATTCAACAATATTCATTGACTATAAATATATTAATAAATATGTTCCTGAGAAAGTGCTTTCAATGAGTTCTGAGCATGATAGAACGTAGATTTTCCGTTTTCAATGCTATTTTATATTTGCTGTATTCATTCATTGAGTCGTTATTTCAAGCATACAAACCTTCCAACTAATTGATTTGAATCTCCAATCAGTACAATCATCATCATTTCAAATGCATCTAATTGCCTTTTACTAATTACCAATTGCAACAATACTAAACCTGCATGTTTACTTCTACAGGACAAAAAGACGACACAGATTTCTTGTGTCCAACGTCTGTTGGCAATGGAAATTTTGCGGATCCGAAAACATGTCGTCGTTTCTATCAAGTAAGTACAATTGATTGAATTTCACAGAATAATTTCCTATAAATGGCATCAATTCTTTAAGTTTTCAATTCACTTTGAATTCGAAAATTCACTGAGCCAAATGCGGTTACCTTCTACAACTTGTTCTCTATGCTTGGCAAACCGAAACTCTATTCAAATTTATTGTCATTCCAACTACACACGAAGATGACTTAAGTGATATTTGCTTGCTTCTAATGTTTGTTGTTTGCTCATTTGTTTGTTGGATCAACAACAAAGTCTACCTTGGATTACCACATCTCTGAAAACTTCCACCACTCAACTGTGTAGCTTCGTAATCCGGGTGCGCCCGTTTTCAGAAGGAAACATTATTACTAAAGCTTGTAGGATATTCCTTATGCTACCCCCAGCTTACTCAGGAGTGGTTTGATTTGTGGAATGTTGTATGTATCTTAGTTCTAATTGTTTTCTATTTTGTTTTTCACAGTGTGTGGATGGCTATCCTTATATGAATCGATGCCCTTCTGGATTATATTTTGATGATATCAGCAAGTATTGTACGTTCAAAGCGGAAGCAAGATGTGGGCCTATAGCATCAAGTAAGTAACATATTTAAATATATTTATGCAAAATTAATTAATCGTATTGTGTTTGGTGGTATGTATATATTTTAATTTGGATTTTTTTTATTTCAACTGCATCAGTCAATACGGATCCGTACCCTTCATAGTGATTCATTCAATTAATTTTTCAAGCTTTATTTTGCAGATGCAGAAGAAGTATGTAAGACAATAATATGTTCTAAAATATAAATAACGAATTGCTTCGGGAACAAACTGTGCGTTTAGTTTTGAAAATCATTTTCTTTTAATAAGAAAAGAGGGAGAGTCAAAATCATTAAATTATTATGAATATATAATTGAAACACAAAGGAACTTATTAAATTTTAGTCACAAAATTATTGTATCAAACTTTGAACTAATTCAATTGTAAAAATGACTGATGAGAGCATTTATTAAGTTCCAACTTCGAAAACACCAGCGATTTCAATGCACCAATTTTAATATAATTGAAATCCTTTCCATGCGAATAGAAACACAATGTGTGACAATTTCCCTGCTTAAAAACTGACATTGATTTGATGAGAATCTCTATATAAGGACTGTATCGGAAAAAATTGACCTTTAGTTTCTTCTGCATAGCTCCTGTTTGGGATAAATTTAAGTCTTCATCAGATATGCAAAATTAACTATTAAATGAGACAAAAAAAACGTCTAATCCATTCGTATTGTAACATCACTCTTGAAAAGATATCATCAAATCAAGAAAAAGTGTGCAGTTTAATTGTGTGCAAATAACTGGAAAATTCCCTTCGTAAATATTCGGTACTAGCAAAGGAAAACAATTCGTCGATTGCAACAGTGAAACGAACGATTATAAAGTACAAAAGGGTCTGTTGATAGAAAGTCTGGATCAGGTAGAAAAAGGTCTACCCGATACAAATTTGAGGCGAAAGGTAAAGAGGAAATTTTTGCAGAGTAATAAGACATCCATTCGAGATATGGCTCGAAAAGTACAAACATCGAACGCAATGATTCAAAGGATTCAGAAGCATTATAACCTTAGATCATATAAAGTCCAAAAAGTACCCGATCGATCCGAGGAAAACGAGAAAGAAGCGAAAAATCGGATTCGAAAGCTATACAAGGATTACCTGACCAAATTCGATTGTGTTGTGTTGGACGATGACACATACGTGAAAGCCGATTTCGCACAGTTGCCTGGTCATTCTATACAGCAGGATCAAAGGGTGGTGTTAGCTGAAAACATGAAACCAAAAAAAGCATCAAATTTCCCAAGCAGTATATGATTTCGCAGGCAATATGTCGATGTGATCAGAGGAATTTGTAGCGAAGGGTACCATCAACTGTAGAGTATACATCGAAAAGTGTTTAGAGAAGCGACCAAAACTATTTATCGAGAAATACGACGCAACCATAGCATTTTGGCCAGATTTAGCGATAAGTCATTATGCTCGATCAACAATGTTGCAATGTATGAAGAAAACAACATCTCCGTGGTACCGAAAGCAACTGTCCAGAACTTGGACCAATCGAAACATATTGGGCTGAAGTGAAGAAAACATGAAAGAAAACAAACAAAATTGCTAAAACCGAAAAGGATTTTAAAAATAAGTGGAGAAACGCATATAAGGTGGTCGATGACACCGTTGTACGGAACCTAATGCGTGGAGTTAACGGAAAGGTTCGATTTTTTTTTCTTGAATTGAAAATTCATTGAATTTTTATGCAAATGTTAGTTAATATAATATAATAATAAAAGAAAAGAAACATTAGTTCGATGAAGCAATTAATATCACTTTTAGAGAAATAATTATAAAGGTCGATTTTTTGGATACGCTCTTTAGTTTCGAATGATTTGAAAATGCATAAGAATGAATGCATTCCAAAACCAGTGTGATTTTCATTTGCATTCGCAAAACTCTCCACAAGACTTCGCAGTAGCTGAATGTTCATTTTTGCAATTCACGTCAATGAAAATCAAACGTTCGGTATTTTTTTATTGTGGCAATAATGTTAGCCAGAGTCTTATAATAAAATATCGTGTCAATATGAAAATCATTATCAAGTCAAATACCTATTTCATCGTTTTTGTGAAAGGTGTAAAATTACCTCCCTCAACTTCATGCTTCGTTTCATCGGACAAGATACAGTTTCCTAATGTCGACTCAGCTTAATAGCCTAACATTACCTTTACCCAGAAGAATTTACGAAATAAAAGTTAAAACGAAGAAAGACACATCCTTCTTGAGCACAAAACATCATTAAAGATTGCACAATATCTTGGCAAATAAAAATATAGTAAAAGTTTCCATCTCAGAGAAAAATATGAGATTTTTTCAAATGATCCATCTTGATATTAGATTCAATTTCAAAGTGTGAGCTTTGGCCTTTTCTTATTTAGCTGTTACATAAAATTAACAAAGTTTTTTTTTGTATTTTAACATACTCGTATGTATCGCTCATTCGTAAGTCCGATTTGACGAATTTCTTCTCTAATTTCTAAAGGGCTAAAATGCCTCTTGCGAGACTATTATACCCAAACATGCAATTTTTCTTCATCTATATTATATGCGCCTATTATTCTTTAGAAAACAGCCTCAAAACAGTATGTCTACTATAATTACATGAGTAATGATTCTATGCAAATTGTTTTCTCTACCATAATCAGCATGATCATTTATAATGAACCCATTTGGTATTGTTCTTTGTTACTACCCTTATGAAGTTTAAAGCTCTGTACTCCTGTGTTAGTTTTTTTACTATTACTTTTTCCAAGAAAAAACTCTTCTCTAGAGAGCAATTTCAGGAAGTTTTAAAATGTTTGATAGCAAAGTTCCCTTTGCCAATCAATTTAAAAACTCATATTTCACGTTTACCTTGTTTTAATATGATTTGCATTAAATCATTAGTAAATACAACTAAAATGAGTCTACTCAATTGTTACCACAAGAAAATGTTTATGGTTTTCAACGCATTAGCAATACGCAAAATTCATTTATATTTACTTTATTTTGTCATCCTCTTAATTGTGATGATTATACAAACTTTCTCAATATTAGTGGACTTTGAAACTGTTTGATGTGATAAATATTGATTGAGAACTTCTAGGACTTCTTAAGTGTTGTCATTAATTTGTGCTCAAGGGCATACTTATCATGAATAAATTTTGGCTGATATTATCTGAAATTCCAGGGCTTTATTCAGGTGAACCTTGCTTTCTAGAAGAAACTATTGTTCATCGAAACTGAGATGCTGCATAAAATATGGTTAAAAAAAATTTACGTAAGAATTATGGAAACTTGCATGAATTTTGAAACGCTTTGCTCAAGCACACGGGATACGTTTATAATCCATGCATTAATTCCATTTTTAAATCATGAAAATTATGACAAAATATTGCAATTATAAAAAATCTCCCATTTATCAACGCTTCATATTCAATTGAAAAAGTTCATTCCCACTTTCTGTATTTATTTTCGCAAATATATTAATCAGAATAAAACACGAAATAAAAACCATATTCAACTATCATATAAAACCGCACTACCACCAAACGAGCTGTATTCTCATTATCCGGACAAAATTACAAAATCTCATCTCACTTTTCAGCTCCTGCTCCAATTACTGATGCTCCACTGGATTTAGCTGTTAAGTGCGATACATCTAAATGTGAGCTTCCGTACTGTTTCTGTTCAAAGGATGCAACCGTAGCTCCTGGTGGTCTTGATCCTGAAGATGTAAGTACTCATAAATCCTATGCTAGATTTTAATCTTCTGCAATCTATCAGACTGCACTGCTTGTGTCGGGCAATGTTGTCACTTAAAAGGAAAGTTAATTTATTGCGATTAAGTTTCCATGGAATCTTTGCTTGGCTTGCAGATGCATTCTTTGAAGATTAATATTGACCATTTTTTCGGGAAATGTTTGGTTGATTCATGTTTCATATATTTCATCAAGTAAAATGTCTTTGTCATAAACGAATGGATGACTAACTAAGCTAGTAGATAATAAGTTTATCTAGTGTGCATGCAACTGTATGAATGGAAATTAAATCAATGTATTTATTGGAAAGTCCATCAGATTTTCCTAACTCGTCTTCAAACATAATATAGTTTAAAACTGCAATATATACTGAAAGTCGTTCTATAAAATGAACCCAGATGAACTTTAAACTGAGATGAGATTTTAATTAACCACAAGAAAATCGACCTTTTGTATTGAATTTATTGGGTACTGTTACTATGTTACAAAGAACAACAATTCAAGTTTGCTTGCATGCAAACCCCTCGAAATTAAACTTTCTCCTTAGGAGCTCTCGTTCTTAAAATCAGATAGCAGATGTTTGAACTGCTAGAAACTTTAAGAACTCAATACGATCAAATTGTAAAAAATGTATGAAAGGAGAAAGGAACGTTGCTTTCCCATCATGGCAACGGTTAACTATCCTCAGAGGGCAGAACGCACTAAAATCTTGACGCGGCGATATTGTGCACAAAGCACTGAGCAAATCTATTTGAAAATGAAACTTTCGACTAGAGTTTGTGGAGTTTAATTCCCTTTGGTTTGGTGTGGATTTCACGAAAATTCACAAAATTGAAGCGAACTCGAAAGCGTTAACTACAAGAAAAGAACTTTTCGTATAGTGTAATTTTGATACCTCATAAAACTAAGCATCTAAGCACTACGATACAATGAATGAAAGAATTCTGATCAGATGCTCAAATTCGTCAATTGATTAAAAATTTTTTACTACCCTCTGACTGAAGAACGTATAGAGACCCTGGGATCTAAGTCAAGATGTGTACCTGCTTAAGAAACATTCAAATTCAATTCAATCTCCCTTTTTTACAAAGCCAAAAACAATTCTAATAACAGATCAAATTTACCAGATAGCAATGATTTTCTGATACTTTCCATTGAGTCATATATGAGAATCATATCTATGCATATTTTTATATACTTTCAGAACAAATATTGAAATCCTTTTCTTGTTTCCAACTCAATAAAAGATAATCTCGGCGAATCAAAAGATGCATATTGTTCATAGGATGTGGACTTGAATTCCTAGTTCATCTCCTTTGATACATTTTTCAAGAAATCAAATATTTTTCCAATTCAATTGAAGATATATCAAAAATGTACATAACATGGCCAACAGGGAAATTCTGAAAGCATCTTTTTTTTTTGCAGATTCCACAAATTATTTTGCTGACATTTGACGGTGCTGTGAACTTAAATAACTATGATCATTATAAAAAAGTGTTCACTAAAAAACGTACAAATCCAAACGGATGTCCGATCAGAGGAACATTCTTCATTTCGCATGAGTACAGGTGAGTGAAATATTTTTTTTTGCATTTTTTATTACCTTAGAAAAAAAGATATTAGGATTCTACATGTCAATATTTCATGAAACCGTATCTGTTTATGGAAGCCAGGAATTCTACATAAAGATGTGAATTTACACAAAGAAAATAGTTTACCACTCTATTGAACACCTCTGCAAATTATAAGGATTTCTTTTTGCTATTGCCATAAAATGTGCTTCTTAACAACAATATTTTCAGTAAACTTTATTGCAGTGATAATATAAGATAGATTTTTTCTTGGTTTTTCATTAAAAGCGAGGATAAGATGAGAAAAAAATTGGTATATGCGGAATGATGAAATATTGATTCTTTACTTACATCTTTCGATAGAAATGTTTATGGAAAAGTGTTACTCCCACCTTCGCATAATGATGGTTTAAAACAAAATTAGTGTTTTCTATTTATGTGAATTTTGAGTTTACAACTAAACGGCCTATTAAGCTAAACTGACTTCAAATCTCAAAAACTAGCTAATTTTTGTATATCAAACTGATCAGCTCTTATGTTCTCATTTGGCAACTTATCAATGGTTTTATGTTAAAATGCTAGTTTACATTCATATAACAATTCCATTAGGATTGCTTCAAATTGACACATTAAACAACAGTCAACAGTTTTTGTAGGACTTAGAACTATCTTCTATCTAAGACTTTAAGATTTTCGTAAAGTTCTGGCATCTCGAGGAGGCTCCGACTTCATCAGTAATCTCTTTAAAAGGAAATATGAAGTCTCTAGTTCTAAAATTGCATCCATATTAGTTGTTTTTGGATAAGAAGATGTTAAGAAAGATCTTTGTTCAACAATTATGTTGAAGAACGTAGAGCCATTATTTCAATTTGTTTGCCTTGAGCCATTTTGGGCATTCCGTTTTTATAAAAATAGAGCTACACAAAAGCAAATCGGACTCAAAATAACGTAGAAAATTTCACTATAGTTATATGAAATGAGTCCTACTAACAAAGTCTCCTCTCGTCTGAATACTACACTACAATTACCATGTTGACAGCCACTGAAGGGTCCTCACTGAGGCCCTGTTGAACCTATTTTTTTCGGCCCCGATACTCATTGCAACTAATCGCAACCTCGGGTATGTGAAAGAGCGCAAAACTTACTCCGATTTCATCTCAGTTATGTCCCAATACCAATAGCACTATATCGCTCATTATTCCCAAGAAAGCGTTTATTTTTTAAGAAATTGTACTTTAGACCACAATTAAGGTAAACAGATTTTCGTTTCTATATATTTAAACTGATAACATTTTCAAATAGTTGCTTTATCATAAAAAAAGCCATTCATAGAAATAATTTTCAAACCCAACATTTGGGACCAGCATTGAATGCAGATCATGAGCTTCATACCGCAACCCCTAAGCTGCTCGACTCCGTCAAATGGTGCTAAACTTAATTATTTAAAACAATGCTCTAAGTTTTACAAGCTTTTCCTCGGAACTAGGAGGTGAAAGGGTCAGCTATACGCTCATTTGTGATTATTATCCTGATTTTACTCAGATACTCGATTATAGGTGACTCAACTGATTGTCCAGTATCGAACCCCATTTGCAAAAGCTGCTTATCACCATGCTAAAAATTAAAAAAAATGCTTTTTTAAAAAATTAAACACAATGCCAATGACGACCAGACAATATCGCTTCTTACAGAACACACAAAATTAAATATTTATTCCAATAATAGTCTGAGATCGGCATCGAACAGAAAGGCACACACCGAACCCTGCACAAAAATTCAGCTAAATTCTATGAATATGAATGGAAAGTTCAACTCAAGCTGGGCGAAAGATTTTACAAGCTTAGTTTCCGTTGATTATCAGTATTATATTGTCATAAGATCTTCATCGTCCTCAAAAGGGTTAACCACGAGAAGCAGTCAATTGTAAAGTCATACGACGCTTATCGATACTTCTACATTTACTTGAGCTTTTTACAAGCTTCGAAGGCAAGAAGATACAAGCTCTTTTGTAACCAAGATTACTATAGAGGTAGGTTGGCGAGCGGGAATCTTCGTCAGCGTTCTAGACGTTGCCAGAGCATCTATACCAGTGGTTCTTAACCTTGTTGGAGGTACTGACCCCCACCAGTTTTATATGCGCGTTCACCGAACCCTTCTTAATTGGAAAAATATAAAAATTTTTCAAATTCAAAACATAGATATTTATACATAGGTGTACAAAATGAACAAAACCATTAAAGAACAAAAACATCAAGAACAAAGAACAAAACCATTACAAAATGCTTTTAATATAAAAACAAAAACATAATAATGAATATTTAATGAAAATCAGTGTGACTTCTGCTCTTGCCTTTTAGAGACTAGTTCAGAAAAGCGCGGCTTTATCTTGCCAAGTGCCACTCTCATGTCATTTTCGCAACAAAGTCTGTTCCTTTTTTTCGTTCTTATGTCCAACATCCTCGAAAAGGATTGCTCGCAAAGATATGTTGTAACAAACGGTATGAGAATCTAAAGAGCTTTCTTAGCAATAACAGAGTACGTCAATGTTGGTGCTCTTCCACAAACAAGGCTAATTCCACACGCATGGCAAAAACACGATTCAGCACCTCACCGCCCGGGATAATCACCGAACGTTAGAATGGTACAGAAGTACTTCAAATTCAGATCCCAATTCTTTACACAGCTCTCTGAAGATGCGGTGCCTCAAAGCACTATTTCGCACATAGTTCACGCATTCCACTACAATTTTTAATACTTCTGCCAGTTTTGGAAGCAAAGTTTTTATTGCTAACGCATGCCTGTGCAGAATACAATGCGTAACAATGCTGTGTGGTGCATCAGCTTTCACTAGTGCACCAAAATCAGACTTTCTTCCCAGCATGGCTGGGGCTCCGTCCGAACAAACTGCAAAAACCATATCCCACGAAAGATCCTTGTCTTTGGAGAAGTCATCCACAAGTTACATATATAAATGTTTTAAGGGGGTGGGTAAGGTTTGACAACTGTTTTTTCCCCATTTTTTCCCTTTTTGTTTCAGAAAGTACAACATCTGAAGAATATTGTATTAAATTTGTAGGTCATTCGGAGTCAAACCAACGAAATCACAGTAGGTTGAATAATCGTACCTCTTAGGTTTACGCGCTTTTTAGCTACCTGCGCTGAGCGGCGGCGAGCGGAAACTGTTTCGGTCTCTATTGTATTACTTTTATCGACAAGAGCAAAAATATGCCTTAGATAACGTGGATGATAGTGATGTACTGTATGGACCCGGCATCGATGATGAGATATACGTATTTTATAAGAAAATCCAGTTTTTCTCAAGATGTTTTCATTTTTTCAGTGTACAAAACTCTAAATCGATTTTCCCAAACATGTAATTTTTCAAGTCGGTGACCAGCCTACGGAAAAAACTACTGAATCGATCGTTTTGAAATTTTGTACACATATTTTGCATATATACAGCTCTCTAGCTACGTTGAGTTTTTTTTTTAAAAATCAATTCCTAACAATTTTACAATAACAAATAGGTCGATTTTTTCGTCAAAAATCGTTATTTTGGCTTCAAATTGGTGGCAAAAATTAAAAAAATTGAATAATGAAAAAAAACTCGACGAGACTGGAGAGATAAAGTAATAAACTGAAGAAAGCATTTTGATTTTTTGGTTTCAAATGATCCAGTGATGCTGTAGGCTGGTCACCGCACAAAAACATTTTTTCTAGGCGCCTGCGGAGGTCTACAATAAATCCATTATTTCTCTCTATTTTTGAACGAAATTTTTCCTAAATATTCTTCACATGTTGTACTTTCATATAATAATAACTAAAATAAACCTTCAGTAATAATTTTTCCTAAAAAAAATCATATATTTTAGACGAAACAAACCTTCCCCCCCTTCTTTCTTTCCTTTTCTAGCTGTGTACATTTTAAATGTAAAACAATCGATAAACTCTTCTGTGTCCTATCTTATAGTTATTTAACCTTTGGTTTTGACCTCCACCGAACCCGGAAGATCGACTCACCGAACCCCTGGGGTTCGATCGAACACAAGTTAAGAAGCACTGATCTATACGGATCATTTATTCGGAATGATTTATCACTGGCTGGCGACAGAATATACAAAGAAGTCTTGAGGATTGAGTAAACTGCAACAGTACTAAGACCGTAGTGTTGTAAGTATGACAGCGTCTATTTATACCGAATAGTAGACGTCAATATTTTTTTTGTTCATGCTGGTGAATAATTCAGTACGACTAACTTGGTGATACTGTATAGTGTTGCAGGTAATAACTGTTAGAAATAAAGTATGTGATTAGTTCATAGTTGAAGTCTCGTTGTTTAAATTTCCAAAATCACTGACGAAGCCATAACGGCTCAGGAAGTTTCAACAATATTGAACATCAATCCCGTCGAACTTCTGCCGGACATTGAGCTAAGCGCATAACTTCAATCATCAGACAAGTTAGATCGAAGTGGTGCATTCTACGTTCGGAATTAGAGTGTGATCCTGCGTAACAGTTCTTATCGAAACATTTGGCTGGAAAGGTTTTCTGCACGCCCATCTGCGTTGTGCCCACTTAAAAAATACCTACCCCCGAAAATTAAAGTAAATGTGGAAAAGTCATTAAAAGGACTACTCTTGCCTTTCATACGAGTTGCTAAACAAAATTCAATTAGGCGTACAATGATGGAGACGAGTATCGAATGCGGTTCAGTAGCCGTTGATGATTTTACAATATTGTCGATGCTCGGTAACTTTATTGTACCTTAAAATTTTAATGTGGTTGAAAGAAAACATTGACATTGCTTAAAAAAACAATTTACGTAAATTTCACTAACACTTTCATAGTCGTCAGGAGTGGTTTAAAATTTGAAGTTGAATGTCTTCATCAATGAAAAAGGCACGAAAATTTCAATGAACTAAAATGATGCATTTTTAATTTCCCTTCATTGCTTGCCTTTATAAGTTTTCTATTTTACTTCTACTTTCAAAATAACGAAGTGTTTGTTCTGAAATCAATAGCAATAGCAGCAGCAGGAAATTATTCAATTCAGGAAACCCAAAAATGCATTATTCTGTTTTAAGCTCCACATTAACAATGAAAGTCAGTGTGCCCTATTCCAGCTTATTTTACAATTATTTTAAAACAAAAGTTTGAAAACAAACTTCGGTTTAAAGTCGTCACTTTGCTCCACATCACATGCATGCATGAAAAGGGTGACATTCAAACATCACAAAAACTTCAAGTTCGTCAAATTAGTCCTACCTGCACTGTTGAAAACTTGTTCCCAAAGACAAAAAGCCAAACCAGCTATAGAAGTCACATTCATGTGACACGTGTGTCGAATTGGCTTTTAGGTGACGAAAATCTAAAGGAGACGAACTTATTCCTCCGTAACTTTGGCTACTCCGGCAAAAGTTTCATTATGATATTTTTAAGCTAGCAATTTCATTGAAAATGCCATAGAACAGGTATGCCGAGAATAATATGAAGGAATTTATTAAAATTAGTTTTGGAAAAGTAATCGGATGTGTACTACGGAGAAAACTTTGCTTTGTTCCACAAGAGAAAGGAAGAGCACGGGAAAGATGGGGTGACTGCAGCCATCATACCATGTACGAACGTGTGCAAAATAGCTCGTGATGAAAAAGTAGTCCTGGCAAACAGTCAGGACATAAAGACTAAAAATACTGAAAGAATAGTGGATACCACTATGCTCGTGCCACTGAATGCACCACTCTCAGATTCTAGCTTCAGATTTCAGCTTCAGATTACAATAGCCAAAAAGGATTGGGGCTAATGAAAACATGAAGCGACCGTAGCCAAACCTGACTCGAAAGCATCCTGGCCAAGCATTCCTCTCGGTCCGCTTTGAAATTATTGTCCTGGTCCATGGTCCAACATTCCACCATGTCGTCCTGTTCGCATCATCTGCACAGCAACGTGGGAAGCAGAATGGCAACATACTGAACCACTTTTTGATTGCTAAACTTTGTAATGGATTAAGTTAAACAGCTGTCATGTTCAATATTTAAACGTCTACTGCTTAGACGTGATTTTTGAATGAGTGCGGAGCGTTTTTTGAAGCGTTGTTCCCACGTTAATAACTTTTCTGCTGCACTCGTATGACTGCCAACTTGGCAAACGCCGAATTCGGCTAAGTTTCGAAATATTAGCGAAGTTTTCATGACTTGGATCAATTTCGTTTTGCTGATGCTCGTGGACGTCATGAATGAACGAATGGTTTTTATTAGATCGTTAAGTTGAAACTCCCGCCCATAATTTTGAGCTTTATGACTTTTAATGATTGCCAACAGCGGAAGGTGGATGGGAAATATTTCTTTCTTTTTTGCGGAATATTCGCAGCAGCAAAACGTTTTCAAGTATTCGCCATTATAACATGAAGCAATGGATTTTTTTATGAATATATGTGTGCCTTAACTAGGCACTCAAGCATTTACGAAATACCTTACTGTGCTGACCGAAAATATTCAATTTTTTTGCTTCAAGTTGAGAACACATAAAGTAACAGATATATTCCAAAGAAATTAACATGATTAAAGTACAACTATTTTTGAAAATATTTCACATTATCCCTACTTTGATAGCATATAATGATCGACATGAAATCAAAAATTTAGAAGTTGGATAGATAAAAAACATCCACGACAAAAATAGTTGAGAAGTTTAAGTCAATTTTTGTACAAATTTCCAAGCGAATCGTAAAATATTTGCCGAATTGACTGGATTCTATCGAAAATGAAGAAATGAGAAAATGAGTTTTCAGTATAATTTACATATCTAAATGAACGAACAGTTTGCTGATTTGTAAAAATAAATGTATTTGTAGGTGAACATTGCTGATCCACCATAAAAAATTACATTCACAATTATTCGCAAAAACAATACTTACCCCGGTAATCGAACACACGACGACGACAATAATTCAAAAAGAAAAACAATACCTCGAGCGAGGATCGAACACACGCAGCTGCACAGCTTCTGTCAAATGTAAAAACTCACTAATTCATAAGCGACGCTAAAAACTTTATCGGCGTTTTTCTCAAAAAGAGGGAGTGTTGCGGTCTAATATTTTAAGGATCGAATATCTTTGACGTCTTATACTTATGTACCAAATTTCATCCAAATCTGTGACTACAAAGTCGGAGCCTCTCCTAGTAAGTGCCAGAAGAGCACTCAGAAAGTATCCGTGAAAGAGAGTTCGTTGTAAAATTGTGGGTACACGTGTCTCCGACAGCAAACCAACAGCCAGCGAGGAGTCAGGAAGCAGTCGACGCAATAGGATTAGGAAAAGATTGAAAGTAGAGTTAAGTGTAGATAGTTAGGGTTTAGTTAGGTTTTTTTAGAAAAAAAAATAATAAACTTTTTTTGATTATAACTTGTCGTATTGCGTGAAGTTGCGACGCGGAATCGCGTCTGGCATTTGGGTCCTTGTTCTCTTTGTTCCCTTGTTGGTGGTTTTGGGCCGTCGCGGACCCTATTCCCGTTTCAGGGTTCGCGGACAGGGCAGTCCCAGCGCATAAACGGGTGGCGCCCTTTCTTAAAAATATATTTTCCCACACCCCTCTTCGCGGGTGAAGCCGGGTGGGATTGCCCAATCTGTGGCCAGGGTCGGCTACGGTGTAGTGGAAACGTTACGAAAATTATAGCCGTAACACGTACCTATCCAATTTTAATTTACTTCGCTGAAAAACGAAAATTTGAGATGCGTTTTTTGGAAATGTATTGCTTTTTGTATTGTTTGTTGGTATCCTATCGATCTTATGTGTTTGATACAAAGAGTGCAGCATAATATTTATTATTAATTTTGAACTTGGGTTTAAGATCATACATTATTATTAGAGTTAACAATAAAATTTGACTTAAAATATCGTTCAGTTATTTAGAAGAGACCTTAAGAAATGTGCAAAAAAAATTATGGCAAAAATGTTGGTTATTAAAAACTTCACAGCAATTTAAATACACTTGGGTCCAAAATACCCCCTGTGATAAATACTTAATTATTTTGAAGTGTGACAGTTAAGGGTTAATATTAATTTTTAGCTTGGGTTTAAAATTATACGTTTTTTCGTGGCGCTTGATAGATTTTTTTCATCTTCACTTTAGAATTGAAACTACAACTGATATCATACAAGCGTTAAAAATTTCCAAAATAATCCTTACTTAATAAGTGCATACTTCTTTAGTGTATCCTTAAAATATTTGGTAATTTATTTACTTCATCAGAACCCACCATTTCATTTAACGGAGATTTTATGTATTTTATGTCCAGGTATATTAGTCCAGAAATATATCTTTAAAATTTCGAGAGCTTTTAGTTTGCCGTACTTTCTATGTACTACAAGAATTCCTCAAGGAATCAATGTAAGGTAAAACAATGTTCGCAAGTGTATAGTTAAACACAATAAAAATATATCAATCGTGTACACTACATAGGAAAAACCCCTGTTTAATAAGCATAATTACTAATGTTGATAGGATAAAGCTTTACTATTTTGCTATAGAAAATTTGATTACTGGCTTTCGTTCTATCGAGCGGAGAATTTTATTTTGAGGTACTAGTCCACTTTATAAATTTCACAAAATGGAAATTTTTTTTTGCATTTTTCGACTCCTTTGAACTTTTAAAATTACCTCCAGAAATATCTTTTCGAAATTCGAAAGTTTAATATATAAATAGCGACTTTGAGTGTATGCTTATTTAGAGTTCTACATTTTAATTGCGTGTTTTTGAAAAATGTCTAATTTTTTAACTTCCCAGTATATGGGAAGTTCTTGTAATCGCCTCGAAAATCGAAATTGAAATTTTCAACATTTCTTTACGTTTTGAGGTCTATAGAGTAGATATAAAGTGTTTTTAGAAAGGGAGATGTATGTGTGAGTGTGTGAGTGTACGTATGTACGTACGTACGTACGTACGTTCGTGGACACTTTTTTCTACGAGCATAACTCACGTAAACAAAGTCCTATCGACTTTGTTGAGGTGTCAATCGAAGCGTCTTTGCAATTTTAAGAGCTGATTAGTTTTTGGAATACTTCGGTCGGGGGGGTTTGTTGTTTTGCTCCTTTGAAGGTTATTTCTGTCATGCGTTATATCTCGCGAACCAAACATACGATTTTCATGACTATGGTGTCAATCGATGCGTATTAACATTTTTGTGAAACTATTAAATTTTGAAAAAAATTGTTCAAGCCGTTTTTTAATTTAAGAAAAAAAAGTGCAAAAAATTAGGTTTTTTTAAGCTGATTTACGCAAAATAGTATTCAATTTTTATAAAATTTATATACTTCAAACAATTCTTGAACAAACTTCATCAAAACTTTTTCTCATGATAACAAGAAACATTAAATTGAAAATTAAAAATCATTAACAGTCAGCATGATCTTCAAGGTCATTTCTGCCATTCACTATATCTCACGAACCAGATATAATATTTGCATCATCAAGGTGTCAATCGACGTGTTTTAACATCCTTTTGATTATTTTAACATTATAAAAATCCGTTTCAGCGTTTTTTTTAATTTAATAGAAGAAAATGCAAAAACTTAGTTTTTTTCATAAAAAATATTTTTTCAACCAGATTTGCACAACACAGTAATAAATGTTTATAAAATTTATACATTCGTATCAGTTTTTGAAGAGAGATGATATGATTAACATTAACTCATTCCTGTTACTGCTATGACTACCTCTCCTTATTATTATTTAAAATAGTACTGTTTTCAAAATTATTATTGTGTTTAATATTTTTAATGTTTATCTAGATATTACTGGGAAGTTGACCGTGTGGACCTCAAGGGTCGCACTTTGCGGCTTGTTTTTAATATTTATCAGTAAAATGGAACAAAAACTTTAAACACGTTTTTCGCAAAGCAACGTTTTTTAACACGGCAGAGAGACAATTTCCAGATCTACCAGACCAATTTTCGAAAACTTTGATGCGTTTTATTTGTTAGAGACTATTACACCGTAATCCACCAGAATATGAACAAAAAATTAAAGAAAAAACCATTGGCCGTTAAAAAAAATAACAAAAAAAGGTGTCGATTTTTGAGTTATTTTCATAATTTTTTCTTTTAAATTGATTTTTTTTGAAAACGATAGTGGATTACGGTGTCGTTAAATTTTTTGTTTCAGATCTACCAATCCAAAGATTATCTCTCTGCCGTGGAGTCACGATTTTTTCAGAGGTTAATTTAAGCGCCCTCTATAAAAGAGAATAATAGATAAAAAGTTTAAGTTACATATTTTTGTATTATTCAAATATGAAATAATACTTTTAAAAAGATTCATATTAATACATAATAGAGTGTTTGAGAAACAACTCTTGAAAAATGTTTTTTTTTCGCTTTCTAAAGTGGACTGGTACCTTAAACGAAAACCGCAAGCCTTTTATGTATTTTATGTGAATTTAAAGCAGCATTTCTAAAAGTTTACAAAAAGAAAGACAATTTTGAATATCCACTTCTATTTTTGAGGAGTTTATATCCAATTTTATGGGTAGTTATAATTTGTCTTAGAGCTTCATCGCAGAGAATCTACAAAACTTTTTCAACGTATATTATTATGTTGACTTCCAAAAAATACTGAAACGTTAAAATAACTTCGTTTTTAAGGAAAACAAAATTTTTTCAAACGCTTTTCAAGGTTGATCTCTGACTACTATTCAACATACGGTATGAATCAATTTGAAAATGAAGAGCATACTATGCAACTATTAATAGTAAAAATAAATCAACTATGTTAGATGCGATCTTTCAAAACCATATTTTTGACTTTGAATCGAATTCTCTTGAATTCAAAATCGAATTATATCAATGAAGTTTCAAATTTTTAGTACTTAAACATCTTTTGAGCAGGCGTCAAAAATCGAATCAAATCACCGAATCATCGTATTTCTACGGGCTTAACATATTTTTCCAGGTGTTGTCAGTCCAGAATTGATAGAAACTTTTCATTGAAAATTGTTTGAAGTTTCATCAACGCTCCATAAATCAGAATGTTTGTTTATTAGATTCATTTTTTTGTTTGGAAAAACCAATTTTATTAATTACAATTTTGTTGCAAATCTATCTTTTGTTACATTCCCTCTGATATGTTCAGATACAACAATTTTCAAACCCTATATGAATAGTTCCCTTGAATAGAACATCTTTCTTGTTAGGCAACAGATACATCAAAATAGTAATTCATTTACGTTACATTATCAATCCATGCATAACGACTTATTTGTATTGAAACAGTATTCAAAGATCGACTTGCATTACAAATGCATACTAATGAGTTCCAGATTGAAAATAAAACTCGCGAGAGTTTTCAATGCCCTGAAGTCATTTATCGATTAGGCACTATCCCTAAATATTTGCTATCCACACACAGCAGATGTTTCCTTTAAAAACTATCGATAAAGTTTGCTTACAGCAAAATCTATTCGACCTGGAACTTATTCCCTTACAGCATATCATCATAAAACGTTTCGATTTGAAACTGTCTAATAGTTATATCCAACTATTGATCACCTTTGCCAACTCCTACCACCCCCTCAAACGAATATACATGCAACCATATTTGGTGACTATTCACGTTGGACACTATGTTGACGACTTGGACTGAGACTGGAACCTGAACTCAGATATCAAAGCAGAAGGAGCGAACATCATGCAACATATAAAAGTTAAACTCCTTCAATTAAACTTTTCTCGTTTCATTCTACTGAAAGTTGAACAACGACAAAACCCTCTTCGATTAAATCTAGATTTTCGTGTCACTCAAAGGAATATTTGCAGTGTGTGTTTGGAAAATGATTGAAAAGGATATGAAATAATGAATTTATTATTTGTTTTCTCGAATTTTCAAGGTGTTTACGTTGAATTTTTTTTTGGGATTTTAATCTAAAAAAATAAACTCTTTGGTGTGCAGCTTTTATCGCTACAATTTTAAATTGTCGCAAGTCAACACCATTCTATTTCTTTGTTAATCAATTAAAGATGATATTTTGAGACAGGCATATTAAGACATATACGGCATATTTCGAACTGATAGGTTTTTCACCTAGTCATAATTTTCCAGTCCAGTGTCCTGGAAATGTTCATATAACAGATTATGTATGCAGATGTGCACAAAATCAAAACAGGTACAATTTTTTTTAGATAGACAGATCTAAGGGATTTGATCATCAACTTTCAATTTGAAAGCATTTTAACAAGTGTAATTTTTTCTAATCGCGCCATGAATTTTCGAAAATTACTCGTTCAATTCCCTTCAGATTGTGTCTGTCCTTTCTGTATTTAGAATTTTAGAAACAAAGCAAATGATTTGGGATTTTGTTTTTCTTACCATTAAGATTTCATCGTTTTAAAAGTTTTTTTCTCATTCATTTCTCTTCAAACAAATCACAACCCCGAATAAGCCGATCAAATAAAGATCACTTAAAATGGACGCAATAGTTCGAATATTTCTTAAAAACAATATTTTACAAACAGCTTTAAGTGTGGTTTTATAAAACAAAACATAATTCACAAAAACACAATGACTTACAAAAAAATATGAAAATTTTATGTTCTTACTGGATAATAAAATTATTTGAAACTCGAAATTTATCGACTTTTTGCTACATGCAAATAGTCTGATAGTAAATTTCCACTTCAACATTAACTATTTTTGGACTAATATATAATTCCTCAGGCAAACTACTCGATTTTAAAACGCCAACGCCATGTTGAACCATGTTAGCTTCTTTTATTGCAAAGGAGAATTGTTTCGGAAACAAATTTATAAACAGTATCAATAAAATTCGCAAGAAGAATCAAGAGTACAATCTGATCCAATCCTTCACAAAACGATGTATAGAATAACCCATAATTTTTTGATAGTTAAAGAAAACTTCGGGGGTTGTTTGTAAATAGTCAAGTATTCTTTTAGGGATTTTTTTTGTCATTATGTTTCAAGCTCAACGTTTTTATCAGTAGCTGGTTCTGGTACTCTTCGCTTGAAATTTCTTATTAAATATTGATTTGCATCTCAGGAAATTTTTCGACAGTTGAAACTGTTGTTCTGATAAAAGGATCCAACGATATAGTTTGCCTTTTGTTCTATCGCATCACATACCTTTCGAATATATACTATTCTCTTGAATGAATTTATTGAGGTTTGTCAGTCCAGTAAATATCAACGTTTTACATTTAATGCTATTATCCAATAATAGGTCTAATATGCATAAGTGGAACTTAATTTGCCTTTGCTAACAAATTTAATTTAAAATTAAAAATTTATATTATGGACTAATTTCCTTCAACAATCAATATCAAGTTATTCTTGTCATTCCCAATTTTCGGTCATTGAGATGGCTGAGATCATATAAATTGGTCCGTTGTAGATGCCTCTGTGAGTTATTGGGATCCAAACCTTAAGTGTAATATTGTCTGCACCCATAGTAGAGAAAATTTTTTAAAACGATTGTTTGCTTTTATTCGATTGGTTTTTTTTATATGTGACAACTAAATAACATTTGACAAAATAATCGAAGCAGCGTAAACTATAATTATACTTTTGAAGTATGAATTATTTCTACTTCAAGTGACTTGTCTCATCAGGCCATTAGACTTGGAAAATATTCCTACAAAAATTTAATCAACTCGTCTTAAACCACCATAATTTCCGTCCCATAATCTGTGTCGTACTCTCTGCTTGCTTAATTATTGCAAAATTACTAGGTGTTTTGTAGAAAGAATAGTAAGTTATGATCTCCTGAACTCTTCGTAGGAAAATAATATCTTTTGAACATGTCAGTATGCGATAATTAACATCATGATTCTCAAATATAGTATTGTAAATTATTGTCTATACTTTTTGGTTCTTGATTTTTTGTGAGTGTTTCATTTTTTTTCCATCAGTAAGGAATAGACTGATATAAACTTCCTTGTAACTGGCAAGTTCTTGCAATCGTTCCTTAAATCCAAATTGAAATGTTTAACATACACTAGCGAGCAACTGGATACGGACACCCAATATTTTGCCTATTTTTCAGGCTAAGTCGCATATGACGTAATTTCTTAAATAGTGTAAATAGTGTAGTGTAGTGCTATAATTCGCAGATGTAAATTATAAAAATGGTTGAAATTTAACGAAGCTTAATCCACCAACAAGCTAACCGTGGTAGTGCTGTTTCGTGACGAATGGCTTATGACAGCACCTGATGAGGATGCCATCCGATACGCCGAAACCACACTTTCCATTAAAAATTAACGATGAACCAGCATAACCTGGAAGCTAAGAACTCCCATTAATGTGCAATAATAGTGTTAGTGAGTTGCTAACCAAAAAACACAAAACTAGAAAACAATGTTGTTGACTAGACTAGGAGGTTCTAACCAATGATAAACTATATCTCCACGTTTTACGGTCGAAATAGTAATTTAAAAGTATTTTTAGACAAAAGTACGCATGTGTGTGTGTGTCTATAAGTACATACATACATTCGTGCGTGGTCATTTTCTTCTACGACACTAAATCGCGAAGGAAATGTCGTGTTGACATCATTAAGATACATCCAAGATAATTTCTGCCATGCACGATATCTCACGAACGAAATGTTGTGTTGCCGAAGCAAATAGCATTTTTTTGTTTTGTTTTTAATTAAACCGCTTACGCCCATATGTCTTTCAAGCGTTGACATGAAAATAGCCAATTACGTAAAAAAAGGCTTCGTAAACCTCCACCACTTCCAATTGATTCGCGTTAGGATTCAGATCTCCTACCCAAAAAACCCCTTTACGTCATCAATGAATGCTCTCTAAGATGATACGATTAACATCAACTCATTCTAATTTCTGTTTTAAGTTCTTGCCATTATTATTATTTTTAATATTATTATTACAGTTTAAAGTATTATTGCTTTTTATATTATTATATCTGCTTAATATTTTTAATATTCATGTGGATGGTCAGTTGTACGTGTGAACCCCAAGAGTCGCACCACGGGGCTTGCTTTTATCCAGATTTTCTATCGCCATACTCTCAAATGTTCAAAATCATTTTCTTATATTTCCCGTGAAGTACTACATGTCTACTTTCTATTTCCTGATGGAAATAAGTTTTGTCTCCAAACGTTCGGGAAACTTACATCATTTGTAGCTGATCGTTTAAGGACAAAAAGTAGATTGCAACTTAAATTTTTGACGCAATTATTCGAGCCAAACAAAATTCATTAGATACACCAACCGTAAAAAAATGTGATTGAGTTTATTGAAATTTAAAGTATAGGTACATACATCTTTTTAACATTCTTTCGACAATTGACTTTCGTCGAAATGTTTTCCTATACTGAATAAAAATATGCTGCTCTTTTTTATATGTGATAGACCATTAAATCTTACTTTAAATCCTATATTACATTTTTCAGTAAAATTTAAATTTAAATGAAGAAAAGTTTCGCACCGACACAGTCTGTAGTGAAAATCATGAGTCGAATGACGACCATCATCAGTGAGGTTGGACACGTACCATTCACCACTTTTCTAGAAATAGTGGCAATGAAAACTTTTCACGTGCCCCCTTATGCAGATCCTAGATAGTCCAAAAAAGTGTTCAGCTCCGTAGTGCAGCAACAAACAAGCAAGTTCTGTGAATTTCGTACATGTCTGCCGCCAGCTTTTGGCCGTTATCGTCTCTAAAACATATCAACTTCACTTCAGCTTCTACTTGATACTGTAACAAAAGCGCCATGTGAAAGTTGTGAAAGGCTTTCATTGTTCCGCAGCGCAGTCCCACTCACCCGTTTTTATCGCCATAATCTAATAGGTTGCAACCAACAAGAATACAATAGCACTGAATAGAGAATCATAGCAATGCCTGTCGGCAGGATTTAGAATTGCACTGCTTTTGTGTTTCAAGCTCCTAACCATTCAACAATCTCAAACAAATTCTCTTGTTTATTTTATAATTACTCACGAATTTCTTTGATGCCCGGTATTTTGCAGTAACTATCAACAAATCCAAAAACTTGCGTTTGAAGGACATGAAATAGCCACAGAGACCATATCCCTGCAGACCGGACTTCAAGACAAAGGCTACGAGGAGTGGGTCGGTGAAATGATTGGCATGCGGGAAATTCTCAAACACTTTGCCAATATATCAAGCAGCGAAGTAGTCGGCATGCGAGCACCCTTCCTCAAGCCAGGACGTAATACACAGTACAAGGTAAGATTAACGTGGACTAACCTAGTAAAAAAGTTTTAATCTGAAAGTTTCTCGCGAAATTCTCGGAGGAATTCCAATCAATCGCCATTTAATTTTAAAAATTTCCTTCAACACCAAGGATCATTTAACAAACACATTCCAACTTCTTTCAAAAAAGTTACCCGATCATACCCTAGCTTCTTGCCCAGACAAATGCTTCGTATGTAATGAATATTTTCAAATAACTCACATCTTCACATTTCCAGGTAATCGAGGATTTCGGCTACATTTACGATAGTTCCGTAACAGTTCCGCCATCGAGCGTGCCAGCTTGGCCATACACTCTCGACTATAAAATCTCGCACGAATGCAAGAGTGGTACATGTCCGACAAGAACTTTCCCCGGCGTTTGGGAAGTTCCATTGAATGCACATTACATCGAAGGCTATGAGGGTGGCCATTGCCCATACATGGATCAATGCGTTCTGCACAATTTAGATGAAGATGAAGTCCTGGAATGGCTACAAGAGGACTTTTCCCGCCATTACGAACAAAACAAAGCACCTTATATGATGCCGTTCCACACGAATTGGTTCCAAAGCAAAGACCTCGTACAAGGACTTCACAAATTTCTGGATTGGACTTTGACTTTGTAAGTGTTTTTATTGTACTTCTTATTTATTCTTCAGCTCACTATCATAAAATCAATTGATCCGAGGAGCTTCCTAATTAATTATTTTAATAATGAATGCCAGATAAGTTTTTCGTTCTGCAACAAACTTAAATTATTATCCTTATAAGATATGATTTCATAAAAATATGCAGCTATCTTCTATACTAACAGATACTAGAATCGGGAACTTCAAATACGTAATACAAACACACTTCACAACAACAGATAAAAAAATTAATTGAAGTTTTTTACTGCCCGGATTGAAGCCAGAGCTAACAAGAAATAGAAAAGCTGTAGTTAATTCGAACAAAGAAATTCCTTCCCATTTCTATGTAAATTTTTAAACTCGGTACTACTTCAACGCGAAAACAAATATCTGCACGCTGATACAACAGGACGAATTGGAGCGTTCAAATGATTTTTAATAGAGTTCTTTTGTTTAACACCTGATAATTATTCACGTCTCGTGGATGCCAAGAAATAATGAAAGAAGACTCCTCATAGTCGACAGCAATCCAATAAGGAGAGTTTTCTGTAGTTTGCCTGGCTTCCTGTTAACAATGCTTCGGTGCTTCTATAGCGGCTCGAGGAACGAACGAAAAAAGCCACTTGTGAGTCGGAAATGGGAGCATCGTGGTCGTGTTACACAAAGAACAAGAATGAAGTTTACTACCTTCATCATTATCCTGCAAACGCTCGTCATTTGTGCGAGGGAGCACGGGTAAAGGTTCTAAATCTATCCTTTATGATTCTTTTAACAGGGTAGACTATTGTTGAATAGCTTCGGGTTGATTTGGTCCGATGACCATCAATTAATTGATTTAATTGATTTCTGTCTGGATATTTTTTCTCCAGGGAAATTTGAGTGTTTGAATTGCTTGTGTTGTCATGATTGAGATTAGCAAAACGAACGAGGAAGATAATTGTCGAAAATCTGGCAAAAATTTCAGGATAACTTTGAAGATAAAGAAAACCATGATTGATAAAATTGCTTAAGCATTTGTTAAAAAGTTTTGCAACAATAAAACTGATTCAAAATGCGGTACTCAAGATTGAATAAATGAAATAATCAAAATTTTAACTCTTTACTTCAAAATGAAATTTCATTTTTGACTTCAAAAAGAGTGTATTTACACCCATTCCAATTTCATAAATGTAAAATTCTTGATCAAGAACTGTGATGCAAACACAGGATTTTTTCGAGGGTCTCATGGAAACGATATAATCGAAATTAATAATATTTCGCGAAAAATAAATGGTAACTGCTATAAATGCCCTTGAAACAGGTCCTTCAATTTCAATGTAATGTCGTACATGAAAAATTAAACACACTTATTTTTTCATAGTTTACTGATTAAGATTAAATTTACTTGATGGATATTTGAAACATCATTTTAATATTTAGTCAAAGACTTTAGAAACTAATTTGCAATAATAAAGAATGTTTCCGAGTTTTAGTTATTGTTTGTCATGAAAATTTTACATTTCAAATGATTAGAATGCTCGGAGGATGGATGTTCAAACCTAAATTTTAACCATTTTCAATAGAAAGAAAAAAGATATCATTTTGAAAACTTTGTACACATGCTAATTGGTACTTTGGGTTTACAGAAATATTTTTTTAGATTTTTTTATAGTTTATTTACCCATAACATTTTTTTCAAAAAAAAAACAGCATAAAATTACGGCGGACATGATTTCAAGTGACTGGATCATCTGGAAACAAAAAAAACGCCAAATTAATCCTTGTTTAAGTGCCTATGGCAGGTACCCAAATGATTTTTTTATTAAAAAACAACAAAATGGCGGCCATTTTTTTAAAAAAACCCATTTTTGAGGGTGGAAAATTGAGTGAAAATCGGAAAATTTGATACCGATCATAATGATTACGCTACCGGCTATAGCCATATACCTATGTGAACAACAACATATTGAAAAACCGATCACTCTGTTGTGTAGTTTTTCTAAAATCGTGTCCGTCATCTTAAAAAACCATGAATTCGAGAAAATCGCGTTTATTTTTTTTTACGAATTACGAAGCATCTTTCTAATAAATCATTCGAAGTTAAATCTTCGTATATTGGCTTCAAAATTTTCTGAGCTGCTTGATCAAGAGGTGGACCATGTTTATACTTTCGTAATTCAGGAGAGGGGATTCGAGAATGCCAAAACACAGCGGAGAGTCAAAAATGCTGTCTCACGGCATCTCGCTATACACGCTTAAAATATTTTAAAAATTAAAATATCATTATAAATTCATTTAAATTGTATTCTTGAAGAAATTTACTAACGAAATCTGTAAAAAAAAAATTTGATTTTTTGAAAAATTTAACCTAAAAGACCCCTTAAGAACTGAAAACTTTCACTATATTTAGCATCTGCAACAATAGAAAACTGGTCGAACAAATATTTTTTCAAAGAAATTTGAGTGACATTCAGTATATTTCTCCTCCATTTTGCTTTTTTGCACTATAGCTTTTAATATATACTATTCAGGAGAATGCATTTTTTTCTGTTTTAGGTACTTTGCACGCTTTGCATAAGAAAGCAGTGAAGAGTGCATTAGCTGTGTTTGTGCAGCACAAAAGGGAAATATTACATTAGCAATAAATAATAGATCCAGTTAAAGCGATCGATAACGCTTATTTGTGGGCGGTTCTTTTCACTTCGCAGTGGCTCGACCCAGTGATTATGTAATCGCACTGGGCGACATGCAGACGCGTCGCCAGCAGTACAGTTACCGGTATAGGTACTGGCGGATCGTCCATTGAAATCGATTGTGTTCGTTGGCTGAAAACGACGATGAAGAAAGAATGACATATTTGAGGATCAAAGTTGGTACAACAAAAGTGAAACCTATTAAAGCGCAAAAGAACACCAGAATAGGCTATGTACTAGAAATGATCGTGTTTAAATGAAATTTTAATTTTAACTCCAACAGACGTTGCAACGAAGTTGAAAGTTAACAATGTTGTTGTCTTATTACGCTCACAAATGTTCAGTCCCAAGGACAAAACAAGGAATCTTAAGCACAATCAAACAAATCCACAGGTCATTAATATGACAAATTCAGCCGTAAACGTAGCATTTCTTTTAGTAATGTCTAGCCTGTGGCTGCAGGGTCATTTGTTGCTGAGATTCCCGCTTAATTTACGGAAAATAGACAACTATACGACTGGAAATCATTACAATGTGAACTCGAAATTAGTGGCAGAATTCTGTAACTTAGTCAACGTGCATTTTATTAGTAATCAAGTGAAATTCATACCTTTCACAAGAAGATTAGCCAGTTTCAATCTGAGGAAAGGATAGTAAAAATGTTGTTTATTATATGTTAAGTCCCATTGTATTATTGAAATAAATTCCAATATACACTGTGACAAAAAAGTATCCGGAAATTTGAAATAAAACGCAAAAATATTAAACTTCTTCAATATTTACTGAATTTCCTTCAAAATATGCTCCATTTCAAGCGATACACATGTGCTAACGTTTTTTCCAATCATGGAAACATTTTTTATAGGCGCTTTCAGGGATGGCCTTCAGCTCCTTCTGCGAATTTTCTTTTATGGCGTCTGGTTCCCCGGAGCGGTAATTTCAGTCTGGAGAAAAGAAAAAAGTCACACGGAGCCAAATCAGGTGGATATGGCGGCTGGTCGATGGTATTTATCGAATTTGTCCGATCCAGCATGTCTTTAGCGACCTGCTGCCGATACTGTTTTTCGAGAAAATTCAGCTCCATCGGAACGAGCCTGATGGTGGCGCGCTGCAATTGGTTGACCAAAATTAAAGGAGCTGATTCACCAGCAATGTTGAGATCATGTGCTATCTCTCTAACAATAGCATGATGATTTTCGAGTACGATTTCTTTAACTATTTGGACGTTATCGTTAGTTAAAGACGTCGTCGATGGCCGTCCGGAACGAGGCAAGTCTTCGACGATCTCCCGACCATCTTTAAAGGCTTTGTACCACTCGCAAGCCTGAGTTTTCGATAAAACAGTCTCACCAAAAACCTTCTCTAGCATTCGCATCGATTTGGCTCACGAAATTTCGTTCAAAACACAAAATTTGAAGAAAAAAACTCATTGTTCAATTTTTGTAAAATTCGCCGAGCACTACTGAAGTGGACTGATTCAATTAGCTGCTGTAAACAAACTGGTCGACATATTACGCTCATTTTTGGCATAGTAATTAAGGACAGTCTCACAAACATACAGAATTTTCAAATACTTAAAAATACTCAACGCGGGCAATTTAAATGAGAATTTCCGGATAGTTTTTTGTCAGAGTGTATTGCTGAAAAATTATTAAACAATGCCCTATTTGAGATACTTTTCATGACAATTTAAAATTACTCATATCAGAGGAACCATGAGTTTAAAATACTCAATTCAAATTTTAATGAAGTCACTCTGATCTGTTAATGCGAACTTTATTTGTTCAGAATGTAAACAAAACTATCATGTACATGAAAAATTATTTATTACGTTTGCCATGCAATGTGACCAATCAAGTAAAAAAGATACCTCGATCAATCTTCATTGGAAGGGAGGCTTTTCCCCACAATTCATAATTCATGCAATAGAAAGGTAAAATGTATTTGAATGTTATAAGCTTTGAAATATTTTTTTAATAACAACAATGTTGTTCATTGGACTCAGCTTTCAAAGTAGCAATAAATTGCAACTCAACAGCAACAAAATCGAAAACTTATTGAAAAACTATACTGAACTACTAAATGAAGTAACTACTATTCATGCAATTCAGTTTTGCGAACTTTTCGTGACGAAAATCCTCAAAAACTTACTAGCTCAATAGTAATAATAATAATAATAATAATTCTTTATTCCTCGCAGAAAGACAATTACAGAGAACCAACAAAAAATAGAAAATAAAATTGAATAATATAAATACAATTTGGATAAAAATAAAAATAATATACCTGAAAATACAATAAAAATATGTGCGATGTATATACTATATTTGACATATTTTTGCATTGGTAACATTGCTCAATCTTAAAAATTTCTGATTTTATCGATCGACTTTATTGACGGAAATGCAATCAACCCAATATTTACAAAAATTGGGGAATTATTAAAGAAATCGTTTCAAAGAAAGACGATATAATTTTTCATCAGTTTATCTTTTACAACGATCATTAGTAGGTTCAAAATCTTCTTACGCTACAATTTTCTATTGTTTTTTCACGAGCACCACACCTACTCAACTTACATTATCCATTAAATTGTTTCATTCTATCCTTACTTAAACAATTGTCGCATGTATACTCCAGCTTGAGCGTCATACATTATAAACGTTCATTCCAACCACCATACGAAATACATACAATGGGAAATCCATTTTCCTCCAGCGAAAGCATTAACCGTACCTTTGGTTCAATGCAATACAACCGAAAACCAAGCTTCACCAAGAATTTCCCAGCATTCGTATGTTGATGAAGTGAAATTTTCATTTACACGAACATGACGTGGTTGTCTCTTCCGCGAAACAATACAATCGAGTTTCCATTCTACTCTTGTTGTCGTTTCCTTACCAACGCCGTTTCATTCATGCTTCGTCAATAGAACGCCAGGACGTGTGCAGATATTTTCCCTGTACGATAGAAAAGTTCCATGAAACCACAATCCTGACGCTATCATATAAAGTTTGTATGAATCGTGCGGTATGGAATGTGTCGTTATGTGTGCATATTGGAAGCTGTGTACAATTGTTTCGTTACTTCGTATAATATGAAGAGCTGGTTTTTTGGAATTTCCCAAAGGAAATGAAACGACAAATTCGTAGAAACTAACAGAAAAATATTTCAATTAGCATCTTATCTTAAGTGATATTACTTTGCTGAGATTCCGTGTTAGTGAAGTGATTCAACAGGCACTTGATCGTTAGTTTGAAGAAATCGTTGAAATTAGTCCTCTTAATACTTCCACTAGATCATTTGCTACGAAAAGACCAAACCAAAAAGCAAGCAATGGTTCAATTTGCGAGAAAAATCAAGAAGATACGTACTCTTTCCAATATTTTTTTAAACTAAAAAAAAAGTATTACAGATATAACTTTTCAAAAACATAAAAGTTTAAAATATAAATGTAGAATCAGTGAATTAATGAGTAGGCGAACATAGTTTTGGAATCAGTGAATTAATAAGTAGGCGAGGAGTCAGGGAGTTCACGTCGGAAAAACAAAAGGATAAGTACGTCAAGCGGCTTTGGAGACGAATCAATAATTAGAATTATAAAGACTCTTTTTCCGTAATAAAAATAATTATCCTTCGCCCGGTGATTTTGATCCTACATAAATACATGATCATAGCTCAGATCTCTAGCTTACCATAATATGTACAATTTTTAAAACCCAATTACAATTACACCCGTGGACATTAGATTCGAAGTTTGTGTTTTTACGTGCTAGCTAAATAATATGAAGGAATTTTTGAGTAGAAATTCCTGAGATAATCACAAAAGATTAACACTGGACGACTAAATGATAGCTATTGTGCAGTACAGTGCTGTTGCCTCGAATTCTTTATCAACATGTTAGGAAAGGCTGGGCTTTAGTTATTGTTTCGCTTCTATAAGCAACACCAGTCTTTCGAAAAAAGATATGAGCTTGTTGGCGAAAAAACATACTAGCTTCATTTGAGAGGTCATTATCTTTACACAAACTTTATGGATCCGTTCTAGTTAGTCAAACCTATGGCTTAGTTTTTAAAAAACATCTTCCTGTTATATGTTCGTATTGTCGCAATAGATTAATGTAGTTCTTGCTAAGCTTTAATGCTTCTTCCACGACTATTTATTTGTTAATGTCGCTTTGTAATTTTATTCTTAACATATTTTGGAGAACCTGCAATTGACCTTAATATATATTTTTGTATTGTTTGCATGACTATCAAATTGGGTTTTTTGCAAACCCCTGCAGTTGTATCGCATAGACCCAGATTGGTTTGTGTAATGTCTTGTATAACAAGATTATGGTTTCCATAACTAATTGGAATTTCGTATACATAAGACAAAATCGTTTTCTGTATCATATATTTACTTGGTCGCGTTTTTATACTGTGTGGTTTCTCCATGTGAATTTCTTATCTAGGCTAACTCCTGTAGTTGATTTTTTGACGTATGTTCCATTGATTTTGATGGGAAATGAGAAACGGTTTTTGAGCGTAAATATAATTTGTTGTGTTATTATCGTACTGATAGTAATTTTTAAATAAATTAGCCCAGTCTAAGATAATGTTGGTTTTTGTTGAATTACTCTTGCTGCTGCTGTTATAGAGTTTTTGTGAGCAAAGAAGAAAATGCTAGTATCGTCTGCGAACGTTGTGGTGAATATTATTTTGCTGGAAGGTGTGCAGTGTATAGAAGATAGATTACAAGACCAATGACACTGATTTCTTGCCTTTAAATTGGTCTGGAAATCATTCGAGAATAAAGCTGCTCAATATGTCGTGATACTTATGCGACGTATACCTTTTTAACTTCCCAGTATATGTTCTTGTAATCGCCCCGGAAATTCTAAATTGAAATTTTCAACATATCTTTACGTTTTGAGGTCTTTGCTTTTGGAACGAAGTCCGTTTGTGTCCGTGTTTTTGTGTATGTTCGTACGTTTGTGGACTTTTTTCTACGAGCATAACACACGTAAAAAAAGTCGTATCGACTACGTTGAGGTGTCAATCGAAGTGTAGATACGTAACAGATACATAACAGGTACCTAACAGACTCATAACATACACATTATATTATTTTCTTGAAGTGTACGGAGCATTTTTATCAAGCAAAAGCCTTTCTTATATTTTGCGGAGGGTGGATAAAAGGCCAATGGGTCTCTAAGGATCAACTTTGGAAATGCCTTTGCCTGCCTTTGGGATGACTATGAATCTGGCATATTTCCAGATGCATGGAAAACAATTAATACCGTGAATTGCATTGAACATATGCAGCATTGCTATTTCGCCTGATAGCCATTTTTCAGTTACTTTGTCGTGGCCAGAGGCCTTACTTTTTTTTTTGTTTCATTGAGTTTTTTGAATAGTTTGATTATGATGAATCTGGCTTTTTTACTTACTCTTAGAATTTTGACGTATATTAGGTGAAAAGTCTCTCATTATTATTTTTCTAGACTAAAAACCTTTGATATGTAACCGCCAAAATCTTCAGTTTTTTGTAAATTGTCTCTAATCCGACTGCCGCAACGTTGTGGTATTTGATAGAAATATCCGCCAGCATCGACTTTTTGACCCTCTTGGCCGTTTTTCATATGGAGTAATTAGAGTCAACTTCACAGGAAATATTGCTAACAAAATAGTTTATTTTATTCTGTTTGTCAATATATTTCGCATTTTAAAAAAAACTAGCTCCACTCATTCATCTGTAAAACAAACCTCTGTAAAACAAACAAGCCGTGAGGTGTGACCCATGAGGTCCACACGGTCAACTTCCCAGTAACATCTAAAAATATATTAAAAATATTAAACACAATAATATTTATGGAAATAATACTACTCCAAATAATAAAAATGTACTTCTCGTAAAATTGATCACGTATGGATTTTGGTGCATTGGTTTGATTGATTATTCACGCGGATCAATCGGAGGGGGGGGGGCAGGTTTCAAAGCAGTTTTTTCATTAAAGTTAAAACATGGTGCTGTGAAGATTATTGTAAATCTTCTCAAATTTTGCAAATATTACTAAACTTTGATTGACTGATTAAGGTATTATGATTCGAATGAACTCTTTTACATGGTGACTTTGAATGATTTTTTATTTTTAATTTAATTTTTTTGTTATCATGAGAAAAGTTTTTGCTGGTTTCTCTACAAAAATTGATAAAATTTTATAAATTCTACAAACATTTATTATTACGATGTGCAAATCAGGTTAAAAATGAATCTTTTTATGAAAAAAAACACTACTTTTCGAATTTTTTTAAATAAATTAAAAAAACGCTTTAACGATTTTTTAAAATATAAAAACATCATAAAAATGATAATACGCGTCGATTGACACTTTAATGATGGAAATATTATATTCAGTTGTTGAGATATAATGAATGACGTAAATGACCTTGAACGTTTAATGATTTTTTATTTTTTATTTAATTTGTTTTGTAATCATGAAAAAAACTTTGGCTGGTTTTTTTACAAAAACTATTTGGAGTATGTAAATTTTATAAACATTGATTACTTAGGTTTGAAAATCAGGTTGAAAATTTTGCGTTTTTGAAAAAAAAACCTAATTTTTTGTACTTTTTTTAAAAAAATTAAAAAACGGCTTCAACGATCTTTTTTAAAATTTGAGAGATTCATAAAATTATTAATACGCGTCGATTGACACCTTCATAATGAAAATCGCATGTTTGCTTCGCGAGATATAGCGCATGACAGAAATGACCTTCAAACGGGCAAAACAGCAAACCCCCCCGACCGAAGTTTTCCAAAAACTAATCAGCTCTTAAGATTGCAAAGACGCTTCGATCGACACCTTAACGAAGTTGATACGACTTTATTTACGTGAGTTATCGTCGTAGAAAAAAGTGTCCACGAACGTACATACGTACGTACGTACGTACGTACATACACACACACACACACATAGATCTCCCTTTCTAAAAACACTTTATATTCTATAGACCTCAAAACGTAAAGAAATGTTGAAAATTTCAATTTCGATTTTCGAGGCGATTACAAGAACTTCCCATATACTGGGACGTTAATAAACCCGTCTATAGTGAGTTGCACACTACTTTCTTAGTATCAAGGAAGCAGACTCTTCCCAGCAAAACATAGTATGCAATCTTTATGTGCAACTTACACAAACCCACAAGAAACCATATAGCAAAAATTCAGTTCATTCTAACTGACGACAGCTATATAAACTTTTTGAAAAGAACCTTCATCAAAGCATTTTCAAAAAAAATGCTGCTTCCCGCCGAAGATGATAAAATGGTTGATATTTTAACGTCTGCATAGAAAACCATGTCCTTTTCATCAAAACTGCTTTGCTTGCAATCTCAAAAAAACTACGTTTGAGCTGTTACGACATTGCAATTATCATGTTCGACGTTAGAGCGGTGCTGTTCCTTCCGCTGGGCTGCACACCATAAGCAACGATTTAATTAGTTTTTTTAAAGTGATAGTTACTTAAGGAGCTTGAAATTGTTTTGTATAATTAGGAGTTGTCGCTAAATGTATAGCTATACGAAAGGGATAGGACCCAACAGGCTCCGTTGAAATCAGCGAATCGTGTCCTAGGACTCAAAACCTGCAATCTATCTTATTTGTTGATGCGTAAAATGTAGAATGAAAGCTGGACATGCTTGATTCTTTTTAGTACAATAAACATTTTGTAGAGTTGCACATTTCAAAGCGATTTTTTGCTTGTGGATCTTTAGATCCGAATCTAATAATGCATTTTGATCCAATGAAGTTGAATGATGATTTTCTATAGTTATTTTGTTTTTGTTTTTGAATGCCGTTATCAAATACATATATTCTTACAGCTAGATTTTTCTAATAGGTATTTAATGCTCACGAAGTCTTTTTAGACTTAACATTCGAGTTTCTCATTGGAACTGGTCATAAAATCTTCTCAACTTGTAATGAGTTAATCTTCTTTAAATTTTTCCTAAAAATAATTTATGAGCTTGTTCATAGCAAACCCTGTTTTTTACATTTAAATAGGGTGGCCATTTTTGTGCTGCATATTTTTGATCCTTATAGTTAGGATGAGTATTTTTTAACTTCTTTGAGCAACTAAGAGCGTGCCTGAATCAATTTTTTTCGGGAAAATTATGTGGGAAGGATATTCTATAATTTGACATAGTGATCAACTTGTTTCGCTTATTTTTACTGGGATAAAAACACTCTTGAATTAAAGCCCTATTTTTCTAAAAGAAGAAAAATACAATTACGCTGAAATTTTCTCCACCTGCCCTTCTGCAAAAATGTAATATGGTTATTAACTTCCCAGTATATGGGAAGTTCTTGTAATCGCCTCGAAAATCGAAATTGAAATTTTCAACTTTTCTTTACGTTTTGAGGTCTATAGAGTATATATAAAGTGTTTTTAGAAAGGGAGATGTATGTGTGTGTGTGTATGTGTATGTACGTACGTACGTACGTCTGTACGTTCGTGGACAGTTTTTTCTACGATCATAACTCACGTAAACAAAGTCCGATCGACTTGGTTGAGGTGTCAATCGAAGCGTCTTTGCAATTTTAAGAGCTGATTAGTTTTTGGAAAACTTCGGTCGCGGGGGTTTGCTGTTTTGCCCGTTTGAAGGTCATTTCTGTCATGCGCTATATCTCGCGAATCAAACATACGATTTTTTTGAACAAGGTGTCAATCGACGCGTATTGACGTTTTCGTGATTCTGTCAAGTTTTTAAAAAAATTCTTGGAGCGGTTTTCACTTTTTTTTGAAAAAAAAGTGCAAAAAATTAGGGTTTTTTTCAAAAACAATAAATTTTTAACCTTATTGTCAAGTCTTAGTAACCAATGGTTATAAAATTTATTTACTCCAAACAATGTTCGCAAAAACTTCATCAAAACTTTTTCTCATGATTACGTAAAAAAGTAAATTAAAAATAAAAAATCATTAAAAGTCATCATGATTTTTAAGGTCATTTTTATCATTCACTATATATCACGAACCAGATATAATATTTGCATCATTAAGGTGTCAGTTGACGTGTATTAACATCGCTGTGAAGTTTTTTACATTTTAAAAATTCTTTTCAGCTGTCTTTTCAATTTAATAGAAGAAAATGCAAAAAATTATAGTTTTTTTCATAAAAAAATATTTTTTAACTTGATTTGCACAGCACAGTGATCCAGTTTATAAAATTTTTACAATCTTATCAGTTTTTGGAGAGAAACCGGCAAAATTTTATTCCATGATTATGAAAAAACTTAATTAAAAATAAAAAAATCATTCAAAGTTACCATGTAAAGAGAGTTCATACGAGTGCTATTACTTTATATCTTTTATTCTAAAAAAATTGTTGTAAATTCAATCAAAGTTTTAAGATATTTGCATAATTTGAGCAGATTTTTAATAGTTTTTATAGTCTTTTAATTAAAAAAAATTGCTTAAATTTTGAAAATCAACAAAAATTTTCAACACCAAAAAGACCCCCACCGATTGATCCGCGTGAATATTCAATCTGTCCTCATCGACCAAAAACCTTACATAATCAATGGACCCTCCCATAGACGATATGATTCATATTAACTCATTCCTGTTACTATTACCTCTCATTGTTGTAATGTTGTTGATGTTTATGTAGATATTACTGGGAAGTTGACCGTGTGGACCGCAAGGGTCGCACCTCGCGGCTTGTTTATTTAAGCTTTTAATGCTGGACATTGATATTGATATTGATGCGAAAGTGACACGTAGGCGTTTCTGCTTACTTAATGTTGTATGAAGATATCAAAATGCATGGCATATATGGCCTATGGAGGATTTTTTTTATATATTTCTTTATTTCTTGACGTAATGCTTGACATAATCTACACAAGGATCCACTTATAACACTATTGTTTTTGCCTGATAAACAGTTGGTAGCTGGAAAAAATAAGATTTCACTATTTACAGATGATCAACTGAAGTAAAGGTTACATCCATAATTTTATATATACAAGTCGTTCTTTTGAAGAATTTTATTTTCCATAACTTTTGTTTAAAGGAGTTCTGAATTTCTAACCGTATTAATAAAAAAAATTAATATATTTAAATAATACAATCTGGGTCAATTACGGTTATTGCGGAAAATTTTCTACGTGTTAGGCATTACTTCTTACCAAAGTAATTTAATTTTAAAGATAGATAGATAAAAAGTTTATTATTGTCGAGATACAATTTTGTGGTATTACAGAGACTTATGCTAGAGATACAGACTATGGTGCCGCCTTTACATCTATAGTTCTATACAATTAGACTTGCAGAAAGGTTTTGCTTAAGATTATAGTTATCAAGTTTGCTAGGAAAAACGTATAAAAAAACCTGGCTTGCGAATACTTACACCTAAGAAACTAGCCTAATCTAGAACTAACTTAAGAATAGGCTTAAACATCTAGATATTTGCTTAATGTAGCGATGACCTAGAAGGCAGTAGCAGAGGATTATCAATCATTGCTGTTGTTTCGAGGAATGCATTATGCCGCTTCGTGACGAGATCTTTTATCGTCGGGACTTGAGCCAGTTGATGCAGCCGTATGGTCGAGAAGTACCAGGGTTTGTCTAGGATAATCTTTAGGCATTTGTTTTGGAGAACTTGAAGCTTACCTTTATGGTAATTTGCACATTGTCCCCAAACGGGTGCTGCATATGAAATAATTGGCTGAAATGCAACTTTGTAAATAAGCAGCTTATTATGTAAGGAAAGCTTTGACTTTCTGTTACTGAGGGTATACAGAAGTTTTATGGCCATTTGAATTTTGGTAGAAACTGTTTCTACGTGATTTTTGAATGTGGTAGACTTATCCAGAATCATTCCTAGCTACTTAACAGTTTCGCTCCAAGGAATGACCTTCCCAACGATGTTAACGCATCGCGTTGGAAGATTTAAGGGACTTCGTTTCCGGGTGAAGTAAACAGATGCAGTTTTCTCGGAATTTACTTTTATTTTCCAACGAAAATGAAACTGGTAGAGCAAATCTAGTTCACTTTCCAAGGACTGAATTATTGAATCAGGATCACTTGCTTTGGAGAAAATACACACGTCCTCTGCAAAGATTTCAAGGTCACACCTGGAGTTCGAGGCGATATCGGCAGTGTGAATATTGAACAGAGCTGGACTCAGGCTTGCTCCCTGGGGTACTCCTGCTGGGACGCGCCGAAAAGTTGAATGGGTTTTATTAATTTTCACAACAAATGATCGCTCCGATAAAAAGGATTGTATAAGCTTTACCAAGTAAACTGGGAATGCAAATTGGGTAAGTTTGAACACCAGTCCGTCATGCCAAACAGAGTTGAAGGCTTTTTCGACATCGAGGGTGACCATGCCTACGGACTTTTTCTCATTAAATGCATTGCATTGTAATTTAATTTTAATTATATATATTTATTCTGATGATTTTTTTTAAATTTAGTGTAATATTTCTAATTTTTTACCTAACACATCAATTTAAAACTTTTTTTAATCTTTCCACCTACTTTACTTTCAGGCCCGATGTTTACTTTGTGACAATCACCCAAATGCTTGGCTGGATGACGAATCCGCTCGAAACACGAAATGTTAATACACTCGACGCGTGGGACTGCAAAAAGCAAGTGCCATCAACCTCCAAACCGTGCTCCAACAGCATTTCATGTGCACTACCCTTTAAGGTAGCCGAATCCAATGTAACAGACACTCGTTACATGGCAACATGCGTTGAATGCCCCAATCAGTATCCATGGCTGGGCGATTCCGAAGGAACGGGCATTTCCGGCCGGGACAATTACATTTATCCTGGATCGTCCTCCGTACAACAGGATCCTCCGGAAACTGAGGAATAGAATTAGTGTGTCCTGCTGTTAGTCGGCCTTGAAAGCAGGGACGGCTACAGCTCGGGCACAAATTTCCCATTTTCTTGGGAAATATCCTCGTGCCAGAATATATTTTCACTGCTATTGTGAGTTTGGAAGGCGATGAAGCGTAAATTGAGTTTATTTTGTATTTTGTAAATTAAATGACTGCCAATGTGACGAAATTTGTTTGTCACCAGACTTTCTTTGAATACTCAACTTAGGTTTTGATACAATCTCCATAGTTTAGTTCTCGATTGAAAGGTTTTATTTTGTACGATTGCACACATTAGTGTAAGAAATAAAGATGTTAGAAATAAACCTTTGAATAAAATATTTGTTTTCTCCTTTTGTTCCATCCCATCTTTAATCATGATTGTCTCTTATCACAACCGTTTGCGCACTATCGATTCCCACACCACGATAAATATATTTCATCATGAATTGACATATGCCGGAAACCACTATGTACAGCGTGAGTTTGAGAAAGGCAGCTAATAAAGGTTCAACACGTTTTTTTCATTCTCTAGAAATGCGAAACTTAAATAAGCTGCAATGAGGGATTTGATAACGGCCATTTTAAAAATTATTTCATTGGATTGAATATACGATAAGCAAACAAATATTAGGAAAAAAGGGGGTACTGAATGTGAAATATTCTATTGATTTAAATAGAGTATACGCAACAGTAACACAGTTGTGGCGTGTGTTCCATGATCATCTTCATGCACTGCATTGTTATCGTTTGATATATCCACGTAAGGTTTCGAGAGGGCATCAAATTGTTTGGGCAAGCATTCCTACGGTAATGCTTATCTGTTGTTGATCACGTGTGCTGGCGCGGATGAATAATTCCATTGAATAATTACACCCCAGTATCAGATTCGTAAGCGCTGACGCTGCAGAGTCAGCGAATTATTTGCCACTAGCAATCGCCATCAACGGTAAGTTGATTCCATCTTCAGATTTGAAAAGGAAAGGATCAAGGAACTATACCGCACCATACAGTGACTTTTTCGGGATGTAATGGGGCTTCCAAAGTCTATTGAGAACTATCCTCACACCAAAAACGGCATTTATATTTATTTACGAACCCATTAAACCAGAAATTGGACATCACTGAAAATGGTTTAACGTTAAAAATGCGGTCTAACTTCCAACTCATCTTCAGCCCATTCACCGAACGTATGACGCAAACGATGGTCCAATGACTTCAATTGCGCCGCTTTGTATTAGGCCGGCCATAGACGTGCAGGTTTACCTGCGCAGGTATACCTGTACAGTTCAACCGTAGCGTGTATGGCAACTAATTTCTGAAAACCTGCACAGATATTCTGAACTGCACAGTTTAAGTTGACCTGATGGAAATTCAATTTGTTTTACCTGCGCAGTTTTGTATACCGGAGTGTATGTGTGTGGTTGACTTGACAACTGCACAGGTTTTAGCTCAGTTTTATTGGCACCGCGGCACTGACAAGGTATTTTTAAATTTGTTTTCCGTCATCATGACTTCTGCTTCAAAGAAACGTAACCAGATAATGGAAGACATTTTAGAAATATACAAGGAAGAATTTTGTCTATGGCGGGTAAAGTGTAGAGAAACCACGATCGTATTTTGCGTGATGCTGCCTACGAGAAGTTGGTGACCAAGTTGAAGGAGCTTGAGCCGGGTGCAGGAAAGGACACCGTAGTAAAAAAATTAATAATTTGAGAAGCACCTTCCGCAAGGAGAAGAAAAAGGTCGAAGCGTCCATGAGGTCAGCAGCATCAACGGATGATGTCTACAAGCCAGTCCATTATTACGATTTCTTTGATTTTCTCGGGGATCAAGAAACTCCTAGGAGATCATTTTCGAACTTCGATAGCGGAGTAAATGAAGATGAAGTAAGTGAAGAAACATATCTTAGTAGGTACAAATTTATTCAATCCACAATAAGTGATGTTCAACTGCCAACTCTCTTATCAGATTCACTTGACTATTCCTTTTCAACAACCACTCTTTGGAGCATTTTCCGCGTTTCTTCCTTTCTTTTTTTCTTATTGATGGCTACGCACAACCCCAACAATATCTTCGATATCTTCGTCGGATGCCATGATGAAGAAGACTGAACTGAAAACCTTTCAAGTATACCGGAACGTGTATGAGCTCAAAACATGTACAGGTATAACTGCGCAAGTATACCTGCAGGTAAACCTGCACGTCTATGGCCGGCCTTAGTTGAATCTTATAGGATTTTAGTTCAAGTTCTATCCTCAAAACTTTCCATATAGTTGATGGACAGAAGCGACTTTGTTGAAAATGGCGTTGAATCTATAAATTTGAACCCTCAGTCACACTACTTCCTACAGCAGCGATAGCTACCACGGCACGCTCTGTACGAGCTCGTGTTATATGAACATTGTCCAATAGAGTAGACGTGAACATAAATTATTCCATCGTATTGCGTATGAGCTACTCAGATGGACGCTCATGATCAACATAAATTGGACTATAAGTTTGACGCACAGAACGCGAATTTTGAATAAATTTTTTTACTATTTTGAGGTAGTGTTCAGGTGTAAGTCTTTGCATGAAAATTTGCAAAGTAATTGAAACATAATCTCAAACAAACAGTAAAATTTGATAGCTACAAAGAATTTCTTTCGAAAGTTTTATACCTTTTAAAAAACACCCTCTATATACATAACAACTGTAGAAGTCTTGCATATAAACATATCTATTTCCATTGCGATTCAAGTACAGTCAGATATACCACAGTAAATTAAGTAAATACTAGCAAAATATAAATTCTTCATTTCCAATTTCCATGGCCTTATTTTCACAGGCTCATCCACGTGAAAGACGCAGCTTCCTACCGCTCATAATTGTAAGTCCTCACATGCTTGCTTACATAACCGACAACATATGCTCGAGTGCACAGAACTACAACTGAAATTAGTTGAAAACAATATTCTCCACATTTAGCCGCAGCTGCTGAAGGATATTTTCAATGCATGAAGAACATTGTATCGGGCCGGGCTACCATTATGGCAGTAAAGGAGGCATTATGTATGCCATTATTTGAGATACTACTACAACAGTGCGTTTTCAGAACGTGGTGGCGGAATAATTTGACTGGAATTAGGAGTTCAAATAAATTAGTTCGGAGTGCGGGAATTGTATGCATTACTTCCCGAGCTCTTGCAGAAATATAGTAGGAATCTAATTTGGTTGCGGTATCGTGTAGTAAATTTCGTATAGACTTTAGTGGTATTAATGAATGTCCTTGTGGATTTGTGGAGTATTTTATAGCATAATTCAACGAATTTACAGTGGCTCTAGAGCAGCTTCATTCAATTTCAGGGTAGATTCCAGTAGGTAATCTAATTTGTTGTCTGATACAAATTGATATGTTTCAGCTCGAAGCTATCTGCAATTGATTTATGCATGCATATGTTCAATCAGATATTCACAGTTACCAATAAGAGCGTTAGTTGGATAAAGCCTGTAAAGTTCGATGATTGATGAATCATTTTAGAACTTCACTGTGGACTATGCAAAGTGGAAAATTTAAACGATAAACAATTGATTGATTACCAATGAAATCATTTGTAATTTGTAACTAAAATCAATTTTACGTTTGTGTTGCACATTCGAAACATGGTGAAAAAGCGCACACATGAAGTAGTAATTACGTTTTAACAGTTTGAATTTGTATGTAGCTCAAAGAAACTTAAAAGGAAGTGATTTTTTATGGGAATTACTGTTCATTTTCTGCAGAGGAAAACCATTTCAAATTATTTATAGTTTACATACCGTGCTAAATTGTAGATGGCTTTAATTATTTCAAAATAAAATTACAGTTGGATGATTTTTTTCATATGTAATTTATTAACTTTAAAAAGGATATCACTGGTGTGCGAGACTTTAAACAAGCGCTCAGCTGATATGAATGGTCCTTAAGACTCATTAAAATTGCTGGAATTTTGTAAAACAATACTAAAAACTTCAAACTATCGTTCCGTTGAAGTTGATTGACTAGTTTATTCTGCAAGCTAATTTTCTTGATCATTTCAAATGTAAACGCATATATTAATAGCACTTATATTCTCAAAACTTACGGGTAGCTAAGATTGTCACTAACAAATATCCAAAAACTTCATTTAAATACTACGTTGTTTTCGTCCTATTAAATATACACTTCGGTAAAACTATAAAGAGAAACTAAAGGGCAATGTTTGGAACAGTACAGAAATATATCAACATAACATTTATTGCAAAGTCGTAGCGAACTTTTTGTTGGAAATATATCTTAAATTTAAAATTAACATAAAATTTTCGTTTTCCGGTTAAATTTTTCATGGAGCAAACTCACAACTAGCCAGCCATACATACAAAATATATTGGATACGTAGGTAAGAAAACATCTAAGTTTACTAAGTATACCTTAGCTTGAATTTTACTAACTAAAAAATTGAGTGCCAAAATCCAGAGAAACTTTTTTGGGTAAATGGAACACGGTAGCAAAATTAAATAAAGTAATCGTGCAAAACCTATTCAAATTCACAAAAATTGGAGACTAAATGGAGACATTCATGACTGCAGATAGCGTCAATAAATAGGTAAGGCTTTTAAGGAAGAGGTTTCCATTCGAATCCTTGCTGAGGGCAAGTGTAAAGAGAAGCAAATCTAAAACTTTCGTTAAGGGGGGGTAAGGTTTGACAACTGTTTTTTTCTTCCATTTTTGTTTATTTTTTCTGAAAGTACAACATCTGAAAAATATTGTATTAAATTTGTAGGTCATTCGGAGTAAAACCAACAAAGTTACAGTAGATTGAATAACCGCATCTCTTAGGTTTGCTCGCCTTTTAGCTACCTGCGCTGAGCGGCGGCGAGCAGCAACTGTTTCGGTCTCTATTGTATTACTTTTATCGACAGGAGCAAAAAGATGCCTTAGATAACGTGGATGATAGTGATGTACTATATGGACCCGGCATCGATGATGACATGTACGTATTTTATAAGAAAATCCAGTTTTTCTGAAGATGTTTTCATTTTTCCAGTGTACAAAACTCTAAATCGATTTTCCCAAACATGTAATTTTTAAAGTCGGTGACCAGCCTACAGAAAAAACTACTGGACCGATCGTTTTTAAATTTTGTACACATATTTTTCATATATGAAGCTCTCTAGCTACGTTGAGTTTTTTTTTAAAAATCAATTCTTAACAATTTTACAATAACAAATAGGTCGATTTTTTCGTCAAAAATCGTTATTTTGGCTTCAAAATGGTGCCAAAAATTAATAAATTGAATAATTAAAAAAAATCGACGTCACTGGAGAGATAAAGTAATAAACTGAAGAAAGCATTTTGATTGTTCGGTTTCAAATGATCCAGTGATGCTGTAGGCTGGTCACCGCACAAAAACTTTTTTTCTAGGCGCCTGCAGAGATCTACAATAAATGCGTTATTTCTCTCTATTTTTGAACAAAAATTTTCCTAAATATTCTTCACATCTTGTACTTTCATATAATAATAAGTAAAATGAACCGACAGTAATAATTTTTTCTAAAAGAAATTCATGAAAAAAGTTATTTTTTAGACGAAACAAGCCTTCCCCCCCTTAAATAAGTGTCCGTTTGTAATGATTTGGATAATCATCACAACGGAAAAATATCCAACCCGTCAACTTCATCAGTCTGGCTTTGCGTTAAGCGTCATTGTAATAAATTTAAGAAATTTATGATTACGAAAATCGCGGCAAAATTGGATGCCAATGAAACTTTCGCCTCGTTAACCCCACGAAGGTAGAGTTCTTGGGACTAGGAAACAAACCCTTTCTAGCCTCTCCAAACCTGGGGGTGCGGTAACTGCTGGCAAACCTGTTCTGTTCGGTGCGATCTCGTTTGTTACAACCTATGCACATAAACGGCAATTATTGTGCCCCCAAGGAAGCAATGCAACAAGAAAAACATCATTCGGCCGCCATTTTGAAAAGAAATCGAAAATTTAATTCTTCTATATATCGAGAACCGTGCCCCGCACGATGAAATTAGTTGTAAAAAAAATTTCAACCTGTCATTTACAGCAATGTTTTCTTACATTACTTTCACTTGCCTATGATAATTATTGAGGTATGAACTAAAAATCATTTTAAAAATGGGGAATGAATTTTCAAGGATTCCAACTTTTTTTTATATTCATCTCGAAACACTTTCACAGCATATTTTAAAAGGCTTTTATCACGGGTCGTTTGCAGTATCGTTTGTTACAACCGATGAGTATTTGCGAAGGTTAAAACCAAGAATAATTCTTCCGAAAATAGTGTTCTGAAAGTATCTTTTGCTAAAATCATACGAACAAAGATGTGTGTGCCAAGCCTGTAACGCAAAATTTTACAAGAAAGTATTCTGTGATGAATTGATAGTCAACACTTTTAATTGGTAGACACCATCTTGGTCAGACAATTCATTTTCTGCTGTTGCCGCTGATGATGCACTTTCTACCTCTTCGATTGTCTCTTCTTCATTTTCAGTTGAGTCCTGTTTTTTTATTATTTTGTCAGCGTCTAATTCATCGCCATTAAAATTTTCTTCGGTGTTTCGCAATCATTGACGAATGTGAGACCCATTTATCGTCAGAAATAAACTACTGTAGTGGCTAAATTATCGGAATCGGCATACGTTGTCCTTACGACACAGTAATGTGCTTCATTTCTATTCTATCATTTACTATTTACCTACGTACAGCACCTTGCACGTTCACGATGTAACCAGGATGAAAAAAGTCTTGATATTTTAAATCTGCAGGATTTAATCCTGTAACAAAACACAAAATAATCGTGAATGTTTGATAAAAATAGCACAAATCAAACATTCGAATGCTCGGTATCTGTATATTACACTGTATTCTTAGACAATTATTCAATGTAAAATCTTTTGTAAAATATATTTAATCAAAAACGAAGATATGCCAGCAATGATCATTAAATTTCGTGAATATTACAAGTCAGTATATATTAAAGAAGAAAAGAAAAATTAGTTAAGACGACACAAAGCTGCCTGCTTTGTGATATAAAATCTAATGCCAATTAGATACTTGAAATTATCCATGAGCAAACAAACTAGCTAGCCATTCTTCATCATGTCGTAACACTCACAAGACTTTCGAGCTAGTCAGAGAAGGTTCCATAACAGTGGGTGAATTGGAGTCAATAAACTCAAACAAAATCGATAGACTATTCCAAATTCAATAAAGAATAATTCACTTCAAATTTACGTGAAATTTGTTCAATATTTTTAATGAAACGCCAGACTTTTTAAAGATTAAATGTTTTGTAACTTAACCCTTAAAATATTAAAAAGACTACCAGATAATTTAAAGCTGTGCTACTTTATATCAGCGCAAACTTTCTATTTTTCACGAAGCAGCTTGCGAAAATCAATTTCGATTCGCTCTAAACAACGTTTACTCCAAGGTTTCAACACTTTTCGATGAAACATTTGAATTTAAAGGACAAATCACCCCAAGCAATGCCATACGATTCGCAACTATTATGCATGCAAAGCGAGACTGCCAAGTCCTTTAACGCCCAGGAGACAAACATCTCTATGTGCTCACCACCAAACTGAAATATAAATCAGTTTTGGTTGTGTAAGAGAATTTTCCAGCCAAAATCGAGGAAATTTCTGAAATGCACTTGATCGAATCAACATTTGTCATGAAAATCAGACCGAAGTTTAAAAGAGCCTTAACGTTGCCGCACCAGACAGCTTCTGTTTGTACGGTTTTGGCTACATATGCAAAAATATGTTTCAGCCGACAACGACGCCAATAACAACGACAACGACATGTGTGGATCCGACATCCTTGCATTTCCGACCTTTGTATTATATTCTCTGGAGCAATCCCAACGGCTGAGGCATCATCATCTTTCCCAAACGACATTATCTGGATAAGTCTTTTGAAGTACGGTAATCCGACATAGAGTGGTGTAACGATGGTGTCAAATTAATAGGAAATTCGAAATTTGTCTATGCATGCCTCTTCGCAAGCCTGGAATGGCTCGGCAGTGTTGTTATCCTGGACGCAACAGGGTCAGTCATTTCAGTGTCCAATACCATCAACTGACTACCACTTTCTTTGCGGGCCTTCCCAAGTATGGCTTCGCAGAATAATCCATAGACTTTGCTTGAGCTTCCCCATATCTCATCCTGATCATTATAAACATTGAATGTCTAATAACATACGTTATCTCTAAAGAAAGCATTCAATCTGTGTGCTGTTCGGTGACATCGGCAGCCCTTCAAAAAACAAAGCTAGCAAGGGAATGGAGTAGTTGGATTGTCATGTAGGGATAACTCATATCATGAATTATGCATGCGATGAAACATTACGAGGAAGTTGCTTATTCATCAACATGATACGTGGATTTTATGATTACTTCCTCACATTCAGTGTGTATGCTTTTGTTTGCAGAAATCATGCATCCAGCTCAGATCCCTGCTCCGCACCTTTCCATCCAACTCAACCACTTCTATTGATCATATTCAATGTTCCTGTGCGCATTGTACAGCATTGTTTTATCCTGCACTTGAACACTATTGCCGAATGTGTCTCATGCAGCCCGCAAACTATGTCAACATGACCGGCAAATATTTATATCCGCCTCTCTAAATGCAAAAGCGATAAATTCATTTAATCTATCCACGCATATGATCCGAGTAGTCCCTTCATAAATTCTAGCAGGGAAAGGACGTGGTCCTTCCTGCCAGGATATTTTTATGCATGTTGGACCTGACTGTTTGACTGTTTCCGCACGATAATACAAAATGGTGTCAAGGCTTAGTAAACTAACAAATACTCAAATTTTTTATACATCCCTCGTATGTGGATGAATGGGATTTGTTGTGATTTCGCGGAATCCTCCATTGCATACTGATAAATGCAGAGTCACCCAATGTTAACTGTCTCATTGTAAAAGTGGCATTGATTTCAAAATTTCGAAAGGCTCTCAATATAAATGTTTATTAAATGAGCATCGCATTGTATGTATGTGCAATCTTATTAGTAGCTTACAAACGCACAATTGACTTTTAAAAAGACACGATTACATTCTATTACCCAGTTTTAAATTTTCGTCTCACGTTTCAGATTCGAGCACTGATTCTGACGATCAAATTAGCATATTATTAAATACATACTTCCTATTAGTTCCTCGTAATCTTGCAGTTTGGTGTGTGTGTGTGGAACACTGTTTTAAATTAGAAAATTACAGGTAGCACTCATCAAATCATTCCAAAGAAAAATATCAATACTGTTGATCAGTAATTTTGACGTGCTGATTTAATTCAGAATTTTACTGCATATATTTGCTAACTTGCCAGTATATAGGAAGTCCTTGTAATCGCTCCGAAAATCCAAATTGAAATTTTCAACATATCTTTAAATTTTAAGATCTTTAGAATATATTTAAAGAGTTTTAGAATGAAAACTGTGTGTAAATACGTACGTTCGTATTAATTTTTTTTTACGATGACTACTCACATAAAAAAAGCGCAATGACGCGAGCTTACTAGAGGTTGGTATGCTTCTGTCAGTTTTTTTTTGTTTTGACCAATGAAGAAGGAGAAGAGGAATGGCCCTCAGCGTGTAAAACCCTATCGGTGTGATGGTTGAAGATTTTTGCCAGGAGAAACGTCAAAAGTTATCAGGTGAAACTTCACAGAGCAGTCGCGAATGTAAACAATCGGTAAACAATTGTGTTCAGACGGCAAATTAAGCGTGTCTGCCCTTTAATAGATTGTGAATCAAAGTGATCGGTGGTAAGTGGAATTCTTGGCACTGCTGGAAAGCAAAAAAAAACTAAAAAACTAAGTGAATTTGCTTCAAAAGTGTTGAATTCAATCATGAACTGTATTGTCCCGAACTGCAGAAGTAAGTCGCGTCCTCGTGATGTGGGAGTCTCATTTCATACGTAAGTCAACCCTTAATTACTTTTATAGCATGTGATTAGCGTGTAAAGTGTATTTAATGAAAAATTTCACATTTTTAAAACGACGTGCATTTGACAGTTCACCTGATTTTAGTTGACGACGTTGGGCAGCGGCGTACTTCGAAACAAATATTTGGGAGCAATAATAATATATTCATTATTCTAATCGCACATAATGATAATGATGCCACTCAAATCAATTGAAATTATATTTACTTGTAGTTTCCCATCGGAGCAACACATGCAAATGTTGTGGTTGCGAGCGATTGACCGACCTGGACTGAAGATAACAAAAAATATTTGTGTGTGATCTCGTCATTTTGATGAGAAACATAAATTTAGATTGGAAGCAAAGACGTTTCTCCATCCTCTAGCAGTTCCTATAATAAAATTGGTAAATTAGAATAGAACTCAAAATACGTTATAAGTAACATTTTATTTACTCCGAAGCCCGAACAAGACACTGTCAGCAAAGTAATATTTCTTGTTGAAAATGGAGCTGAGGAAATGCTGAACTCATCATTAAAGATGGTAAAATAACTAACTATGAGGGTTATGTAATCAACAATCATTTTTCTGTAGATTTCATCGTGTAATATCCTCAGTGACCAGCAACAAAGGCATGAGATTGTTGTTCCAGCTGGCACATACAATTCAGCTAAATTAGGAGCTGTAAGTTTTAAGTCAATAATGTCTAAATCTATTGAATCTGTTTTTAATAGGTGCTATCCAATGAGAAACGCCTCAATTTCATTAAAGGAAATGAAATAGAAGAAATGGTAAGATTGATGAAGAAAATCGTAAAGATATGTAAGTAAAACATATCGTAGGAACGTATCTTCAAACCAGATTTCATTTTATAGCTAAAAAGCAATCTAAAAAAATTTCAATTCGACAGCGCTTCAACAAACTCGTTAATTTTAAGGGAATGTGAACTCACTATGAAGTTAGCTCTCGACTTCAATATTCCAATTCCAAATGTGTAAATAGTAGTATATAGCTTATAAATGCGTTCGAAATACACATACGAGTTACAAATTAGAAAATAAATTAAGTGTAGAATATCACTAATCTAATTTTAACCTAAAAACCCGACTGCTGTAAATAAGGCCGTAATTCCGCCAAAGCCGGTCCCAAGCCCGGTTGTGAAAGGAAGAGGGTGGCATTCTATGTGATATTCGCTTATATAATGTTAATTTCAAATATAAGACTTATTACAAAGCTAGGTAATTCTTCGACCCCGTTTTATTGTTACATAGTTCTGGATCGCAATGTTTTGGTTTCAACTGCCTGACTCCAAAATCAGCCTATTGTTCCAATTATAACTCCAAAAGCTATATCTGCATATTCAAATAATTTCATTTTGCGCGCCAAAATTTGGCTCCCTCCAAAAGTCAATGTTGCCCGCCGATGACTGGCACTACAAATAGAAGCGTTACTGCCACATAGAAGAAAGTTCTACCACAAATTTTGCTTGGGGTCCTCTCCATAGTTTATACCTCAATGGTTTTGACACACCCACGGTCATTTCTGTCATGCATCATGTGTTACAAACGAAACGGTGTATTCACGTCCTTCACGGCGCTAAGATCATAGCATAAATAATAAGTAGCGTACTAGAGTCAAAGTGCTGCACATCTGTTATGCAAATTTCCTTTTGGAATTTTGCACGCGTATTAGGGCTTTAATTTGCATCCAATTCCAAAATTCTGAAGGAGGTGGTTTTTACATCTTTTGTCTCATGTTTATTATGTCGACTCAGAGCATACATAGCATAAAGAATAGATAGTAAATATTTCAAGAACAAATTTGTTCAAAAAAATACCAAAAATTTACTTTGAAATTGTTTAAAAATATGATCATTGACTTACAAAACAGACAAAAATTTATAATGAGAGAAATCCCGACTGATCACTACAAAGCCGTAACTACTCAAGTCAAAAACATGAAGTTTGACCGGTAGATTCGCTTCATCACCAAACACACGGTAAGAAATAATGGCCAATAAGGCAAAATGTCCCAAAAAGCTTCTTGAATAATATGAAACGAATGATCCATGTCCCACCATTGATTGCACATTCAAGCAGTGGACATAGCTTTAAAAGATCTTAGAAACTCAGATGGAGCGATGGATGGTATCACCATTGTCTTCGCCAGTTACTTTCACCAAACCCCACCCTTAATTCCAAAAATCGAGCAGACATTATCAAAGCCTGCTTGAAAGCTATCTTGCGAAATTTTGTTGAATCAGTAAGTTTAAGAACAACCAAAGAAGTGATGATAAAATATCTGATCAGGATGGCTTAATGGAAATTTGGCAAATATATAGTAAATATTGGCGACAAAATTCCATTAATATAGAAACAATACTCAAAAAAATAACATTTATATGTGTGAGAGAGACCTAGAATATCAGCAAAAATGTTGAAATAAATGAAGAAGAATTATTTTTTTGATTTCTCTTAACTTATCAGGCTTTTCATCTCACTGCCTAAAAATGAAAATTGATATCCCTATTGTTTAATGCTTAACTTTAATTCTCCCAATTTGAAGTATTGGAATCGATTGTGTAGGAAAAACCACAGAAGCTTTGCAATTGACGGACATCCCGTATATTTCCATGAACCTGGTGAACTTTAGATTCCTCATTAAGTGACTCCAATTTATATTCCAATTTCATTTCAGATCAACGCTTATTATCTATACTATGGCTCAGAGTTTCCGTACTATTAATTTTTTATGCTATGGTTAAGAGTTCAATCCAAGCGTTAAAACTCTTTTTTGATTCTATTTAATTTGCAGGAAACTTAATACAGCGGTTTTTCGTTGAATAAATAAGTGCTCAAAATTAGGTTTATTTTTTTCAAAAAACAATTTGATTGGAACTTTAAACAATCAATGCTTTATAAAACATTTTGCTCTTAATAATTATTATCCAAAATAATTGAAGTTTTTCTCATGATTACATAAAAATTAATACAAAAATATTGACCTACAAATAAGGCGTTGTTACGAATAATATTACTTAATTTCAATTATTCTAATGATGTTGTTGTGGAATATATAGAATGAGTTGTGACATCATCACCCAGAGTAATGACTCGTTGAAGGAGGAGACTGGTAAGAATTGTTACTGATATGTATCTGGCTTAGTAATTGATTTCATCTGCACAAAATACTACGTGTTGTTTTTTTATAAAAGAAAAACTTCCTTTTAATTTTGTGTATCTTTATTTGGAGTTTTTATAAACTGATTCCATTCCTACCTCTCCAATCGTAGAAATAAAGTTAGCTTGTTTGGAGTATACTCCGATACTTTTTTTCCTTCCTCTGGTGTTCTCCAGGGCTCCATACTTAGTCCTCTTCTCTTCTTGATTTATATAAATGATCTCCCCGCTCGGATGAATTCCTCATGTCTATTATACGCAGACGATTTCAAGTTGTTTCGTGTTTTAAAGTCTTCGAATGATTATAACATGTTTCAAAATGATCTTGACGAGCTTATAAGATGGTGCAAGTCTAACCTTAACCTAAATGTCTCGAAATGTCATCTTATGATTTTTTCTCTTAAAACCTTGCCTTTTATTCCACTTTTTAAACTTAACTATCTTCTACATCCGACTGAGGAGGTGAAAGATCTGGGTTATATTTGACTCCAAACTGAAGTTCAATGCCCACATCGTTCGTATTACGACCAAAGCATCACTTATGGCTAGGTTCATTCTCCGAATGTCCCAATCCTTCAAGAATTTGTCATCCTTAGTCCAATTATTTATGTCACTTGTTCGTCCGATCCTGGAATACTGTTCCCAAGTTTGGTCACCGTATTTGGATTACCTGATACATGCCATTGAATCTGTTCAACGGAAGTTCACCCGTATTGTATTTTACAAATATAGTCTCATTCCTGTGTCCTATGTGGACAGACTTCAATTTCTCAACCTCCCGCTCTTTAAGTCTCGTCGAGTTTATCTAGACCAGTGTTTTCTGTTCAAATTGTGCCTTCGTGGGAGTTCAAGCAATTTGTTCGCGACTGTAAAATTTCGTGATCCTGCGAGGTCCTCTCATTCTAAAAACATTTTTGAAATTCGGTTTGCGCGTACTAATATATATTTTTATTCGCCGATGCTTCAGTTACAACGTATGCACAATATCCTGGAGCTTGGTACTTACCCCCGTTCTTTCTATATTTTTAAGACAATGTTACTTGCTGCGATAAATCGCTAAAAACAATCTACTTTTTCCCTTTTCTCTGTTCTCCCCTTATTTTCCGCATTAAAACTTTGAATTTTTCATTATGATTTGTCCTTTCATTTTTCATAGGTTTACCTTTTGTAATTATATATTTACTTCAATTCTTACCGTTGTTGTTCTTTTATTTTTTATAATTTGTTTCATTTTGTAATTGGTTTAGGCTGTTAAATGTATGAATAAATAAATAAATAAATTCGTAATCGATTTTCGACCGTAATCGTTCAGTCTTCCTCAGCGATCGCTGAGGAAGACCGAAGGATTACGGAGAAAGGATATACAAAATTAAAAGGAAGTTTTTCTTTTATAAAAAAACAACTTGTATCTGTCGATTAAAAAAAATCACCGATTAGTATTGGGAGGATACAGGAAATTGTTATGTAACAAAATTGAAATTTATTTAATTAGTTTAAATAGTTTGATTTATAATAAATAAAAATAAATAAAGTAATTTTGGATAAGAGTATTTGCATTGCTAATATTTTGTAATTAAAATATTTAAGAGTCTAAGGGGTACGATGAATTTGTTACGTAACAAAGGGCGGATCTTTGAAAATATTACTAAGTGTTACATGGGGGAGGGGAAGCTCAAATACTCTAAAAATTGCGTTACGTAATATATGGATGGCCTCTTAAACTTGAATTTAGAAATAAGTAAAACAATGAGATAAATTAAATATAAATCGGCACATATTCTTTTTATAAAAACAATACAAAGTTCTTATTTGCTACAGCAACTCGCGAAACATTAATAAAATAACAGATAACTTTGAGTAAACTAAATAAAATTGTACATATCAAACATTTGCAACATTTTCCGTAACCTAAGCAGGAATTTGTCTTAGGAATCACCTTTATATAAGTCATATTAGAGTCTAGTATTCAAATCTCTACAATATTGCCATTATTCATTCATTTGACTTCATCTCACTTACGACACTTGATCAGTTTAACCCGATGAGTACTTAACAACAAGCACAGATTCCCACTAATCCTCATTTGAATCCCAGCTCGAAGACATTTGATGGATTTACACAAACCAATTATGATAAGTTCATAGATCCTGATTCTCGGGCACATTCCCCGCTAGGTGAGTAGCTCACCAACCATTTAACCACCAGTCAAATGCATACCAAGAATCCTTTCAAGGGAATATACGGTGTTAATATAGCAATAATGTTAGTCAACATTGGCCTACGAATGGATTAAGTGTTCATAAATCATAATCATCAAACAATTAGGGATAAACGGATTTCCAACCATTGAGTTGTACCTACATATGCAATCCAACGCTCGATGGGAGTGAAGTAAAGAGGTATCTTGGTCTGGCAAACACCTTAAGGAGCCAATCAGTACATCTAGTTTAAAGCATAAGAACCTGATTAAGGAGATGATTTGGTCCGTTTAAGGTACAAGCCAAACAATTGGAAATAGTCAAGGAACATTGTGTTGTAATGTCTGTACAACCAAATAATCATTTAAAGTCAATAGTGTTCAATATCCTATGCATATATACCTTGTTAATTTGATAATGCAATTATAAACGAAATATTTATTGAAATACTTCCATTTGTTTTGAATAGTGCTCTCTGTAACTTTAATCATGGATATGTGAGTTTCAACTATATATTTGATGATTATACTTCATTTAATCAATTTTAAAAGTTTGTCTGAAATGGTTGCCTAAAAAATAGCAAATTGCAAAACGTTTTTTAGATACAATGGTATAGTATTTTGCATCTAAAATGAGTCAATTTCTTCAATAAATATTTTAATTTAATTGCATATTGTATCTTCATTTCCAGTTTTACAGAAAATTTTCTTTTGATTTTTATTAAGTATAACGATTTAGTGTTCTAACCCATAATCTTTTGTTTCTTCTGCATCAGTTCTAAGAAATTATCAAACTTTTGGAAACATTTTAACATCAGAGGGTAGCTCCTTTCCTGTTGTTTCATTTTGAACTTAATTAATTACTACTTAACAGATTATGAATTACTTATTAATCAAATCCGGTTTTCGTAACAACTCTCGAACATTTGCAAATGTGATGCTCTCTAATTTATTTATAATCTTTGTTGCATGTTCAGTAATAATTCGAACTGGAATTACGACTTCCTTTATAACTTAATCATTTAACGACTAAAGAAGAAGTATGTAATTTTACAATTTTGTGTACGTTACAACATTGAGCGAGGGACCAAGTGTGAATTTTATTCAGACGTGGGTGCAAAGATTGCATACAACATGTTTAGCTCTGAATATTCAGCGAAGCAACAATACCTGCCTAAAATATTCCGAAATGCAAGGCTCGCGTGTAAATCCACGACCCTCAGTTTGAAAAAAAAATGGCTGCTTATGCATCACCAACGAAAGAGTTAAAATTTCAGCCGTTAAAGATTTAAACAATTCAAACACTTTTTTAAGAAGCCACAAGGTTCCACCCTTGAGGTCCACACGGAAAACTTTCCAGTAATATCTACATAAATATTAAAAATATTGGATATAGTATTGATATTTTACCAATAATACTACAGTAGTCCCTGGACTTACGTCGGAGTTAGGTTCCGAGAATTTGCGACGTAAATCGAAAACGACGTAATTCGAAGGTTATTTGCAGCCTTCATCACGTGTCTGTACACGACTACCCGTCAAATGACAGCAACCGCAATACGTATTTATTAAACTTACAAAGAAGAAAACAGACGGCTTTCTTTAAATACAAATACATATTTGACCTAAAGCACTAAAAAGCAAAAAATTAATTGTTATCATCTTTAGAAGAAATAACCTCTATTTCCACTGTTTGTAGGTTGAATTCGTGTTTGGGACAAAGTTTGTTTACTTTTCTCTTCGAGAAACTGCTTGTAATCGTTGACAAAAGTGTGGACTTCGTTAGAAATTTTTCCACTTCTTAATTCATCGGGATCATTTTTTTGAAGATTTTTAACGCTTTATCTAAATGATTGAAAGCTTCGGCCAAATATTTTAATTTAAATATTTGTTCCTTGTCTACACTGTGTTCTTTGATATTGCTGGTGTTTCATTCACACTTGCTCAAGCTCCTCGTTACGTAGAGGCTCGTCTCCGCAGCTCAATAATTCTTGGATTACTGTATAAATAATAATAATGATGATAATAATAAGTGGAATGTTAAGTTAATTTAAATCGTATCATCTTAGTGAGCGTCCATTAACTACGTACGACTTTTCAGGGAAGGTGGTATGATAGAATCCTTACACAGACCGATTAGAAGTGAGACGGGGTGATGTTGTCATTTAAACCCATACAATGAATGAACTCAAAAAAATCACATATGATACTTATGTAATTAATGAACACGATTCAAATATTAACTGTATATTGTCATTATATGACTAATTGAAAAGCATCTAAGCCGATATACATTGATCGATAACACAGCGACGTCATTAGAATAAATAAAATTAGGTGATATTACTTGTTTCAACTACTAGTTCATAATAAATATTAATGATTTTTTCAATATTCTATACAATAAGAGAAAAACTATGTTTTCTTCGAAAAGCGATCTTTAAACATCAGACGTTTCAAAGCGTTGAGTGCAAATATAATTGTAGATTAATTTAATATTCCTAATTTCAAGCATTGCTTTTTTATTAAGATATAAAAGGGCTTTGCTAATATTATAGAAAAATTTGATTAAATCATACAAATGTCACTACGCTTAGCTAACATATGTATATAAATATGGTCATGGTCATTACGCAACCATATTCAAATTAGCCGTTACGGAAACGAAAACTACGTATAAAAGTCTCAAAATTTAAATTTCGGCTAAAATGTCGCTTTTGTCCGGTTGCTTTCCAAGCTTCGATATATCAGATGTTGGTATTTCATGATAAGGCTGATGAAAACATCATTTTCTTAAAAGGTGCAATCAAATCGATGAAGATTAACAATAACGTTATCTAGGGTTAAAGTTTTTTAGTTAAGAAGTAGGTTTTTATAATTCCGATTTCGCTTCTGGTACAATCGTTTTCACTCGGCAAAAACATAATCACGTACAAAAAAACTAACTTCTAGTACAAAATATATTTGACGTTTCGTGAATCTTGCAACACGTCAGTTGTTCCCATTTCTTGTCATAGCAAAAAGTTGATTGCAATTCGAAGACAATAGAAAATTCATATTTCCCGCAATGGTTTACATTAGCCCTGGTAAGTGAACTGTAGCAAATTTATCTTCATCCTATTCGCAATATCATTCCCTAGACGGGCAAATCTACAATCAACAACCTTGGACAACTCGAAGATTTTTCGGACTCTTCACGGGTTTCTTCGGGTTTATCATGGCTTTGTAAGTGCGAATAAATAACAACAAGATAACAAATGAATGATTAAAACATTTCCGTTGGCACAACTTCCAGCTTCCGTACGTTGACCGAGCCACTAACAGCGATTGGAAACTCTGGTTGGTCTGGAAGCGGAGACTCTTCTGGAGGATCTAGGCGAGGGGGTGGTGGTGGAAGCGGAGGAAGTGGTCGTCCTGGGGGAGGAGGGGGAGGCGGTCCACGAATCGGAAGAATCGCGAGAATGTCCGACATTCGAGTTCCCGGCGGAGGTTGCGCGGGCGGAAGCTGCGGGCTATGATTCCAAAATGCATGCCTTTTCCGTAAATTTACTAATGGTTAAAATTTAATTAGGTAGGTGATTTGTAAGGTAACAGCACTAATAAAACTCTGAATTCGTGTTGATGGTCTTTCCGTCGATTTCTATGCTTTCACTTTTTGAAATAGAAAAGTGCCGACGTTTACAGTTCCCCAACTGGAATATCTTAAATGCTCGTCATTTGTGACGACGAACGTCGGTGGAACGCTCCAAGAATTAAAAACAACTGTTACGTTCATATTTTCAAACACAGAAAATCACTTCTTACTATATATAGAATCAGAGCCCGTCGCGGAACAACTCCCTGCCTCGCCTTGCGTACGATCAAGGACTAATCTGCCACCCTATATCAGGAAACCGTCCGGAGACTAGCCGTTACATATACTCACACACATAACCAGTCACAACATACCATTTACCCACGTGCATTTTGTTATCATTAGTCTCTTGCTAAGTGTTAATTGCTACGTACTTTTCCACTGTTACACAATTGGTAAACGAATGCGTTTTTATGGCTAGTCCCGACGGGTTATCCTTTTTCTTTATTGCTATGTACCCATGTCGGTACCGAGGCAAGGAGAAATCCCAGGTTTGATTCTAAGAACAAGGGATAGTCCAATCATCAAGCAAGGATTTTGCTTGGGTCACAACAGTCGGCCATCCTTCGGTTTCACTGTCCTCAGTGAAAAGAACTTATTTTCCGATTTTTTTATGTCCAATACAAACTCAAGCAACGAAATCACAACCACGTCCATACTATTGTGTGTCTATTTGAAAATTATTACCTTTCACGCAACACCTACATGTATCTCTCTTTTATGAATCGTTCAAACAATGGTTTCTCTAGACCAATCATTCTAGATCAAGTCTTCCAGAGAACAACTCCTCAAGACTTAAACAATCACTCCAAATCAAGTCCTCCAGAGAATTGCTTCTCAAGACTTATAAAATCACTCTTACTTAAGTCCTCCAGAGAACAACTTCTCAAGACTTACATAGTGATTCTACCTCAAGTCCTCCAGAGAACAACTTCTCAAGACTAATAAAATCACTCCAACTTAAGTCCTCCAGAGAATTCCTTCTCAAGACTTACACAGTGATTGTACCTCAAGTCCTCCAGAGAACACTTTCTCAAGACTTATACATTCACTCCACTTAAGTCCTCCAGAGAACAACTTCTCAAGACTTTGACATTGATTTTACTTCAAGTCCTCCAGAGAACACCTTCTCAAGACTAATACATTCACTCCACTTAAGTCCTCCAGAGAATTACTTCTCAAGACTTATACAGTGATTTTACTTCAAGTCCTCCAGAGAACAACTTCTCAAGACTAATAAAATCACTCCAACTTAAGTCCTCCAGAGAACAACTTCTCAAGACTTACACAGTGATTGTTCCTCAAGTCCTCCAGATAACACTTTCTCAAGACTTATACATTCACTCCACTTAAGTCCTCCAGAGAACAACTTCTCAAGACTTAGACATTGATTTTACTTCAAGTCCTCCAGAGAACAACTTCTCAAGACTAATAAAATCACTCCAACTTAAGTCCTCCAGAGAACAACGTCTCAAGACTTACACAGTGATTGTACCTCAAGTCCTCCAGAGAACACCTTCTCAAGACTTATACATTCACTCCACTTAAGTCCTCCAGAGAATTACTTCTCAAGACTTATACAGTGATTTTACTTCAAGTCCTCCAGAGAACAACTTCTCAAGACTAATAAAATCACTCCAACTTAAGTCCTCCAGAGAACAACTTCTCAAGACTTAGACAGTGATTGTACCTCAAGTCCTCCAGAGAACACGTTCTCAAGACTTATACATTCACTCCACTTAAGTCCTCCAGAGAACAACTTCTCAAGACTTATACATTGATTTTACTTCAAGTCCTCCAGAGAACAACTTCTCAAGACTAATAAAATCACTCCAACTTAAGTTCTCCAGAGAATTACTTCTCAAGACTTATACAGTGATAATTCAAATGATGCGAATGACGACTCGAATTTCTATCTTATTATATTTACCAATCTTCTCAAAACGTCACACATTTAAGGTAAAATATTCTGAGCCAGAAACACAAACTCAAATGTTCAGTAACTACATGCTTCTATTTGCAAAAGGGTAAGTGATGAGATACATATTTCTGGACTAAATTTGGCTTAATATAGTTGCGAACCTAACATGGCCCACGATACGCTGCATGAAACTTTCTCGACACGCCGTCTGCAGGCGAATGCCATTTGCCCAGTACTAAGTCATTATTTGAAATGTTTGCAGCGATTTGTTATTAAGATGGAATTCAGCAGCGAGGAATCACTGAACCCAATTGAAATTGTCTAATGCTTCCAACATTGATCCTCCTTCGTTTGAACTAATTTTTTTTTTACGTTAAACACATTTACCTTCAATTCCCTTAGTCGGGCTAAGGGAATACTATCCTCGATGTCGAACAAAGCTTCGGCAGTTCACTTTAGCGCTAATATACTATCCGTTTGACATCTCGGAATATAGTCCATAAGCAATTCAAAATGTGTCTTTTCGTAGAGTTTTTCTTAGTTAAATTTGCAAATACGACTGGTAACTTTCTTCAAAGACATCTCTCACCTAAGTTACAAAATCTACTTTATCGTTAGGGCACTTCACAAATGACTGACTTTTGACTTCTCCCTTTTCGAGACAATTTGCTCACATGCCGCGCCTCTATGGTCGTCAAATACGCCACACAGAAACCCATTCGTATTCAGGAAGGACGCCTCAGTCCTTGAGTCCTCCATTGGCGAGTTAGATCCAAGTCGTAGCCCTTCACGCAGCCTAAACAATTTATTTTCCTTCAGATAAGGTCATGACGAAGTCTTTCGTGAGCCAATCAATCCGACCAGAGCCACAATTCAACGATTTTAGGTCAAAATGAACCCGAAGAGGAACCCCAGCAAATACTACATGATATTCTTGCTTCACATCTCAACTAACCAACATTTTTTTAACATCAAAGGTCTTTCAAAGGACGCGACATCAAAGCAATCCTCAACGATAAATTAATCTTTCGTAATTCCCCTATTTGTGAATTCTAGTTTTCGAAAAGTTATACTCCCTTATTTTTGGTCTGTAGCTCCTTTTAAGCCCACCGCAGCTGCTGGTTTATTCGGTCGCCATCTCAAAACGTTGAAAGTTTTTTCTTGATGTTCGAACTCACTCACTGATCACAAAATAATAACTGCACTTCTTCGCTCAGGCGATTATATAAATATTTATTTTCAAACACTTCGAATTCGAATCCCACTTCTGAAATTGTTACGTTCATATTTTCAAACACAGAAAATCACTTCTTACTATATATAGAATCAGAGCCCGTCGCGGAACAACTCCCTGCCTCGCCTTGCGTACGATCAAGGACTAATCTGCCGTCCGGAGACTAGCCGTTACATATACTCACACACATAACCAGTCACAACATACCATTTACCCACGTGCATTTTGTTATCATTAGTCTCTTGCTAAGTGTTAATTGCTACGTACTTTTCCACTGTTACACAATTGGTAAACACATGCGTTTTTATGGCTTGTCCCGACGGGTTATCCTTTTTCTTTATTGCTATGTACCCATGTCGGTACCGAGGCAAGGAGAAATCCCAGGTTTGATTCTAAGAACAAGGGATAGTCCAATCATCAAGCAAGGATTTTGCTTGGGTCACAACAGTCGGCCATCCTTCGGTTTCACTGTCCTCAGTGAAAAGAACTTATTTTCCGATTTTTTTATGTCCAATACAAACTCAAGCAACGAAATCACAACCACGTCCATACTATTGTGTGTCTATTTGAAAATTATTACCTTTCACGCAACACCTACATGTATCTCTCTTTTATGAATCGTTCAAACAATGGTTTCTCTAGACCAATCATTCTAGATCAAGTCTTCCAGAGAACAACTCCTCAAGACTTAAACAATCACTCCAAATCAAGTCCTCCAGAGAATTGCTTCTCAAGACTTATAAAATCACTCTTACTTAAGTCCTCCAGAGAACAACTTCTCAAGACTTACATAGTGATTCTACCTCAAGTCCTCCAGAGAACAACTTCTCAAGACTAATAAAATCACTCCAACTTAAGTCCTCCAGAGAATTCCTTCTCAAGACTTACACAGTGATTGTACCTCAAGTCCTCCAGAGAACACTTTCTCAAGACTTATACATTCACTCCACTTAAGTCCTCCAGAGAACAACTTCTCAAGACTTTGACATTGATTTTACTTCAAGTCCTCCAGAGAACAACTTCTCAAGACTTATAAAATCACTCCAACTTACGTCCTCCAGAGAACAACTTCTCAAGACTTATACATTGATTTTACTTCAAGTCCTCCAGAGAACAACTTCTCAAGACTAATAAAATCACTCCAACTTAAGTCCTCCAGAGAATTCCTTCTCAAGACTTACACAGTGATTGTTCCTCAAGTCCTCCAGATAACACTTTCTCAAGACTTATACATTCACTCCACTTAAGTCCTCCAGAGAACAACTTCTCAAGACTTAGACATTGATTTTACTTCAAGTCCTCCAGAGAACAACTTCTCAAGACTAATAAAATCACTCCAACTTAAGTCCTCCAGAGAATTCCTTCTCAAGACTTACACAGTGATTGTTCCTCAAGTCCTCCAGAGAACACCTTCTCAAGACTTATACATTCACTCCACTTAAGTCCTCCAGAGAATTACTTCTCAAGACTTATACAGTGATTTTACTTCAAGTCCTCCAGAGAACAACTTCTCAAGACTAATAAAATCACTCCAACTTAAGTCCTCCAGAGAACAACTTCTCAAGACTTAGACAGTGATTGTACCTCAAGTCCTCCAGAGAACACTTTCTCAAGACTTATACATTCACTCCACTTAAGTCCTCCAGAGAACAACTTCTCAAGACTTATACATTGATTTTACTTCAAGTCCTCCAGAGAACAACTTCTCAAGACTAATAAAATCACTCCAACTTAAGTTCTCCAGAGAATTACTTCTCAAGACTTATACAGTGATAATTCAAATGATGCGAATGACGACTCGAATTTCTATCTTATTATATTTACCAATCTTCTCAAAACGTCACACATTTAAGGTAAAATATTCTGAGCCAGAAACACAAACTCAAATGTTCAGTAACTACATGCTTCTATTTGCAAAAGGGTAAGTGATGAGATACATATTTCTGGACTAAATTTGGCTTAATATAGTTTTAAGTAAAGAACTCAAATATCCGACTTACAAGCCTGAAAATTCAACAATCCTACACTAAAAGAAAAACAATTCAAATTCACATCTGTGCTACACATCGATATCACGAATTATAGCAAGAATGACTGACTCTAGTATCGTCCGAGGAAATGTCTGCCGATCAGAACAGAATTGATAATCATCGAGGGTAAACCATTTCTTCAATCCATCTGCGAACTGCACAGATTCTTATGGTTTCTGAGAAAATTGAACCGCATCACCAAACAACGATCGTGTTCTAAACATTTGCGAACCTAACATGGCCCACGATACGCTGCATGAAACTTTCTCGACACGCCGTCTGCAGGCGAATGCCATTTGCCCAGTACTAAGTCATTATTTGAAATGTTTGCAGCGATTTGTTATTAAGATGGAATTCAGCAGCGAGGAATCACTGAACCCAATTGAAATTGTCTAATGCTTCCAACATTGATCCTCCTTCGTTTGAACTAATTTTTTTTTTACGTTAAACACATTTACCTTCAATTCCCTTAGTCGGGCTAAGGGAATACTATCCTCGATGTCGAACAAAGCTTCGGCAGTTCACTTTAGCGCTAATATACTATCCGTTTGACATCTCGGAATATAGTCCATAAGCAATTCAAAATGTGTCTTTTCGTAGAGTTTTTCTTAGTTAAATTTGCAAATACGACTGGTAACTTTCTTCAAAGACATCTCTCACCTAAGTTACAAAATCTACTTTATCGTTAGGGCACTTCACAAATGACTGACTTTTGACTTCTCCCTTTTCGAGACAATTTGCTCACATGCCGCGCCTCTATGGTCGTCAAATACGCCACACAGAAACCCATTCGTATTCAGGAAGGACGCCTCAGTCCTTGAGTCCTCCATTGGCGAGTTAGATCCAAGTCGTAGCCCTTCACGCAGCCTAAACAATTTATTTTCCTTCAGATAAGGTCATGACGAAGTCTTTCGTGAGCCAATCAATCCGACCAGAGCCACAATTCAACGATTTTAGGTCAAAATGAACCCGAAGAGGAACCCCAGCAAATACTACATGATATTCTTGCTTCACATCTCAACTAACCAACATTTTTTTAACATCAAAGGTCTTTCAAAGGACGCGACATCAAAGCAATCCTCAACGATAAATTAATCTTTCGTAATTCCCCTATTTGTGAATTCTAGTTTTCGAAAAGTTATACTCCCTTATTTTTGGTCTGTAGCTCCTTTTAAGCCCACCGCAGCTGCTGGTTTATTCGGTCGCCATCTCAAAACGTTGAAAGTTTTTTCTTGATGTTCGAACTCACTCACTGATCACAAAATAATAACTGCACTTCTTCGCTCAGGCGATTATATAAATATTTATTTTCAAACACTTCGAATTCGAATCCCACTTCTGAAATTGTTACGTTCATATTTTCAAACACAGAAAATCACTTCTTACTATATATAGAATCAGAGCCCGTCGCGGAACAACTCCCTGCCTCGCCTTGCGTACGATCAAGGACTAATCTGCCGTCCGGAGACTAGCCGTTACATATACTCACACACATAACCAGTCACAACATACCATTTACCCACGTGCATTTTGTTATCATTAGTCTCTTGCTAAGTGTTAATTGCTACGTACTTTTCCACTGTTACACAATTGGTAAACACATGCGTTTTTATGGCTTGTCCCGACGGGTTATCCTTTTTCTTTATTGCTATGTACCCATGTCGGTACCGAGGCAAGGAGAAATCCCAGGTTTGATTCTAAGAACAAGGGATAGTCCAATCATCAAGCAAGGATTTTGCTTGGGTCACAACACAACATACTGGGAGAATCGATTACGAGTAACGTTTTTTTACAAAAATCCTTTATTGTCACATAATTACCATATCATTATAATTACCATCGTTGATTATTCACATTGTATTGCTCCCCAACATCGCATAAGTTCGGGAAAGATGGATTTGTACCTTCTCGACAACGAGACGCTGCCATACCTCGCCTGTAAATAGGGCGATCCAATATGTTCGTCGTTGCATAGTTACACGCCACAAAGGTCGTAATGCCCCCATTATCAGACTGTTGGAGGCCAGCACATCCCACCCCTTTGTTCCTCTCGGCAACCATCACTAGGAAATGTTCCGTTCCCCTATGGTGATCGTATTAAGTTACGTTCAGCACTGCATCCCCAAAGTACTCACCGTCCTTGAAAATAGCGATCCACCTGATTCTGGTCGGAATCGGCGTATTCACTGAACCAGTAATCAAGGGCCCAAAGAACAGCCTGTCTCGGAGTGGGCACTTGCCCCGGCGGGTCCCAACGGTATGCTAAGTTTTGACCAGAACTCCTGAACCGTTCAGTGTTGCGGCACTCGTCATGTTCAAAAATACACCGTAAAACATTCAAGGACGCGATGTACTCCAGCTCGTCGTCTGCTTGCATGGTGGCCATTCTCAGGGCTGGGCTAAAACGTGGCAAATTGCCGCCGGCTACTTCATTCCTGTAGCGGTTGTGACGATCCACTATCAACGTTCTGAAGGGGGTGAGGTCCAATAAATGACTGTCGGATCGACACTCGTGACCAGGATTCTAGAGTTCAAATTGGAATTGTTGTATTTTATGCGGACTGATCAGCGAATGATAAATGAACAGTTGTAATTCATAAATAGATTTTTGCTAAACTAGTTAGTACAGCAAATATATGCAGTCCATTCTTAACGAGTAAAGATATTTTTAACTAACCCCATTATTTCCACAAGCGATGTGAGGCAATCCTGAGCAAAGATGCTGAGAACAGTAGTTGGTCGTCCATTGTGCCCAGCTACAATTAATAAAAAATGATGATACTAACAGCACGATCACACAAGTAATCCACATTATTCCCTTCGTAACAAACACTAACTGTTGACCCCAGTCAAGAATTCTGTCTTTTATATATAATGTACCTATAACTGCTCAACAACATGCCCGATTCAAAGCACACTAACCGAGTGATGCTCCACTTGAAAGTGCAGAATAAAAATGAAAATCTTCTAATGCCAGTTGATACTCAGCAAATAATTTCATCGTGTACTTACTCTAGTTCTTTCAACTTATATGGCCTGGGAAGACTAATTACATCAACGAAGCATATCTAAAACGTGAATTCGACCCAAAAAACAATCAATTTCTAGAGTTCCCCTATTTAGTGGGATTCATTCTGTTAATAAAGGATATCTATGCTGAAGGGATGACAGTTTTTTTGTGAAGTTGTAAATATCTGTAATTAAGGTCACAAAATAGTGATGTTTACATCCTTCCAGAGCTCACTTATAACTGTGCACTTTTGTGATTCGCTCGACGAGTTTGAAAAATTTATCTTTACAAAGTTGAATCTCTCGTAGAAAATTTCTCTTTAAATTTGGGTATTTTTTTTATGTCACCTCGCATTGATAAGATATGACGCTTTTAGAGAGTTGTTTGCTATACGGCCAATAGACGATTAAAAATTGATCACTTTATTCTCTTAACGCCGTTATAAAGTTGTTATTCAGTTACCAAATCACCAAGATTTTCTTACTTAGGAAATCGTCAGTTTAGTTTTGAGTTGCAATGTTTATATGTCTGATGCCAAGTGCAAGTTTTATTATAATATATTAATAAAGTGTCTGTGGGGTAGTTGACTTGTAGGATATGTTGTGGACAGAATTTTCAAATGATTTTTAATCAAATATGTTTGCTTCTAGCCATGCAAGCGCATCTGATGATATTAAAAATTAAGTGTGTTATTTATTTTCAATACTATTTTTAAAAAAATACAATAATTTCCATGTTTTGGGCATAGTGTTTTAAATTGAAGTAGCGTTGTTTTAATATAGATATTTCATGAGTATACGCCTCAGTGGTATTGAAGCTTTGAAAATGCCATCCTGTTGTTCAGTAGGCAATTCAATACATTGCCGCACAGGACGGCTAGAGTCGTCCAATTTTTATTGATGGGGTTCAAACGCCATCCTACATGGCTTCACCACAACGGTCATAACCATCATTTGTTCTAGTTAATGAAAAAAAAGTAACGACAAACAAATGACGGTGAGGATCGTTCCTAGTTTTCCTGAAAAACTCGCAAACCTATTTGATGATTTTTTGATTTCAATCAATTAAAAAATCAAACAATAAAATGGGGATTTTTCGGGACACTTCCAAAAATTAAAGTGTATGATAACGTGTGAAAAACGTTTATGAAGCGGATGCCCTCAGTAGATAACTTAAAGTATAAACAGTTTCATAAAGCCGTTTGCACTTTTGAAGCAATATTAAATAGCAGTCTACTGCACCCAATGCCGGAAACTCCGATCTCCTTCTGCGAACTGTCCCAAGCCAGTGTAAAGGAGGAGGGATTCTGACCGATCCTCAGAACAACATTCTTACAACAGGATGCTGAGGTGAAGGTATGACGAAAAATAGGGTGGCATATAGATAAATGATGATAAGCCCTAAAATACGGCGATCAATCCGGAGCTTTGCAATGGGGCTCAATTGAAAAGGTTGTGTCCGTTCTTCCTGGAAACTTCATCAAGGGATCCGGGGCCTCAGAAACTTGTTCCTGTCGGTGTCGATGAGGAACCAGTGGAGTTTGAAACTTGGGAGCTGTGGTTGACACCCAAAAGCGGGTACTTTCATTTCTAATACAGTTTGGGACCGGATTTATTCGGCAACCCTTCTGTATCGTGGTGCATTGGCATGCAATTGCGTTTACGACAGGGGTCCCGTTGCCGAAAAAGCAGCAAGGATGCTGATAGGTCCAAATCCTCACCAAGGATTATGAAGAGGTCCAGGCAAGCTTTGGATGAGATCTGTAACCTATACTCGGAAAAGCAGTACTCATACTTAGTTATGGGCTACTGACTAGTACGTTTATGGGGGTTTTAGTGCGAGCTTCTTCGTAACTCTGGTTTGAGAGGCTCGGTTTTAATGATTAATTTTGGGAAAAGCGCGTTGAATCAGGATTTAATCTGCATCCAATGTCGGAGGATGCTGATTGCATTGATTTTTGAACTGCACACACTGAACACGTTCATCGACTTTATCGTTGAACAAGTGTAGTGAGATAGCCAATATTTATGAGCCTATAAATTTGAACCATGGGAACGATGAGTATCCATGTAAATGATGACCATTGATTTGTTAACAAACTAATAATTCATTTAGGTCTGACACGATGCAATTCTTGAACTTATGCGTGAGTATATACATTTTTGTATGTAGCGACAAATTCCCTTTTTATTTTAGAATCTCATAGGGTAAGAATTTTGTGCATAGATTTTAAAATAGAAGAACTGTTAGAGTAAGGAATAGAATTAGAATAAAATCTGAATTCAAAATATCATACTCGGCAATTGTTTTAATCTCATTAAACTCTCTTGCCATATTCGGCAAAATCCGGACAAATCAATGAACATCCTTCAAATCGTGTTATTTGTTGAAAAATGAAGTTTAAGTACAAAAACGTCTTACATGGCATTTCGTGCATCTATTGACATTGTAATTATTCAATGTAGCCTCCTTCAGCTTCAATCACGGCCTCCATTCGTGGTCTAAAGCGCTCGCACGCCCTCTGCAATGTTGCGTTGTTGAACGCTGCCTCAATGGCGGTCAATAATGATGTCACATTTGAATGTCGAGGCTTGTTGGTAACCATTTCAATCACGCTCGAAAGGATTTAAATCTGGACTGGAGGCCAAAATTCCTTACACCAGAACATGTCAAAATTGTCCGAGACCCAGAAAGCATTTGTCTAACCTTGATCGTGTAAGAATAATATCGAAGGTCCACGATTCTCCGCACGGTAAGCTCATTCACAATAGACGCCAGTTTTCGTAACGATAACCGCGAAGGATTTCGATTATCGCGGCTCTTCGCTTATATTCCTGACTCATTTTTGACAGACTGACAATTTTGAGGTAAACACCTTTTACTTATGTCGGCTTACTACTCGTACGCCAACGGCGAACTCTGGCACAAACACAATGTAGCTGGAAATTTGAAAATTGTCCGAATTTTGGTGACGCTCCCTGTACATCTAGAAATATATTATAGTACTTCAACACTAGGAATCAAATCTGCAAAATTCTAGCTAGAGAGCTACAGAAAATAGGGCTTGATTCCAAAAATATTGCAACATTGTGCCACTTATATCTCTTCAGTAAAGGTAAACTCTCTACTGTTTTTACTGATCTTTAGGAAATCTGTACCGTTAGCGCGTAAGACATGAATAATTGATTTTTTCTCTTGTCATTCTCTTATCGAATACAAAAAAGGAGCAGTAAATACTTTTTTCATTATTTTTAATTTAATTTTATTTATAGATTAAATTAATACGTAACTACAACTTATTGATGCTATATGTCACATTTCGAAGCAATGCTCTTAACAGCACTAGCATTTAATTTTTCCCGAAGTTATAGTAGCCTGATTTTGGAATAAAAACATTAAAAAGTATTTTAAGAATTTTCCTTTATAATGAAACATTTAAATTGTACACTATCGGTCACTAAGTGAACATAAATTCTGATCACGACTAAATCTTTTTAAGGGTTTCCATAGTACGGAATCATCATTGCGCAAGTCCAGCTCGCACTCGTCTAATTATTTACTTTTTAGTCAATAATGAATGCGTTCTTAAAGCTTTTTAATCTATTAATGTTTGAAAGACTAAACTGTTTGAAGGCAGCATTTAATTTCAAATGAATATTTTTTTAAATACTAAGTCAAATTCGTCTATTAAAAAAAATCACGAATCCTTATATGAAGACCTCTACTGTTTTGTAATGTTTTTTGTTTAATGTATGTTCGGAGAAGAAATACGTCTGCGTTCAATGTAAACGCTTCAAGATGTTTACAATTGCGAGAAGGTAACTACAGGTATCACAATCTAACAATTGTTGAATCTCAATAAACAGCTCGAAGGGATGACTACTTACTACTAATAAATCAGACTTCACGAAGTTTTATACTAAGATTGGCATGCATCTTTGATTTTCTTATAAGTTACATAAATTCTCGTTAAGACGATAGTGAAAATGCCATACATTTGGTGCAAGTTAGTTTCACTCAGTACTAGCGTTACTTAATAAATGTGTGGTTCATACCATGCAAAAAGGGTGGGAAAATAATTTTAACTCAAAACCAATTCCTTTTCCTATTTTTTTTCTAGCCACCGCACTATATTTTACCATGGCTATTTTATTAATATTTTCCCGATTTTTTCGACTCTATTTCCAAATCAGAGCTCAATCACCACTAAAATTGGCTGGCTTTGAACTTTCCAACTGCATGAATAAAAACTTAAATTGGATCTGGCGAAACGTTTTCATTCGCTGAACACAGTCCATTATATTGCGGACTTTTCCCGGTAACACACTTTGATCCCGACGGTCCGCTTGAATAAACACGGCGATTTCGAAAGTTCGTCGACGAGTAATTGCAAGTCATCAAAAATGTTTTCATCCTCTGCGGTCCACTTTCATAGAGCATCACAGCACATCCTACGTAGGCACTTCGATCATTTATCATAGCCGTGAAATGTCCAATTTGCTTTCTATAGTGGAAATAAAAACAAAAACGTTGTATATGTAATTCCAAAAATATTCTCTATTATTACTTTTTGTTAGGATGCTTTTGATAGCTTTCGATGAATGTACGATTGCAGTCTTTGTATTCGTCGAACCATCTGTCGACTGTGTGACGAATATTTTGGGCGTGAGCTGGAAAATCTGGACTAGTTTTGCGTATACCAATATTTTGTCCGGCATGGTGGAATTTTGCTAGAAAATTAAAGAAATTGCGGTTATGTCGGTATAATGCAAAAGTCGAAAAGAACAGTATCTTATGATATACCAAGTCGTATCACAAGTTCTGTCGCAAGGATATGGGCAGATAGAGTTTTTTTTTTACAAAAACAAATAAATTTTATTACAACGCACTGCAGGGACTACAATAAACAAACATTTCTTCAAAATAGCCGCCTTTAACTTTTACGCAACTTTTTAATTTGTGTGGCCATTCATCTATGGCAATACGAACGTTTCTAACGGAAAATTAGCTACCGCTTGATTTAAAGTTGTTAAAGGGGGGAAACCAGGTTAGACGGGTCAAAAAATTGACTTTTTTTATTTCATAAACTGTTAGTAAAACTATTCAAGGGCATGTAGCCAAAATTTCAAAGCAAAATTCCGATTAGTCCCGATGCTATGAGCACTTAAGTGACCGCCCGTCGGTTCGTCGCCGAAGATTCGTTATCAGCGACCCCAAAAACGTCTCTGACCACAATGAGTTTTTCAACATCTTCGGCAGGAAGGACTTGGGCGTTAATGGGTTAATTACAGCCTTGAATTTCTCCTTTTCCCTATATTTATTTTCAAACGCGTTTTTCTCGAAACGACTTTTTTAAAATGGTCGGCATTCTAGCTCAAAAATTCATTGACCAATCGTTCTGATAATTTGTGTGGACAGTTTTTATTCAATTAAAATTTATATATACCGAACTCTGTGATGATATTATTAATAATAATATTCCTTTTAATGCCAAAAAGGCGAAAAAAATATGATATAAAAACATGACCTTCAAAAACATGCAATTTTCAACTTTTTTGATCACAATTAGGTTCATATTCTTAGGAAATATGTTGCTAACGAAAAAGGAATTTGTAATGATTACAGATAAAAATGGTGACTTTAGGAATGCCCACCAGCAAAAAACTCGGGTGGCGACCTTCCATGGACAGCAGCTTCTTACTCCACTATTTCCAGCGGAAATGACTTAAAAAACGTACAAAGTGTACTTCAAAACATGAATAAAATATCCTCCAAGTTTAAACAAATTTTGATTATTCCTCCCCTGTTAAAAAAAATCACGAAAAACACCAAAAATTCGGCCTCCAATTTTAGTCTCTTGAATTACAAACTGTGGGCAGATTTCAAGAGACGACACTTAAAGGGGGAAACCAGTCCATTAAAGGGTTATTTTTCATTTTTTGGTTACTGATGGAATTTTTTTTCGGTGGACAAAAAATTCAACCTTTAAAATGATAGGGTCTATGCCTACCTCCAGAGAAGCTCGAGAGATTGCAAAAAGGAACAGCGAGGACATCATCCAGCGTCAGTATCAGTATGGTGGAGTGTCAGCTATGAAGGTGTACTAGAGCTTCATCTTTGCGAAAAAGGCGATTACGGTATTAACCCGCAGCAGGGGGAACCCAGTTTGGTTTCCCCCTTTAAGTGTCGTCTCTTGAAATCTGCCCACAGTTTGTAATTCAAGAGACTAAAATTTGGGCTTCCAGTTTGAACTTGGTACACAAAAAGATTAAAAACCTTAAATAATTACTCATTTGAAAAACCAGGAATGCTCAGTTCATAAAATCAGTCATGCACAATAGTTTAATTTTGCTGGTACTTTCAGTATGTTTAGTGTTTGCTTATAGTGTTATTCAATTATGATGCATTTTTTGAGACTTAAGTTCATGTTACTGGGATTTTGTTCATTACTAAAATTCATTGTGATGCTGTCGCATTACTATTTATTGCTGCATATCAAAGATGTTAGGGTGGAATAGCTTGGATAAATATACTACACATTTTGGATTGTAATAATTTTAAGATATTGCAATTCATCGCTACCTACACTGACTTTTTTTCGTTTTTTCGTGACTTAAATAATAACAGATCAAAAAAATTACATTCCGAAATTTTAAAACTTAAAAAAAAAACGTTAAAATAATTTTGCGAAAAACATGAGGAGTGTTTTCATTTAGACAAAAATTAATATTTTCAGCCCTTAAAAGTTTATTGCAGGCGATTGCACTGAACACTTCAAATAAGGGTGAAGTAGTCGTATCGCTTCTATTTAGTGATGGAAAACGAGATGGAAATAAGGAATAATGAAACGATTATCCAAATTATATGCACTAATCATTCTGCAATATTTGTGGTGTTTTTGACAAATAAATTTTGTTAATTGCTATAAATAGTTAGGATTTAGACTATTTGATGGAATTTTTGTCCAGAAAATATATTTTTATGCAAGTTAATTGCCAATGTTCAAATAAACGCGTATATAGATTTCCATTGAAAAATGAACGATCTATGAGTTGAGATCATTGAAATTTTCTTATATGTGGAATAACCCGTATATTGATACTCCTGAGACTACAATGAATTCTTATACATAAACCACATAAGTTTTCCAACAAGAAAAATAGTGTGTAATACTAATTTTCTCGATTAATTTTAATAATAACAGCTCATAATGAACCTACTTGATTATATGCTTGCCGAAAGCAGGAAGGCAATTTTTCTTTATATGCAAAAAATTCTAAGATAGGAACAAATAAAATTTGAGAATTTCGACAGAAAATTTAATGCTTGCTTTTAAAGCTCATAGCAAACAAATATCCTCCATATTTTTCGATGGTTTTATAAGATGTATTAAATTTAAACCACAACACACACGCACTCACTTATGCACCGTACATTTATGTTGAAATATTGTCCATTAATAATCTATTACCTGTGTTTCTACATTCATCATGAAGAATTTCACATCTTTTTACGTTGAACTCCGCTATAGCTGCCAGTTCATTGTTCCATTTAAGGACCGGCATTCTTTCAGCTTTGGGAAATCCTTTCAATTTTCCAAGAGCAATATCGTTGCGTTTTGAATTATGCACATGTAAAATTAGTTGCTTTCGTTTTGAAGTCATCGGAAGTAAGGATGCATTTTTTCCGCATTTCTTTGCCAGTCGACCTGCATTATTGCAAGCAATGTGTTTTGTGCCTGGACATAGTTCAGGATTGCAATAATTTTTGGCTGCCAAACAAACATTCAAAGTGATGAGAACAACTACTATACACCCGCGGAACACTTTTAAAACGCCCATCTTAACCAACGTTGTCACAGAGAACCACCACACTACGTATCACAATTTCGAATGAATGTTAAGATCGATTTACTTAAACTAAATATAAGCAAAAATGTAAATACGTGCTCGAGAATTATACAAAAACAATTATAATAACAACTTGCGCATGCATTGAAAAACATTTATTTCTTATGAAAATAACTACATGATAGTATTTGACGCAACACTGCCTATATGTGGACTTTCCAACTATCATTTAATATCTAGAGTTGTTAATCATGCTGTCTATATACCAGTTTATAAGATAAATTGTATTAAACGTATACGAGTATTTATATGTTCTTTACGTGCATACGACGCATTTTTTCTGAAAATCAATCAAGTTCTAGTCTAATGCAATTGTGAGTACTACCGGGGCCCTCCCAATGAATCAGTTCAGAAATTGAATCAGTGTATGTTTTACTTTCTTGAATATTGAAACTCATATTAAATGAATAAATCGCGTGATTCAAGATTTTAAACTATGTTCAGTCGAACTGAAAAATGTATCACAAACTTTAAAAGCTTTCGTTAAATTAATATTTTAGATTACGTTTTGATCTTTTAAAATTAATATGGTACGAAAAAATCGTTTACAAGAAACATTTCCACGAAAAGTTAGTAGCACATCGCATTATACCTATTTGGCAAAATCTTTAACTGATATTCATCATTGAAAGACAATACAAAGAAAATCGGACAATCTTTTAAAATAAATAAAATTTTGGGGAGACTAAGAAAAACATTTTCGAACTAAACTTTCAAAATAAAATTTTATCAATACTGTAAAGGAAGTTCTTGACCCATACAACAACAAAAAAATTCTGGATTGATTTACTTGGATTTTATTCGAAAGACAATAGTTTGAAATATCACTTAAATAAGATTTTGGCAAGGCAAAACTCAATAAAAATATTAGCATGCAAGTTTTGGCTCTGGAAATGGTTACGTAATTAGGTAATAAATTTATTAATCAATAGTTATTGAAGGTTCTATCTAGGATTGCCACTTAAATTCAAACTAAAGTAAAAACGCGTTGTCTGAATTTCGCTGTATAAACAATACATATACTATGCAACATTACTTGCCAATTTTGAAATCGAATTGTTGAGAATACAATTGTTTCCACCAAAATTACTTCATCTTCATTGAGAATATTGATATCATATTCCTCATATGTGTTCACATCATGAGATCTTTTCATGCAAAATGTATTTAAAGGCATATTAAGGAGTGCATCGAAAAAAATTTACTTTTATAATTATGTCTCTAAAAGTGGTATTAATTGCTACATCCAACAAATTTTGTTCACTTTTAACATTATATTATATTAACTAACATTGAAATAAAAATGCAATGAATTTTCTATTCAAGGGGAAAAAAATACGGACCTTTCCGTTGATTCCACGCATTAGGTTTCGAACAATGGTGTCATCGATCACCTTACAGTGGCGAGGCGTTCATATAAGCCGATTCCCATCGGCTTCCCATTCCAAATATGTTTCAAAAATGTCTAACACTTCAGTTTTATAAGGTATTTAAGTGTTTATTGACTTGCATGCATCACTGTAAACATGCACAATCGTTCCACTTGATCTCAGTGTTTATTCCATCATACTCCATTCTCTTCATTCTAAACATCCTCATAGTTCCATAATAGCCAGCAAAGCGATCAACATCTGTAAGAGCAAAGCAAAGCTTTCCGAGTCTCGAATTCATCAATAATTTAATGTGCCATGTGCATTCAACTCCCGTTTGTTAGAATGACAGCTCGGTTTTCCTTAATAGGATATGGAAACAAATTAAAAAGCCGATAGCGTTCCCGTCTTGCGAATCAGCTGTGAAAATTGATGCTAGAAAATCATCGGAAACTCCCAATTAGAAATACATACTGTTGCAATAGTCAATATGTCTATACCTTGATTGTTGTAGCAGGAAATTCACGTAAGCTCTACTAGTAAGCTACCGAACGTGAAAAGACTTGATTGTTATTTGATTGTTTTTGTGAAATTGTGAAAGTGGTAAAGTGTTATTTTCAACTTATTGCAGATTTGCAGATTGTCTTTAAATGTAGATTGCTGCCTTACAAATTTTTTGACGACAGAAGAAACACCATTTTTTAAATCAAGTTTTGATCAGAAACAGAGGGCAATTCAAATGGGGCGAGCGAAACCTGAGCTCAATTTATTTATAAGCGGAAAGATGGGTTTTCGAATCATTTTCATTGCTCTCTTTATGAAAAGTATCCATGGCTTACAGGAAGCTGTAAGCAAAACATGATGCTTTGCAATAGAAAGAATGATTACGGTAGTATTTCTCTATATGCTCATAATATACTGCTTTTTCTGTTAAGGGTCCATGTCTCTCAAATAGTAAGCGGCTTATCCACCGTAATTTTTCACCCCTCGCCACTGTCACCTTATATGCGTTTTTGCACTTATTTTGAAAATCCTTTTCGATTTTAGCAATTTGGTTTGTTTTCTTTTATGTTTTCTTAATTTCAGCCCAATATCTTTCGATTGGTCGAAGTTCTGGACTGTTTGAAGGGTTAGCTGCTTTCGGTATCACGAAGATATGGTTGTCCTCATACCGCTTCATTGTTGATCGAGTATAATGACTTGTCGCTAAATCTAGCCAAAATGCTATGGATGCGTCGTCTTTCTCGATAAATTGTTCTACTCGCTTCTCTAAACCCTCTTCGATGTATAATGCTGAGTTGATGGTACCCTTCGCTACAAATTCCTCTGATCTGAAACCAGATCGACATATTGCCTGCCAAATCATATACCTCTTGGGAAATTTGGTGCTTTTTTGGTTGGTTATGTTTTGGGATGATACCACCTTTTGATCCTGCTCTATAGAAGTCCTGACCAGGCCACTGGGCGAAATCGGCCTTCACGTATGTTTCATCGTCCAACACAACACAATCGAATTTGGTCAGGTAATCCTTGTATAGCTTTCGAGCCCGTCTTTTTGCTTCTTCCTCCTTTTCCTCCTTTTCCACGGATCGATCGGGCACTTTTTGGACTTTATATGATCTAAGATTATAATGCTTCTTAATCCTCTTAATCATTGTGTTCGATGTTTGCACTTTTTGAGACATATCTCGAATGAGTGTGTTAGGACTCTGCAAAAGTTTCCTCTTTGCCTTTCGGCTCAAATTTGCATCGAATGGACCTTTTTCTACCTAATCCAGACTTTCTAGCAACAGATAGGCCCTTTTTGTACTTTATACACGTTCGTTTCACTGTTGCAATCGAAGAATTAGTCTCCTTTGCTAGTACCAAATATTTACGAAGGGAATTTTCCAGGCACACAATTAAACTACACACCTTTTCTTGATATGATGACATCTTTTCAAGAGTGATCTTACAATACGAATGGATTAAACGTTCTTTTTTGTCACATTTCATAGTTAAATTTGCATACCTGATAAAGACTTAAGCTTATCCCAAACAGGAGCTATGCAGGAAAGACTAAAGGTCATTTTTTCCGATACAGTCCTTAGATTACAAACACATAGTATTTATTTCAAAAATCACAGTAGCGCTGCCAATATTACATTTCCTCTGTATCATGTGACATAGTATCGAATAAAATACTTTTCTTACTACCGTCCGATAGGGGAAACAAACTATTCCACAACGAGTCATGCTCCAAGTAAGATGTTTCACCGATTTTACATATGGACTTCATCTACAATGCTCTGTAGTTATTTCGAGTAATTAGTAGCCTACGAATGTCCCAAACTTGCTCGTCGTCCAGTTGCTAGGGTTCCTAAGAACAATCAATTTTTATTGAGACACACTCATGTGCAGCCTACACCAATAGTAAATACTTTACGAACTGTGCCCACCATCGTATCGCTCTGTCTACTATCACATTTTCTGGATGCTTCTCAGGAATAACTGGTACGATCTTTTCGAACATTTTGTAGCTAATCGGCATGAACAACATCTCCGATAAAAACAGTTTATGCAATTTCAAACAAACTATCTTCAACCTACCAGAGGTCTGTCCATTTGGTTTATAAAAATGCCCGGATCTTCCAGCAGTTAAATCGGTAGCAAGCTGATAAGCGACACAAATCTCTAGGGACCAAATCCGATGATCGGCACAGCTTCTCTAATTGCTGCAGATTATCGTTGGTCACTATTTCATTTTCTAGATAAAATGTCCGAGGCTGTTCACTAATCTTGCCCTTATTTTCATTCTCATCATATAAAAAACGCAGACTTATGAGAAGCCTGCACAGTTATAAATTGATTGTAATCAATGATTTAAAATAGCAGATACTGCAGAGAATTTTTGATTATTAAAAGTGAATTTGCTTTTCAAAATTGGAAAAACATAAACATATAAAAAAATTAAACCAAAAATAGGAATACTGAATAATGGATTGATAAGAATAATATTGATTAATTTGCTTATTGGCATCATACCACATATCGTTAAAAGCGTGTTATTAACTTCCCAGTATATGGGAAGTTCTTGTAATCGCCTCGAAAATCTAAATTGAAATTTTCAACATACCTTTACGTTTTAAGGTCTTTAGAGTATATTTTAAGTGTTTTTAGAAGAAGTATGTATGTGTGTTTTTAGAAGAAGTATGTATGTGTGTGTGTGTATGTACGTACGTACGTACGTGCGTTCGCGGACAGTTTTTCTACGAGCATAACTCACGTAAACAAAATCGTATCGACTTCGTTAAGGTGTCAATCGAAGCGCCTTTGCATTCTTAAGAGCTGATTAGTTTTTAAAACTCTTCAGTCGAGGGGTTTTGCTGTTTTGACCCCTTGAAGGTCATTGCTGTCATGCGCTATATCTCGTGAATCAAACATAGGATTTCCATCGTTAAGGTGCCAATCGACGTGTATTAACACTTGTGTGGTTGCGTTAAACTTAAAAAAAATGATTGCAGCCATTTTTTTATTTATTAAAAAAAGTGCAAAAAATTAAGGTTTTTTCATAAACAATAAATTTTTAGCCTGATTTACAAAGTGCAGTAATCAATGTTTATAAAATTTATATACTCCAAACAGTTCTTGAAAAAACATCAGCAAAACTTTTTCTAATGATTATGAAAAAAAACAATTAAAAATATAAAATCATTAAGTCATCATGGCCTTCAAGGTCATTCATGTCATTCACTATATCTCGCGAACCAAATATATTATTTGCATCAATACGGTGTCAATCGACGCGTCTTAACATTTTCATGATGTTTATATGTTTCAAAAAAATCGTTGGAGCCGTTTTTTTAATTTAGTAAACAAAATTGCAAAAAAAAATTTTTCATTAAAAATTTATTTTTTACCTTATTTGTACAACACAATAATAAATGTTTATAAAATTTATAAATTCTTATCAGTTTTTGAAGAGAAACAAGCAAACCCTTTTCCATGATTGAAAAAAAAATAAACCAAAAATAAAAAATAATTCAAGGTCACCATGTAAAAAATATTCATACGAATGATATTACATGATTATTCTTATTCTAAAGACATCGTTATTGGATCCATCAAAATTTATTGATATGTGCATAATTTGAGCAGATTTTTAATAGTTTGTACAATACCGTGTTTTGATTTTCTTAAAAAAACTGCTTACATTTTAAAACCAAAAAAATCTAATCAAATTTGCATTTGTGGTAATGAACGCTTTGAATGGTAAAATGTTTTGTAGTTAATACAGTGCAGGATTATATGCTTTAAAAAGCTTTCATCAAATAAAAAATTGTAGTTTTTAGTAGTTTTGTTCTTTAGTAAGATTTCAATTACTTCCTTCATCATCATTCGTAAGGCTTTTTAGCTTTTACATGCAATTGAACCGATTATTGACTGCACATTCAATGTTTTTCAAGACCAACTGAAAATAAGAAATAAGTATTAGCCTGGTTGTTGTAATATCGTGAAAAAATACAAACTCAATGATTATGCCGAAGTCATGGAGATTTTGAACACAATTATTCAAAATGGCCACCACGCGACAAAATTTAATAACAAAAACTTCATTCATTTTAGCTAGTGCTCTTTGTCCTTTAAGCATCGATATGAAAATAACAAACATCGCAGAAAAGGCTTTGTAACATACCCCCATCCCCCCGCTCCCGATTAATTCGCGTGAATATTCAATCCTCCCCCTTACCTACGTAATCAATGGACGCTCCTGTAGATGATACGATAATATAAGCTCATTCCAATTACTTTTATGAATACCTCTAATTATTTTTATTTAAAGTGGTATTATTTTCATAATTATTATTATGTTTACTATTTTTAATATTTATGTAAATATTACTGGGAAGTTGACCGTGTGGATCTCAAGGGTCGCACCTCGTGGCTTGTTAATTTTATGGTTTGGCTAACACTTTTTTAATTAAGGCAACCATTTTTTAATGTATAAACAAAACAAGGAAACTTTAATTTCTTAGTTGCTAAAAAAAAGTTTCCAATCTAATTTGCTATTATAATAATCAATAATTAAGAGGATCGGATGCTTTTACCAAAGTAAAAATTATAATGTTTATTATTACCGTTTAGAATATTATAATTTCCATCATTATTTCCAATTTACGAAGATATTACTGGAAAGTTGTACGTGCATACCTCAAGTATCGCACCAGCGTTCACAGCTCGAAGAAACAACATTTTCCAATGTACACAATTGCAACAAACAATGCATTACACTTTCATTACTAGATTGCATCGCTTATACTCAATATCAACTTAATTTCATAAGCAGCGTTTTACTTGCGCTATTTAAAAAATCAGGAAGTGATATCATTTTTATTGCCGAAAAGTCTCATTTTTTGTTGATGGCATGACTATTGACGACACTTCTCCTTCAAAATTCTTGACTGAAAATAAAACAACATTTTAAACTCATCTCTTTCTTAACTCGGTTTTTGATTACACTTCACAACCAAACATATTCGATGATGCCTAAACTCACCACGTGTATCGAGTTTCGTTACTTTTTTTTACTACACATTACATTTGGAAAACCTTGATCGGTTATAATTAAAACGCAATAATACTTAGTTTTGTTTGAAAAATCCGACCAATTATTTTCTCATTTATTTGTCTTGTTCTTTTCTTACATCGATCCACACATAATTATATTGAATTTAAGAACTACTTAATTTTAACGAATCATTGTTGAATACTATCTATCTAACTGATTTTAATAATACCTGCATATGTATGTTTGAAATGGCAATTACATAATTTAAAGCTAACTATATTAATGTATTTATTTAGTTATTTATGGCATTTGCAAATTAATCACGTAGATTAACGTAATGATGAAAGGAAAGATCAAAATCGCTTGAAAGTTTCACGTTTTAAATATTTCGTATTCGAGTTACAGATTATTCTTCATGTATGCAAGCTCACATTTTATATTTTAGTCTTGAATTCATATAGGAAATATCGGCATTTTGCGAAGATTGAATTTTTTCTACATCTGCAGTGGCCGTTTTCGATTTATTCAACTTTAAATAATATTCTATAGATCTAAAGATGTGTTCCAACATCTTCACTATGTCATCATGTTGGCACAGCATTTTTATGCAATTAAAAAATTTATAGGCGAAACTTTCTCATTTTATGTTCCGTAATGAATAGTTCAGAAGTCGTTAAGTCTTCAGTAGGTACATAATAACCAATTGATTATAAATTCTCACCCATCAGTTAACATGAAAACACTCATTTATTACCACTAACATCAGATGTGATTAATATGAAATTTATCAGATAAGTTACATAACGATCATATGCAAATAGTGTAATTTACTGTTGATTACTAAAATCGTACGATTGATTAGAATCTGAAAACCTGATATCATAATCATCATCAATGGCGTTAAAAAATTCAATTGTTTAAATTGTTCAATCTTGTTCATCCAGATGCTAAAAAAAATCCACAGATAATTCTGGTTTGTAAACATTCTTCTGTAGTCAAGATTAGTGTCCACATGGAGAACAATAAGATAGTCATAACTTACATTCTATACAATAAAAAAGTGTTGTATGATCAGAAAAAAACAAGTCTTTTGGTTCTGATAACTTTGTCAAGGACGTCGAATTGATGATTATAAAATAAATATGGCTTTGCTAAAATTGCGCGTAATCCCCGAAGAGCCTTAAGGCGTAGTCAGAACAAAATCATCTCCTCGTTCATATCCATCATGGAATAAAACCAGTTATTCCTAAACAAAATCTACAAAAGATTTCATAGTTTATCATGGTCAACGCTCCCATCTACTTAAAAATTAACAATAAACAAATATAAATTCAATAGATATTTCGAAAATAACATCAGTGTAAATATATTTTCAGTTAAATTTGCTTTTTTGTAATTGCGGCTTTCTTTAAAGTTCAGTATCTAATGTCCAGTAATTACGCTCAAAATTATTAAAATTTACACTAATAATTTTTTTGGTAAAGATGTTCGTGTCTAATATTTGCATTGTTAGTGAGCTTAGCACGGTCTCCTGATTGAATTTGGTACGGTTTCCGCCTCACAATAAAAGTCTCTTTTCAATTGGTCGTTCAATCCAGGAAGAAGTCAACTACAGATAACTTTAATCAGTGAACGGTGTTACCGGCTTTTTAACTCAGTTAGTGGATAGCATGCCCACGCTGTTTTGACACAAGCGGAAAATATTTTCGAAAACAATATTGAAAAATTAATTTCTTGTTAAAAATATGCAATCAATATTCATAATATTCTATACAGCATATGTAAATATATCTATGATTGGTTGACCTTCAACTTCTATTGCAGTTGACCTTTAATCTATTCTGGAAAAGAGATATTGAATTCTCATATAAAAGTTGCAATAGTTTTTTTCAGACACCACATAGCGTTTATGCAGCAGATTTACATATCTTAAAAAATTCGCATAACTGCTAAGAGCTAAAGTATACGAAGAGCTTGTATGGTTCTAACATTTCGGTTCGTATGCGAAGATACGAGTACAATGTATTTATATTGAAGAACGAGACACACTTTGGGAAACCCAAAATGTATCTCTTAAATATTTATAAATTATTTCCTTCGTAAGATGCTACAATTTTATTTAACAATCAAGCTTCCATAATCTATATCATATATGTCTATTTTTTTGATAATAAAATTTTCTTGATTTTCCATGTTCCGTATATATTAAAAGTACTCCTCAAACAGTTGTTTTAGCACAGAACAAATTAGACAAATTTGCAATGATATAGCATCAAATTTTCCAAAAAATATAAAAAACATTCTAAGTGCACATTAAGAAGAAAAAATTACTTTTCGTAGATTTTCCAAATGTTTTGCATCAGGGATCAATCCGTCTTTGAAGAATTCTCTGCAAATACGTAAGAAATTCACAAGTTGGACACTAGTAAAGAAAGGGATTGCCCTTTCTTTACTAGTGTCCAACTTAAGATCACTTTAAGATCAAAGTCATTACATTATAGAATGTAGTTTGAAAGGTGTAGACTTAAATTTGATGAAAAGTAAGAAAAAAACATTATTCATCTTTAGATTTCTTGTAACTTACTATCTTATTTGAAACTAGATATTTTACAGAACGATTTTTTGCTTAAGATGAGTCAAGCTATAATATACTTTACGTGGGAAGATGTTGCTAGAATCTCTATGTAAATTGACGTATTATGCTAAGCCTTTCTCTTAAATCCCTGTGACTCTGTCATATAATGTCGTATTTCCAACTGAAATTTTGAAAATAATCATTTTCCTGATTTCAGAATGATGTAATAATTTCAAATGACAAAATTTTTTCATCGAAACTGTACGACACGTAACACAGATTTCATCTGTCAAACAAAAACATTTCAAAACAATGCAAACACCTTTAAGCTTTCAAAAGCGCCAGCTGATGACTGTCGGAAATCACCATAACCCGGTGGTGGAACGAAACAACTAGTCGGAACGAGTGATAAAAAAGAAAAGCATGATCCCCACATTCGAACTTGATCAAAAAAATCCTCTTCACATCCTAACAAGAATCATGTTGAACATTTCATTCGACCCCAGTTGTTGAACAATCCCGATTCTCTGTCAGTTTTTTGATCCTTTTCCTAGATAACGCGTTGGCAAATACTGTTTCTATCAACTGACTATTTGGCGGCAGTGGAATAGAAACTGTTTAATCGATGGTTTTACTTTTTGCTTCCACAGGTTTCATTACAACTTTAAAAATTGAAACTATACTTACTCGGAAGTCTTTTCAAATATATGAGGAATCGAAATGAACTACATTTATTCTGAACCTGAACATTTCCAACAACCGTCAAAATGAGTTTTACGTTAGCATTTCCCCAACATTTTTTATTTGTGATCATCTTGCGCCTGTGTTTCTCAAATGCATTAAATTAAAGTTTAAGGGAGTAATGTTCAATTCATATTTGGCATTCAGGTAGGAGTAAAGTAACTAAGTACTCTTAAAAATATGAATTGATCCTATAAGTTTCGAAGTTCCATTCTCTAACTGTCTTTTTAACAATATTGTTCGTAAGATTTTGAAATTTCGTAATATTATGTGCTCATAAAAATGATGTAGTATTTCTGCTTGAAAGTTTATCGGTACTCTAATTTTCTTTTGATAGTCGAAAAATACGATCAAAATCTGTAAATAATTGAGGGGTGTGCAGCAATAAGAAGGCAGCTCCAATTTTCGCGGTGTCGAGATTGGAACATTATAACCCATTTAAAAAATGTCTCCTCCTTGTGGTACAATAAAGAGGCACCCCTAGTTACTAATTCTTCCACTACTCATTAGATCGCAGCAGCTCCACTAGAGCTACCACTTTCTTGCACCACGCGTCGCGTCAGGAGGTTTGAGGTTAAGTCACTGAACCGGCAGTGTAAATTGAATGCTTTTACTGTGTACACCGTTTCTATCGTGCATTCGTTTTTATTACATAGCATGTGTGACTTAAGTGAATTTTTTTTTCCGGTTCTTTCGACAACTATGAGCCAAAGCTTGACACGACAACTAGGAATGAATTTAGTTCTGATATAGATACAGTAAATGAAGTTGGAGATTCGTCAAGTAGACCTTCAAAAGGAGTTAAAAGGAGGAAGAATCGGGATGAGTCTCGATGGAAAAGAAATATCCGGAAAGGTCTGAGGTATGAAGGTAGAACATATACATATGCAAAACAGGAGACGATTTTGAACTTCGTTGACACATTGAAATCTCTCTTTTTAAAAACCCCTTTCATAAGCGTTCCAGGTACTATTTGCAAAGACAAGTATTTGATAAATATAAAATAATCATTTATGAAAGTACGGCAATCGACCAAGGTATTCTTGCAGTGAGCGAGAGTGTTTCACTATTGCTTCGCCATCAAGTAAAAATATTGGGATCACAGCAACCAAGCCTCGCCGTGAAGTCCACTAGTAACTTTCCACCTGCTTACACTCATCCTCTACTCTTGAAAACTGCCAAATTTAACGACGTAATGAGCCTCGCACGTACATACGTATGTCGGAGAAAATGAGATGCCATTCTATAATGCGCTTAAATGTAAGGTTCCTTCAGTAGAGGAAGCTGACGATGTTGGTTTGACGGAGGTAGAGCTGGAAGTCGACTAAATTTTTGGATTAATTGAAGATTTTTTGTTTTGATTGCCACATGTATTCTTAATAACATAAACGTGTTTAAATGCATTTTTTTCTATTTAGTCGAAAAATTCTTTAAATATTGGATGTTAATTAGTACACGGCGCAATAAGGAGGCAACTCCAAACTTCAATCCGCCCCTAACAACTCATAAAAGAAAGAAAGGAGTCCTATATTCATAAGTAGGTACCTGTGTTATGATATGCAGAAGAAAAAGAAACACAACCCAAAAATCTAAATTTTAAAACGTTTTTTTTAATTTCCCTAAAAAGTGACCCCTCAATTTTGAAACTCTTTCATCGATAAAAATCGGTCCATTTAACAATACATCTTGAAAATTTGATACTTATATGCTTCTCGGAAAGCATCACATATTCTTTTTTTACAGATTGTTTTGTATAGCTGAATAATGAATCATAAAAAAATACATAAAAAGACACGCCAATGTAAAAACCAATGTATTTATTATAATTTAAAATATCTTCAAAAGCGTTTACAACCTATTTATAAAAATCCTGAGAGCAGGCGTACTCCAAAATTAACATTAATTTTCACGCTTCCTATATACGTCACATGCATTATTTATGGTAAAAAACATGAACTCATAATTCATTTTGTCCAAATTTTTATCGAAACAAATCTTATCGATTTGAATTGATTTACCGGCATAGAAAAAAACATTCACATATATGCAAATCACGCAACTGTACGAAGCAACAAATAAACTATTTGTACCACCAATAATCGTTAATCATATCAGAAAATCTACATCATACTGAAATCATATGCGGAATATGTAATGTCTTAAGTTAGTCCAATAACAAAGAAATGTTTCTTCCGTTTCCTACCTTATTGAAAATTGAAAATCGAGCGTACAAAATCAAATAAGCAAAAAGTCGGACAAGGTCTGTAACACTGTTCACATACTCAATTGTTAAGTTCAGTTCATCAGATTAACCATAAAATTTGTGAAACGTGTTACAAAACAATTAGTTGGAGATGATTGCCAACAAATTTGTCGGTGGCGTTGTGGACGGTAGTTGAATAATGTTGAACACCTATCAATTATTGTTGCCTTTTTTCCAATAGCCAACGCTCGAAACCAGAATTGTTAAGAACCGTTGAGATCTCCTCGAAGACATACATATCTTAGATACTTCGGGTGTAAGAAATATCAGCATTAGCAAAAGATTCATTAGTATATTATCATGTGCAATAAAAACGATATATTCGAGTCACATCTTATGAGTCGATTGAAGTGTGAGAATATCTTTAAAGGCCCTCAACCACGATTTTCGCGTTCAGTTTAAGTGAAGCTACGATCCTGGTTACATTAGTTCTGATTCAAGAATCATGGCTCATTTTCATAAGAGTGTTTTCAGTGTTCTTGCAAGTTTAATGAGTGTTTGCTGGACTATGCAGCCTGATTTGTTCTATTGTGACCCGGACTTGTGCAAATTTTGGAATGGAACTGACTATAATTTTATGGATCACATCGCCTGCGACAACAATGGTTCATTGTCGGAGGACTGCCTTGACAGTGCGACCATGGTCCATATGAATCAACGTCGCATAAATCTACTTCTCGATCTTCACAATGCAGCCAGGAATAAAATAGCATTGGGCAAAATCGAAGGATACTCTTCAGCTGAAAGTATGCCTGTTCTGAAATGGGATAAGGAATTGGAGTATATTGCTAGCTTGAATGTGAAAACCTGTAAATTTGCTCACGATGAATGTCGCAATACATGTAAGATCGATTCGTCCTGAAAGGAAATTCATTCATTAATTCGTTTGGTTTGAGCAGATCGATTCCCGTACTCGGGGCAGAATATTGGAATCAGCACACAAAATCCACCCTTCCATTCTAACTCGAAACGGATGAAAATGGCTGTTTCACGATGGTTTTATGAATATGTGGATGCTAATCAAACTTTCATTGATGCGTACAGTAATCATCCAGAAGGGTAAGTTTATATACATAGTATTAATGTAAGTCAATTTAAAATATGTTGAGCATGACTTCTAAGAATAAAATTTGAAGTGATTTTCTTTAATTGAAATCAAGCCAAATTTTATCAAAATTTATTTAAACAAACAGCCAATTTTCAAACGAAACTGAAAGATTATTACGTATCCAAATTGGGTAGACTTTGATAAAATAACAATTAACAAATAGGAAACAAATGATCACTTTCAAGAATTCCAAAATCAAAATAAGACGCAATTTTAAGCCAATCTTTATGAGTGAATATTTTGTTTGTTTTCAAGGTCAACAGTATAGCATATTTGACAATTTTGTTTCAAGGCTAGATCATTGATTTATGTCCTGTCTACCTTTAGAAACTACCTTTAGATGGAATTGGTAGCTCGCTGATAGTAATACAAAGTTTCGATATTGTGGAGTGACTGCCATCACAAGAAGCATATCCATGACTTCAAAAGTTCGCGAAGTTAAGCTCATATTCGAATAGGCGTTCACGTTTAACACAAGGAACGTTTTGACCTGTTTTTCATTAAAAAGCCGCGCTAGCCCATTTTCAAAAATATAAAAAGTGATCATTTTTTGAGTCCCAAATTCACCCCGAATTTGCAGCAGTCTGTATTCAACTCTGTTCAGGAATATCCGATTACAACAACCAGATTGACTCTATCGACTTCTAATCATATCTACACCTAATTCACTGTGCTGTACATCTATAAGACAAAGCATTTCAATTGAAAATTGCTGACTAAGCCCCAGAATTTTTTCATACTCTAGACAAAACTAGAAAAACTTAAAATAAAACACATTTTCACTGGATACCATTAAATTTACATTTTAACAATCTACAGCTCTTCCATGAAATAATCGCAAATCATAATTGAAATTAGTTTAGCAATGAGTGGGCAATAACGAGTATTAATTAATCAATTTTAATTTTGCCTATTCATCACGATAATTATTTTCATATATTCACTTAAAACCAACGATAGTTCATTACTCGTTACTATCAATATACTAAATAATTCCTTTAGTATTTATTGTTTTGCAGGTATTTCTTATATTTATGATATTTTACACAATAATTTAATTTAGAGATTAAACAATATGTATTGTTTCTTATGATTTGAGGATCTATGGTGTGGTCTTAACGTAACAGTGTGGCCGTTATGAGGAAAATAACGTAAGTAGATCTCTCTACTCTTCTCTTGGTTTGTGGCAGAGTCTGCTTTAATATTTTTATTATGATACTTTAATTTACGATGGCCCGCTTTGAGTCTTATGTCTTCCTTGATGAGGTTTAAAATTTCTTCTGGCCTAGGTAACTTTAAGACGAATAAGTCTTTGGATCTTCCAAGGCCTGGCAGTGGCCAGTGTGTATTGGTCTTTTTTTTCTTATCCAATTCTGAAGGACAGCAAGAATGGCTTCGAACCTATATAAAGACATTCTCAGCTCCAATCTCTGTAAGCTAGTTAGACTCTTCATTTACATCATTTTGCATGTGTCCTGAGGTCCACATAAAAGTGACACCATTCCTTTTTGCCAAAGATAGAGATATTGAAAACATCTCCGGTTCAGTGTGGACTCATAATCAGAGACAAAAGGACGTAAAAAATATTTTTGGAGAAATTAAGATTTAAGCCTGCTACATATTGAAAGACATGTCTATGCGATCGGTATCGTCCCTTGTTTCCCATCCAGGAGACAGAGACACGTATCAAATTAGCATGAGACCAAGGTATATAAACCAGACCAGGTATGATTTATTGCCCAAGGATTCCGCGTCGAGTGACGTAATATCGCCCATACACGCCCAGTAGTGCTGCCGACCTACTAAGAAAATAGATTGGAAAATATTTGGGCAGCCCTGTTCACCTCATAATATATGTCTTTCACACTAGACATGTAAGCAATAGTAAATGTTGTATGTCATGAAAAACGTTAAATGTTTCAAAGTCTCGCCATACAATTTGATTAAAGTGACTTGTATTATATAATCATCACTTTTTAACAATGCTAGGTTCCATTATCCTTTTTTGGACCTGGTATTTATTGTTTTGAGAGCGAATATGTTTAAGTTCAAGGAAAAGTCAAAAAAATTCCACCCCTTTTAATTTTGTTCCATTTGTTTCATTTTGATAGCGTCAGCTGTTTCTAAGCAACCACACTTATTCATTTGGCAGCAAAAAATTAGTCGCAGCAATTTAAAAACAGATTAACGTAATTTTCTCTCACGATGTCATATTCGCAAGAACTTCATTCCCAGTCGAAAAAAGAAAAATTGGCTTCATTCAACGTGAGAATGAAATTCCACTTGGGTATATTTAGCCACGCCCTCCGCGTCGGATGACGTAACAACAGATCATACCAGTGTAGTTTATATACCTTGCATGAGACTTCTAGCTCCGCTGTAAAACAAGTCTCAAGATCAAGGTATATAGACTATCTTCCGTGTTTCCAAACTCGTTCGGGCTGCCCATATACGTAACTGATGCCGAAAAATTCCCAGTGCAAATTTTCATCGCGCTTCAATGAGATTGAAATTCTATTCCACTAGGAAAATTGATGGATATGTTATTTGCGTAAGTAAATTTTATATGAAAAGTAACGAAATTCACTTGATATACTTATATGATTTAGCATGACGTGAATCAATCTTCGGCACTTTGGAATTAAATACATCAAATCAATCATTGACCTGTGAAAAAATGTTTGGAGCAACCCACCGAATTTTTCACTCCGTCGTTTTCGGCTCTGCCACACTTTTGCAGCCATCTTTTCCGCAGGGATACATCCCTTAGGAAACGAAAATGCTTTACATGTTCCTTCTCGTTGGGTTTTTTATTCCTTCACAATCTTCTGTGGTTATTACTTTTACACCCCATAACGGCACAATTCACCATTTTCACATGTTTCGCGTTTGCCTTATAATTTCCAATTGTAAACTGCATGCGGCGGTCACACAAAAAACAATACCTGCTAATGAAAAGGCAAGTTCGTAATGAACCATTTCGCACTTCTTTTATTTCTTTATTTGCACACAATGTTTATACTGCATGGTAGCACCAATACGTAAATTTCTTGTTTTATTCCCATTTCCAGAAGCGGCAGCCCTAATTTTCATGAAATTTGTGCGACGATTCGGCATCAGTTTCGTCATTTTTAGAACGAGATAGGATGAGAGGATGCGCATGATCATACCAGTAGTCTATATACATACCTTGTCTCGGGATATCGTGTCTCAATACCAATTGTTGAGACATGTCTCTCAATGTAAAAGCTGCTTTAAGGATTTTTGAATACAGTTAGTTTTCGTCCCATATTTCACTGAATTTGATTTGTCACGTTAGGATCATTTTATTGTCAGTTAAGTCTAGTATAGCATTTTTTCCGGCGCGTTCTGTATCCGTAGCATTACCCAGGTTGTATTATAATTTCATGTATGTACAATTTCGTTATGCACATCTTTGATTGGATGATGAGGAGAGCCAAGAAATATATTTTGCATTCCACTTATAAGTTCAACTGTCTCGTTTGCATCCTTATGTAGATTAGCCCCGAGATGGATGATGCTGTTTAGGTTCTCAAAGTTGTAGCCCCCAAGTGTCGTTAGTCTTAGAGCTAGTGAACTCAACAACATATGCATTTTCACACAACTGAAAAAATGCAAAAATAATGGTTTTAAACTTCCAAATAATGGATTTTTAACTCTGGCTAACGCGCGCAAGGAAAGTTAAAAGCTATGAGTCTTTAAAAACTATAAATGGAATCCTTATATCGCCTTAACCGTTGATTCCATAAAATTGCATTGTGAATCAAGCTTGTGTAAAATTTTATATGCAATAATGTAAATACAAACGCATTTTTTTCCGTTGTAAAGCGCCACTACTTCTATGTTTCCACTTTTGAGGCGATAAACATTCAATTGCGTCCCGAAAGGAAGAAGTCACGCGAAATCTGCATTTCCAACATGGCTTTTATTGGGGCGCAATAACTCCAACCAATTTACATTGATTGCTACAAACAATACTGCAAACGACTCGTGACAAACTACTCTTTAAGTAACTGCAACAACGATAAATGTAAAAACAAAGAAGTTGCGACTATATGCTTTTTTTATTGATCGAGAAAAGCATTCTACATTACTTTACTGGTCCGAAATTTTACATTTTATGTATTCTTTTAAAATAAAATATCTACTCACAATATTTTTTGATTAGTACATATTAAGAGTACTTATAATTGAACAATAGAACCTAAGAAAAACATGATACAATACTCACCATTTCAAATTAACATTTTACAGAAAACAAATTGGTCACTTTGCAATGATGGTTGCCGATCGTGCCAAGCGTGTTGGCTGCTCAGCGGTTCGTTATTGGTGGGGCGATAAAGGATTAGCATTTCTGATCACCTGCAATTATGACTACACACCAATTTTTACACAAGCCATCTACCGTACTGGAAAGCCTGCCTCAAAATGTTTTAAGATCAGCGAAAAATTCCCAGGACTATGCGATTGGGACGAGGACTATGATGGCAGTGAAGAAAGCAATGAACTGTTTGGAAATGAAATAGACAACCTGCCTCCATTATTGAAAAAATAATCTGTGCACGCACATATTCAGTTAATATAAGATCAATTTGAAAAGCCAAAATTGCGTTTGATGCAATGTTTATAAGTATTGTAGTATTAAGATGCATTGAATATATGTACTGTGTTCGAACCAATAGTTTTATCTTACAATTTTCAAGCAGCTTCGGAAATGGACCTTAAAAACAATACACTCTCATTTAGAAGTCTGAATCCCCAATAGTTTATTCAAGAACTGAAATTTTACTAGATTTTCAATTGAAAAACATATGATAGTGACTATACCAATATATTCCTTCTAAAATTTTATGAAATGAATGCGTATACGAGTGTTGCTCATTGATCGATCTTATTAAAAACGATTCTTTTGAAGTCTAATAATTTTCATTCAACGCTTTACCCAAGAAGCTTCCACACTTGCCATAAAATGTACAATTAAAACACTTTCTGGGAAATTCTTGCATTGAAACGTGCTAGTGTGTACTCAATGTAACTTTAGTTCATACAGTAGTACTTGTGCGTACCGCCAGCACAAGTACTATTGTATGAACTAAAGTGGTAGCTCTACAATTTTGAAATACAGTACCCTCATCTACCCACAATAGGGGTGAATATTCCTTGCATACCATGAAGCCTCATAGAAGTTAAGTACTTGGTAAGTCGCTTATATTGATAGTTTATCATCGGCATGGTCCTGAACTGCCACCATTCTGTTTAATTTTCAAATTAACGTACATATTTCTTTTTTTGGTTTTGGTTTTAATTTACCATAAACATATAAACGTATCAGTTCATTTTCGTGATATTTGAATGGTTCGATATCCTTAAACAGTTTTTTAGGTACATATGCCTACCAGCATCAAATTTTGATTTACTGTAATTTAGTAGCAATTAGAATATCATCATCATCAATGGCGCACCAGCCCAAATCGAGCCTTGGCCTCCCGAAGACACTGCCTCCAACTGTCTCGGTCCAGCGATTAGAATATACTAGGAACTTATTAAAGAGAAAGATGCGCAAGTATATACAACGGCTAGTCTTCGGTATGGTTTCCTAGATTTTTAGATATTCATTTTAGATTCTTCATTGGTTGTACGTAAAGCGCAACGGGCAGTAGATTAAAAGCAAAGTATTTTTGGCAAAATTCGTAAAAGAAAGTGGTTTGATTGCATCGGAACAAACCAATTTCAATAGATGAGGAAATTATCAAAAAAATAATAATCTGTGAAAATTCAAATACCAATGACAGTGTCCTGCATCGAACTCTTGAGAGACTTCTTCGCTCTGTAATTTGATGTAAATCTTTTTCAAACAAATGGAATAAACAATAGTTTAAAGATTTTTCTCATAGAATTGACTGGCTAGTGTGCTTTTTTACTTAGGAGAGTAAGCATCTCAAAGATCTACTACCGATGTGTCAAGTTTTATCCCTATTTGAGGCTAACATTTTCTCTCCATGTAAGTGCTACATTGGAAAAAGATACGGATCATTGTCTATCATATTTGAAAACAGTTGGGAAGAAAACATGGAAACGGAGAAAGGAAGCAAACATTATTTCCAATCAAAAGTAGACGTACATACATAAGCATAAATACATATTGCATTAGAATATTTTAAAAAAAATCAAGATACTCGTATAAGGAGGACAAATTCTTTACGTTATAATCAAATAAGATAGCAATATCACTAAGGAAGCAGAAGGAAGGGCAGGTGTAGCCAGTTGGGCATCAACTTGTAACAATTTTAGAACTACAGGATAGCGTGGAGCGCTCCCTAGACTTTACTATCTATACTGTTGTAAAGACTGATGATGCTCTCAGCGTATCATCGACCAAGCATTACATTGTATGTACTGGGATGCAACTGTGATACCGCCCACTATTTATGAAGATCCCAGCGCCAAGACGTGTGGTGAATATACAATGGTTTGATGAATATGTTTATTTGGTTGATGGAATTAGTTGCTCTGTTCTTCCACAAGTGCATATTTAGGAATCGATGCACGAAGCTCCTTAGAAATAAAACACTGTTGAAGCCGATAAGTCCTAACAAAGGGTTTTTTACAATCCAAAATTATTGGAACTTAAGTGCATAAAGAATTTTTGATTTGAAATAAATTTTAAATGCGTCTTATAGTAATTTTTGAAACGCTTTCTAGTTTCCACTTCGATTGCCAAAGAAATTTAAAGATTGACATCAACAAAATAAGATGTCACGAAACGCACAAATCTATTCAAAAAGTAAATTATTGCATTAGAATATTAATTATATGGTTTACACAAATTAAACGAACACAACCTATGTATATCTTATCGAATACTCCTTTTCAAGTTACACAGAAATTATATGTTTTGGAATCTCTCTTTTTCATTTTTATTTGTGCAACAATGGTGACCATTTTAAGAGTATGTAATTTATAACTGTTTAGGAGGATGTCAACGTTCACTTGCATTAAATAATAAAATTGATAGGCATTGATTAACTATAGACATTGCAAGCTTGATATCACTCTAATGTGTTTAAGAAAAAAATTATCGATTCATTCTGTACTTCGCAAAATACAACAAGAAATAAATTTTTTCTCAAACATTTTTTAAGTAAATCACAGCGTCTCTAATTAATTAACTATCTACAACGCAGAAATATAATACCTCCGTAAGCAATATTTAAATACAATATAAGCCTCGACGTATTAAGAAGGAAATTAATTAATGAATAAATAAAAAAATCAATTAATAACGAACTAATAGCTTTATACTCCTGTGGTAGCTAACAACCAAATTTTTTTGTTCATATTTCAATTCTACAACCTATAATTTAAGATTGCTAAAAAAATCCAAGAATCAAACACAAAGTATTATCGTAATTTTATTTTATTCTCAAACAATCTATCCAGACTATTTCTATTTCAATGCATACAAATCTTAAGTACTAACATTCGACTTTTATAAAATTTGGTCTATAAAAAATACTTGTTTTACTATTCTCATTAAGTTTGCATTAAATAAGTTCTCGTCTTATTTGTTCAACAAAATTTCTATAAAGTTTCTAACTACTCAATAATTAAGTAAAGAACAACTAAATGCATGTATTACCGACTGTTGAATATTTCCATTATTAACATCTATATAAATCTACACATATCTTATTCTGATATTTTTGATTCAGTTTTCTATGCATTACATTCTATTGTATGTTTGTTTGTTTGTTTTTTAATAAAAACATAAAAGCACAAATCAAAAGGCACTTTTCTAGTAAAATTAATAATTTACTATTATTGCTACTGTCACTACTTTCGACTGTTAATTATTCTTAAAATTATACATCATCATTGATTAATATATGGTATTTTATTACGAAGCGTTCTTGTGAAACTATAATAAATTGTATTCAAGGAATGTTGAAGAGAAAATGTAAAATGTAGTCGTCTAGAAATGAAAATAAAATATATATTTAAATAAATGATTTTACGAGTATGGAAAACATTATGGAAATGTATATGATAATGTGATTAAGAAATTGGATATTTTTAGCACCTGGATGACTTTTCAATGGTTTTTGAAACTTGTATAAGCTTAACTGATGATATGTTTTAACACTATTTTGAGAAACTTTCAAGTTAAAAAAATTCCGTCAAGAAAAGGTCGTGTTCGGGAACAGATTGTATTTTAAACTTACATTTTAAGTTGGAATTGAGCCGTGAAATATTAATGAAAATTTGAATTTAATGAATAATTTCAACTACAGTATATCAAGGCATGTTTAATTCTACATTATATGATTTAAATAAACGCCTACGATTAAAACTTCATAAAATACTTCTAGTTTATATTGTATTCGAGTTGCAAACATCCTATACAGATTGGTCTAAAAACTATTGACTATTTAATTTCCGGATGTATCTTGATTTCCGAACAAATGCTGGAAGACATTTTCTATAAACTGCAAGCGGTTCGGCGATATTTTTGAACGGCAGTGGTCACACGTATTCAAATCGTCTCTTTCACTTATAGATGGTAAAAGACAGATTATTTATATTTAATTAAATTATGCTTATCAAAATCATAAACAGTTCGACCCTAAAAGATGGCTTGGATAAATCATACAATTTTCTAGATCACCCCACATGCATTTCCAGAAAAAATGTAACACCTAGTTCTCTTACCATGGCAATTGAAAATATACTGACAATGGATAGAGTAATTTTAACCTCTAATGAAGACAATCTTGTGAATACTTTGGATGAATCATCTTCCTGCATCTTTCTTAACCAGCAGTCAAATGATGATAATAATAAGCGGATCACAGTATCTATTAATAATATCTCATTAAACTCTACGGTAAGGAACACCTCGGTTGAACTATCTACTATGTCACCGAAGTACAGTGCTGTGAATAATTTTAGGCTCAAACATATTTTTCGGATTTTTTTCTGAAGGATATCCAGGAAATGAATATTTTGCCTGAACATGTTATATTGGGATTCCTAGAAAATCCTATATATCATCTACTTTTCCATACATATTAAGGTTTGCGAACCTCCGTGTCTAGTCGACAAATTCCTGCCCCACTAGTGTGCTTTTTGGTTCGCAACTCTGCTAACACTTTTTATTGCACATTAATGGAGGTTCTTGGTTCCAGATTTTATAATAATAATAAATAAATAATAAAATAGTTGAAGTATAATGAGCTTGATCCATCAATAAGCCTAGCCGTGGTCGTGCTGTCTGGTGACGGATGGTAAATGATAGCACCTAAAGAGGATGCCGTCCGTCACCCCGAAACCACACTTCCCATTTAATCTACTTTTCCCTTTTTTCACCCACAAGTACAAGGTTAAAAATCTCAAAAGTGTCCTTTTTCAGTTGTGAATAATTATAAACTCAGTCGCTGTTTTAAGTTTCCCAAGAGTGTTTCTAACGTGGGTTTGAGTTTTTATGTAATTTTATGTAACACTGCGAAGACGTGCAAGTGTATTTTTTGAGTTTTGAAATTTTGTCCCGTGGAAAAAAACGAATTGATGTTGAAAAACATAGAATTATTGATTTAAGGAACAGTGGAAAAACTCAGAGAGAAATCGCGAGTAAAATTAAAAGATCGCAGAGTGTAGTTAAAACATTCTTGAAGCTTGGAATCGAGAATTATGGGGAAAAGAAGTTATCTGGACGTCCTCCTCCTTCGCCTAGTGTGAAATGCGCAGTTTTAAGAGAACTATCGAGCACAGGAGCTCCATCATCGAAAATTGTTAGCCGATTAAACTTGCAATGTAATCCGAGCTTAGTTAGAAAATTGGCTGCATCCTCCAAAAACTAAAAATACCACAAATGTTTGCAAATTGACGAAACTTCACATCGAAGCTAGACTGAAATTCGCCGAAATTTTCGTTCAAAAAGGAACCATTTGGGATCATGTGATCTTCAGCGACGAGAAGAAGTTCAATCTCGATGAACCAGATGGATTAAACTACTACTGGCACGATTTACGAAAGGATAGAAGAATCATGCCAAGAAGAGCACAGGGATGTGGTTCTGTGATGATTTGGGCAGCTTTCAAAAAGTATTTTAGGAGTGAAATAGCCTTCGTAAATGATAGACTTAATGCTTTCGAAATTCAGGAGTTACTAGATGATCCCATTGCCTTTTGAGACGCTAGCGGAAGACGAAAACATTATGCACCCATCCATACGGCTGCCTCCGTAAAAAAGTGATTTCAGGATTATGGAATCCGATTTTTACCTTGGCCAGCGTTAAGTCTCGACCTGAACCCCATAGAAAATTTGTGGGGCATCTTAGCGAGAAAATTCTACGATCAGGAGAATACATCGATTGAAAATGTAACAGAACTGAAGGAAAGAATAATAGTAGCCTGAAACGAGATATCAGATAGCGTATTAAATAGTCTTGTTAATAGCGTTTCGAGTCGCTTGTTAGATTAATCAAAAAGAAGCGCAAATGGACTAAGTATTAAATAAAACCTAACAAACATTACACTGAGTTTATACTTTTTCACAAATCCAACAGCGAGTTTTTATATTGTTTTTTTATTGTATTTTCGAAAGGAATAAAATCAATATATCATCCCTACTACATTTTCTTAAAGGTATATGATTCAATAAAATCAACAGTTATTTGAAATAATTTCCTGTTTTTATGAGAGACTCAAAAATATATTTGAGTCTATAACTATTCACAGCACTGAATTTATTGCGGTCAGAAACTCATTATCTAGTAAAACGTTGAAACCACATATAAGACTTTTGAGCACCCAGTCTTCCGTATAAGTTTAGGCAATTATTTTCTATACATTGGTTTACTTTATTTCCACCCAACTCTAAAAAAGTTTACACTGTTGTGTGAATTCTTGTCCACCACCATTGCATCTCTTGCAAAAGACGGCAGAATAACAATACAAGGAAATTTTCACCATCCGAACATGTTCTTTTCTGCTGATGAATATGATAATAAGCTACTCCCTGTAAGCCCACCAGACACGACAAATATCTATTAAGTGCATTTCAAGGCATCATCAAATATCGACTAACGACTAAAACGCTAAATGGTTCGACTTGTTTTCAACGAATTCTGAAATTGAAGCTAGTCCAACTAAAGACTTTAAAAACCTAGGCTCTAGTTCCTTTCATCATTCGACTTCTTATAATAACATATATCTATGTCACTTCCAAAATATATCAATATCTATTTTAGCCATGTTGAGTGGAATTTTCGTTCAACGCTAAATGTACACCATTTGGTGGTGGTATTTTATTAAATAATTTTTGACACCCCGAAAATTCGAAAACACGGCAATTACTCGGAGCCATGACTAGAAAGCGACCTAAAGCACCTCAAATTATAGAGAACTAAAATAATCAAAAATGGATAGTGTTAGTCCGAATATTAGTTTTTCATTGACTTCTTTTTTTTTAAATTGAGTAAAGAAGTGAAATTTTCGTTGCTATTTTGTTAGTAGTGAGGTGGCTGAGATAATTTTAAAGGCACGTTATTTCTTATGACTCTGTCGTAAGTCGGCTGTGTATAGCACTGTCTTTATTTACTGATACCAATCATCAATAATCTTATAAAGCTTAAAATTATTTTTACTGCTCTCGTTTGGAAAACTAGTCAATCTTCAATGATCAATATTAGACTAAATGAACTCACGATTAATCAGATTACGAAGCTGATTGGACATGTAAACCGCGCATCTAGTTTTTTGAAACTAAATTTCACTTAAAATATTTTTTCACCAACATCCCATGAGAGTTTGACTTACTTGCTGGCTTCCTATGCATCGGGTGCCAAGTTCGAAGCTGCTTGGATGTTAGTCGCGGACGAGCATGTGTTGTGTTGGGCAAGTGAATGAAGCAACTCTAACATACCTCAACACCCTGGCCCAGTTTGAACTGTTACGCCACCGATTATTATTATAACATGCGGTCAAAAGAAGTTGTCTTTTAACTATTGCTGGAGAAGCTATGGTGATATCGTTCATAAGGAACTTAGGCCGAACTCATCAAAAATTAATTTTTGGATAAATAACTCAATTGGTAATGTTTTTAAAATTATTGGTCTCATAGCATATTCCTGCTCCTAGTATCAATTATTCGTTATATGCAAGTATAGTGTTTTGTGAGTTTCCTTAACTCGTTGGGAGGTCGTATACTGTCTTACTTAAAAATTATTGTCTCCATAAATTAACTGTCAGGCTTTCAAATTATTAAGAACAATTTTCTTTCCATGTCGAGTTTAAATGATTGGTTTGAAATTTTATTCAACCGAATTAAAATCACGGAAATCCGTGACGAGAAAGTCAATTTCATGTTTTGTCTTTATTTTCATTGAAACAACAGTCTGTTTTCAATGAGTTTTTCTAATGGTATCTTGATTTACCACAAAATGACGCGTCAATTGAATATTGTTGTTACTAATTTTCGAAAATTTAGATAACTTTCTATCGTCTTTTACAGGAAGACATGTTAGTATTTTCGCCACAACTCGAATACTTTGGAAAAGAGACAAATTGCTTTTCTTTTTTTCATTTTCATCTCACAATTCATAGACTTTCAAGACTAATAATAGAAATACTTATCTAATCTATGTTAAGATCAAACTTATCACCAGTTTTATGTTATTATATTTTAAATACACGATATGAAACTTAAAAACAAATAGACGACATGATTTTTAGACAACTGACAAGTTAATTTACGGCTAAACATACCAACAGTTAAGATACCCTTTAGAGTCATATGTGATTATATATCAGTGCCAGTTTGTGAACATCTTTGAATTTTATCTTAAACTATCTACTGATGTCTTGATTTTTTAAGAAACAGCAACTATTAAAAAGTCACATATGTCAATTTTATTTGCACTTAAATTGCCGAGAAATAATATGTTTAAACATTTTTCCATTACGAATTTCTATTAAATGGTCGGTTTTGCTAACTTTTCAAAACTTACCTTCATTTAAGTTAAGAAATCACATGCAGCAAACAATTTTAAGTACAACCTTAACGATCTCCAATTTAATCGCCGCATGATCTTACCTAAATCAAAATTCGAAAATGAGAAAGAAAATAATAAAACACATATATGAAAAATGACGCATAACAAATAAAAAATAAGTAATTATTCATAATAAAAAATATATATATTTAAAAATAAAATCTTTGTATTTTTAAAGTTACTTTTTTAACGTTTTTTTGTTTGTTTGTTGTTGTTTTTCTTTCTTTCTACCTAATAACTAGAATTTGTTGTGTTTATCCACTTAAAATAAATTACTGATTAAATAATATTATAAGAACAAAACTTGTTAACACAAATGTATCAAGAAATAAAAAGAATTGTTTTAAAACGCCTACAGTGGAAAATAATCATCATACAAGGAAATTTACCATAGGGCTATGTAATATACATTCAAAATAGTTATTTATATGTTGTAACGGATAATAATAATAATTAAAAAAAAACTAATTATGCCGATAAAATACAAGAAAAATATGTTCTTCGTTTTAAGTAATCGTCTATCATTGTGTTATTGAATGTTGTATGATAAACAGTTATTGTTATTCATTGCTATCAGATTACATTTTGCCAATGCATGGAAGTTTTCAACTCAGCCTCACATGTCACATTTGCTTTTCATCGAAAACTTCGCTTGTTTGCTTTTCATAATAATTTCAAAAGCTTGATCACTTCTTTTAGTTATTTTTTTTTTGGTTGTTAGAGTTGTTAACATCGTGGTTTCGTTTTGCCATTCCGTTATTGTGTATTTTTAATCTAGTTATTTGATAAACTAATGATGATAGAAATCACTGTTTTAATGATGAATTAGCTGGAAGTGTGGCTGATCTTTGTACATTTACTGCATATGGCTTATAATTCGAGCGAGTCGATTGACTGTACATGTTTCAGAAATAGTAGTGATCATGTTAGGCACAATAGTTTTGTTTTGTTTTGGTTTTGTGTGTGAAAGAGAAAAGAATAAAAATATTTTATTAGTTGTACAGTTTTGTTCATGCTTTTAATATAATAGACAATTTTAATTTAATAAATGTTACAGCAAAATTATTTGGATGCTTTCTTTTTTCATATTAATTCTAAACTCGAATCTATTTACAGAATTAAGTATATCACAAAAGTAAAATTAATCCCAAGTGTACAAAAGCAACGAAACGTTGCAGACAAAAAATGCATCATACAATTTTACAGACGTGTCAAGCATTTATATTGAATTGTTCAGCAGTCACTTGACCGTGCAATCCTTTGTTCAACAAAAGACAAAGAATTGTTTGCAGGTGCTGTTTCGATTAGACGTTGAATTTCGTGGATAATATTGTAGCGAAAGATATATCTAAGAGTATCTGTAACTAACAAACAAAATTAAGACACTCAACGGAATAAAATTGAAGTGAAGCAATAAAACCAACAAGCATTCACTCTATAGCAGATAATAGTAGCGCTTAAATAGCCAAACCATGTATCACCATAAGAAACCATAGAAATGAAAGAAAGTCTTGTATAATTAGAAAACTTTCTATGAAACGTACCATACATTTATCGATGATACTTTTAATTACAAAGTAGATAGACACGTTTGCCATTGTGAAAGATTCATGAAAAATAAACACACAATGAGAATTATTAAGAGAAGATTTAAACAAGCGAATTGCAATTCTTCTCAATTGATAAATTGTTAAATAGCAGACCAGCGGATGATAATGATTATTAAGGCTGAGTAAAGATACTTTATAAGAAAGATTTTGTCGCACGCTTCAAACGATCTTCAGAAAATGAAAAGATTCTAATCTAGCTCTGAATTCCAAATCACATATAACGACGAATTTAGAACAGTTTTAAAAAGAAACAATCTGTCCGATTTTAAAACGATCTTCATTCAACCAAAGTTAGAACTGTAATGAAAGACTGAGAGAGGAGACGAGCGCATATATGAGGTATTGAATTAACAAATCCTTTACACATTCTCCTTAGCTAAAGATGCCTCAAGACACCCACCATTCCTATTTTGCAATCTAGTGGGCGTCTGAAAGATCCTCGGCATTGAATGTGTTAAAATGCGGCACTCATTGCGATGATTTAAGTTTTAAAAGTCTTGATTAATTTTCACCCTGAGAGAAAATTACTCCAACACCGGATACTCTCGGTTACTACAGCGAAATCAAGAATCTGCGGCTAAAAGACTGTTGGGCGAGGCAGTACAGGTAGTATAGGTCGAAGTCGTTCGACACAAGATGTGGAGACGATATATTGGAACTAACGATCGAAGACACAGTGCAATTAATGTATAATACACGAAGACATGCGACATTAGAAAATCGCAATGCACGGGGAGCTCGGAAAAGCCGAATAATGTTTGTGTTGAGACAACGCCAATGACACTCTCGTTCCCGCAATTACAAAAAGTTGCAAAGCGTCTGAAGCTTCGCAAAGACAATCTTAAACGTAGATGAAGAAAACGAAGTATTAAAACAGCATTCCAATCGTCTAATTTTACGGCAAAGGTGCAAAATAGCGCACGTATAACATTTCAAATTGAAAAAGCAATGCATTGCAATGCAACGAGAAAAGAAAAGGACGAATCAAATAGCTGCTAAAAAATTTAAGAGAGAGTTCTGGCTATATTTTTTTTATTTTAAATCAACATGTTACCCAATTTAAAAGTTATTGATTGATGGTAGAGTTTCTATTCAAAACTGGTTTGGTGTTAGATTAGTTAAAATACATAAAATATTGGCGAAACGGACAGCTTTTCATCATGATCATTACAGAAAAATCTACTCCTCTGCCTCAAGCTGGTCAGTTTTTCACGAAAATCTTAGGGAAAAAATATTTTGAAACATTATTCAGAAAATAAACACAAACGAATTATTTTCTCGAGAGTAAATTACAGAAGACAGCACCGCTACAAAAGAGTCTGAGCACGAAATATTTTCAGAATTGACATAAGCACTTGAAAAGCCTAAAGACAGCAAACTTTTAACAGCAAAATATTCACGGATATGGGTTAGCTTTTCATATGAGCTAATGTTACTTTCCAAATAGAAAGAAGAAAAGTTGTCGAAAAAGTTAATTTGAAACGTTATTGAGAACGCTTTCGTAAATTTTCAATTTATAAATACACTTGTTTGTTCGTACAATGTAAATTAAATACGGATGCTCTCCGGCATGGCTTCATGATTCGAAATTTCATTAGAAAAAGGTTTCAATGGTTGTAAATAAACACAGACGTCTCGTTTTCGACAAAGAAAAGTGTTACGATGGGAAGATATCATGCAATTAGCTTCCAAACATTTGCCGTTCACCTTCTTAGTTACTCAAAAGCGTTTGATCGATTGAACGCATTGCATGTCATGCAACGAATGTTAATATGTTTTATTACCACATCCAAATAATTTTGGTTTTCGGGAATATGATAAAATGTAAAATTAAAACACTACTTACCTCGGCGAAATTTTACTACCGTCTCCACTACTATTGTTATTCGACGATGAGTTAGCCTTATATCCACTTTTTTGGATACGCTTCGACAGTCGGTTCACCCACAGATTCTGATCATCCTTTGTAGATGCTAGCAACAACATTTCTCTAGCGCAAAGAGGATCATGATGCAGTTTGCACGGAGCCAATGGATCGTTATTATCGACATGCTCTCTATGGATTTTATTGCGACACCTAATATAAGAAATATTATTAGATAACAAATTATAAAATACGTCATTCATCAGATTCACTTACTTTTTACATTCATAAGCCGCCGGCGGCTTGAACAATTGCCACAAAGGTTTCGTGCAAAGTTCACACGCGGTTGGCATATGGTAGCTGATTTGCGTGAATTCGTGTCCTATCAATTACAAACATATGTCAATATGTCCTTCAAGTAAGTTACTAATCTAAATAGCTATACTAACCTTTATATGTAATGCTGGTTCCACGCAATGAACTCACATCTACTTGCTGATTTTGCTGATCATCAGGTCTTCTGGCCTCGCCTTCACCAGCATATAACAGCTGGAATATTCTAGGGATATCTTTGGCATCGGCACGAATAACATCGCCTTGTGTAACCGACCGAACATGAAACACTTTGCTGTAATCGAAATACAAATCAAACGACTATCCCCCCAATAAGATCACAACAATGAAATACCTTAAATCTAAAATAAGCACAGGGTCCATAGTATTTTGCTTGTCTATCTCAGAATTATAAAATATTATTTTTCTAGATGAGACTACCACAAATTGGCGCTTCCAGCCGTGACGGCGAATATTCTGCTTATTTGGCACACTTAACCAACCCTCGAAAACATTGTCCTGGAATAACAATCAGTTGTTAGTTTAATGCACATGTTTTAATCATAAAGAAAATGTGAAACTGTAGATCTACCTGATTATCCTCAGTATCGTTATCAGCAGATGACAGAGACGCCGTTTCGTTCAACTTTGATTGCAGCTGCTCAATTTCCGTAGCTTTGCAATCAACCTCCATTTGCAGTTTTGTCTTCGCCTAGAATACAATATTTCAAGACCATACATTCAAATTGATAAACTTTATATACTAACATTGGACTCTTCAGCGAACTGGCTCTGCAAATCTTGGAATTTTAATAGAAGTTGTGTATATTTCTCTCTTTCTTGCGTGAGTTCCTGCTGCAATCTCCTGCTTTCCTTCTCTTTCTTTTTCAGATCAGCATCAGGACTAATCTTGGACTTGTTTTGCTTGCCTATAAACAAACGTACAAAATTATTTTTAAAAAATCTTCATAATCAATTGAACAAATTATCTTACCTTGGATATTAGTATCTTTGCGGTTCATAATTTCTGTTAATTTATTCACCGCTACTTGTTTTAATAGATTCTCAGTCTTGACTTTTTCCTGTAGTTTGATAATTTCACTCTTGTCGACTTTAGCTTGAGCGAGATCTTCTAGAAGACCCTTATTTTGCTGTATTAGTTCATCATATTCCGCCGCTTTCTGATTTAGTTTCTTAATCACTTCCGCCTCAGCGTCTTTTATGGAAGCCAGTGCAGATTCCTTGGCCGATATTTCATTTCGATGTTTAGTTATGAAATCTTTTAGTTCAAGCTCCTTGATTGTCTTTTCTTTTTCAAGATCGGCTACAGTTTCTTCAGCTATTGTTCGCGCCAAAGCTTCAGCGTCGGCTCGAGCTACAGCCACCTGCACTTGGTGTTTGAGAGATGAGCACTCCTCCTCTATTTCTTGTATCACTCTTACTTTATCGGTATTCTCCTCGCGCAATTCACTGCTTTGCGTTTTATACAGCCTCGAGAAATACTGCTCAGCTTCTAATTGATCTTGAAGCTCTTTCATTTGTAGAATATCAGCGTTATGAGCATTTTTAATTTTTACAATATCTTCTTCGAAACGTCGCTTTGTTTCCCGTAACTGGGTAACCTCTTTTGTCAAATGGCTTTTACGAGCCTTCAAATCGGCCACTTCAGAACTTTGCAGGCTCAGCTCGGACAGAAGTGAATTTCTCCTGCTCATTTCTTGATCAAGCTGACTTTGCAGTGCCGCAACTTTTTCACCTTCTTGACGAAATTCACCTTCCAATTTTTGCAACTTTTGACGAATTTGCCGATAATCAACGGACAACATTGAAATTTGACGCTCCTTTTCCTGTGAATTCTGGTCAGCTTTGATTCGAGCTGCTTTTTCTTCATTTAGTTTTGTCTGGAGTGCTTTGACTTCTTGCATGTTAGCCTCTTCGCGACTCAATAAGCGCGACTTTTGTGTCTCCTGGTGTGCTTTTACTTCTTGCTGATATCTAATTTTCTCAGATTTAAGCTCCAGGTTAAGACCCGCGTTGGATTTTTCAAGTTCGGATACCTTCTCACTTAGAAGACGATTGTCTTCCACTGCTTGCTGTTCTCTATTGATAACTCGCTCCAGGTCAATATTGACTGTCTGAAGTTTATTTTCCAATTCCTTGTTCATCTCCTTCAATTGTGCACGACCGTTCTTTTCTTGAACAAGACGACTCTGCAGTTCGGCTACTTCCTGCTGTAATGCATCGCGTTGTGCTTGAAGACCCGCGAGGACACCTTGCAGCTGTGCTGCTTTCTGCTCTACTTCAGTTTTTGTTAGGCGTAATTCAACAATTTGTTTCTTCAATTTTTGCCCGTTTTCTGTTTCGCCTTTTAGTTTCTCCTGCATGTCGCCTAGTTGTTTTTCAAGCATATTAATTCGATCGTTATGCTGCTGATTGTTATTCATTTCGCGGGTTCTTTTGCTTTGCTCGTCATCCAAACTGCGTTTCGTCTCTGACAAAAGGTTTTCCATTTTTCTTCGTAGCTCAGCCTCATGATCTGCCTTTCGTTGCGCTTCCTTACAATTATGCTTAAGCATAGCCAAGTCTTTTTCGTATTTGTTGGCCAACAACTGCACCTCAGCTTCTCGTTGCGCCAAAGTCTCGATCTGCAACTTAAGAGCCCGCTCTTGCTTCTCCAAGTTCTCGACATTTGTTCGTTCACGCTCATATAAGGCCTCCAAACGCTTCAGTTCCGCGGTATTTGATGGTCGGTGACCATGATTGTGCGTACGGTTGGTATCAACAGCATCATTAGAAAACAGTTGATAGTCCCCGTTATATGTAAATCCTACGAACGGTAGATGATTACCGGCAAAAGTTTTTGGTACTGGGAAGATTTCTTCGGGGCTTTCGTCTCTTTCAATATCGTCAAAATTTCTCGTATCGTCATCACTACTCAATTCAGGTACGACGGGTGGCACTGATTCCCTCAAATTCTCAAACGTCCACGTGTCATTTTGAAAGAACGGATGGCACTTTATTTCCGCTATCCCATTTCTTCCCAATCTTTGGATTCGATCCGTTAAGAAGCCACGAATTAGAGACTTTGCATTCGCACTAATCTCTATATCAGGCGGAAAGTTTAATGAGTTTTTATGATCCATTATTTTTCCATATGTTCCAACTAAACTATCCGCATAGAATGGTGTGTCACCTATGAGCATTTCATACAAAAATATACCCACAGACCACCAATCACATTCGCGTCCGTATTCATTTTCACCACCTTGGGATTGCAGCACCTCAGGACTAATATAGTCTGGTGTGCCCACGGCATTACTACTTTTCACTAGTCCATCTGGTCCCATTCGCATACATGTTCCGAAATCAGCTAATTTTAAGTGACCGTTTTTGTCTAAAAGCATATTGTCTGGTTTTACATCTCTATGTACAAAGCCCATATTATGAATAGTGTCTAAGGCTAAAACGACTTCCATTGTATAGAATATTGCCCATTTTTCTGGTATCTCGTACATTGACATCAAACTGACAATATCACCACCTGAAATAGAAGCGAAATTTCATTTTCCTTATAAAGAAATATAGATATGGGCACAGAACCCGAAAGACAATTATATTCACATGACTGCATTTAACAAGAAGAAAGTAAAACAGCTTTTGAACACACTTGCTACATCGAATTGCTCCTATTAATGTTTACCTGGCATATAATCCATCACCATATACAAATACTTATTGTCCTGAAATGCGTAATGCAACTGAACAATCCATTCAGAATCGGCATGTGCCATGATGTGTCGCTCCTCCCAAAAAAAGGCCGAGTCGGGTCGTTTGATCATTTCAAATTTTGATAGACGTTTCATTGCATACACTTGTTTCGTAGATTTATGCCGGACTAGTTGTACCTCACCGAAAGCTCCACGACCAATGAGTTTGATTAAAATGAAATCTTCGGGTTTCATCCGCAGCTCGGCGATTTGTTTTGCCAGTCCAGCATCTAGAAAATAATCATATGTTTATTAGAGACTAGTTCGAACGTTCCACGTTAGTATATCGTACATCGGTTCACATATGCTTCGATGTTTTTAAGTTTTTTGACTGGCTCGTGATCGCAGTCGGCGGCCAATGCAGTGACGGTGTCTAGCAAACAGTCAATGTTGACCGTGCTAGACGGATCTCGCACTAGCTCCTGAAGCGTTTGGACCCTGAAAATGACAGAAAATACATTTATTAAATCATCTTAATTAATTCGAAGTCGCATTTTTGGAGCTTGAAGTTGATAAAGTACGCCTCCTTAATAATATTTAATTCATCATAATAATAATTGATAAATATTCAATTAAGTTATAATTGAAGAGCTTCCTTGAAAGGTTCTATCTAACATGTCGACAACTTATCAAGAACAAAAATAAATCCTACAAATTAACCGAATGAATTTTTTTCAAGTGTTGATTCTATGAAACTATGACCAAAATATCCTTAAAATCGACCAAAAGAGATCACCACGAAACTGACTACGTCGGAAAGATCCTATTAACAATGAAAAGTTTCTGTATTCAATTTTATTCGATGAAACCTTTTTAGAGAGCGCTCTTCAACTATTAAAACAGGTATACAACGCAAACAACGCCGACTAAAAACATAACTCGAATTTTCAGAAGCTATTGAATATTTTCCCGTTACAGAAATTAAATAGGGCATATTTTGTCTGAGATTTCACTTCAATGATATATGACTGTCTCTATTTTAGATAAACAGAAAGCGAAAGTGAAGTTTAGGTGTTGATTAAAATGATTTAAAATTCGGCAAACACTAATACTGTGATCTAAGTGGTGATACATCTCTCATTTAGATAAGTAAGATAAAATTTCAAGATTACTTGCAAAATAGAGATGTATATAGGAAGGTAGGTTGTTATGATAGCTCTCTTATGAAGAGTAATTTAATACCACCAGCAAAAGGTTCATCGACAATAGTAAAAATATTTGCTTTTGCATTCTGAGAACCATTTAGACTCTCTTACGAAGTTGCCTACGTGGCTAACATCAATATTAGATATTTCGATGAGGCTTTCCAGGAAAGGAGAGCTTAGAATTTACATTTTTCCTTCTGGAAAGTACTAGGCGGCATTCACACGGAAAAGGCTGATTGTTTGTTCCTCTTCTTTCGATCTCCAATTACGACAAAAGTCGTTGAAGGGAACTCCCACTCGTTCTCCTTGTCTGCCTGTTAAGACTGTGGGTTGTAAATATTCAGACGGTGAGACTTGAGGTAGCAAGGCTCATATTGAGGAATTGCTTGGTGCGTTGGGAGCTGCTTCGTTGTTCTAAAGTTTATAGCCATGTTCTGTTTGAAGCGTCTATGTAGTGCTGTTCGAAATCTAGGTTTATGGAAGTTAGAGAGTGACCAACAAGAGAATTTAGTGTGTATTTAGTACCGATTCACTAGAACATCACCAGGTAGCCCTAGCCAGTACAGGATCATTTCAGAATGTAGGGACACCTTATGTGTACGACAATACAGTAGGCTCTCAGTAATCTAAACCCCAGCATATGGTTTAAGTTTATGTTCTGGTACAATTGATTGTATAGCTTTTCAACAATGGTCTTGTGCTGAGCATTTCTATCAGTGGAGTTTTTTTGTCAAGTTGATAAGGTCAGTATTTCTTTTTTAGGCCACTGACTGATTTCAAAAATTTAAGGCAAGATTTTGGATTCTGAGAAAAAAACATCCATTTTCTACCGTGAGACCGTTCAAACAAACACCGCAATGAAAAAAATCATAAATAAACATCCACCAAGTGCAGGTATATAAAGCTGATGAAAGCAGCTTGGTTTGGCGGGTGCTTTCAGAAGAAGAAATCGTGTCAAGAAAAGAAATTTCCAGGGAGAAAAATTAGTTAGAAACGTGCCGTGTTCAAATTTAAAAAGGAAACATAAAATTAGACTTTTTGTAATTGGAAGATGTCCCAGTCTTAAAAGTTCTTTATTTTCTGTTCACAAAAAGGGGCCAAACCACACCAGCGGTTACATCAGCATAATATTTTGATTAGAAATAACAATCGTCTCAAGGTATATTTTACTGATGTCCTAAATGTCCTGAATACCACATCACGATTAACAAATTAATCGAAGTATTTCAATTTTCTGCAGCATTTTTTTCTATTTCTGAGGGACTACGTCTACCTCTTTGACGGCTGGTATTGTCGAAGATGCATTTTCCAAGTTAGTACTTCCAAAATGATTGTCGGAAATAATTTTGCTACTATATTTAGCTGGCAGGGATGTTGCCACTAGTTTCAGTAACTCACGAAAATATTGAGTTCGTCTAATTTTGATGTCACCTGAGTCGCTCAAAATAATTTCCTCCGTATATCTGCACACGCTCGTTTGTGGCGTTTATTCTTGTCTGATTTTTTAATCTAGACATTTTACTAATAATCCAAAAGTCGACCATAGTACCACTTGGCGCATCGCTAAAAGGACGAAACTTTTAGGAAAGATAATAGGTAACATGAAAATATACATGCTTTGCACTTTTTTTCGTCGTTGGGAGGTGGAAATCTTCAAAAGATACCGATTTGCTCCTGCTTCTCGGCATGTCTAACCAAATCCTGAAACGATGGCCTTGAGAGGGGTTCACTTCGGATGCAAAATCGGATAGTTATTTGGCTCATTCTTGAATGCACCAAACTTACATAAAATCGAGAGTTTGACTTCATCAACTTAAAAAAACAGCAGACCTGCTCAAAACCTGAAACGAAGGGTAGACAATCTGCTTTGAAACAGGATTGCAAGGTGGGGTTGGAGTCCCGGAACAATATATTTTTAATAGGAGTCGGAGCTAGAATCGAAGTGGCTATTTATTGTAGAAACTGTAGAATTCTATAGAGCATTCCACTATGTCGTGAAAATTGACCGCGCATGTAATTTGAATAGAAAAACAGCTATCAACCGATACCCCGAGGTAATAAAAAAATAGCTTTTATTTTCGTTTCAATTGTCTTTTATAAAAAATATACACAAACTTCGTTATCTAAAAAATTTCTTAACAATAATACGTTGCGCAAGGCACGTTGTCCTGTGCGGTTGTTGTATGCGCTCCCCGGGGGATATTTTTCTTCTAATATCCGAAGCGCGGGACAGTGCAGGTTATCCAAATCGTGGGCCATGATATTTTCCCAATCATTTTCCTCACCCACGCCAATTTTTCCAGTCCTTTCACGTAGATTGTGTCGTTTTCCTTGTCTATGTTCATTTCGATGAATGCTTTCACGCTATCGAATGTCAATGTTTCGTCATTCCAGTCCAGGTGGTGAAATTTGTCGGTTAGCCAACGAGCTTGCTTTTGGTGATGTGGTGATAATCGCCCAAAGTCATAGGGCGATTTCACCAAAAATCTGTGGTGTTCCGTGGTGTTAAAGGAAACCGCCAGCTCCTTCAACACAAATTTGTTGATGTGCGTTTTAAATCCCTGCACGTCGATGATGATTCGTCTTTTCAGAGAACCAGACGTCCAGAGATTCTTCCGACACGAAACGCACATTGTGTCCTTCATATTTTTTGGGGGAGGGTTCGGCATTCGTGTGTGACAATGTGGTCGGAATAGAGCTTACCTAAGTGGATAAAAACTATAACAAGGCTAACAACCACAAAAAAAGTAAACTTACCTGAACGGAAGTAGTCAATTGTGTTCTTCTTCACTTAAATTTCGGGGCTCTTTATATAGTACAGCGTGATAAGGGTTCTCACGCTTCATGACCCGTTTTCCTAGCGGCTTTTTTTAAACAAAATATCACTCGAATTAAACGTAACCGCATGCTTTTGTCAGCTTCCCGTGTGCCGTCGCTGTCTATTTCGCATGCGGTCAAACGCGTGTTCGAAAACCACAAAAATTCTAATAAATTCTTATCGGCTTCACAACTTTCATACAGAAAATACAAAAAAAAATCATTTAGCATTCAGTTGTCTATCGTCTTATAAACAAAATCATAAACTACAATTATTCAACTTTCGTTGGAATTTTTCCGCTTCTTTTTTTTTAACTTTTAACCACATCCTCCTTTTGGCCGAAAATAGATAAGCAAAAACTATGACGTAATAATTTTTTGGTATAACAGCTTTGATTTTCGTTTTAATTTTCTTTTATAAAAATGTGCGCAAACTTCGTTATCTAAAATTTTTGTTAAAAACCACAAACTTGCCTCTTATCAACGGTATTTCGTTTAATTGCTTCAAAGCGTATATCGAATTCAAATAAAAAACCACATCCTCATTAAATAGAAACGGATGCCTCTTATCAACGCAATTTCCTCTAAAAACCACAATATTGAAAACTTACCTCCGGCTGTGAATTGTCTGTAATTCGCTCGTGGGAAATTTTCTTGGAGGCGAAATTGAACGCCACAACCGATTTTTAGTGGCTCCGAATAAGTGAAAGTGTCTTGCCGTGAAATTTACAGGGTCGTCGGTGTAAAGTGGGATCGCGGGGCGCTAAATTGGATCGTGCGTGTGGCAACACCGTTGTGGGTAAGACCGTGTATGTGTGTGAGAGGGAGTGTGTGAGTGAGAGGGAGGGGAGAAGAAAGGGTTAATGCCGTCGTCGGCTTGATTGCGGTTGATGACGTAATCGGTTGGGGGACAATGGGCTTGCGGTTTTGTGGGCGTGGCCATCCCAATCTTGCGGTTATATGGGTGTCAACGACCTTTTGACAGTTCATTTTTGTGACGTCATTGTTTTGGGGTGATGACGCCATCGGACTTTGACAGTTCACTTCCGTGACGTCATTGTTTTGGGGTGATGACGTCATCGGACTTTGACAGTTCACTTCCGGTCCAGAACACCCATATTACCACTACTCCACTGTTTACCACATTAAAAAATCAGACATGCATACATCAAAGAATGCGGGATTTAACTGAGACGATTTTATTTTCAAGAAGAAATTTAATGCAGAAACGGAATTTTTTTAACATTATTGCAAATTGTTAGTTTTATTTTTAACTTCCCAGTGGGAAGTTATTGTAAATGGGGTCGATTTCGCGAATACCAAATTTTGACATATTTCCACGTTTTAAGGTCTCGAGAATCCAAATCCATCGTTTTTAGAGAGATGTCTGCGAGTGTGTATGTACATATGTGCGGAAGTGCGTATGTACGTTCGGAATTATTTTTCGTCTCGATTATCTCAAGAACCAAAGATCACATTGACGTGAGACTGGTTTCATTCGACGCGTAATTACGTAACTTAAAACTGAATGAATTTTCAGCAAAATCGGTTCAGCCGTTTTTTATTGAGGATGAAAAACTGCAAAAAATTGCTTAATTTTAAAACTGTTGAAACGAACTACTAATTCGTGCAGATCCCAAATACCTCCATAGTAATATTATTATTATTGTGTGTTTTAGCAAAAATTCTGATCAAATTTGTTAAAAAAATGGAATTTGAAAAAAAATTCAAGATTATTTTTTAAATTTCAAACTTATATTATCAGGTTTGGGAGAATGAGAGGAGAGACACTAATGCAGTTAATATTGGATATTGTTATAAGTAATTTAATATTGGATTTAGGATCTGGGGGATTTTTGCTCTTGGGGATTTTGGATCAGGGGGATTTAGGATCTGGGAGAGTTAGGATCTGAGGGATTTAGGATATGGGGTATTTGGAATATGGGGTATTTGGAATCTGGGGGATTTGGGATCTGGGGGATTTAGGATATGGGGAATTTTTGATCTGGGTGATTAACAGAGCGGTCATGATCATATAGGAAATATAAATATGAATTCATCGTTAATATTGTTCCACAACTATTTGAAGATTAATCGTTTCAACAATAAAAAAATTTCGAGAACGAACTTCGAAAACTGAATGTGTTTTCTTATAATGTTCTAAATTCATTCTCTACTACTTCCTTCTATCGGACAACAAATAGAACAAGGAATAAACAGTGTGAAGAAACAGAATACAATAGTTCAGGGATTACGTGTCAAAGCAAGTGCTTTATTAACTTAAGTGACTAATGTTGGGTATTCTCTTGAATTTAAATAACTGTTTACGGGAAAAGGTAAAATCATTCTCTATCGACTGTGTGCAGTCAAATCGATTAGCAAAGATAGTCAAATATAAGGACAAAGACCGTAATGAATACACCACCGTGAAATCAGGTAAAATTGAGGCAAAAAACACTTACAGGATGAGAAACATGAATGATATAGCTATCGCATTTGCCAGAACTAATCGGCTAAAAGAAGATCCCTTGAACAAGGCAGCTAATTTCTACAATACACTACCGGACAAAACTAAAAACATAGCGAACCCAACTTCCTTTATCAAACGACACTAAAAAAATACCTCCTTCAGGAACAACATACGAAGTAAATTACAAATACAATCAGCTCCACTAAAGTCAAAGCCAAACATGTAGTCAACATGAAATAATTTATGAACATATAGTCCGAACGATTAATTTAACTAAAAGGATACAATTTTGGTAGTATCCCTTATACCGATTTTTATCGTCTGGGAAGTGCTATGTACTGAAAATTAAATACGAAAAATTACTAAAAATTGATGGAGAGAGTGATTGAAATAGACGGAGGTGGTTTTAGTCGATAGAAATCCGGCATGCCGAGAGGCAGGAGCTGATCGGTATCTTTGGAAGATTTCCACCTTCCAACGTTGAAAAAAAAAGATGAGAGCCCATGCAGGAAGGATGAAATGGAGGCTGCTGGTTTTCTGGTGACTAGTCCGATATTTTGGAAATTGAAGAACGAATACATAGTTGTTTCTTCAGCAACCAATACAATCCCCCAATCCCCGATTTGTGTAGAACTTCTTCATAAATTAGAACGTGCTTAGAAAACTATTAGATAGAACTATTTCCGTCAATTAGCAGGAGCTGCAGGAGGAATAGTCCCAAACAATCGCCTCGACCAAGGAGAATCTTTTACAGCCATCACTCCCAACAAACTGATGGTGAAGAATGATAAGCTTCCTCTTTGGCCTTCTGCCTCGTCGTCGTCGAGTGATGATTTTCTAGCTACACAGGAAAACAAAGAGATTCTTGTTGTGATAAAAAGACACACAACGCAAACATCGCTCGAGCGACGATGACACGATCATCGGGAACGATTCCGCCTTGAAAATTTCGTCACAACGCCGCTTTTATTCGAGCATTACGACTCCAACAGCTGGACCGGACATTATCGGCGATATTGCTGACACTTGTGGAAGCGGCGATCGACCACCGCTGACATGACAGCCGCCCTCCGCTCGGAAGCATCGGGCGACGGGAGTCCATTTCGCTGATAGTGGCAATCACTGCGCGATTTATGCATCTTACCTGACTTTGCGATCGCAGTCAATCGCTCCCGACATTTTGCGCGGCGGCGGTGGCGGCATTATGCCCCTCGACGACTCGACGTCCGCAGCCCCTTGAAATTCCACGCTCGATTCCTTCCCGTATGAGATCACACCAACGTTCGCTGATGACAATGACACCGACGGCCGCTCACTGTGCCTGCTGTCAAAATCTTATCATAATTTTCCTTCACCTGGCCACCACCGCCACCGACGACGGCTGTGTCTTTCCGAAAAGCGGCCACTTTTCACAAGTCGCACTTGGGCACAACTCCATCAAGCCTGCGAGGCGCGCCAAGTTGCATTTTCCGGAAGCACAATCGCCCGCACTCGAGCCACTAGAATTGCATGGAACGCCCGGGCAAAATTACAATCCAAGTCCAAGTTCGTGTGACCGCCTCAAAAGTGTTTTTGGCAAAAGGTGCGATCTCCGCTCGACGAACATGCGCGAGGGACGTCGGCGGGCAGCGGGTGTTCGCGGTGTGTCACGAGAAAGCAAAAAGGCGACAAGGAGGAAACGTCGTCGCGACAAGAACACACAATCCATAAGCCAAATTACTGCATCGTAGAGCATCCAGCTCTTGATTCTTTCTCCTTAAATTTCAGCCCGTTTGTCCCCTTCCGGCATTGCGGATAAATAAAACTTAGAAGATCCGCCGAAAACCGAGAAAAATCACGAAAAACTAACTCACGACTTTCCGCGCATCCGAAAAGAGACATAACACTCGCACACAATCTTATTTGCCGAAATCTGAATTGCGCTACCCGCTTGACTTTTCAATAGTGTGCGTGTTGGTTCGTTTGAAATTCAGGTAAGCCAACAGAAAACAAAAAAACTGCGCGAAACAGTATGAAATGATAATTTAGTATTATATCTTCGAGAATTTACATTAAAAGCTGAATAAAATTGGTTCAGAATTAATATTTCCATTTGAAATATTCGTAAAATCTACTTGAAATATTGGGAACTTAACGACAATTGTTGACTTTCGTGCAGTTAACATTTTAAATTTGTTCTTATCAATCAGTCGATATTACAGGTCATGCTCTTTCACAGCTGACAGCGATTTCGACTGAAATTTGCAAAGCGAAGCAACAGATGAGTGGCGTTGACGTTCAACAACACAACACGAGTATTTCCCCACTAAACGACCGATAAATCATCTTGCAAGTACGCCCTTGATTTATAGAAACCAATAAAAGTTGCTATCCAGTTCGATATTGTGCTGAACCCAAAGCTAAGAATAACAATTACTTGTTCTCGGAACGAAGCCATTTTCTTAATTGTAAACAATACATCTAAGCCGGCTGTGTCATCGATTAGGCAGGCTAACAGGTGAGTGGACTACGACTAGCTTCCTGAACTTTGCTTGCTCATGAACAACCTCTTCACACAGTTAATTGTACGGAAATCATTAATATACCTAAAGTAATGTTCGCATAGTTGTCGATGGCAAAAGTGAACACTGCACAATCTGAAACCTTATCAGTTAACATGTAATGGAGTAAGTGTTCATTCCCCGACCCTGCTACTCCTCGAAACAATAGTTCGAAATAGCGAGACACATTCTGTTGATTAGGGAATGCCATGTTTGCATGATTGTGCTAATTGTGTTAATTATACATACCTATTAGAATTTACCTTTGATTTGCGGCATGCAAGGCGGTTTAGCCACTTGCGCTGCAATGATAAAGCGATTCAATTAGACGGACTGTGTCCTTGACGTAGGTAATGGAGAACTATGTAAATATTTCAAATGCTAGATGAGATAGAAATTCGCTCGCAACAACGTTTCATTTTAATACACCAGCATGAATTATTGGTAATTCAGATTCAGTTTGTCTTTGTCTAGAATGCAATGTAATAATGATTTAAACGCCCATTATCAATTTATTTGTACGAACACAATTGTTCGGTTGAAAAACATATACATTCCTGGCCAAAAAATTACAAACACTTTGAAAATTTTAAAAAGTTTTTATTGAAAGGTAATTTTCAGTACAAAATCTTATATATTTAACAAAAGTTTGTATAAAACATTAAACAAGAGGACATAAGGGAGATGGAATTAATAACAATAATAATATTAACTAGTATTTAGTGTTGCCACCCTTTGCTAATCTAACCGCCTTGATTCTTCTTGGCATACTCTCTATGCAAGCTTGCCATTCTTTTTTGATGTTTTCTATAAGAATTTGGCGATTTGAATTGTTGTGCCTATAAACTAGCCTTTTAAGCTCATGCCACACATTTTCGATGAGGTTTAAATCGGGTGAATTTCCAGGCCATGGCAGTAATGGAATAATTTTATCCGAAATAAATTTTTTTACCGATTTCGCCGTGTGACATGGGGCGCCATCTTGCATAAACGTAAACGAAGAAGTCCAAAAGCCGATTTCTCCAAAATATGGTAGAGCAACTGTCTCCAAAACTTTTTTATACTGTTCCTGCCTCATGATGCCCTCGACGAAATAAAGTGGTCCTGGCCCGTTAATCGTAATGGCTCCCCATACCATTACAGATGGCGGACACACACACGGACACTGGAGTGTCGATTCATCTGTAAAAACTACCTGAAAAATAAATAGAAAATTAAAATTTTACAGTTTAGGCTTTTAAATTTAAGAATTCTGCAGGAATATCAATACATACTTTTTGCCAGTATTCTACACTAAATTGTGAATATTCAGTAGCAAATGCAAGTCTCGCTTTCTTCATCCTGTCATTTAAACGTGGTTTTTTCACTGGTCACCTACATTGAAAGTTGGCATCCTTCAGTCTTCTTCGCAAAGTTCGATCTGAAATGTCTACGCCGGCATCATGGACCATCTTGTTGAGTTCCTGCAAGGGTGCCCTGCGGTTCGCAGCAGCAATTGACACCACCTTGCGATCTGATCTAGATTTTGTCTCATTGCTTCATTTATAGATGGGCAAATGATCGCCTTGTTTACTACACACTTTAGTGTTTTAATGGAATTGGTTGAAACAAGCTGGTAGTGTTTGGTGGCAAAAATAGAACTTCCACCCGTGGATCGAAATTATTTAGAGTTGTAGGAGGATGACCTGGTGCATTGACAATTAGTAGCATCCCCTTAAATGAAATTTCTTTCAATTGGCAATAACGTTCGACTTCAGAAATAAAATGATGACCAAATCAGTCTTCAAAAAGAGAAGCTGTCACTCAAGCTTTCGCATTAGATTTCCAAATGACAGGCAAACCAGCTTTAGATTTGTTTTTAAGGCATTTAGATTTTCTGAGCGATAAACTAAGAGAGGTTTCAATTTACAATCACCAGCTGCATTCGCACCGACCATCCCTGTCAATCGATCTTTGGCGGATTTAAAAGCTGGAAAAGTTTTCTCTTCACGCGCAATAAAAGTTCTTTTAGGCATTTTCTTCCAAAATGACCGGTTTCGTCTGCATTGAAAATGGTTTGGCTGGAGTAGCCACCATTTTCAATCATTTTCTTTAATTTTTCTGGATAAAGAGACGCAGATTCTTTGTCAGCACTTGCCGCCTCTCCACTTTCTGCGATGCTATGCCAATTACAACGACTTTTTGATCGCCTGAACCAGCCGTTACTAGCTTTAAATTCTTCATTTCTGGCCGCCTCCCCAGCTTCTTGTGTTAGTCTCTCAAAAATCTGCTTAGCTTGAAAGCACACTGTGTTTTTTGGTCATCAGGACAATTTTTAAGTCTTATTTGATTATCACACCATAATTGTAACATTGTTTCCATCTGAGCGATAATATCGTGACATTTACGAATAATGCTTGAATTCATAGATTGAGAACCTTTCACAGCTTCCGTAATTTTTTCTTTACTTTTTATAACCGTTCGGACTGTTGATTCGGGTAGATAAAATTTCTTTGCCAATTCACAAATTTTTCTTTTCGATTCAAGGTCTTTGATAATATTCAGTTTACACTTCAAAGACAGTGTTTTTCGTTTCTTGTTGGGTTCTTTTGGATGACATGATTAAAGATAAATCAATAATGTGCACTGCGTATGTAAAACAATTCCACGGAATACGTTCGAACTTGTCGTAAACCAAATACGCCGATGCGCGCGATGATCAAAAAGAAAAACCGCGTATCTCCGAATTCGCGGTGTAGTGTAAGTCGGGGTATTACCGTATGTACAATATCCTTACCTTGATCATGATTCATTCGTTTCGATTCTAGAGTTCTTGCAATCACCAGACACTCATAGGCATCTAGTTGGGAAGCATTTCGAGTTTGCCATTGTGATTTTGTGGCCTTCTTCAGCGAAATATTTGGCTACTGAAGACATGCCGTTTTTGATGGGTAGTTCAGCCTAATTATAGTCAATATAATTGAGGTAGTGTTTAACGCATTTGAATACCTATAAATGTCTTTGATCGACCCTTCAACCCTGAGTATATTTTAGTAATGCAGCAATCCTCTGCAGTATTTCATATAATGCTTGTTGCTCCTGGTCTGATTGTTATTGATCAAACATTTTACCAACTCTAGAGTTGCTCGGCGTTCTGCTTCCAACAAAGAAGTTCCAATATTTCCTTCAGTTATTATTATTCCAGCTATTCGTTTATTTCAAAATGAGTTATATATTCCTTTTCCTGACATTTTCAAGTTATCTTTTCTAATGCTTTAGCGGAAAATGTTCCAGCATGAGAAAATTTCAACCCTAGAAATGAAAGGCTAATACGATTGAACTATATACTGAAGACAGCTTATCATCTTTATTTTATTCTTCGAATAAATTCATAATGTTGACTAGAACCAACTCATATGCAACTGTGAAAAGTTCAATAACAACATTGTGCCAAGGTATATCGAATTTACTATCTAAACTTTTAATAATAGTTTCAACTCAATGAACTGACTTTCTGATTAATAATTTTAAAACTTATTAGTATTTCTCCGATTAAGGATTTTAGAAGATAAAACATCTTATGTTGATATACAAGTGCAAAAATAGTCAATTTATGCGTGACGAAATGATAAACATCCAATCTTAAAATCACACTCTCAGCGTTATCATATGATACTCATAAATCTAAGGTCAATCCTAGATAAAATTAGGAAGCAATTTATTGTTGTTCCGAATTTCAATTAATGGTCACAATAAAAATAATTTTGAGCGCAATAAATTCCTAAAAGTTTACATTTGACACTTTATCTTATCTCTTTATATCTCTTCGTCAGCTAAAACTTCTGTATAAAAATTATTTATTTTCCAGTAGAATAAAAACATCTTAAATTTTTGGGTATTTTTGTTGACTTCTATTGCGAGCTGAAGACAAAGCCATAAAAATATTTCATATTGTTTCTTATCAGATGCTTCTATGGAATGTTTGATAAGAATGTGTATATAAAAACTTTTGCACTAAACAGAGTACAATTGATTATTTCTAATAACAATGATGCTTTGCATGCAATTAGATTTTCACCTAAACGTGCTGTTATAGTTGTATAATTTGAAATAGAATACCAAATTAAATATTTGGAATCAACTAAATGCTGTTTACAATCAATAAATATAAATGCCGTCAATTTACAACAAACTCCAACTAATCGGAAAGTATATAATGGAATAAATAATTCTAAAAATTGTAATGATAACCCTATTATCAGTGAATCTGAAAAGAATAGAAATACTAAGCAAGTTGATGCTTAATCAGTTAATTTCTGTTCTGTAACACAAAGTATTTAATGCATTCGGTGTCAATAAGTCAAGTGTAAGCAATAAACACTGATTTGCTCCAGGTGGGTATTGAAAATGTTATGAAATTTTTCAGGGTTCAAATGGGAAAGCAACTCAGAAACTTTTTATATTTTTGAGAATTTCATGTCGGGTCTCTGGGATAGTGTTTAAGAGCTATTTAACCGCGGATTATTAATTATTATCTCTGTTCCTATTAGAGCTTCACAATTTAAAATTCAAACCAATTCCGTTTCATTTGCCCGAGATAATTTTTAAAAAGCTGCTTGAAATAGTGTTTTCAGTTTTGCACCCGAAAGCAACAAAAATCATTATAAATGCTGCTACCAAATAATTACTGTGTTCTATTCCTTTCGCAAAGATTTGAATAGATAGGTTTCTATGGAAACGTCAACAATCTCCTGTCGATGTGGTTAACGTAAACGACTTCAGAAATTGAGTACATCTTTCAAACATTGGGGCGAAATCCAAACATCACCTTCAGACAAAATTCAAGTAAAATTGGAATAAAAACAATTAAACATACCGATCAATACAATTCGTCAATAAATGATCGCATCAGCTAAAAGAAAACTAGTATTCCAGTCTAATTAATTGTGTTTTACCCAAAATAATTTGGTATGTAAACTAAATGTGTGAAATAAATTAAACTTTGATGGAAAAATGCCAAATTATAATAACTTGCAACTACAAAATAATGTATCCCAGATGCGACCACCAAGAAAATTGTAAATGATTTTGATTGGGATCTCTGAAATTTTTGAGCAACTACAAAAATAAAGTATAGCAAAACCTATAAAAAGGAGTAGATCTATTTCGAAGTAGTAAATGCCTGTCACTGATCACAAGCTGAATACATTATCCATACTTATTAAATTTATTTGCAGTGAAATATACGGCATCAGATGAAAAGTTACTCATATTGTTAGAAAAGTCTTTCCTTGTTTTGCTATGGGGGATTGTTTTCCAAATAAACTCCTCATTACAATCGGTGAAACACTATCTTTAATGAAAAGCTACTCGGTTGCCCTTGATATAGCGTGCACGATTCTGTTGAACAAGCTGCAGATAATGCATGTACCTTAAAAGTTATTATTTTACATCGAGACTATCCGTAAAAGTAATATTTTAAAAATTGACGTGAAAAATGTCGTAGAGAGGATTCAGTTCTTGTCTTGATGATTAGGCTCAATTCCAATAATTCCAACCATGTATTTTATATAGAGTCTAATTTTACAAACAATTTACGACAAATAACAGGTTAGTACATATTAAATAAAATTCATAGTCAAATATAAAAGTTAAAACTAATATTATGTACCCGTGGGCTTAATATATTAGTTAGAATATTATTCGAAACATGCAAATTCATTTTTCGGGTGATCTAGTATGGTAGTAAGGATACAATTGCAATCTTAGAATGAGTTAACATCGACGGAGATTGCCACCTCATTTTTCTATTCTGCGATAATTATCTGTGTCTTGGTTTGATTGTCCGATTCTAAGAACAGATTGCTTGAGCCACTTGTTCGTCGCCCTCCATTGCCGCCACCGGTAACTGAGAGAATTGGTCGTAACGATTATAACAAACTATTCTCGAGTTTAAAATCTGAACAGGTCTTGAGTTGCGTAATATACGTGTTGTACGATCCTTAGAAAGTAGTACACGAAATTCAGCCAGCTGAAATTATAAATCGGATTGTCGAAAATATTAAAACAACTTATTTTACATGATAATTACCTGACTCTCACTTATAGACATTGGTTCTGGTTGTACAAACCACGTTACACCTTCGCTGCACGGTGGTTCTGTCAACGATCCGCCGTAGCTATAAAAGCCGGATTTGAACGGATAGCATAGCCAAGATATTGGAAATGGCGAAATTTCTACACGCTTGAATGGTTCTCGAATATGATGCATGTTTAGAATGATTGGATCCAAATAAGGGTTGTCATATTTCGTGATCTAGATATGAATGATGTAAACTTTGATTTAAATGTACTCAGATTAATGATATTTTTAAAAAGCAAAGCATCCATTGAACTTTGCTGCAAAACATATTTAAAGTTCTGTGTTTTTCAAAGATATTTTAGAGCTTGAAATCATTGGAAAAATCATTAAAATGGCGACACTTTAAAAAAATGAATAGTTAGTATTACTGGATTAAGTGATACACTGCGATTAAACAGGAAGATATATTTTAAACACTTCCACCTCCCAATGTCGAAAACAACCACCGAATTTTATTCGCCGTTGATAAGGTAGAAATTTTCAAAAAGTATCGATCAGTTCCTACTTGTCACCATACAGAATTTTAACATACTAAATCTACCTCCAACTAACCACTCTATACATTCTCTGAATTTGGGCGAATATTAATGTAAACAATTAGGTATATTAGTCGATGTGTCAATAAATCTAAAATGAAATAGCTCCCGTAGTTCGTTTTTATATTTCCTATATGTTCAAATAATCTCGCCAATATGAAAATATGTTGGCAAATAAATGGTTTTAATCGTTAGAAATCCTACATACTCAGAGGAAAAAGCTGCTCGGCATATTTTTTTAAGATTTCCAACTTCCAATGTTGAAGAAAAGGATTTTTTAGACGTAGAGTCAAAACATTCTGGTTTTTCCTCATAGCAAAATTCATCGTCTGAGAAGTACTAAACAAATAGTTTTTGGAAACAGTTAATAAAAAGCTATTTAGAAAAGGTTTTTAGAAAAGGTGGCGTTTCTAATCGGTAAAAATCATACATGTCGAACAGCCGAAACTAGTTGGTTTCTTTTTGTAGATTTCCACCTCCCAATGTAAAGTATCTTTAACGGGCAAATGCTTACTTACCGTAAAAAAATAACTAAGCACTAAAATTCCTAAATCACCAATGTAACTGGGATTAAACTCCGTGTTTTCTTTTGATATATGAGTTGCCTAAGAAAAAACATTTGATTATGTTGATCATGTGCATAGTGTCGAAACTTACTTGCAATTCCAATGGGAACTTTCTATCGTTAATTGAGTGTTCGGATCCTTCGTTATCAAGAGCGCACCAACGAAAACAAAGAGACACAAACGAATAGCTCTCCAGTAAATCAGCTCCACTTAAGATCGGTTGATTGCAAACGTAGTGAGCTTTTAAGTCGACTAATTTGTTGAATAGTAATCGTTCATTAAAATATAAAAGCAGGTGAAAATTTGCGATCATAACTTACCTGTATGTCCTGTATTCTCAATAACGATTCTATCCGGCAAAATATCATAGTTCCTCCATATTAGAGGTTCACTTATTCTCAATATTTCCGTTGTCTCAGTTCGAATGTTGATCGGAGACTGATAAGATCCTCTTGCTGCCGGGAAAAACTTTTTCCATTTATGGGGACCACGCCGCGCGCTATAATCAAAATCGAAATTCAAACGGTTTTTGCCGCTGCACAATATCAGTTCACATAGCTGCTTCGCATAGTGGAAATTAGCTACTAGGAGACCAGCACAAAACACTGACAATATAAATAAAATGTATGGCTGTACATAAATGTAGGACGTTAAAACTGAGAAAATTCCATTCATGATACTACATAATCCGATCATAATCCTTTCGTCGCGACAAAGTCCTAATTTCTCGGATCGAATTTTCACACAAGCACAAGTATCTATTTCAACAAACACGACTTTTTTTATTCACATATCGCATATGTCGTCATAAGACTGCCGTTCGTTGCTTTGTGTATGCCTCACTTAAAATTATTAGTTGAATTGAATTTAATCCAGTGAATTTTTTAAAAATATGTAATTGTATTTTTTTAATGCTTCGTATTTTAAGTACTTAAAATTGCAAGCCAACAACTAACTAAAACATTTGAATTAAATTTGACTGTCTTTTCACGGAGTACTGAAACCTTATATTGACTGACTTATTTTTTTGTCAATCGATATGTCGGGTGGTAAAAAGTGAGTATGATCTAAGGTATAGTAATGCATTGAAAAGTTATTTTGTATTATTGTCAGTTCTGATCGTGATGATAAATTGCGTTCATAGCAAATGAAAAACATGCTAGTATGCATCAATTTTATTTCAAAGCTACCTTAAACGCTTTGTCAACTCATTGACTCCTTTACAATCATTTCTAAAGCATGCCTTTTATATATTCTTTACGAATGTTTTACTTCCGACCCAAACATATGCATCCATGGATTATATAAGCAAGCGTAGCTCCGCTATGGTTATCGTTTCAAAATTTACGAATATCCAATCGACGCGCTCGTCATTGAAATTGGCAGTTGGCTAATTTTCATATTTAAAAAAATGCATAAAAGAAGAAGAATTAAATTATACAATGTTGAACCGTCTGTTCACGAAACTTTAATGTGCTTATTATCCCTTGCAGTAGCGTACGCAGAATTTTGATAAGGGGGGCGTCGTTTTTTTGAAGTCTTGACTAGGTACGTTTGCTAGTGCTTCGGTGTAGATATGAAGATATAATTATGTAATCATACTTAATCATACTTTTTTCACCGGTCAAAGTTGGAGTCCTCAAAAAATAATTCTGGCAGACTTTAGCCCGATTGCATATCTGATTTCATTTACTTGAATCATTCATGATATTTTCATTCAAATTATAAAATTATGCGCTTGACGTGTGAAAGAATCTACACCGTAAAGTGTATATGCATGTTTGCAAGTACATATATTGAAACGCCTTCAATACCTACAGGCTAGAAAAGAAAGCAACTAATGAAGTAAATGCCGTGGGAAAGTGGAACTACTAAGCACAGACAGAGTATTATCGTAATCAGGGCTGGCTAAGCTTGTTTGCAGCCCATGCAGGGAAGCAGCTCTGCGCTCTCAAGCAAATTTGTCGTCATTTCCACGTAACCCATGAGGTAGACTTTTTGTACGTGTTTTTTTTAATGAGGTGTTCCCAATAGGCCTTATCCTCAGATTACAAATCATATGACAAAATAAAAACAATCCTTTTTTTGAGGGTTCTGATCAAAGATAGAAAGAAACATTCAAAAATATAACTGTTGCTACTAAGATATGGGTGCGAATTAAATAAATTTCACTTTTCTGGAATTTTACTTCGAAAACTTTCAATCAGGTGACCATATTCTAATGTTCCTACCAACTCTTTATCTATATATAAAATTGCTAGGCTTCATACAATAAGTAAAAGATAACGGCACACACGGATCCAATTTGTGCAAATTATACCCGTATCACCCCTAGGTCAGATCTCTAAAGCACCATAGGCCGTAAATCAGGCCCATATGGGTTTTACTGTGAAATTGATGAAAGATCTAATTGCGTAGAGATACTGAATCTCACTCAAATCCCACGTTCCAGAGTGTCTCAGCAAATAATTGTTGCTTGAGATGTATAAGGCACTTCGCACACTTGATCCGCTCAGCTCAGGTCCGGTGCTTCCGCTCAGCCCGCTTCAGCACTTTTCGGATCGAATTCGATTTTGTGCGGATGCCGGAACGAAATCAAATGAGTATTCTATGTAAAATTTTATTTGGTGCATGTTTTCGGAGTAAAAATTAATTGCATTAGTGCAACAGTGTGTCATGTCGTATTGTACGACCTAGGGCATAAAGACTTGTCGAGCACTGACGATATCCTTTGAACTGAGCGTAGAAACATATTGAAAATATGTCGGAGCTGAGCTGACCAAGTGTGCGGTAATTCTGCCGGAGCTGAGCTGACGCGCGGAGCTGTGTTGAGCTGAGCGGACCTGAGCGGATCAAGTGTGCGAAGTGCCTAATCCATAACATTCGAATCTTCGAATTTTTTAAATTTACGCGAGGTGATCAAAGTTTTAAAATGCCGATTTTGATACAAACTTAGTATTCAAAACTCATCTAAAGAAACGGTGAGAAACAGTGTAAAATGAGATTTAAATTTTATGTCCAAGCATAAAACAGAACCCTTCGCCAGATAAAATTGTAGTGAAATATCTAAACGACGATTTTTTTCTTCATTAGCTCATTTAACACATCTTCTGTAGATCGAGTGAGATCTCTCTGAATATTTAGAAGTGCCAATCCATTTAGCCGTTCATTGCTGATGGAGTTTCGCAAGTATGTTTTTAGTCGTCGTAATGTTGAAAATGATCGTTCGTTTGTACACGTAGATACTGGGAGAACAGCCAATATTTCTAGCAATTTCGATATATTCGGCATAATGTTTGAAATACACATGCTTAACCCATCTATGGCCGTTTTTGGGCGGTTTACTATTTCAAGATGCCCTATCTTTCTGTACCACAGAGTCAACCCAGCATTCAATTCTTCTTCAAGGAGGGGGGGGTGAACCCGTAACCCCCCTGGATACGCCAATGATCCCTTGTACCGATTCATATATTTTCGTTGAGGCCGAATGAACACTTCTTCGATTTTCTTACCATTTCCAGAATGAAATTTGTTTCAGGTACTCAAAAAGAAATCATTTTAAGACATGAAACACGAAACACATTCGCCCGCACGTCTAAAGACTACATTATCTAATATTATCTTGTAGACATGCACTTCGATTTACTACTTCGCAAATAGTATTGTTTGGTGCTTTCCTGTTTAGTTTGCCAATAAAAATTATTTTCCTTCCGCATTATGCAAAAAATCCCTTTAAGATATTATCGATGGATAAACTACATTTCTAATAACCTTCAACAATTTTCATCCGATATATACTGTGAAAGCTTTCTGATTTCAATCTTTTTCGCGATCTATTTCGAAGCAAATGTGAACAAATACTTCTACCCTGCTTGAATAATTTCGGCTTCGAACCAGTCAAACTATTTGCAAATTGCCAAAAACAAACGTAGTGGTAGAATTTTATCAACATAGAAAGGCATATCAAATATTAAAAGTTTGTCGTGCTCTCAATTGCCTTTGAGCAACTACAATTATCGCAATCGCGAATGTGAGTACTCTTAAAATCCATTTTGCATTTGTGAAATGCAATCGACGATAAAATCTAAACTGTTACTGCCCCAACCCTACAATGTCGATATATTGAATGGTAGCAAATGCACTTTTGTACTCACAATTACCAATAGATTTTGCAGCCACTCAGCAATATTTAATTATTAATAAGAATGAAAGCATTTCTCAAGGCAATAATTCATGCTTGCAGAGCGAATCGATAATTTCATTCCTCTATATGGAAATTATATAAAAAGTCACGCAACTCTTAAGTCGTAGCCAAATATTGACAGTCAGCCCTAATGAAGTGCAAACTTCAACAAATAATTAATTACATTCGAGACTGATCATGCATTAAGGAGTGCTTGTGGTGTTATTCTCTCTATAAAGAAAACAGCAATAGCTGTAGATTATTACTGCGATATAGTTGGTACTGCAAAGTTAATACTAGTCTCCGAATCGTCACTATGTAAAATTTGCGCGTAAATAATAAAAAAGGAGAAAGAATTGTTTTACTGTAATTAACACATTGATTATATTTTTCTAGTTGAAAAGAGCTTCAGTCATATTTCTAAAATGCCTGTTCAATCACCGATTCGAATCAGCAACCGAGAAATAGACCATAAGGATGATGTTGAACCTCTTGAATATCATGGCCATTGGGAGCCAATCGGTGTCGCTCGAGTACAAAACACAGGAATATCGGCTGTTGTAACATTTGCCAAAAGAAAACAACAACCATACATAATGGGAGGACCGTTGAAAAATAAGTATGTTTTTGAACAGTTGCACTTTCACTGGGCAGAAACAGATGAGTCCGGCTGCGAGCACACACTTGAAGGAATAACTTATTCAATGGAGGCGCATGCCGTTCATTACAATTCCAAATACTCTAGTTTTAACGAGGCAAAAAATAAACCGGATGGGTTAGCAGTGGTGGCCTTTTTCATTCAAGCGTGTGGAGATAAAGACTGTCCAGAATTTAAAAAAATTACTGAAGGCATTCGAATCGTGGAAAAACCAAATACTTCGGCATCACTTGACTCCGGTAATCGCTTAGAGTGCTAAGAATGTTATTTTCATTGCAATACTTTAGGTTTGATTTGATTGCAGACTGCCTATCCTGGATTGGACTTCAGGAGCTGAGCAAACATTACTATTCATATAGGGGCTCATTAACAACAGCACCATATTTTGAAAGCGTAACGTGGATCATATACAGGACGCCAATATACGTGTCGAAAGGACAAGTAAGTAGAATGTGGTTTGAGTTTAAATGAAAAAAAATTCATGCTTTATTCAAGCAAGAATCAAACATTGACTGTTTCAATATTTTAGGTAGCAACATTCCGTAACCTTCAATCGTGCCCGAAAGATGCAAACAAAAAAATTGTGAATAATTTTCGTGAAATTCAAGTACCACCTACGAAGCCAGAAGTGATATTTGCGCGGAACGTCGCAAAACCCAAGTCAAAACTCTAGTTTGTGAACTGCTTTACTGGTAGAACTATTTATATATGTTTTCAGTGGCCCACTAACATTCCAGGAATTTGTAAATAGATGTATTCGATCGGTTAAAATGGGCGAACTGCATTTCAGAGTATATTAAATTTCAAATGTACTCTTGTTTGGTCCAATAATGCGTCTATAATAAATGCTTGACGAAAATATTTTCAAAAGAGCATTGTCCTATGTTTATTAGATTAAATAGCGGTGAAACAGATTATAAACTATTTAAAGCATCTTTTTTGTATCGTTGTTTGGAAAAGAATGTGATAATAAATTATAGTTATCTTGTGACAATTTTTTTCAACGTTAGGATCTGAAAATCTTCAAAAAGATACCGACTAGCTTCCGCTTGTCGGCATGCCGAGTTTCAACGAAGCTATATAGACAAGCCATGTCTTTATATCTTTCTATCAACTAAAACCACGTATGTTGAGGCTTGACCTTTACAACTTCCTCTAATGTAACAATTTCCGCATAAGATAGTTTTATTTTAAGGACGCGAGGTTAGTTTCTTCCCGCATTTGCTTTTATTAAATGATCTGAACTCAAAGTCGAAACGTTGCAATGATCACAAATAAATTCGAGAGAAATAGTGTTTGTATGGTTTCTGCAAGCCCCATTGGTTTAGTCAAAATGATACAGTTTAAAATCATAGAATTTTTATCTGTACTCTGTTGTGAGTTTTACCGAACTTTTCCAATGATAAGAAACGTAGAAAATTTAATTATCCTCGAACACGAGACGATTTGTAAATACATTCTAAAATAGGTCCCCTTTAAAAAGTTTAGTTGAAATTTAATAGATCATTGACATCTATACTTCAAACAAGCTGAAACCTAGAAGTCACACTGCTCACCTGTCGTTCAAAATGATTTACGTAAATTCATAACGAATTATTAAATTTGTCAACATAACAGGAACAACATTGATATCTTTGTGACTGAATTACCTTTTAAGCAACAGCTATGAGCCATAACAAGAGAATTACCAGCGAGATTGAATCGGATATAGAAAGTAGATACTCTCAACCAAACGTGACAGGAAGCATTAGTTTGATAAATGCTGATTCCATGATCAATAAATTTTCTCCATGCTACAGCTCACATTCATCAGACATTGGGAAAAAAATGATCAATCAGATGGTGGATGATGTCCTCTTAATCAAAAGAGGCGATTTTCTTGGATCTTCAACGGAATGTTCTACCATCAGAGCCGAATCGGAACTTTCGACGAGCAGTTCTAAAGGCATCGGTCAAAGAATCACATATTGGCAAAATTATCTAAAAGAACATGCTAGAATTAGCGAGAAGCTTGCACGAGCGACAGGAAAAGACAAAAATGAACTTTTGTTAAATCGAACTGAAGAATATCGAAAGCTGCAACAATGTAAAACCATAATGAATGTAGCAGAGCGATTGTATCCAACGCAGCTAGCAACGAGACAACCTATTACAACGAAAAAAATTCCTTGCATGTCTGATATCTATGAAACGCTTCCCTTGCAAGAAAGACTTCAGAAATCACTATTCACGTTCACTGAGATGCCAAAAATTACCTTGCAAGAACAAGCGATAGACGATGTTCAAGTCCCAAATTCAAGTTGGCTTCACTCTAAGTACTTGGGAGAAAAATACGTAAAAAGCGAATATAAAATAAAACGAGTACTTGATCACTATCCGGACATTGAACAGCTTCAAGTAGTTGGCACTAAAATTAAGACCGCAGAATGTAAAGCACCTGAAAAAGCAGAAGTAATGAAAGCGGATCGCGTAGATTTTCGGATAACTGACGCATGGTACCGAAGCAAAGAGCCAACGCTGGAATATGTGATAGCAGTTGGAGATAAGGAATTCGACGCCGAGAAAAAGTGGAACGCCAACATAAATTTTTGGTTTACTTTTGAATGTAAACCTTTCGAAGAGAAAACACGTAAATTAACGATACGCAACAAAGGTTGGAAAGCAATCGATGTTTACTGGACTCGAGTCCAGGAAAAAAGACTTAGATGTTTACCACGTGACGGAGCAATCTACCCCTCATTCTATTTCAATAAAAACCTTACTCGAATTCACCCGGGCATCTCCACAGCTATAGAATTTGTCTTTTGTTGCAAGGAGTTTGGTGTTTATGAGGAATACTGGGAAATGAAATTGGTAGGTATTCATACTCGACGCTTTAACCAAAATTATAAGAACTTGTTTATTATATTCAACTTATTTCCGCATGGCATATAGAAGCAATGTTTTGAATTAGAAGTTGCCTTGTAAACGGTAACCAACGTCATGAGTATTGTTTTAAAGATTCATGTTAACCCCTTTTAATTATATCTCATGACTCAGCGACCACTTAAACTGTTTTTAACCCATATTTGCAAATTATACCTCCCGTTTTATGTTTTGAATGTACAAGTTAGCTTTAATTTAAGTTATTTTTTGTATTTAACTTATATTTTAAATGTGAGTTTCTAAATTAGAATTTAATGATTTTCACATTATAATCGATACATTTACAGATTCCTGAATTCCTCGCTAAAAAATGTAAGATGACAATCTCTTTATTTGGTAAATGTGAGATAGATTCCCGCGACAAAGAAGAGTTTCAACGAATCGAAAGCAATTTTAGAGAACGAGCGGCGAAACAAATAGCTCAGGAAGTAATCTACGAGGTGGCGACTTACGCTAGAGCTGAGCCACCACTTCATAAACCATACTCTACACAATTCACACAAAACGAACTATTCAGCATAGTTAATCCAAATCTGAACTATAACGAAGACTGTGTAGAACAGCTGAAAAATATATATACTGAAATTATTCAGGACGATCACTCTAAGACCTGTAAAATGTGGCATTTCGATATGAAAGAAATGAAAAGTACTATTTTGAACGTAACAGACGAGATCCAAAGGAAAGAACTCTTCACGAGATATAATCGATTAATTGCTGAGATGAAAACGAATACAGTAGTTTTTAGTCCGAACTATGATGATCAGAAACTATTGCTCGTACGAAATGTTCTTCTTACATTGGCCGATAGTATGGAAAAAACTGTAATTATTTTAGAAGATTCTATTTTAACTAGTCGATACGATTTGAATTTCGACGAAGTACTTGTCACTGATGCTAAATTCAAGCCAAGAAATATGGTCGATTTCATTGATGGTAGTGAGCACAGTGAAGTGGACGATGATGCAACATCCGTATGTGTTGTAAAATCTGAATATGTTCGAAAGAAGAAACTGGAAGCATATCAAGAGTCGCTATATATTCAAACATATGGACAATTGTGCACGGCAGTCGATCAAATTGTAAGCATTATAGAGGGAATCCAAATGTTATAATTAGTATCTTCCTGAATGAAAACGAAAATGTTTCATCATATTATAAAATAGATTTTTTCATAGAATCGCAATGAAATTAAAAGCATGATTAGTTTTGTCGGTATGCTTGAAATATAAATTATAATTCCTCAACAATAGGGGAAGATTGCTAACCTCGGTGAACTTCTATAATTGTTGTTTTTTCGCTTTGATCACTAAATTTGCTATTACATGAATAATATGTTTATCAGTTTGTTAAAACTTTGGCCCATAAATTGTTCATACAATTATATGTTGCTGGAATAACATTTATTTTATTCTACATATTAGAAAAATGTTAAATCTGTTTAAGAATCCAATCACCGATGCTATTCTCTTTATAGAATAGAATAAGTGCTTTTCATTATAGTTTATCATCAACGATGCACGATGAAATTGCATATCACACTTTTTTCGATCGCATGGACATTTATTGTTGTTTGTTTTCTAAGTAGAAATTGGCCGAAAAAAACTTTCCTAATTCTCTCGTTTAATGTTCTTTCTGTTGAGCTTCCTCTACTGTACATCATGGAGGGTGGCAGTGTTTATCTTACGTGAATTTTTTTTGGTCAGATGTAGTGAATTTGCTGAACTGCCTGGCGATTTTTGAGTATCTGAATTTGAACAGTTGGAATTTTCAAGGCTCTGTTTTACTCATTGATGAGTTTGCCGCCGGGTGGAACACCCGCTGCTGCTACTGGTTCCGGCGGGATGTAAATGAGGTTCTCGTTCTCATTGGGATAGTTGTCCTCGATATCCATCACAATCGGTGCTGCAATTAAAAAAAAAGGAAATATAAAAAAAATGTTTTGGAACCCCACGAAAGCATGTCTGGCTGGCTGGCTGTCATGCCCATGAGTCAGTATGCTGCAACAGGCAACAATTACCTTCTGAAATCGCCGCCACTCAACACATCGCTGACGATGCCAGCAATCCGAACGATTAATTCTAAAATTTCAATGGTTGCCTCCATTATCACCAATCTTACGCATGCTCTCGCGATTTTCTGTAAACCAACGAACGGAAGTGAATAACGCGAATGTGCGTAATTGAAAATGTCGTTGCACTTTACCGTTGTGTCAAAGCGCAACACGCACCCAATTCAAAAATGTGCAGCGAAGCTGCTGATATGCAACCGTGATGCTGAATATGCTCAAAATGGTTGCAGATTGCAACGGGATCTAGTGGAAGTCTTTCTTATAACGCGTGTAAGTTGGAGGAAACGTGCATTTGCAATTCGTATTGATCAACAAATTACTGTCGTCGAATCACCGAAAAAGATCGTTGGACAACGTGTCGCGTGTGAATATTTGAAAAGTGCAGTGTTTCTGCGAAGGACCCTTTGCCGTAAGTTCGTGTGCAGACAAATATTTTTTTCGGTTTTTGAAGCGACCAAAGAATCAGCGCTCGAGGTATTTTAACGGGCCTGAAACCAATGAACGACAATAGTACCAAGTGTAAGACGCATGTTGTGTGTAGAATAGTGACACGTTGGTAATTCTTCTCTTCCCTTACAGTTACAAGTTTGTGTGTTCTTATACACCACCACCGTCGCCTGGGAGTGTATTGGAATTCCGTGCGGCGTCACAAAAATAAAGGATTTTTTCTGCAAAGTTTACAGCTAATCACTGCTCACTGTCTGTTAATGCCGTGCAAAGTGATGCCACGATACAAGTGTAAATATTACGTGTTACTGAAGCACAAAAGTAAGTACTTGCACAGATTGTTGTAACGGCGACAACATTGTTTATGATAAACCCAAAACTGAATGTTACCCGCCTTTTCATTCCAGATGTAAAATTCAATTGCACCGTGTGCAAGTGCATTTTTAATAATAAAGCAACGTTGCGGCATCATCGGCATAATGTCCATGCAATTGTAGACAAATGCAAGATATGCGATCGGGTTTTCTCTTCATGCTGCGGGCTGCGTGTGCACAAAGTGGCGCAGCATAACGGTGGTAAGTAGTTCGTTTAATATGTTGGTTTAGCGTTTCAAGTGTATGTTTTTTGCTTGTTTGTATCATAAACAATTAATGGCTGATGGTTAATTGCGTTCTTTGTTTCCGTGTTGCAGATCGGACGGCAATATGCTCCTGTATTTATGACGTGACAAACACAGCGATGCAACGTCCGACGACGATGAGGATGAGATAATGTACGATATTGTCGATGGGTGCGTGATGCGTGGCGCGCCAACGCAAGAATCGCCGCCGGTGGAGGAAAACGACATGGATTGCACCGCCGCAACAACATCGCCGGAAGGTACGCCGCCAGATGCCGACAACAGTGCCGCACGCGCATATAAATGCCCGCATTGCAACCGGGCATTCCAAAACGAAACCAAGCTTACGTTCCATCGCCTCAAACGGCATGAGAACATGAGACATGAGCTCCTGAAATGTGTACGCGGCCCATGGAGTTGCAGCCGTTGCAACAAATCATTCAAACATCAGAGAAACATGCGGCAGCATGAAAAACTATGCGATAAACGTAACTACTTGCCACTGTGTTCACTTACACTTTTTTCGTAACTAATAAACAATCAATTTCTGCTTTTAGGGATCCCGAAGCCTTTTCTATGTATGGTGTGTAAAAAAAGGTTTACACTGCGCCGCTCTTTGGAGCATCATGGCGCATTGCATGACACTGAAAAAAAACACAAATGCAACCGCTGTTCCAAAGAGTATACGCGCGCATCCTTTCTGGAGCTGCATATGCAGAAAAAACATTCGCCAGCTGATGCAACGCCTGCATCCACAAACTTGCATCAGTGCTTCATTTGCCCGAATGTAAGTTGGCGTTTCAACAAATGCTACTTTAATAACTAACTCTTGCAACGCTATCCTTTATACATGTATATATATATATATATATATATATATATATATATATATATATATATATATATATCGTTAATGGCAACTACTCGATATAAGCAGGGCATAATTTTCCGCATTGATGACTCTATATAGGCAACGGGCAAAAAGTTTTGACTTGATATAAGCAACTGGATATTGGATTCACTAAGCAAACTACAAAAAGTGATTCCAAATAAGTAGATATGCATTACAAAAATATAAAAAAAGTCCATTGTTCCGTTTGGTGTGATTTGTTTCCAGGAATTACGCATTTTTCTATTCTTCACTTAAAAGATAACACGTCCGCTTGCAAGTGCAGGCAGTTTTCGTTACTTTCGTTGCGGTTCATGCATGTTTTTGATTCTGCTAAAGTGGAAATAAAATTATTATTTGAAACCATTTAGCATTAGTATTAGATTGAGAATAAATCATAGTGTTATTCAGGTAACTATGGCTCCTAAAAGGCGAAACGTGTTATCTATGAAAAACAAAAGGAAAACCTAGATTCCGTTCGTCGATTTGAATCATACGAATCGATTGCCGAAAAATACAATATCTAAAATTAAAAAAGTGAAGAAAAGATTCGAGTTTTCGTTGGATCAACTAAATTAAAAATTGGAAATAAACGAAAGTTACGTCAACCCGAATACTCCCAAATGGAAGAAAAACTATTTGAGTGGTTCATGAGACAACGTAAAAAGAATCTACCTGTTACCAGTACAATATTAAAGAAAAAAGCTGTTCAGATCTACAATTTGAGCTTTGAGAAAGTGATAGGATTTAACGCCAGCAATGGATGGTTTGCGAATTTTAAAAAACGTCGGAAAATACGATCATTAAAAGTATACGGAGAAAAGTTGTTCTCGAATATTGATGCCGTGGAACCATTTGTAAAAAAATTTCAAAACTTCATACGCGAATCTCAACTTACAGATGACCAAATTTATAATGCTGTTGAAAGCAATCTTTTTTGGATAATGCCACCAGACAAAACATATGTTGCAGCAGGGGAAAAATCAGCACCAGGACGAAAAAAGGCGAAATAAAGCACAACTTTCCTGGCTTGGGCAAATGCTCCAGGAAATCATAAAATTAAACTTTTAGCGATTGAAAAGTCAGCCAAACCTAGAGCAATATAAAAAATGTATCTAAAATGCCGATTGATTACAAAACCAATAAGTCAGCATGGATGACGTCAATTATATTCGTGCAATGGTTTCATGAAGTGTTTATTCCGGAAGTTCGAAACTATCTTCGATCGAAAAATCTTCCAACACACGCGGTATTATTAATCGACAACGCTCCTTGCCATCCAAAAATAATTAGCAGCGACGATGATCTTATGTGAGTAATGTGTCTTCCGCCAAATTGTACTCCTTTACTTCAGCCAATGGATCAGAACGCCATTTGTATAACTAAGGAATCCTACAAAGAATATTTACTGACTCATTTGATTAGCAGTGAAACTACCGAAAATGATTTAAAGAATGTAACGCTGAAGCATACAATCTATTTCTTATCCAAAGCGTGGGGTGATTTGGAAACCAACCTTATAAAAAATGTTTCAGAAAACTAGTGAAAGTGGATGATGGAGCTTGGGATGAGGAATTTAATATTTCTCTGGTTAATCTTCAACGCGACCTGGCTGCAGAAAGTCTTCGACTCCAAAATTTATTCATACAAGCAACAAATACCATTTGTGATGCAGACGAGATCAACGATTGGCTTTCTGAAAGCAATGCAAATTATTCTAACGAGAATGCTGAAACTGTCGAAATCACTGATTCCAAAAGTTCCGAAGAATCTGAAAATTTAGATTCGACGCCGACTGTAACCTTCAATCAATTTTTAAAAAGCGTTGAACTTGTGATTAGCTGGTCTGAAGAAAATATTTATCCACCAAGTGAAATTTTAATATTGTATTCAATTAAGCATAAAGCAATGATGGAAAATGAGAGAAACAAATTGAGCCAAGCTAAAATAACTTCATATTTTTCAAAAAATTAACTTTATACATTAATATATATAGATTTCTTCTCAAATTATATACAGTCGAACTTCCCTAAGTCGAACTTCTATATCTCGAATTTTTCTATAACTCGAATTTTATTCTTGGCAACTGCATTTTAATATCAATGTAAACGTACTCCATAACTCGAATTTTCTATAACTCGAACAATTTTCTTTGGCAGTTGGTGGTTCGACTTAGGGAAGTTCGACTGTATTTTTAAAATAAATTACATATATATGCGTTATATACGTCTCTTAATTGCTACAAAAATCAAGCATATTTCCACAATTTTCTATATACGATATAGGCAAAACCTTGAAATCGGCAGCTAGGCTAACATTAATTAGTGGCCTATAACGAGTTGCGAATATATATATATATATATATATATATATATATATATATATGCGTGTGTGTGTGTGTTAGTATGTGTATATATGTCAATATTCTTTATCTGTACACATTTCCAATTGCAGGCGTACAAGCATGCCAGCGGTCTTTCGCGGCACCTTAAATCGCACGATCCGCGCGACCACCAAATGTCGTGTAAAAAGTGCGGATTGGCATTCACTAATCGGGCGCAAATGATAGCACATACAGCCATTAATTGAGGAAACATTGTCAAAGGAAAATGTACACAACCAAATCCAGCGACCACTAGTCAAAGTGTACCGTAGTGTAAATAATATTTAGTAAATATCGTCGATTTTGTAAATATCACCGTATTGTATATTTTGCTACACTTTTCTAATATTACCACGATTTGCCTAGTTATATAGTAATTAGTACATTTCAACATTTTTCTAATATCACCACGATGCGACTAGTTGCGTAGTACTTTGTATACTACCACATTTTTCTAATATAACCACGATTTTCTTAGTTATGTAGTAATTTGTATACAACAACATTTTTCTAATATCGCCACGATTCGACTTGTTATATAGTACTATGTACTTTTCCACATTTTTCTAATATCTCCACGATTTCGTTAGTTATGTAGTAATTTGTATAGAGATTTTTTTCTTCCTTATAATATACAGTGGAACCTCTATTAACCGGCGGGCACGGGACCAGCACCGTGCCGGATAATCGAGGTTTTCGTAAAATACGTCAAAATAACCATAAATTCAATATTATTACTGTTTTATTATGAAAAACACAGTGAAAATTGGATTATATTATTGTTTTGGTATATATGTAAACTAAAATTTGGAACAAAATGAATTAAAATATTGATTTGATATACATATGTGTAATTTAGGATTTTGAAAAAAAAATTCGGTCATTTTTGTTTGCTTGATTGGTGCTTCGGATTTGTTCATAGTTCATGCATCGGTATAATTGGCATCGTCCTGTTGTCCATACCACTCTATGAACTTATGTATGTTTGAAGCTGCTTCTTTTGAATCTTTACGCAAATCCTTAGCAGCAGCAACGTCATCAACTGTAAATTCACTTCCATCATATTCAACATCTTCAGCCCAAGAGCGGATCCAGCATTTGGCTCAGGGCGGTGGGGGGATCACTGCCTCGAAAATCACAATAAAAGAAGACAATATTGCAAAAAAATCGTAAAAATCACTCATTAATCTAGGCTCAGGGGAGGTCATGACCCCCCCCCCCCCATTGTCTCCGCCCTTGCTTCAGCCGAACTGAAATGGGGGGGGCATTTCAGACGACAAATTTTCTGATAATCCAATTTTGCTGAAAGCAGACCGCAAAATCGCTTTGTTGGTCGCTGGAAAGATACAATTTTTACCAAATATAGTAGACAATGGGCATGCACTGCCCTCGCCTTACGAAATCTTGAAACGATAGCTTTGAGCACTTCCGGTGCATATTCTGATACTTGACTCATTCCTGAAAGCACCAAACTTAACTAAAATAAAGATGTTTATTTCCTCAAGCTACAACAACTAGTTTGTCTACCCAAAACTTGCATCCAATTATGCTCTTTTGATGATTTTGATTACTCCTTGAGTCATAGGTAAAAGTGTGAACATAAAATATTTTTTTTTTAAATTCACTTGCAAATTCCTGAGCCCAGGCTCCAAAAATTGACACTTTGAAGGCAATTTTATGAACTTTTTTGTTTTTTTGAACCATTTTAAAAGAGCTTTTCAACTTCATGGTCGTCTATTAGTCTTAAAGGTCAGTGATACGTGGTATCTCGAAATCCTTAACTATTCGCAAGTTCAACTCATCTGCTTCCATACTCAAAATTATAGCAGCTCTTTCTATATTACTTAGTATTTTTCTTTTTTAACACTAGCCGGCATCAAACTCGAATTTTGAAACCTTCTGTAATTTATTGCGATTATAAGTTGCGCATAAAGTTGGACACTCTTAACTAAATGATCGCTATAAACAATAGCTTTCTCAGAGTTTTCTGCCAATTTATGTCGTTAAATTCAATATCGCTCGCTATAATCGATATAAATTTGTTCTAGATTGTTTGAAACCATGTCGAAACTGCTGAGCAAAGTCAATATAATAGTTATATCGTCATAAACAATGTCGTATAGAAAATAGTTTAGTGATTTTTAACGAGCAGATAAACATTCAAATTTATTTCAGGAGGTGGAAATCTTCAAAAGATATTGAGTCGCTCCTGCTTCTCGGCAGTTCGGGCATTAAAATGTTTTGCAACAATAGAGTTGTAAGAATTTACTCATCATTTTGTTAGTTTTACATTCCTTTCAGTTTTGCTGTTGGATCCGGGTGCAATATTTTATTGCCGAGATTATAAATAATTTGATTCAACCGCTTTTAAGTTCGTCCACATTAAATTCTACTGGGTAGTATGTTGAAATCTTATTTATTTCGGCGTATAAATATTCTATGTATTCTATACACATAGTATTTTTATTGCACGATTTGATCAAGTAGTTAAGAATTGCATTGGGTGACAATTTGTCATTGAATATTCCATTCACTGAGTCGAACATACACAATAAATTCAATGATGGACGATAAAATTTTGAAAGATGAAGTCAATACAAGTTTAAGGAGTCAGAAAAACGAACATGATAATGAAACAGTTGACGAAGAAGTTTTGGAACTCTTACGCAAAGCAAAAGAGAATAATTGTTTACTTCCCTCACCTATAAATCTTGATGTAACTAAAGCAACGAAAATCGTTTTGCCAAAATTGAAATGGATTGGTCAGACGACAGTTCCTACTAAAATGAAATTAACGAACTCTGGAAGAACGGGTATGCTGAGTTTATTGTATTATTGTAGTATTCTTTCCAAAAAATAATTGTACATACGTCCCATGACTTTACACGGTCTCAGTTCAGCTTTCAGTTAAACTAACGTGTACACCAAAACTGAGACTGAACTGAGAACTGACGGGGATCCTATAAGTTTTCAGTTGAACTGGCGTCTAAAAATTGTTTGATAGGATTCATCAGTTCTCTGTGTTAATAGCTGGCTATAAACAGACGAACATTTGACCGTAAACATGAACGTGTCTAAGAGTTTATTCGATGTTCACGGTAGAAAATCGTTGTTTTCTTTTGTATTTTGTCGCGACATCCCTCGTTCGACGGTGTATGCATTGCTAATTGTTTTGTTTTTTAAGAAAATTTTCGAATAATTCTGTTCCAGGTTTGGTATATGATCGCTTCTCCGTAACTCTCTTTTAATAATATGATTTTTATGCATCCTTGTCGTATAGTTATGCATCCAAGTTTATATCAAAGGACGAAAGCAACAGTGTAAAGCATTCATTATAATTTTATTGTCTTATGTTAGATAGATTTTTTCAAAGTATTTCAACTAACACAAGCACTACCTATATTTTGCAGTGATTTTAAGCGCCAAGTGGCAAGAGTTTCCGTACATAACTGGCGGCCCATTAAGTAACAATGAATATGTTTTTTCGGATCTTCATTTTCATTGGGGCAAGACAGCTCTAGAAGGCAGTGAACATCTAATCGACGGTAATCAATATGCACTAGAGATGCATGTGATGTACACAAAAAAAGATTATCGTACCCAAAATGAAGCTATACGACGAGATGATGGAATCCTAATGGTTGTCTATTTATTCGAAATGCGCTTCCATCACAATCCGTGGCTGCAAGAAGTATTAGTTAACCTGGAAAACATTCGACAAGCCAGCACCGACTTCCATATAAAACCATTTGAAATTAGTCGTCTCGTAATCCCATTCGAAGACGATTACTACTCATATTGGGGGTCGATTACATCTCAGGGAGAATTATGTCCAGTTTTATGGATAATTTGTCGGCAACTACATTCAGTATCAATTGCGCAACTACGTCTGTTTCATCAATTGCACGATCCGAACCTACGAAAAATATCCAGAAATTGGCGACCCGTTAAATCTAAAGACAGTAGACATTTATTTTTTGTGAATGCAGCGACTCCACACTGCACTCGAACGATGAACCCGAAGCCAATCATGTACTTGGAAAACGTCCATTACACGTCCCCAGCATCCGTCTCAAGCGAAACAAACGTAGGTCAACGAAATAAAGTAAGTGAAACTTGAGGAAATTATAAATTGTCTTTGTATAGACGTGATTTGCATTTAGCCTTCGAAATATGCGCAGTGTGCAATAAATTAACACTCATCAAAAAAACACATTTTCTTTAAGATAATTCCAAAAGTACAATCGAAAACATTGTCTAGCTAATATTTCATCGCACATTTGCTTATAATTGGCGTACTTTATACTTTTCTGATCTTTCAGCCCAATTCTAGATTCGGAACACACACATTAGTCAAATCGCTCTTTATTTTCAATTTGAAAACATATTACTTATCGCAGAAAGTCTATTTTCAGTTAGAGTACATGGTAATTAAAATCTAATACGTGCGCTTTACAAGGCCATTTTCCGGCCCTCGATTGATATCTCTACAGCACGTTTCGAAGACTTTAGCCTCTTTGCATCAATAAAACGCTTCAAGTGTTTTTCGTAACGATTCGGTTTCTTTTTTACAATCTGAAAGAACAAAGAAAGTATGATGCCGTCAAAATTATGTTGCCGTAAAATTATTCAAATGGTTTATAATTATATAATCTGAATGGCGTAGCAAACATTTCAAATGGTGGCATCAACTTACGCGGCTCATATCAACGTCAACTGTAGATTTAGGTCGTATAACATAATCCTTGTTCGAGGGAATCGGAACGCGAGCACGAGAAACCCAACCTTTGTCACCTGGTCGCAATGCTTTCTCGTCTGTCGTGAGAACTTGACCAAGTTCCTTTTTTGTGGACGTTGAAGATCCCGGTTCGGGGCTATTCTTTCGTTTCCGCGGCATTTGTTCGAGATCACGCTGCTGACGTTCTTCGCGCGACAATGCTTTATAGTCGGCACTTAGATTGAAAATTGGTCGAGCCCATTCGGAAATCAGACGTCCAGCCCTTTCTTTATTTTTCTTCGTTTCACGCGGGTGCTTATATAGGTACATGACTGCTTTGCCAATACCTGATTGTTTCAAGTAGCCTTTATCAATTGTTGGAAACTGAAAGAGCCAAATCAATTTATTTCAAATACTCACTTTGCATTTGGTAAAACACACTTACATCAGACAACAGTTTCAAAATACTTTCTCTGATTTGAAGGCAGGGCAAACTTTTATTGGGTAGTGGTGCGAGCCAATCAGTCAAAACGTTAAGTATGTTGTGTTCTAGGAACGCTAATTGTAAATCTTTCTTAATTAATTGTGACATTGCTGGCTTAAGCATTGATATTTTCTTGGTGGCTGGCGCATTCTCAACATTCAATTGTCTGTCGTCGTCGGCTGCCGATTTCATTTGTCGAATGAGCTGATCGATCGCATCGTCGTTATCGTTTATCAAATCTATGTCTCGACGTTTACGCCGTCTTGTTTTTTCTTCGCGTTTTCTTAACAACATCGCGTCGAAATCGGATAAAAAGTTGTCGCTATAAAAATATTTATACATGCACTTTTTTCACTGTAAGAATAAAAATTTTATATGAATTTACGCTTGACGATCATCTAGGACAGGAACTTCTTCGTCTGAACTATCTTTTTTCGCTGCTTGTTCACCACCGTCACCAATGTTTGTCGCAATATTTTCGGGTTCATCTTCGTTGTCGGTGTCTGTGATTTTAACACGTTTTTTCGTGACGACACCTTCTACAAATGAAAGCATATTAAAACTGACTGATGGATACATTCTTCTTAATTTTTCCTGTGGCTAAACAATTTACAACTGCTATTTATCATTGACTTTATTTCGTCCAGTCCATCTGTGTAACGTGTGTTTACTTTTTTACTTGTGGTTGTTTTTGCTTATTGTTGAAGTAATGTTTACAGTGGCGGAGAAGACTAAGGTAACGCAAGAATTAATAAAGATATTGGCATTCCGCCAGGTTAAGGATCAATGAAGTAAACATCAAATACATGACCCAAACAAGAAAAAAAGACGCCAATTTGACAGAATATGACGATGGACAACTTTAACTAAGGAAACGCGAGATTCTGTTGTAAGTTAGAATTGCCAAATACTGCACCTCATTTAGTTTTTGATTCGTCTAGTACACAAATTTTGTATTAAAAAAAATTAAAACAATTCTAGTTATGTAATTTGTTTGTGTATTCAAAAACATTATCGATTGCGAAAAAAATAAGTTACGAATATGCAAAACGAATATACGTTCGGTATTGATGTATGAATGTGATACGCGGGAAAATAATTGGTAATTTTGAGTGCCGCATTCTAAGACACATTCTGGATCCTGTGAAAATATGGTCACTATGGCGAATTCGTTGCAACTACAAGTTGGATGGAAATTCTGACGCATCTGCGATATCAATCCGGGTTCAGCTGCGTGGATTTCAATGGGTAGATCATGAGCAGCGAATCAATGATGGCAGAACTACAAAGCGTCGCTCCCTTAAACAATCGAACATGAGAAGAGCTCTATTCCCGCAGGTAGAAAATCGCTTTTGAGATTTACATACTGGGGGCACGGTTGTTGCACCGAAACGTCTGCAAGCAGTGATTTCAGGAAGCCAGAGCTTAATTCGGGCCGGTACACTATTGATGGAGTTCAATCGATAAGATTGTGTTACGTTCGCTACGCAGCGTGGTCAATCCACGAACCCATAAGGGCAAAATAACGGACTGTCCTGCCCCTGAAGATCCCAAACCACCGTGCGGGCAAACGCTGTCGATTGAAAATGTTATACGCGGGCCGCCACTTTACACAAGCGAGTGACTAATTAATTATATTGTAAGTCATTAATGAATTATGTTGTAAGAATATTGCATTATATAATTAGGGAGTAGATCAATTTAGGTTAGGAGTACTGAATTATACAGGGGAGGTTTATGGGGATTAGGGATATTGAATTATGTACACATATATTGGACCAGATAGATAAATAGGAAGTAATGTTGCTATGGAGAGTTGTTACTGATCGTGCACGCGAAAGCTGCGTAATTTTATTCGCCATCAATAGCGAAATCAGTTCCATGAGATAGTTCTTGTGATAATATATTTTTGATACTGACGTATGCTAAAACATGCCGAACTCGCCGTCAGCGTCTAAACATTCGAATTCAACGCCCCGATGATACGAGTCAGGTTGGCAACGCCGTTGATACCAATCTGCACAGCGGTCCTTCATTGCCAGCGTCACAATGTGTCTGCCCAAAGGCCGCCCACACGCAGCAGCACAATATCAACCGAGGTGCAACGCTGTAGCCAATCGTGGAGACCGATCAACGAAGATTAAATCGCGTGCGTCGGAAATTGGCACAAAACCTGTCATAGACAATGAAAGCTTGAACGAGTTCAGCGAACTTGGCTGGCCATTGACCGCCGATACAGCAAAAACGGGATCGCGGGAGCCCGTAAATATCGTCGGGACAACAGCTGGAGGGACTGTTCTGTTCTGGGTTTTTGTGGGTGCTGATCGCAGTGAAGCCGAAAAGCGGAGAATTACGGATTTGACGGATTGGGGAAATCGCGAAAGATCGGAAGAAACTTGGCGGAACTTATGCGTTGTTGGAGAAGGTAGAAGAGGACGACGGACAGCAAGCGGCGTACGATCAGCAATTGGCGTATGAATCAGGAGCCAGCAGCGTTAGGATAAGAAGGAAAATTGTAAGTAGAATTAAGTATAGATAGATCGATGTTCCCCAATGTATTCATGAAGTTACAAACGACTTGTATCATTTAACCTCAATCTCAAGTCCATTTTCAGGGGGTATCAACCCGACACAGGACAGCATTCATCTTAACATAAATATTTAATTGACGATGCAACTTAACCTATATTAAGTCATTCTAAAATTTTACCTTCATCCTCTGAATCACTGAATACTTTCCGTCTTTTCTTGGCATCGCCTGGAGAAGGTGATCGACTGCCAGAACGAGATCTAGATCTGCTTCGTGAGTGCGAGCGTGACACCGACCGTCGACGTGAGCCACTTCTTGATCGAGATTTTGACCGCGCCCCAGACCTTGATCGGGACCTTGATATGGATCGCGACCCACTCCTGGAACGGCGTGATGATCCGCTGCGTGAACGAGCAGACCCGCTGCGTGAACGAGCAGACCCGCTTCGCGAACGAGCAGAACCGCTTCGTGATCGTCTTGAGCCACTTCGAGATCGTCTCGAACCGCTCCTGGATCTACCCGATCCGCTACGGCTACGCCTCGAACCACTTCGGCTTCGTCTTGATCCGCTTCGTGATCGGCGGGAGCCACTCCGACTTCTGGATCTCGAATGACTACCACTTCTTCGTGAACCGCTTGCACTTCGCGACCTGCTACGACTTCTTGACCGACTAGCACTTTTTTTAGAACGACTGCGACTCCTCGAAACACTTCTCTTTTTCGAGATGCTGCGGCTTCGTGATTTTCTACTGCCTGCCGATCTACTTCTACTCCTTGGATGAAGAGACGGACTTCTGCTTTTCCTGGAACCGCTTTTGCTGCGGTTTGAAAATGCGCTTCCACTTCTCGAGCGAGATCCAGAACGATTGGAAGCAGCACTGGCGCTTCGTGATCGGCTGCGGCTTGGGCGGGATTCCTTTGAGGCGTCTAATTCGCTTTTCGAATTATTTGATTCGTGTGACGCAGACCTGGAGCGCACAGCTGGACTTTGTGATTGCGATCGTGATTTGTGGTTTCCATTTTCTAAGCCTTTTGCCGACGCAGCCGCGGGCGAACTTGGCTTTTGGCTATCTTCTGCTGGAGATGTGGCTGCTGAAAACACGGAAAGAAACGCTTATTTCATAATACGCCGGGAAAAATAACTTGAACTTCGAGACCTAACCTTATCTTTTCTTTCAGAGTTGTCAACACGATATTACTTACCATTTTCTTCTTCCATTGGCAAGTACTAGGCAGGTTGCTATTGACTTTGAACCATTCGTCGTTCGCCCGAATTTCCTTGAATTTTCGTAGCTTAATATTGAAGTCGCAATGTTTTTCCAAACGACGCACAGCTGAAATCACGATTTTTTTTATTGTGCCTCCCCTGCATCCCGCAGTAAGGGCTGACAACACTCCGACATGAGAATGGACTGTCACCGAGACAGCATACAGTTTGTTGATAAAAATATTCCACTGGCTAGTTTACAAATTTATCTTGTTTGAGATCAGTAGCTGCTAGGAGTCAGTTTATCAGAAAACCATTGTACTCGCTAATTTTATTTTACCTGCAAGCATCCAAAGAATTTTTGTTAGAGTTACAAGTAAACCTGGCAAAGTCAATTGACACCTCATTCTCTGAACGCACCCCATAACACCTGACTTTTGCATCAAGGGCTGTCAAAGTCCTTGACAGTGAAGACATCTACTTTTCATTGCACGTCAAGTGGAATTTAACTAGGAAAACAAACAATTTCGTACAGAAGAATCCACTAAACAGAAGCAGTTGTGATCGTAGTACAATTGAATATCAAGTGTGCGATAATTCGCATGCAAATCTTTCTGTACGAACCTACCTTGCAGGCGAACTTACGATACTACTTTGCATTCCGCTCACTGCAGACCATCAACAAAAAACAGAAAACAAGAATCAGCGATTTCGCGAACCCTTCCAGCTCGAGAAAAGAGATGAGTATAAGCTATGGCATTCCTGCTGGAATGGAAGACGATGAAGTAAATTTTAATAAACTTTAAGCGGGGCTCAGTTGTTTCCTGAAATATTGCCTTAATTTCAGTTCGAGGACATTGACGATGTCTTTGTCAACTCGGTTCAGAAAACGTGCGAAAACATGAAAATAACAGTGCTTCCGGATATCACAATAAGGGCTGGTCTAAATGGCGAGAATTTCGATGCAACACTTTCGGTAGATATCGAGAATTGGTTCCAGTCATACAAGCAAATGTGGACGATTTGTGAGTCGGCAAGATTTCAAATGTTCTACACCTGCACTAGGTGCTAAAAGACTTGTACGTTTGCAGATAAGAGTACACCCACAATGATCGAAACACTGGGAACGCTATTCTCCAATTGTGCGAATCCGCTTTTGATTGCCTTGAAGCTGTTTGCTAACTGCCCAGACTGTATCAATGTAAAAAACAAGAGTCTTCCGTTCACTAGTAAGTTGAACGATTTGCATTTTTTTAGATATTCTAGTTTGTTTGTCGTATAGTTACATATTAAAATTAGCATTATTCGCTTTTGTCTACTGTTTCGAACCATTTGGAAGCCTTCTAGTCCAGTCAATTGAGAGTTTGACCGTGCATTTTCTAAAGGCAGAATTTTTTTTATTGCAATGCATGGGGAATGGTATAGTTAGCTTAACTTCAATTTCCTGGGGTCCCCGATGATGGCGTTTGGGCTCCATCTTGAAAACAAAAGAAAATAAAACATCCCCATATCTTCCACAAGAATGTTGTGTATGGCAAACTTGCGTAGAATATAATTTTTAGCAAGTCGTTCATACATCACTTTTACGTGGTGTCAATAATAAAAAAGATACAATCCAAAAACCATACCCAAAAAGGGGGGAACAACTTTCGGGCGCCACAACTTTTTTAATTTCACGTTCAACGCGAAATACGTTTCTAAGACAATTTTGTCATAAATAGTTTACGGTATTGATTGTTCCAATCAGTGTACATTAGCGGAAGTTATTCCATCCCGAAGGGGAGAAAGTTGCCTGAAAAACCCGTTTTTAGGCCAAATAATCGGCTTTTGATGGCGAACCCCCCGTTGCGAAACTCGCGGAGGATTTTGGAAGGCAGCCGGGTTTTTGGCGCAATGTGTAGTATGTCTTACTGTGAGCTTAAATCCAAGTTTCTGCGATCGCAGCCTCAATCCTCTGGGCTCCAGCTTGGAAACAAAAAATAGTGGGACATCCCCCATATCTCCGAAACCATGGCTCCCACAAGAAAGTTTAATGTGGCAAACTTGTGAAAAATTTAATTTGCAACAAGTCGTGCATACATCACTTTTACGTGGTTAAAACAATAAAAGAGTTACAAGCTCAAAACGACATCCAAAAAGGGGGGAACATCTTTTCTTTTCATTTTAACCCCAAAACACATTGAAAATAACTTTAAGGCAATTCTGTCGCAAGTAGTTTGCAGTTTTGATCGCTGTACACTGGCGGGAGCTATTGCATCCCAAAGGGGGAAAACTCACGTGAAAAACGCATTTTTATGCCAAATAATCGGCTGCATGCATGAAATTGGAAAAGGAATGTGTGAAAGTAGCGTGGATATGAAGAAAAACGATAAGAAAAAGTTGCTGGTTCTTGGATCATCGAAGATGTCCGTGGCAGATTAGTCTTGTCGATACGTACGGCGAGGCAATGTCGAGCGAGAGCATAACGAGTCCTTTGTAACAAGTTTTTAATTCAATTTTATATGACTATTGCATGTGTTCGCAATGAACAGTTTTGCGAGGCATTCTTGAGCTTCTGTATAATTTTTGGGGTATTTCTTCAATCAATGTTCGAAGTTCAAATTTTTTCACCAACTAAACAAAACCTAAAACTCCAACGTGTTTAAATTTACAAATCAAATGCTAAGTTATTCTTGCCATTCCACATACAAGCAAAGCAAACTATAATAATAATTGAACTTTCATCTAGTTATGGAGAAAATAGCCAATTTTAAAACATCGCGCCCAGAAATATCAAATCATTGTACCGAAAACATGCGAATGGTGGCATTCAATTTCGTGAAAGACCAACAATTGCCAGCTCTTTTTAAGGCTGCCACAATCGCTTACGATCTTGTCAGCAGTAAACATCTTTTTGAAGACAAAATTAATGGATTAATTGTGTTTCATCACTACAAAGACGTAAAGTATCAATATATACGCGTGAATGTAACCATTTATCATAATACATTTTCAGGCGTCTACTTGGATTATATTGCTAGGGCTGACAGAAAAATTCGGTGTGTTTGATATAGTGCTGCCGCTTGTATTGCAAGATAAAATTTCCGTAGCCGAAGAGTACCTGGACGCCGCACGACATCTGCAACAGCCTACAGTTGAGCTACTAGATTCTTTATTAGATAAAAGTTCATCCGTGTATAATAACTGTGGTGTTTATATTGGGTATGTATCAAAACGTTTCATTGTGTTTCGTACAATTTGTGCCTGAACGTATCTTTTAAAAGATAATTGTTTAACGCTCACTTCACGTTAAAATGTTAATATTATTATTACAAGTTCATTAAGAAGGCTCTTCTTGGTATCATTTCCAGAAGGTACAACTATACTGATGTTAAGAAAGAGAAATTGCAGGCAAAGCCGTTAACTAAGCTTATCACTCGCCTAGCACACAAATACAAAATCCCTCCAGATGCTACCCCGCATATGAATCGCGCCAAAAGTCTTGGCTATCTGCAATATTTAGTTCACAAAAAATATGTAGAGAAGAGCTTAGGTACAGATTCGTGGCGGGAACTTGTTACCGACACACTTAAATTGGATGACAATGACATGCACGTTGAGTTTATATGTTCAATTGTTTTCTACAATGACTTCGAAGAAGGAGCGTATTGGGTCAAGTATTTCAACTTGTCGCATGAATCTCTTCCTCCGCTTCTTCAAGACTATTTGAAATCGGAAGTAGTAAATCAAGAAAATGACATGTTAAACGCCAAACCAATAGAGTTTCCTTATTATGACGCTGTTAGCAGTAATGTAGAAAAAATATTGCCTTCAGCGGAAAGGCTGTCGGATAAAAGCAAATATCTCACGTTAACCTTGAATGAAAATCAGTTGATATTAGTCGATAATGCGAACTCGTTCAATCAAATGATGCAAGTATTGAAAGTACAAAATTTGGTGGGATTCGATTCTGAATGGAAACCATCATGTAATGTGGGTAATGTGATAAGTTTGATACAAATAGCTACCCGAGACACGGTTTATTTGCTGGACGCTCTTGAATCTCGCATAACCGACGCCATGTGGAATGAGCTGGGCCGTGCAGTGTTTAACAACGGAGAGATTCTAAAATTGGGCTTTTCATTGACTAGTGATATAATAATGTTTCAAAAGACATTGCCCGCACTTGGCATATCTCTTCAAGTACAATCGTCGTACCTAGACTTACAAATCGTTTGGCGTAAAATTGCCGATCTGAAAGGATTTCGTTTCCCATATACAGGTAATGCTTATGATATAAAGAATTTTAGATGTGAAGTCATTCACAAAATTGTTTATCAATAGAAAATAGCTCTTCGGTTAGATTAAGCGCTTTAGTTGAATTATGTCTCGGAAAACCATTAGATAAATCGAATCAACTTTCGAATTGGGGCAGTCGTCCGTTGCGAAAAGAGCAAATGATGTATGCAGGTTAGTTATTGTAATAATAAATTTTTACACTTGATCATAAAATAAATTTGATTTAGCCCTGGATGCTTATTGTTTGCTGGAGGTATATGATGTATTAACTGTACGTTTAGCTGAGCTGGGTGTAGACATAAATGATTTCGCGGATAGTACACTTTTCGATAACTTGCTTAAAAAATCGAAGAAAAAATCTATGAACCCAAGACCAAAAATGGAAACTGTCGAACAGGGAATGATTGCGTCGAGGTAAGTAAGATTACTTTTAATTTGATAAGTGTGTTCGGTTTTTTTAAAAATATCAACATAAGACTATTTTCCAAAACTGCATTTACGTTTATTATTCTGATTCTAACATATACCGATTTTGCAATGCCCGCGTTTGATCTAAATAACTGAAAATAGTTTTGAATTCTTACTTTGTTTTACAAGTTGCATAATTCTTGTGTTAAGGGGTTACATAGGTCTAGAAGGAAAAAAAACTTTTTCCAAAAATCTATTTTATTTGAAATTTGCGCACATAAAAGTTTAGCATTTCAAGAAGTCGTAAAAAATTTCAGCTAAAAACATTAAAATTGTAAATTTTCCTGCAGTTTTCCACGTCCAACCTTTTTTTTATTGCGGTAGGCAGAATATTTCGCTGCAGGTTCATCTCAAATCAAAAACTAAAAAATTTTCTTATAGTTTATGCCCATGGCTCGTGATTGAATGAAAGAATTGAAAAAAATATAGTTTAAAGTTTTGAAATGGGTTTGAATGAATTTTGGTCTCACATTTTTTAGGTTTTTTCCGATTCGCATCGTTTGTAAAATATGTTTTTTGTATAAAACAAGAACGAGTCGACCGAATGATAATACTTTCACGACTCGATACTATAAAGAGGAACTGTGCACAGTTTCAGCAAAATCAGTCAATTCGTTCTCGAGAAATCGTGCCTACCGCACGGAAAAACAAAGTTTCGAGAAAAACACGTTTAAAGTTTTTTTTACCGCGATTTCATGAATTAAAGTTATTTTTTAGCGACTTATATCGAGTCGTCGATTCCAGGTCCATACAGTAATTCGTTTGCCTCATTCGCGATGTATAAAGCATCCTTTTGATGTTGTGATGTTTGATGAAAAAGAAAGGAGCTGGTTTTACGCGGTAGAACACTGCGCTGCATGCGTATAATACGCTAGGTAAGGCAGAGCGCACGTACCGACCACGCGATATTCTAATCTATATAACTCCGGTAATATTGCTTGAATTTACTTCAAATTTGGTATGCATACTCTTGAAGTATTATACTTTCATATAGAATAAAAAAAATTCGATCGATTTTTTGAAAATACAAGACCTATGAAACCCCTTAAGGGGTTCATCCTCTTTATAGTTTTCAAAAGAATTGATTTTTTTATTGCGTTTTTGGAGAGTATATATATATACAGAAATCTCATATTAAAGAGATCGGAGCAGTCTAACTGTATTTTTGGATAACTTTTACTTTGTCACCCGAGCGCGATTTTTCAATAAAAAAAACTTTAACCGCGTTTTTCTCGAAACAACTTTTTTCGACGCCGCGTTGATGAAATCTCGAGAACTACTGAACCAATTCTCACCGAAAATTTACCAAAATTTTTTTTGACTGCAGCTATAACGCGAAAATTTTAATATGAAATATTTTTTTGGGCCAAAAACAGTGAAAAAGGCATGGTTTTTGGTCATTTTCGAAAAATGTCCGCCATTTTGTCAATTTTGCAAAAATCGAAAATCACCCTATTCGCGCTATATATATTAACATACCAAACCTAAAACTATTTGATTTTTTGTTCGAGACCAGCCATCGCGAAAATTTCATCAACAGCGCACACACCTCGTTTGTTGATATTTTTTCAACCAGCATTTTCATTGATAAAAACTCACATAAATTAATAAGAAAATATTTTTTTGTGTATTACGAGAGTGAATTTATCGAGCGTAACCCCTTCCTCTTCAATATTTATAATTTAAACCTATCGAGAGAAAAAATATTTAAAATAACCCGTTTTTACACTGCCAAAAGAGGGTAAGTTAAGGAGTTATATCCACTTGTAAGTCCGAATAAACATGTTTTTTCGTGAATTTTTTGTGAAGAGGCTTTTTATTAAATAAATACATAGAATAAATGTACATATAGCGAATTTAATGTATTTTAAGAATTCGCGATGCATTACAAAAAATATTCGGTTCTGTTGTTCTTGTAGTAGATCTCCTAGAGGACCTCCACAAAAAGGTGTCAGGCGGTGAGGAAGATATTTCTGATCCAAATTATCGGAAATAAAAAAACCAAAATATTTTTTTAAGGATAGATGAATACAGGTATTGATCGATGGAATAGTGCAAATTTTGATTGTTGACAAAATGGCGGCTTCCCAAAGAAAAAAATCGTTTTTTAAAGAAAATTTACAGTTTAAAGGGGCTTAAAAATCGAAATTATTGTCAGAAACCTTATTCCTTCGATCATTACCTGATACAAGTATCTTAGAAGATTGTGTGAAAATTTTAAGCCGATCGGTTCAGCCGTTTTGGAGAAATTTTCCTCACCGACTTTTAAAACACCGTTTCGAGAAAAACGCGTTTAAAATTTTGGGAACCAATTTTTTTTCAACTTACATCGTGGGAGTTCACTTTAAACGGACGAAATGTACTAACTTTATACCTAAAATTTCTAAATATAGCTTTCAGGTATAAAATAAACCTTTTATATTCTAATTCCAAGAATAAAAACATTATGAAAAGCATAGGCAAGGGCATAGAGGTAATGAGAAGCAGTTGATATTCCGGTTTACGCTTTGCCTACTTTCAAACGCTCGGAGACGTCTTTACAAATACGCTAATTTCTCTGAAACTATTTGCCGAATCAATGTGAAATTTTCGGACGATATTCTCAAATATATTCAAAATATGCAAAAAAAGAAATTCGATTTTTTTTCAAAATTACAAGTGGATATAACCCCTTAAACCGTTTTTTCTGGATGCGGAATTTTTTTCTGTCGTCAGATTCCGTTCCTATATGGTTTCAAGTGCCTGAGTCGTTGCTTTCGTCAATTCTACGGAAATGTCGTCAGTACCTAGGGCTTTGTTGATACTCAACCTAAACACATTAGTCCTTATTTTCACACATGTTTGCGGGTTCTGGCCTACATCGTTGTTGTTTTCAGCATTAATGGTTGTCTTATATTAGCATATAATGCACCTGATAGCCACTTCTATGCTGCATAGGTTCTTCCCACCTTGCAGTTTGTTCCTGTGTAGAGGTTAGCAATCTGTATTTTGGTTACTCCTTACTACTTAATTGCTTTTGCTTGAGGTTGCTCGTTGTTGAGGTTCGTGTTTTCTTGCAGAGAGGTCCAAAGTGTTCCGCCTGGCAGTTTCCTCTCCTGTTTCTGTTGTCATAGCATCGAATAATGTTCATCCGACCCTTCTATATAGATTTTATCCTTAAGTGCATTATTAATCATTGCTAGATTGCGTCCAATTTTTATCCGGGCTCAGTTGTTTTAAACCTATTTCGTTTTCCTCTCCTAGCTGTGGGTATTCATTAGTATTATTGCAGATTTGTTTGCCAACTCTTCTGTAATTTAGTTTCCAAATATCGAGTCTTGGCTCTATTGGGTCATAGCTTGTGGTTTTAATCGCCGTTGCTATAATCCATATGCCACCGATAAGTAGTATACGATTACTATCGATAATGTGCCTCGCTTGTGGATGTGAACATCCAACAATAACTGCTTCCACTAACGACTGGTGCATTTGTAGTCGTTTTGGTTTTTTGTTCGACCATCCAGAGAAACCCATGGATAGTTATGTAAATTCCGGCAAAAAATTAATTCCTCAGATGGAAAAATAATTATGTTCAGGACATATTTCAGACAACCCGCATTCTAATGGTGCCAAATTGCGTTTGTGTCGCAGATTTTGCTTGCTAAGTGTTACATTAAGGCGAGAGATTTATTTAAGTAGCTTGTTAAAAATCGAATTTGTAGGATATTTTGTTTCAAAATTATGTTTTCGACGTAATTAAAATTTCTGCACGTATTATTATATGTTTTAACTTTCAAAACCAATTCATATTTTTTTTAATTTTAAAAATAATAGCTTTATTAGAATTTTATTGTTTCACGCCGTACAGCCCAGCATCTGTTGCATTGGTGTAACACATCAGAAAAGTTTTTTTAGATTTAAAAACATCACATTCTATGTAAATTTAAAAATTGATAGAAAATTGAAACTTCACAAAATGATAGGAAATGAATCAAGCTTTGGTTTTTCTCCGCATTAATTTTTTTTTTGTTTTTCGATAACCTCACGATAATATTTACAGTTTCAAAGCTACCGAAATTAAATTTATATGCGACGAAATGGTCGACGGGCTCACAAAATCTTTACGAAAATGTGGAATAGACGCAGTTGGTATGTCGAGCAAATCAAATCGAAATGAAGTCGTGCACAGAGCCGTCGCTGAAAATCGAATTCTTTTGACTAGAGGCTCATCATATCTTGATGTGAGTATCTTAGCATTTCAGGGAAAAAAATCATGACATATTGTAATAACTTTCTAAATCAGATGTCGAACTTGCTGCCACATAAATATTGCTACCACGTAACAAAAGATTTAGTAGATGATCAACTCGCTGACATATTGGCATTTTTTAATGTTGCCGTTACAGAAGAAAATATTTTTAGCCGTTGTATGAAATGCAACTGCAACAAATTTATTTTGGCCTCGCAAGAGCATATCAAGTGTATGAAATATGGAAGATGGAGTTCAGGAGATACGCAAAATGTTCATGTTACAGAGCCGCCAAAACGATCGTTTGTTCTTAGTAAGTATTTTTCGAAATAGTGTCATGCATGAAAACAATTGACTATATTCAATTTTCCCATTGATGCTTTAGGTGAAATAACATCATATATGTGCGCATCGGGAGTTACGTCAACTGGTGCACGAATCCAAGTAGATAATATTCATAGACAAGTAGTAAATAATGTCAATCAATTCTATATTTGCGAAGTAAGAGAAAATCAACGGACATTCTTATGGTGGCATTGAAAATTATTCATTATCAATTTTAGGGCTGTGGAAAATGCTATTGGGAAGGTGACCATTTTCAGCGTGTGGTTGGAGGCAAATTGAAAGATGTTATAGCAAAATAATATCAACTGTTACGATCAATTCAGAAATGTGATCCTATTTAATCTCTTCTGATCGAAAGTTATTTCGGATAAAAACAATGATAACCCGTACAAAGAAAACAGTTCAAGGCATATGATTTTGTTGGAAAATAGTAATGAAAATGTTTTGTGGATTTTTATATTGTTCTGTGACCGCTAAATGTAATGTTGCATTTAGTTTATGAAATATATTTAGTAAAAAAAGGCTCATGACATCAAAAGTTACATAATCCTACGATAAAAATCATATATTTTACTCTTTTTATTTGCACTTATCGTTGTATCCATAATTTTTCTTTTACTGGCGATAAGTGTGAGGAATGTTGCGCAAAGCCATAGTGAATATAAAGTCTTATTTCTTTATGGTTAAATTGTTTTTAATTTTCATAAAAAGCTCATTTTTATTTCTGATCGATGATCTTTGTTTAGTCTAGGCTCGCTGGATGGCTTTCTTAGTATGCGTCGAGTACCAGGATCGACGTTGCTTGGCAGCCTGTTTTCGAAAACGCGATTTGGTGCCGGACTATCAGTTCACTCCGCTATAAATGTGTATCTGGGTGAAAATCACAGACGAGCGTGTTGCTGATCATTTCACCTCTCAGTTGGTCACGCAGTTGAAGTAACTCCAACATGACTTCAATGACTTGACTCATTTACAAAATGTTCCTAAACAATATTAAACATACAATCGCGCGCTTGCAACTTTATTAGTTGTTGAGCCAGAGAATCAATCAATCAATTTTAACAGTTGACAAACGAAAGGCGATGTGTGCGCCGTAGATTCTGACATAACCTTGTTGTTGTTCATTGAAATCGCGTGAGAAAAATCCAACAGCATAAAAATCCTTTCAGGAATACCACAGGGTTGATTCTCGGCCCCTATTTATTTAATTTCTTCATTCATGATTTTCCAGTAGAAATGACAGACAATAATGGAAACCTAACTTCAATCTCACACGCATCACTGTACGCAGATGATACATCAATTTATGCATCCGCGAGCTCTCCAATGAAAGCGCGAGGTGGACTACAAATACACCTTCACGATCCAGAAAAGTTTCTCGCTAAGTGGGGTCTCAAAGTTAATGCTGAAAAATGCGAGCTCATATGTTTCCGCAATGCGTCTGGAAAAGCTAGCCCAAAAACTATTCCTGAAAGCAAGCTCATAACTGCCCAAATCGGGGGAGTCATGTTGACCCCCAAAAATAGCATTCGATTCCTTGGGGTAGATCTACACAATAGGTTAAAGGTCAACCCACACGCCAGGTCCCTTCTAACCAGGTCACAACATGCTGCCTCCTTATTGGGTTGCAAGCTCAGTTCCAAGTCTGTCTCTATTCCAGTCAAAACGCTTATGTATAAATGCCTCATCAGACCTATACTCTCGTATGCCTTCCCCGCTTGGTTCAATATCTCACCTTGCGTGGCCAAAGAAATAGAGATCTTTGAAAGGAAAATTCTGAGAAAATGCCTTTCCAAATACAGAAAGCCAGACAAAAATATCTTTAGGAATACTACACTGTATGAAAAATCGGGAATCAAACCTTTCCTTCATTATAACCTGGACCTGGCATATAAACATCTCAAGAAAGCCTCGGCACACGATAATTTCAGAATAAAGGCTATCGCAGTGACGAACCCGTGGGAACCAAACCAAAACAATCTTGAATACTACATCTCTCCATTCTCCGTTTTAGTTAAACAACCTGGCTCCTGCTGATGTCGATGAATCTACTCCAAGTTTTTATGCGAAACCCACCCCAATATACAGGGGATAACTCATAGACTAGCATAAGATACTAGTTAGCATAAGATACATGAAACTGCCTCAGGCAGACTTCGGGTAAGAATTGCAACTTTTTCCACATGTCTGCCATAGAGGCTTTTAGCTTCTAAGCGAAATGAGTTCAACTAAAAATTCACACATAGTACATATGCGAATCACTCAGAAACGAAAAGTAATAGTTTTTAAAACAGTAAAAAAGAGCTGTAAGTAATTTTTGAAATTATTATTTTAATTTATTTTTAAATATATTTTCAGGTCTCACGAGTCATAACAATATCCTTAACAGGAGCAACGTGTTCTCTCTTAGCAGCGGTACCTTCATGTTGTAATTAATTTATTTAAAAGTATTTGAAAATTGAACTATTTTTGATATTTTCTGATCATGATTTAAACTTTTCACTATTTACTTTTATAGTGCCAGACCATCAATATTCGAGATTGTGTTTAATATGATTAATAACAACAAAAATTAGAACAATTGTTCCAACACTCGTTTTTTGTCTATATTTGCATTTTATACCATGATGAATTATGAATTTCTCACTAGATTTTTGTGTCTTTATGAAACAATTTAAAAAGAATTAGTGATGGTCATGCAATCGGAAGCGGAACTGGGAATTAAGTAAATGTACAGATCTTTGAAACTTACCTTCGCCAGGTAGCGTCAAAGCTAAAAGAGCAACAATGTTTTTTTGTAATGCGTCGAACGTTTTGGAATAAAAGATTTTTCTCGAAATTCCATACGACGCAGTCCAAACTTCAACGTAGGTTTACTTCAAGGTTAAAAGAATTCACCAAATATCGTCAACTGAGAGGTTTTGCAATAATACCGATTGAAAATATTTGATATAGAAGACTTCTTGCCACATTTGGTTTTTCGACATTCTTTGCAGTTGATTCTCAATTTTTAAGAAATATGGCTAAGGGTAGCTTTTTGAAACCCTTCATCCAAAACGAGAAGAGATTGAAATCTTGGCAAATTTGAACAATATCGCATCACATTTGATTAAATTCACAAAGGCGAACACATTTATGGGTCGTTTGTTCCATCGTTGAGAGGTGGAAATTTTCAAAAGAAACCGATTCGTTCCTGCTTCTCGGCATGTTGGGCTTTTCCCGACTAAAACCATCTGCGTCTCCTTTAAACCTCTCTTTCCATTCTCGTTGCTCGGACTTTCCGTGTGCAATATGTTTATTCACAATTTGTATGTTTGTTTAGTTCTTTCCAGACAATGAATATACCATGAACGGATTTACTGTACAATATCAAAACATCCCGAAATTGAACAGTACATTATATTTCTTTATAATTACAAGCTTAAAACTAGCCCAAAGATATAATCATGTTTAAAATGTGTTAATTTCATTTCTTTCCATTCGCTTTTAACAAATCCATGTACGCTCCTGTTATTAAGTTATCCTTTTTAATTTTAAATATGTCTATCAGATGTTCAGCGAACTTCTGCCCTTGTTCAATATCGTCCTCCGGTTTAAGCATCACTTCGAACTCCAAATAGTTACCTAAATCCTTCACTTTATCAAGATGGATCCTTGTGTTTTTGTAAATGAACAAAAGCCTCTCCTTTTCAACTATTCCCGAAATGCCATTCGATATGGAGAGGACACATTCCAAACCCTCAGCGTCACTTATTTCCACCAGTCGAAAGGTCGACAATTTTGGTCCACATTTGTCATCCCTCGAATAGTAAATTAGCTGATGTAAGCCATTCTCCATGTAGCGTAGCTTGAGCCTTCCCTCCAATGCCTTAAAGAATACATCGCGCTGCTTAAGAACTTCACCCTTGTTTGAGGTTAGATCCTGGGCGATTTGCACTGCTGCCTGATAGTCGTCATTCGTTCCCAGGAATGCTTTAATTTCCACATTTCGTTTTGCAGCACTTGGTCCACTACTCGTAATTGCAGAGTCCATCGTGTCAGAACGGGCGCAATCCTCGAAAAATAGACTGAAATAAGCACTTAATTGCCGGCGGCCTCTTGATATTATTTGAGGGAATAGTCTGTTTATCAGTTTTCCCGCCATTATCACGGACATAAACTAAAAATGGAATTCAGCCAATTCAGCACTTTATGTTGGCGAAAACGAGCAGAAAACTTCGAATTTTGAATGAGATGATATTTAAATTGAAATTTTTCGGTATTAACTACGGAGCTTACTATTTACCACAAAAGTGTAGTGTGTTTCTGAGGTAGATGTGAGAAAATGATGTTTGTTATATTTGTACTATTCTTTTTCCAAATTATGTGATAATAATGATAATTTTCAAAATATTCTGATCAGCTTTTTACGTTGAGTAATTAACATGATTAGTTGGTCAACATCTTCCATTCAATTTTGAAAACACACCTTTGAAAGTGATTAACTAGAATAAATGGAAAGAAATGGAAAGGAATCTGAAAGAAATCTCCTGTTATGTACGACGGACCATGCACTGAATTTTCTTCAAAAGATCTTGCAGTTGATACAAAGGTTGGAAGCATATAAGTAACTTGAAGTGTGCTTTGAATTTACATAATATAAATGTAGAGTTGTGTCCCGAAAAAATATCAAGAACAGAGAAATACGTCGACCCGATGCGCAGTCCTTGGTACAAAGATAAGCGAGCAATCTTGTGAGAATCATAGATCCATTTTCATACCTTGTGTTGTGTTGAACACATGTGCACAACTACCAGGGCTCTCCTGATATTGGGGTGTGAAAAATAGAATCGGCACCTTGGATCCTATGCGTGGCAATGTATTTCCAAGTAGGATGAGGGCCTGCCTGGTGGGTATGTATGTTGTAGATTTGAGCTGTGAGTAACAGCGAGAAAAATTATCCTGATAGTTTCGCTGAATAACTCGCGCAGCGCAGATAAAAGGAGATCGTGTTTTGGGTTCTTGGGAAGAATTAGATACCAGGATATTTGATTGCTAGCCCTTCGTCTGCCCATGTTTTTTCGGCACCTTCGGTCTGTCCACATGGGTCGTTTTCGTCGTGCTGTTTTTTCAAGCTGTTAAAGTGCTGAAAAAAATCTGAAAAAATCATGGAGGTTCTCCAAACCTTCAACTTGAAGTATCAACCAGAAAATTATCAACAATTAAATTTTTTAATATATTTTTTATCAAAAATATTAAAGAAAACGGAGTAAATGCATTTGTTCACTAAAAAAATCATAACTTTAAGACGAATAAATATATCGAAACGAAAAAAAAAGAAAATTAAAGGGGAAGAGTCTAGCTTTCACGAAAAAAATATACCGAATTAATTATTGCAATTATTGTTAAAAAACCTTAAAGTTTGCAACCTCAAAATGGCCAATAATAGTAACGGTAATAAAAAAAAATTCAAAAATTAGTAATGAAATCAACAAAAAGTCAATATTTACAAGCCTGAACATGTTTTTATTTATCGCTTTCAAATCAGGGGTAGTGTTATTGGCCGAATATCTATCAATCTCGATGTTTGTACATTTCAAAATTGTTTCCATCATATCAGTTGTAAATAACACGTTCCAATCTAGCGGTATAGCAGCTGCTCCAATATCATTAGGTAATATTATTGTTATGCTTTTTGCTTTTTGTGGCACTTTTACAGCCACAATTAACACTTTTAAATGAATAATCGGAAAAAATACTTACCACCGCCTGCCTACGTGGGTCGTTTTCGTCCGGATCGATTTTGATATTGTCACCATGATGGCTAGAACGGGACTGGGGCAGCGAAAGTTGGTAGACAGGTACTAGAGGGGCGTAACTTTTTTTACAGAGGCACAGCAGCGCCCTTCCTAGCGGTGTACAAAAGTTACAATTTTTAATTTTCGCTCGGACGAAAACGCCCCATGTAGGTAGTCGAAGGGCTAGAATTAATAATTCTAATGGACGTCATTGATCTCACTAAGTATTGTTTTGAATAAGTGGTGAGCCTGGCAATAGCGTTGAGTGGTGCCTGCCTACATTTTGTTTGTGGTAATGTGTTCCTGAGTGAAATTGCAGCTCAATTTTGAATCTTCCATTGAAGTTAGGAATTACGTACGCCCTTAAATGGGGGTTTCCTTCTTTGGCGCGTGGAAATGGAGTATTCCTCTTCGCCGTTTGCGTTCTTAGCTGGTATCGCTTTCCGGGTTGTCCCTTGACAATGACTCCACGCACGGACCATTTTGAGTTGGTATTTGGAGCACTTGGACTGTGAATTGCGTTGATTAAGTAGTTTAAAACACTCTGGCCATTAGTTAACAACAACCACAATCATATTTCTAAAAGTTTTACATTTATTGTCAGAAACACTAATCAGCCAGAGGCTCAAAGCTTTGCTAAAGACTAGAAAACTGGAAATCATTCTCTAAACGGATATATGGAATGACCTCCTGAGGACTTTCATTAACACAAACATAAGTTAATAGCATTATACCGTATCATAGACATTGCCACAAAAATTTTTGCTCCTCTTGTCGATTACATCTGTAGCACGCATTATTTTGGTCCGTACGAATTGGCTGCCAAAGAAAAAAATTCAAATGCTATGACTATAAAGTCGATTTGCATAAAAGTACTCACAGTGCAAGCAACACTTTTTGAAAAACCATGAAAGTATTAAATGAGCAGTTCAAAGGCAAAAAAAATTCATATTTGTTCCAATAGTCCAAAAATTATGCGAAATTCTACAACGAAAACACTAACACCAAAGAGCTCAAATCTGAATGTTTGTAGTACTCAAAAACTACGGACTAGAGTATCCTATCCGTACATATTTTAATAAAGGCAAACAAATTAGAAGAAATTTTCTCGAATATAGAAGTTCCTGCAAGGATATTCCTTTGCAACAGAGTGTTCATTTTCACAGCTAAAAAGAATACGAAATGAATAAAGAACGACTGTGTTAAAAAACGACTTACTCATTTGTTCAATAAACAAACAAATGACATGGTTCAAAAATTGGACTTTGAGGATACATTGAATTCAAAACGCTGTGTTTCCATGACGAGATGTACTATACTTTATTTGAATACAATATTGTTTGAAGAGCCACTTGCTCCCTTTTTCAGTTCGAAGGACAGACTACTTCTAGGGTAGCAATCATATTTGCTTATATCTGAATGACTGTATACTTTAATGAATGAAAGAAATCCAATAATAAAATCAATCTACTTTAATTACCTTATATCTAGCCTGCTATCCACTTGAATGAATTAGAGCCTCTTGCATTGTCTCTCTCTACCTATGTTACCTTAATTACATTGAGTTTCTGCTATATCAATCTATATAGTCTAGAGGGACAATTACGTCAATCGTCGTGGTTGAGCAATCGTTTTTTGTCGGTTTTGTTATTCGCCAAACTTTCTGCTGGGTCCAGTTTATGGGCTTGCCTGACATCCCGCAGTATTTCGACGTCTTCGAAATTGATCCTGTAGTTCGATTCTACCATATGTCTGGCTACCATTGACTTTGTGTGTCTGATGGGGTTTTTTCGTGTTATTACTGCATCTTTTATAGGTTTTTCGAACCTTGTATGTATGAGTCGGCGAGTTGACCAATGTTTGTCTTGCTACAATCATGACATTTGGTCTTATAGATGCCGCTTAACTCCGTCATATCGTTCCCAGAAGTTTGAGGATATAGTTGAAAATTTTGCACTTTAAAAATGTCAACAAAAACATTAGCTTCAATGTAAGTTCAATTCTTGAAATAGTTATCACATCACTTACATTTGTATGAAGCTTACTATAGTAACTAATACAACCATTAAACAAAAGTTCATTTTGATGTGTCCATTCATGTTATCTTTTACTTCCTAAAGGGACTCCCAGACTCGATGTGCCCAAGACATGATGTGTGTCGCCTTAAACGGTCCTGTGTAAAAAAATAACTGTATGAGCGTTCATTTCTCTAAATAAAATCAAAGCAAAATAATTTTGAAATACTTTTTCGTTGGAATTAAATTGCACTACGATGGACCATTATAGTTAAGTCGAAAAAATACACTGAAAAAATAAACTGCGAGTATATTGTACAAACTGATCATCGGGTTGATGTTAACGTACGTACGTGAACCATGAACTCACCTATAAGAAAATCCTTGCAATTTTTAGCCACCGCATCCTTAGGTTGCGGCCGAAGGTACATAATGAGATATTTGAAGGGCAAACCAGACTTGCGTATTCGTTCTGAGTAGAGTGCATTTTTTTGACCAATCGATCCTGACTAATCTTTCTGAAATTTAGCAGGTCAACCACGCGCAGTGGATGAATTATGGCGGAACTTCGATGCATACTTGTATATGATGAACATTGGATTATACTTGAGTTTTGTTTGCTGCTAAACAAATCCAAAAGACATTCCCTTTTATTAAATTACATCAAATTTATTGTAATATCCTCTTCGCATTGCATTTCATATATTATGAATTTTTCGTTTAAAATCTAAATGTAGCATTTATCATTCACTAATCACGAAAGATATAAACCAAACAATTGCATAGCCACATTTTATGGAATATTTAATAATTCAATCTATTTTTTTTTATTAGGTCGTTTTAAATAATTTTCTGCAATACTCAAATCACTGGCGATTACTTGAATGTCTTTTTTTCAAATGATAGTAAATGAGGAATGTATATTTATTATATCCTAAATAATGTAATTGACATCAGTAAATAAATGTCGATGTGAAAAGCAACACAATAAATACTCTAGGATAATATTACTAGCAGGAATATTTGCGTACAGTGGACGCATACAAATATGTGTAATGAAACATTGAAAGAGTGTAACATTCAACAGCTTTTTATAAAAAAGAAAAATACTTTATATTCTATACGTACCGTTCCTATTAGTGAGTAATAAATTAAATAAGAAAGCAATATTGTGTAAACACATATAAATAATTTATGCCTATAAACTATATGTAGCTGAGTTGATAAAAAATATATGTGATCCTACACAGTTATGTGTACATACGAGGTAGGAGTAATTTATCATAATGAGATTGTTATGCAAAATTATTAAAGTTCTTAATAAAATATTAAAAAAAACTGGCCAAAACTTTCAATATTCTAAATATATCAATTTCAAATCACATTTACTTTATATAGGTATTTATATTAATTCTTGGCATGAAATTATTTGAATGATAACTGAAGGATTGAAAAATATATGCAAAAACAAAAAAATGAATTTTACAAGTTGTTCCTGATGTTTATATCCAAGTTTTTTTTCACTTAATAATTATTACTTAATAAGGCGCAATTTTTATCAAAATTTCAACCTGGTTCAGCCCATTTTTATTCGCGTTATTTGCTTTTAAGCCAACCAAAAAAATGTCTAGACTACTCGGACGGTGTTAAGTCCTTTTCAGGTTCGTTTTCATTGAGTATTTGAGATAGAAGATCGTGCACCGGCTCGAAAATTTTCTTTGAACCGCTGTTCGTTAAGTTGAGATAGTCAAACATATCATGGTGGCTAATCGTACCATCCGATTGAATAAGTCCTTTATCAATCGAAACAATTTGTACGCGATTGAAACCTATACATTTTTCTCGCATTATGTTATTAACATCGGTATTTTTGTCTCGCAAACTGTTTGGTTGCTGTCCACGCGGTAGGATTGTCTGTAAGCACAAAAAATGTACGATTTTTAAATTAAACTTGAATGTTTAAGGCGGTGAGACCATTTTTAGCATTGTATTTGCTTTCATGGCATCACTCATGGATGAAATGTAGTTAACTTGGTTTGAGTTTTCACATGATATGCTGAGAATTTTGGAGGATAAATCATGAAATATGAGTACAAATAAACCAGTAATTAGAATTATGAATGTGCTGACCGAAAAAAATGTAAAAGGAAAGCAATTGTTCTGATTAGGAGCCACACGTCGTGCATTTTACGAATCAATAAGACTAGCATGTGGTGTTGCATTCAAAACCCATGTCATTACGAATGCTAAACGTGGAATAAAGAAACTAATTTTTTATCAAATTATTGAGGAGCAATTCTCCTTTTTTCAAATAAATTAAAAAACATAGACCTCTACGTATCTGGAAAAACAAATCCATAAAAATCGTGAGGATTGAAAAGTCGATAGAATAAATATTAATGAATATTACACACCGGAAGAACGATATACGCATCTGGAAGTTTTTCTCGTATCCTTGAAACAATCGTGTGAATCCCTTCAGCTACTTCTTCAGCAGTGTTTTCGATATTGTTGGTACCAACATGCAATACCACTACCTGCAATTCAATCAAACAGAAATAAGGTTAATAAATGTATCAAATCTAGCTGTTAGCCAAGCGTTTCGCACCTTGGGCCGAACATTATCCAATTCCCCATTCTCTACACGCCACAGCACATTCTGCGTGCGATCATTTCTTATGCTAAAGTTAAGGCAATGCATTGGTGCAAAGTACAGATTCCACGTTTCGGTATGCTGCAACGATTCCAGTACACAATCGCCCAAAAATATGACATCGGGATCCTTCTCTCGGCATTCCGATAGGAAACGTCTATAAGGATAAATAACCAATTATTCTCCTTTATACCATGCCATGTGTGTTTTGTACACTCGCCTATGAATGCTAAGCCAGCGGTCGTCGCCGTCCAAATCTTTTACGGGCGTTGGTATCGTGCAGGAATTCATGATGAAATAAGCTCCGAGCTTGATGTGTCTAAAGAAAAATATTCCGTAAAATTTTGCGGATAAAAAACGTCCGGGCACTTGACAGACGAGGAACACAACGTTGTCGTTTTGGTCGTCTGCGAAAGAACTGTCATGCATTGGTCGAAATGTGCCATGAAGTAGAGGCGCTAGTCTTACGGGTTTGAGTCCGGAATCAATTGTCTTGGATAGCGGAAAATAAAAGAATTTAACAAAATTTCACACGTGTGGGAATGTTAAATAAGCAATATATTAAATAGCATGTACATAAAATAAACTATAAAAGTACATATACACTAACAAGAAAATCAGCTTCGAATGGAAATGCAACGAAACGATTGAACGTTTAGCATTTGGTGTGATATTCATTCCTCATTTTCCGACTGCAGCAATTCGCGAGTCTCCGTCAGTTGGTTACTGCTACAGTAACTGAATCTTCGCGCATTTATGGGTAGTTAGTTTTATATTTTAAGGCATTTTTAACATCCAGGTATATGGGAAGTTCTTGTAATCGCCTCGAAAATCGAAATTGAAATTTTCAACATTACGTTTTGAGGTCTATAGAGTATATATTAAGTGTTTTTAGAAAGGGAGATGTATGTGTGTGTGTGTATGTACGTTCATGGACAGTTTTTCTACGAGCATAACTCACGTAAACAAAGTCCTATGATCCGCGTGAATCAATCAAATTAATCTACCCCCATTCACCAAAAACCTTATGTAATCAATAGACGCTCCCGTAGATGATATGATTAATATTAATTCATTACAATTACTGTTATGAGTACTATCATTATTATTATTCAAAGTAATATTATTTTCAAAATTATTATTCTGTTTAATTTTTTTAATGTTTATGTAGATATTACTGGGAAGTTGACCGTGTGGACCTCAAGGGTCACACGTCGCGACTTGTTTCTATATTGGTTGAACTGTTGGAAGATCGTTCCACTGAAACTGCTACTTCCATTAGAACCAGCAGATATGAACTTCTTATTCAAGCTCTCTCGATCAGGCAAGACTTCATCATTGTTTTGTCCGTTCGTTCCTGACGAACGTACTTTCAGGTTGGATACAAAAATAAGCGAGATCCTTGAGGGAAAAAGAAACATTTTTTTCTTTTTTCTCTGGACTTAAGAGATACTTCTATAAATTTACAGAGCTAGTTGCTATATTAATTTGTATCGCTTGCAGTCGATATTGATTATGTTTTTACGAAATTTTAATAAATTTCTTCTCGAAAATTAGGCAGCACTCGCACAAACACTGAAATCACTTTGCTGCAAATGGTAAGAAGAACTCACCAAACTTTTTTTCAAAGCAAAGTAGCTCCAATTCTTTCATTAGAGCTTGGCAATCATATTTATTTGTGGTACAGTGTTATTCGTTATATCGCATGCTCTTTTATATGTTTATTATAGTGTTATATAGACAGTGAGGATATTTCTTTATCAGAGTTTGTAAAAATTGTATGACTTTTGAGCCAAGCCGGCTGTGCTCGAGGTTCTAAAGATTTTTTTTTCGTTTCGCAACGAATGGATTGTTGAATGCGATGTTGACACAGTAACTAATAATATTATCTATACCAGGAGAATTTATATAACGGAAGCACTGATTAAGAAAGATTAGATGCTTCTGTAGTACAAAAGACCATTAGAAATCTCTTAATGACAATTTGACAAATGGAAATAATTGGAAGAGTGTTGAAGTCATCCTTCCTCGTTGAACGTATCCATTGAAAAACGCATATAAGAAAGTTTCCACAAGACAGAAACAAATATAAGATTTTTTTCAAATGATTCATTCTGTTTTTGTTATACGTCAGCTCAGTCGATTAAACTTTGTTAAAGAGCACCTTGGTAAGAGCCAGGAGTTCTGGAATTCAGTCATCTTTGCCGATGAAAGTAGTGGTAATATGGGGGTTCTAGAGCGGAAGTGAACTGTCAAAATCCGATGACGTCATCACCCAGACCGGAAGTGAACTGTCAAAATCCGATGACGTCATCACCACCGGAAGTGAACTGTCAAAAGGTCCTTGACACCATCTTAGTGAACTGTCAAAAGGTCCTTGACGCCATCTTGGTGAACTGTCAAAAGGTCCTTGACCCCCAAATAACCGCGCCCACAAAACCGCAAGCCTATTACGTCATCAACCGCAATCAAGCCGATGAGGGCATTAACCCTTTCTTCCCCTCTCTCTCTCACACACACACACACACGATCTCACCCACACACGCACAACCTGATTTTACGCCCCCGCGATCCCACCTTTCACCGACGACACCGTAAATTTCACGGCAAGACACTTTAACTTATTCGGAGACACTAAAAATTGGTTGTGTTGTTCAATTTCGAATTTCCCAACAGCGAATTACAGCCGGATGTAAGTTTTCAGTATTGTGGTTCTTTGAGGAAATAGCGCCGATAAGAGACATCCGGTTCTACCTATGGGGGATGTGGTTTTTATTTGAGTTTGATATACGCTTTTGAAGAAATCAAATGAAATAACGTTGATAAGAGGCAAGTTTGTGGTTTTTAAGAAAATTTTTAGATAACGAAGTTTTGCGTAAATTTTGAAACGAAAATAAAAGCCGTTATACCAAAAAATTATTACGTCATCAGCTTTTGCTTATCTATTTTCGGTCAAAAGGAGGATGTGGTTAAAAGTTTAAAAAAAGCGGAAAAATTCCAACGAAAGTTGAATAATTGTGGTTTATGATTTTGTTTATAAGGCGAACCGAAAACTACAATAGCCATAGTTTTTTCCAAACTTTAATAGCGAAAGGTGTTTTCAATTTTTTGTGAAAAATGAAAGGTTTTTTGTGCGAATTCTGTGAAAAAGACTTTCCGTCTTCTGGTGCTCTGAAGAGGCACATACAACATACGCACGGTGAGTAGCGAAGGAGTATTTTATTTTTTTTTGTAGCTATTACAAACAACCCCTTTAAAATAGAAAATACAAGCCCATATAAGAATCACAACCTAGCAGGAGCGTCAACACACAACCAAACGCCCCTTAAAATTTGTGATGTGTGCTTGGTTATTGTCAAAACAACAGAGTGGAACCGCCACATCCGAACAAACACACACAAAAAGAATATTTATCATTCTGTTGATGAGAATTTTCAAAGCATTAAGAGCAGCTTTAAAAACAGAATACAAACGCTTGTATATCAAAACAAAGATGAGAACGCATTGATTCCGGAAGTATTTTTCAAAAAACTAGAGGAACCACTTATGATTAGATTAAAGCAAATATTAAAAAAATCATCCTCTATTAAGTTTAATGTTGAGCTATTTGGGGATTATATGAAAACTTGTTTGTCAGACGACAAGGAAGAAAGCGTGTGTTTGATAAGCATTAAATCGTTTCAACCAAAGATGCAAGCCGCCCAAACTGAATGTGAGTTGCAAACGGGTTTCAAGAACAATGTTGATCAGATTATTAAGAAAATGCAAGAGTTTCAAGAGAGAGATAGTGGATGGACACTAGTGAAAATAACTCACTGTGAAATAAACATAAACGAACACAAGCCGCTTAGGGGAACGAAACACGTGCGTTTACCACCATTTATAGCAAGCAAGCGTGCATGTGTTAATATTAAAAACGACGATGAATTCTGTTTTAAATGGAGCATAATTTCTGCGTTGTCTCCCGCGCAAATCAGTTCAGATAGACCATCATCTTATCATATATCGGATATTACGCAAAGCGTTATAACACTGGATAATGGAATATTATTAAAGTTTAACGATTTAGAGTTCCCACTAAAGGTTCACGATGTAGCGAACTTTGAAAAATTAAACCCCCTAATTAGCGTAAACGTGTTTGGTTATGAACGCGAAAATCGGAAAATTGTGGGGCCATATTATAACACAAAGAACGAGCGAATATATCATATAAATTTATTATTGATACAAAACACCGACGAAGACCAACACTATGTGTGGATAAAGAACCTTTCAAGGTAATCTTGTAGTTTTGTCTATTCTCCCCCCCTAATTTTTATTGTTTAAGGCTGATCCATTATCAACAGACACTCCACGACGAAAAGCTTTTTATTTGCAATACATGTCTTCAACATTTTCATACCGAAGAAGCCCACTTACAACACAAAAACGAGTGTGGTAAAATTGTGACAACCATGCCGAAACCGGAAAAATCAACACTATATTATCAGAATTTTGAGCGCCAACTGGATGTACCATTTGTCATTTATGCCGACTTTGAGTGTTTGCTTCAAGATGTGAACACCTGTTTTGCCGACCCAGAAACTTCCTCAACAGCAAAAGTCCAGGAGCACACACCATGTGCATTTTCATATTATATTAAGTGTTCTTTTGATTCGTCATTAGATAGGTTAAGAGCGTACAAAGGTCCCGAATCCTCTAAAAGCTTTGTAAAATCGCTTGTGAACGACGTAAGGCGGCTCTATTCAGACTATATAATGATGCCAAAACCGATGCATACTTTAACAAACCAAGAAATGAAAATTCAAACAGAAGCGGTCCTTTGTCATATATGTAAAAAGACTCTTGAAAACGACAGAGTGATGGACCACTGCCACTTAACGGGAAAGTATAGGGGTCCAGCCCATAATAAATGTAATTTATTATTTAGAGTGCCCAAATTCTTTCCAATCTTTTTTCATAATTTTTCCGGATATGATTGTCATTTATTCGTAAAAGAACTTGGTAATTTGGACGGTGATATAAAAATTATACCCCAAAATAAGGAGCGATATATATCGGTATCAAAAAGAATTGTGATCAATAGCACCACAACGATTGAATTACGATTTTTAGATTCTATTAGATTTATGCAAAGTAGTTTAGATGAGCTTGTAACATATTTACCCGCGATAAAACTAGAGACAGTGCGCTCAATATATGGGGAAGAAAGCAAATTCAAGTTGCTAACAAGAAAGGGCGTATTCCCCTATGAGTATATAAATTCGTGGAGCCGATTGGACGACCCTTGTTTACCCCCACGCGAAAAATTTTTTAGTAAATTAACAAATAGTGAGTGTAGTGAAAACGACTATAAACACGCGCAAAACGTCTGGAAAGAGTTCAATTGTAAAACGCTTTGGGATTATTTAGAGTTGTATTTGAAAACAGATGTATTGCTTTTAACAGACGTGTTTGAAAATTTTAGGAAAATTTGTAAAGAAATCTATGAGTTGGATCCCTGTCAATATTACACTGCTCCGGGTCTAGCATGGGATGCTATGCTTAAAACAACAAAAACCACACTAGAGCTTTTAAATGATATAAACATGTACAATTTTTTCAAACGAGGTATTAGAGGGGGCATTACCCAATGTTCGCATCGACACTCCGTAGCCAATAATAAATATATGGAAAGCTTTGTTGAAGCGAATCCATCAAAATACATAATATATTTGGATGCCAATAACTTATACGGGTGGGCCATGTCTCAACCCCTTCCACATTCTTCATTCGAATGGGTTCCAAATGTTAATGATATTGATATTATCAATATTCCACAGGATTCTGATATTGGATACATATTAGAGGTCGATTTAGAGTATCCCCCATTAAAACACAATGATCACAACGATTTACCCTTTTGTGCAGAAAATAAAGCAGCACCGGGTTCCAAAAACAAAAAGCTTATTACAGACTTAACAAACAAACACAAATATATTATTCACTATCGGAATCTGCAACAATGCTTAGAAAATGGGCTAAGACTTATCGGTGTTCATAGAATTTTACAATTTAAACAGTCTTGTTGGCTAAAGAGCTATATCGATTTGAATAATTATTATCGCACAAAAAGCAAAAATTCGTTTGAAAAGAATTTCTTTAAATTGTTGAACAACGCGGTATATGGGAAAACGATGGAGAACGTGGAAAAAAGAAAAGATGTGAAAATTGTTACAGAATGGGAAAGTCGGGGCAGACACCTAGGCGCCCGCGCTCTTATCGCAAAACCCAACTTTCATAGTATAGCCATATTTTCAAACAACATGGCCGCAATTCAGATGGATCGAGTGAATGTGTGCTATGATAAACCAATTTATTTGGGGTTTACCGTTCTTGATATTTCAAAGCTAAAAATGTACGATTTTCACTATACTTATATGAAACCAAAATATCGCGAAAATGTTCTTCTAAATTATATGGACACAGATTCATTCATTTATACAATTAAAACAGAAGATTTTTATAGAGACATTTTAAACGATATTGACAACTACTTTGATACTTCAGAATATTCTAAAGATAATCCCTATCATATTCCATTGAAAAATTGTAAAATTTTAGGTTTAATGAAAGACGAAACGCACGGAAAAATAATAAACGAATTTATAGGGCTAAGAGCAAAAATGTATTCATTAAGTATTGATCAGGAAAAAACAATAAAAAAGGCAAAAGGCGTTAAGAAAACTGCAGTGGATAGATTGAGTATAGATAATTATAGAGAGTGTTTGTATAGGAATAAAATTTATAGAGGAGACATGTATGTATTTAGATCAAAACTTCATAAAATATATACGGAGTGTATTAATAAGATAGCTTTAAGCAGCTTAGACGATAAGAGACTAATTAGGGAGGATAAAGTTAGCACATATGCTTGGGGACATTGTGAAATTTGATATGAAAATAATAACAGCATTGTATTTTATAAAAAAAGGCGTTTTTTTCCTCAAAGATAATGGGCAAAAACACGAGCCGTTCCTTGTTTTAGTTGAAGGAAATATTGGATGTGGAAAATCCACACTTCTAAATCATTTCAATAAATTTGATGATGTATGCTTGATGTATGAACCACTTAAAAAATGGCAAAATGTGGGGGGATACAACCTATTGGTGTGTAGCATCATATTCTCATATTAAACCCAAACGTTTATATGAAACATTTTAGGATTTGTTTTATAAGGATCCAGAACGATGGGTAATACCTACACAGAATTATATTACTTTAACCATGTTTGAAATGCATATGCGATCAACAGACAAGAAGTTTAAACTAATGGAGCGCTCTTTGTACAACTCAAGGTGCGTTAATGATTTCTGGCTCCAACATTTTTTAGTTTTTTTAGATATTGCTTCATAGAATGTCTATATGAGGCTGGACGAATAGATGACGAAATGCGATGCGTTCTATTAGAAACCCATAATCTGATGGAACAAAACTTTAAGATTAACGCCAATCTTATTGGTGAGCTACAGATGAAAATATTTTAAAAACACACCAAACAAGCGTCTTTATAGTTTATATTCAAACATCTCCGGAGGTAGCATATGAGCGAATAAGAAAACGAGCCCGCGCCGAAGAAGAATTTGTGTCAATGGAGTATTTACAAAGCCTACACAAACACCACGAGAACTGGTTAATCGAAAATAAGCCCCAAACAAACAGCATACCCGTTGTTGTTGTGGATGGAAATCAGAATGCGGCTTGTATGCTTTCAGAATATCAAAAAATAGAACAAATGCTGCAGCTGCCCCAAGAAACACGAATCTCAGCTTACAATAGCATAAAATAATAAATCGATAATTTTATTGATATAAAAAAAAAATATACTTTATTTTGCTTTTTCACACACAACACATTTTTTCTTATTTTAACCGATCTACAACAATTTCCTAACTTCGCTAGTCAACGGATTGTATTCTACAATTCTATCGTGGAGCAATAGACAAAATGCTGTTGTCTTTGGCGGAAACATGCTTGATGTTCTAAATTCTATCTTTACATCAACAGGACCAGTTTTCAAGGCTTCATTTTGAAACGAGCAATCAATAACAACTATGGGAGCTAAATTTTTAAATTTTTCACAATCTAATAGCGGAGGAGAATCTTGATTATAGTATGATCGTTTGAATTTGGTGTACATATCATACAATAGTGCGTATCGGTTGCGATCGAATTTCAGATTAAGATCCTCGTATGGGTAGGTTTCAGAGTTCAAGTGTGCTTTGATGTCTGTTAAATTGCAGTGATCAAATGTAGTTGCATCTTTTTCCTTTAAATTATTTTTTTCTGATTGTAATGCGAAAATTATAAATCGGGGTTTTTCAAGCTGTGAAGAAGTTTTCACAGTCCAAATGTGATGACTAGATGCTGCTGGTAATATGGGATATTCGTACATATCCCAACTTCTAAAACTGATTTGTATTGGACGCCCGACTTTTATAATGTTGAGAAAATTTAGTCGTTCAGCATCAGATACGGTTATATGTGGTATTCGCCATAACAACTTATGAATGGACACGTCATAAGCCTTTGTTGTATTAACAACATTATTATCGGTCCTAGACCGAATTAAGATCAAATCGTGACGTGCGTTAACAACAACTCTTTTGTAATCTTCTGCGAAACCAAGCAGCATTTTCAGCGGAACACAAAAGTTGAAAAACGAATCAGGAACTTTACAATGTTTTTCCGGCGACCAGCCAGCATTTTGTAGCATTTCACTTTCATTTTTGCTTAGAGAAATATAATTTTTCAGGGCGGTTGTGACCCCCAAACTTCTGGTACGATCAATTTCAATTCCATTCAATTCGTATCGCATTTCTTCGAAAAGAAAAGATATACAATTATTATTGAGAACAGAACTGGCGGCATCTAATTTTGTTCCTTCTGTTGAAGTTATTGCGCCCTCAATGTATAGAAAACTTTCGTTTGGTAGTAGATACAAGTCTTGATGTTGAATAGAAATTCTGATTTCATCGCTGTTTTTGTATGCTGTCGAAAATGGTGTATAGGTGTGATACTCCTTCTTTATAATATCTTCGTTAAACACAGGCTGGTTAGTAATGTTGAGTAAATGCGTCATTTTTCCTTCTTTAAATGAAATCCCAGTGATTGTAGAAATAACTTATTTGCTTGTGTTAAGTGTGCTTTTCCAACAACAACACTTGGTGTTTTTCTTTTCGATGTTGAAGAAGTAGACACTGATTGTACACTGGTGGAAAGAGAACCAGCATCTTGGTTATATATCAACATTTTATGCTGGTTTCAGGTGAAGGCGAGCGGTAATGGTTTCGCCGCGGAAATTAACAAGTTGTCCGTCTTGATCCAATATTTTTAGCTCCAAGAACCTTACTTCACGGGTATTCAGCGGCAAATAAATGAGACTTTTCGGGGCTTCAATTATTTTATACCCTGGACCAACGTCTGGTGAAAATTCATGAATAGTGTGTGCAATGGTGTTGTTAATATACGAGCCGGTGACTATGTTGCACTCTATACGAATTGCATTCACCGTTATAATGTTAACAGGTAGTGTTGAAGTGTGTGTTTTGGTAGGGTGTAGAACCACATCCTTAAAACCCAATAGTTTACCAACCGTTCGCATCCGATTAAAGTATATTGTCTCACTACTTTTTATTTCTACCCTGAGAGTGTTGTTGTTTGCTTTAATTTTTAGCGCATACCTTTTTCCCCTTCTTTCCAGCTCTTTTTCTATGTAAAGAGCAATATCATCAACTTCATAAGACCCGACTGGTATCTCAATTTCTTCATTTCCAATATGAAAAAGGTTATTCTCGTTATCAACATTTGGAATGGAGTTATATGTTTGAAAGTCAACCAAACCGCATACATAGTCGCCAGCCAATTCCAAGGGAGGAAAATATTCAGCGGTTAATGTAGAAGTGATTCCACTCAAAATCAAGGTCATCGACATGCTTATTATGATGTTGTATTAACCATACTAAACAACAATTTCTATATCTTTTAATATTTATATTTATTTTTCATAGATTTTAACACAATCATATAGAAATTTTAAACACAAGTGTCCACATATCACTGAGTCAAAGTCTTGATATCGGCTATAGTTGTATTTGATATTTGAACCAAGATAGGAAATAACTTCTTTTGGCGGCTGCAAATTTCCAAAGCTATCAAAATATTCCACATGATCTTGGTGTTTGTAGTACGCTACCCAATGGGTGCCGGGGCCCGATGAAATATCCAAATTTATTACGCCACACTCCGTATACCAGGGATGCTTTGGCAGCTGGTCGCGCATAAATACACCACGAAAATAGGGAATGTTTTCAGCGAATTTGAATATATCGAGTTCGGTTAACGCTCTACGGGGCAGCCGTCTTAGAAGTTTTTTGATGGTTGAGTTAAGTAAAGCCCTAGCCCCTTCCTATATGGTTTCAGATGAAGCCCCTTCCCAAGCGCAACGGCTTCCATTTGTCTATTGTGTCTCACACTTTCTGCCAGTTGTTCTTTTGCATTTTTTGCATTATTAACAGCTTTTGCGATTTGTGATGCGCCGCCAACTAACGCTCCAAGTGCTGAAAGTCCAGCAAATATTGGAATGAGGGGTAAAATACCACCAACTTTCGGAATTGGTATGATCCGCGGAGTTTCAACTAGAGATTTTTTTGTTCCAATAACATCTTTTGCAGTTTTCATAGCCAATTTGATTGTTTTCGATATGCTTTCCGGCTTTTTCCTCTTCAATACAATATTTATGTTTTTAAGGGCCGATTTAAATAAAGTTTTGTTCGGTTTCCTCTGCTTTCGCCTTTCTCTCTTTATGCACCCCATTCCCAACTTCACTTTAGTTTTCATGGCGTTTGTAATCAGCCAGGCGTTTGTCCTCTCGCCCAAGTTGGCGTTATTTGAAGTTGCTCTGTTCCACGCCTTTTCCGCTAAAATTCTATCCGCGATGTTTCTGTTTAAAGTATCTTTGTGTTTGGAGTAGGCAATGTCGTGCTCTCGACACGCCTCATCAAGTAGATTCACACCGCGATCGCCTCTAGCTAAACGCTTTTGTAGTTTTGTGCCTGGACCACAAAAATTATAGCCCGGTATATGTAGCTCGAATGGTAGATTGCTGATGAGTGTATTTATTAAACCTCCTCCGGTGGAATTTCGTGAGTTACTAATTGATTTTCGGGCAAATTCAATCATTATATTATATTATGTACAACCTTTTGCTGCGGGCCTTCGTTGCAAATAGATTGAAAAACCCTATAAAACAATGTATTTATGTGTGGTTGTATCATAGTACACAAAATGAAGCTAGTAAAACAACAAGCAAAGCTAGGCATTGAAAATTTCGATTTTGGTGATAATCGCCACGGAGCGAGGATAAAACATAGCGTGCTTTTACCAAATGACATTCGAGCGATAATTGTCGGTCCTTCGAGTTCTGGTAAAACCAATATTATGCTAAGCTTGCTCTTACATCCGAACGGTTTGAAGTTTGAGAATATTTATCTGTATTCAAAGTCGTTGTATCAACCAAAATATGAGTATTTAAAGCGTGTTGTGTCGCCCATTAAGGGCCTGGGATATTATACATTCACCGAAAATAACGAGGTAATAGATCCAAGCGACGCCAAAAGAAACTCTGTTTTCATATTTGATGACGTCGCTTGTGAGAAACAGAATAACATGAGATCGTACTTTTGTATGGGGCGACACAAAAGCATTGACAGTTTCTACTTGTGTCAAACGTATACGCATATACCCAAGCATTTGATTAGAGACAACGCAAACTTCATAATA